>CM018575.1:11087500-11712500 GCA_009078335.1 Salix brachista
CTGGCTGTCATATGCTGCTAGGACGTCCATGGCTTTATGACCGAAGTGTCTATTATGATGGTTATGCTAATACTTATTCTTTCAAATTCCAAGGAAAGAAATTTGTGTTAGACCCCCTGCAAATCTCAGAATTTGATTCAAAGAAGGAGGCCATTTCAGTTTTAACCATGCAACAGTTCTCGCGAGTGATACAAACAGAGGACTTGGTGCTGCTAGTGGTGAATCGAGAAGTGAAGCAACCAGACGGCATCATTCCAATAGAGTTGGCAACAATACTGGAACAATTCGAGGATATCATACCTAATGAAATTCCAAATCAACTACCCCAATGAGAGAGGTACAACATGCGATTGATCTGATTCCAGGGTCAACTCTACCTAATTTACCACACTATCGTATGAGTCCAATGGAGAATGAAGAAATCAGTCGACAAATCCAACAATTGCTGGACAAAGGGTTCATTCGAGAAAGCCTCAGCCCTTGCGCTGTTCCGGTACTACTCACTCCCAAGAAGAATGGTAGTTGGAGGATATGCGTGGATAGTCGAGCAATTAATAAAATTACGGTGAAGTATCGATTCCCTATCCCTCGTCTTGATGATATGCTGGATTTACTGTGTGGCTCCTCTATTTTTACAAAAATCGACCTCCGAAATGGCTATCACCAAATTCGTATTCAGGAGGGAGATGAATGGAAGACAGCATTCAAAACAAAAGATGGTCTATTTGAGTGGCTAGTCATGCCATTCAGATTAACCAACGCACCAAGCACGTTCATGCGCGTCATGACTCAAGTCCTCAAACCATTTTTGGTAAAATTTGTTGTCGTTTATTTCGATGACATTTTAATTTTCAGCCAAAGTATGCAGGAGCATTTAAGCCATGTCGAACAGGTGTTGAAAGTTTTAAGGGCCAAACAACTATATATTAACAAAGACAAATGCTCGTTTATGAGGAAGAAAGCCAAGTTTTTGGGGTTTATAGTTTCTGATCGAGGTGATGAAGCTGACCCTGCAAAGGTGCAGGCTGTCCAGCAATGGCCAACCCCCAAAAGCCTATCTGAAATCAGGAGCTTCCATGGCTTGGCTACATTTTATCGACGATTTATTCGCAACTTCGGCACTATAATGGCCCCAATCACTGAATGCCTAAAAGGAAAGAATTTCGCATGGAGTCCAGCAGCGGCAAAAGCATTCACAGAGATTAAAAATAGAATGGGGGAAGCACCAGTGCTCAGATTGTCGGATTTCACCAAAATCTTTGAAGTGGCTTGTGATGCATCCCATTTGGGAATCGGAGGGGTGCTGAGTCAAGAAGGCCACCCCATTGCCTTTTACAGCGAGAAACTAAACGACACTCATCAGCGATATTCAGTATACGACATGGAGTTCTATGCCTTGGTGCAAACACTCAAGCATTGGCATCCTTATGTAATCCACAGGGAATTTATTCTATTTACAGACCACGATTCGCTAAAACATTTAAATTCCCAGAGTAAAATGAATGCAAGGCACGCTCGTTGGGTAGATTATCTACAACAGTTCGAATTTGTTATTAGACATAAGGCAGGGACAGAAAATAAGGTGGTTGATGCCTTGAGTAGAAGACCACACTTGTTGCACCTGTTTTCAGCCACTGTGACAGGCTTCGACAGTATGAAAACAGAGTATACTAATGATGAGGACTTTGGTAGTGTATGTAAAAGCATCTCTAATCACGGCCACACAGCTGGGAAGGAGTATGTGTAACGGGAAGGATTCTTATTTTACAAATCACGGCTTTGCATCCCGTGTGGCTCCTTTCGAGAATTCCTGATAACAGAGCTCCATGGTGGGGGTATAGCTGGCCACTTCGGGTACGATAAAACTTTTGCTTTGGTTGCTAACCGATTCTATCGGCCTCATATGCGATGGGATGTACACACGGTGGTTGACAGATGTCGAGTGTGCCAATTAAACAAGGGAACTAAGCAACCTGCAGGGCTTTACACACCACTCCCCATACCTAACAGACCATGGCAACATCTGAGCATGGATTTCATCCTTGGATTACCACGAACTTTGCGACATCACGATTCTATTATGGTGGTAGTCGACCGTTTCTCCAAAATGGCTCATTTTCTCCCGTGCTAAAAAATGTTTGACGCATCTAAAGTGGCAGCATTATTTCTGAAGGAGATTGTTCGGCTACATGGCATTCCAGTTTCAATCGTGTCTGACAGGGATGTCAAATTCATAAGTTATTTCTGGAAAATGTTGTGGGCAAAATTGGGAACAAAATTGATGTTCTCTAGTGCCTTCCATCCTCAAACAGATGGCCAGATAGAAGTAACAAATAGGAGTTTGGGAAATTTATTACGCTGCCTAATTACAGATCATGTGACCAGCTGGGATATGGTGCTTCCACACGCTGAATTTGCCTTTAATAACTCAGTTAACCGATCAACAAGCTGCACTCCTTTTGAAGTGGTTTACGGGTTTCGACGCAACACCCCGCTTGATGTTACTTCACTACCTTCACCACCTTCACCACCCAGGGCAAGCGAGGCAGCCATGGATTTTTCCAGTTACATGCGAGATGTTCACGATGAATGCAAACGACGCCTGACGATTCAAACCACCTCTTATGTAGATGCAGCAAATGCAACACGCAAAAATCGACAATTTGATGCAGGTGACATGGTGTTAGTTCGCCTACGACCAGAGCATTTCCCTCAGGGGAGTTTTACTAAACTTCATGCACGAAGAGTAGGACCCTTCAAAGTCACAAAGAAATTAGGTGTTAATGCCTACGTTATTGACTTGCCCTCTGATTTTGCTATTAGCCCAATTTTTAACATTGAAGATCTTACGGAGTTCAAAGGTGATGTCGACAACATTTCTACACAACCAGTTCCAGCCGTTACACCCGCACCACGAGTCCCAGAAAATACAGCACCACGAGATGAAATTGCTGCAATTCTTGACCACCAATTTGTAACCACTCGTCGAGGGGGTTATTATAAATTCCTAGTGCAATGGAAAAACCATCCACAATCTGATTCTGTCTTGTTACAAGCTTCAGAGATCAAACGTTTGCATCCACAACTCTTCACGGAATACACTAGTCAGTACTTGCCGGAGTCAAGTTCTTCAGGAGGCCTGGCAATTGATGCAAATCAGGAAAGGAATGCAAATCAGGAAATTAATGCAGATCAGGAAATTCCCATAGTGCCATGACCAAAGCTGGAGCTGCTGCCACTTCTTTTTCTTTATTGTTATTTTCTTTCAGTTAATTACCATTTTTCAAAGTTAAAACAGGAAATCAATGTTGTTATGATTTCCTAGTTATTTATGTTTTTAAGTAGAAGTTACTTCTAGTTAAAACAAGGGACTACATTAATATTTAAAGGTGAATGAATAATACAGAAGGCAACTTTTTAGCCACCTTTTTGATTCTACAATTGAATTATTTTGGAGTGATTCCAGCACATAGAGAAGATTATGTGTTTTGTCCCTGTTTTAGTGATCAGCGTGAGGCTTCCTAAGACAGTGACACCAAAACTCTTGATGAAATTTAAACCTGGTCGAACAATTAGATTAAGAGTTATACTTATTACTATAAAACAGGACATTAGAAACAAAATCACACCTTAATTTTAATGTTTAGCCATTGCCCAGATAGTATCATCTTCCCTGTCTTTCTTTCTCATTTAAAAAAAAAGGAGATGATTTTGAATGATGGGATGCTTGACAAATATACTCACATTTAAAAAAAAGCCATGAACAAAGAACAATTAGAGATAAAAATGGGAGCTTGTCGCTACAAACAAGCTGCCAAACCATGTAATGACCATAATTCCCAAAAGCCCTTGTTTGTTGTAGCTACAAACAAGCTGCCAAACCATGATGTAAACATTGCTGCCCCACAACAAATCCTTCAAAAACTTTTGATATTCGTTTCCTGAGGAAGTAGATATGCGCCTTCAACAGCTCAAATATACCTAAAGAGCTTGAGACCTCAATCAATTCAAAACACCACAGACAGCAATGGGGGCACCAACTAGCGGGTATTCAAATGGGAAGCCTGCTATATTATTGACAAAGAATTAAGAAAAATAAACACATGTGCTAATTTTAATTCTGTCTCTCAACATCTTGTTCATCAAATGGTTCAGGGAAAATCTCTCTAGAATGCCGTCTATGTGAAGATGAATGGTCACCACTACCATTTTGGCCGCCACTACCATTTTGGCCGCCACTACCCATTGAATTTGAAGCTCCTGACTGTTTAAAACTACTTCCTCCTTCTGGCCTGGCACTGGAGGTTGCTGGAATGACTGCTACATCGGATGAGCTGTGACGCCAACTCCCAAATACAGAAGCATTCCAAGATCTAGAAGATGTTGTTCTAAGCCTTGCAGAACCAGAATGTTCTTCCCTCACTACCTTCAAAGGATTTTCCAAAGCCTTAAGAATGTATCTCATGAGGGGGCGCCTTGAAGGCTTTGGATTGAGGCAAGACCTCGCAACAATGGCCATTGCCCAAACTTCCTCCAGCAGATCTTCATCGATGATCAGAGATGGATCCACAATTTTGATTACAAGTTCCTTGTCGTAGATACTAATGTATGGTAGAATCTGTTCTAAAAATTCCTTCAGCTGGGCATCACTGGATGCACTGATGCCCAGCTTTCCAGTAACCAGCTCAAGTAATACCTTCCCAAAGCAATAAACATCATAGGCACACGAGGTTGTCAATGAACCTGGCCATATTCAAGAAAAGATTGACTTCAGAAACATTAGTCAACTTTAAATTATATAAAATCATACTTAGTCAGAATCAAGAGAGGAAAGCTCATTCCTCCGTGCAAGGATTATGTATCAAAAACAATTGACTGTTTGGTGACATTATGACTCTCAAAAGGAACTAAGATCAGATTTGGTAATGAAAAGACATGCATAACAATTTTCCATAAATTATGCCTTCTCTAGCGCCAAAAAGCACCAAACAGTTCAGAATACTAATATAAATAGAAATTCAGCACGAGCACATTTGGGTAAAGTAAAACACAGCACGTTATTTTATCCCCCCTGTTAACTTTGGGGTTAACAAAGAACCACATAGATAACTGAAATACTGTTTTACAATGATAAACATCCCATCTCATAGTTCTGTATGGTTAAAAAGGTCTGGATTGGAAATTTTATCGTCTTAAGAATGGATTTGATATTTCATGTTATTTAATCCTCAACCCCAGTTCTTTAATAATCTCATATGTAATATAACATTGTAAGTCCATAACGAGCTTTTTAAGTGGTGTGTGCATGACAAACTCTACGGAGTATGGCTACTCCTAGCTAGATGATTTAACATGGAGAAGCCAAGTAACAAAATCAAATTGGTGACGTTTTAAAGTAACAGAATCAAATTGGTGATGTTTTACAACTAAATCTTTACGTACCAGAAGTACCTTGTTCCAATGACCTGCAAATGATAAAGAAATACTGAAATCACTACCTTGATTATGCAAAAAAACACAAGCATACAATTTACTCCATGCAATATATTGATGCAACAAGTAGATATTACCAGGTACAGTCTAACCACAAATAGCGAATGAAATAACAGCTGAAAATATGCTGGTTGTGTATCACAGGCATGTCATGCATAATCTAGCTCATGCTTTTCATTCATAATATACCAAGACAGTAGTTAAACCATATAATTATGCCATGTCTAAAGATCACAAGTATCTTAAACTACAATATGCTAGTGTTTTGACACTCTTCTTCTCAACTGCACAAGGTGAAGTCAAAGAAACAACTTAAATGTCTGCTGCTGAAATTTGAAATCTCCTGATCTACAAAATCAAGAGCTGCCCCAGAGGACAGAAAAGTTGATAAGATGAAATTTGCAAGTTTTCAGAAGACTACATCATAACTATGGAACATCTTATAGTTCAACATACCCAAAATGATTAAAGAGGATGCTGCAGAAAACCCTAGTAGCATGGTTTCTAAAACTTTTCCATCAAAAGGAAAAGATCAACAATGTCACCCACTTGGTGTTGGAGGCAAGAAAATTTATTACATAAAGAGGTACCCCTAAGAATTTTCTGCCCACGTATCTAATAGCAATGAGAACCAAAGGAGGTTCATATTGGCATATTACTAACAGCACTGCAGCGATCAACTTCTTTGATGGAATGCCCCACTAAAAGCAACACCGTAGAAAAATAATATTAGAGGTAATTTAACATGGCCAGTTATGGCCAAAAGCTAGGTGGGAAAGACAAAAACACAAAACCTTTCACCATCACAGATCACAAAATGAGATAACTAATCTCATCGCAAGCAACTTGTCATGCAGATAAGCAAAATGTTTGCATGTTATGTGCAAGTGAAGATAGCAAATACACTAGATATCGAATTTATTCAGGTGAAGTTGCAGGTTCAAAACGTCTGGACCGAGTACAGCGATAATTTCTAATACAACACTTACTGAGGCAATCGCAGCAACCTGAAAATCCTGCTTTGATGAATATCTCCTTCTTGTATACAGACTTCACTCAGGCTCCCTAACCGCACTTCAAATTTATCGTCAAGCAGTATACTGCTTGCTTGAACATCTCTTCAGGAAACCAAAAGAAAAATAACCAGAGCATTACCTTGGTAGTTTAAAAAGACTATCAAGCACATAACTAGGCATCTTCCTACTCAATGCATGGAAACTTACTCACAGGAGAGATGAGAAAGTTAAGCAATATTACAGTTATTGTCAACAAAAAAAGTAATCACAAAAGGTGAACAAAGCATAACAAGAAGCAAGTCTTTAGAGTACCTGTGCACAATGGGTGGCGTGCATTCATGATGCAGATAAGATAAACTTTCAGCTGTTCCTATTGCAATTTTCAGTCTTGTTATCCAATCTAACGATTTCAAACTATCTTCTGAATCCGTTTTCCTGAACAAGGAGCTTGACAAGTCTCCATTTGGCATGTGTTTGTAAATCAGGAACTTCTCATTTTCTTTCTCTAGGCAGTGTCCCAGAAGGGGAACCAGCCTGGAATGTGACACCTTACTAAAAACATCCAATTCCAATAAGTACGCTTCCTTACTATGAGATTGCAGATCTATCTTTTTTATGACCACAGGGATCCCACTTTCCAAGATTCCCTTGTAAAGATCACCTGAATGGCCATGTTTGATTAGGTTTACATCTCTAAAGTCACCAGTGGCTAGGAGAAGCTGCTGATATGTGAATGCATCCCCTAAACTTGAAAGGTCAATTGAAACTCCAGGAGGCGGTGGACTGCTCCCAGAAGGAACTGGAGTTGCTGGACCAACCCCAACCGCAACCCCTCTTTGAGTCGTAGTGCCCCTCTTACGGATGCAAAAGAGTAGCAGTACTAGCAATATCACCAAGAGTAGAATGAGCCCGAGTGCTCCAAAAGCACTTGCCAATATAATGACCTTTTTGTTGTTCTTCCCGGTGCTTCCCCCAGCAGGAGGTTGCGTGGAGTTCGGTAGTCCGAAATTATCAAAAGTCAAGCCCTTCGCAGTATAGAAAGATGTACAATCAAGCAAACTCCTCTGATTTGACAAATTTTGGAGACAATTGCTAACAAGAGAAGCATTGTCGCGCACATAATCTGGAATGGGGCCTTCAAAATAATTACCAGACAGGTCAACAACAAGGAACCTTCCTAGCGTAGGTGTAAGACCTCCATAAAACAAATTCTGAGATACATTCAACTCTGCCGCACTGGCATTGGCATTCAAACTACCGTTTGGCAGCATACCAGTGAAATTGTTGCCAGAAATATCAAGCAAGCGCAGTTGAGGTATTGACCACAGCACAGAAGGGACTGAACCATTAAAACCATTGTGCTTCAAAACTACAGTCTGCAACTGACTTGGAACAGGAAATAAATTCACTGGTAAAGATCCACCAAGCAAATTGTTCCCAATCAGCATTCTCTGCAACTTCCTCAAGCCTCTCAATTCGGCTGGTAATGACCCAGACAGGTTGTTAAAGCTCAGATCAAAGTCAGCCAAGTTACTAAGATCGCCGAGCTGAGGAGGTATTGAAGATGACAAACCATTGGTCGAAAGATTCAAATACTGAAGCCTCGAAAGCATCCCTATGCCAAGTGGAATTGAACCAGATAAGAAATTCATAGAAATGTCAAGTCTTGTCAAATTCTGAAGCGAACCAAAGGACACAGGGATAGATCCAGTAAACATATTTGCAGAAAGATCAAGTACTGAGAGCCCCGCCAACAGTCCCAAATTTGACGGAATCATGCCCGTACAGTTATTATGATACAAATAAAGACCCGTTAAACTGGTCAAATTCCCCAAACTCCCTGGAATGGCATTACTTATCAAGCAAGAAGAAAGATCAAGAACTTGAAGGGAAACGAGCCTTTGACCAAACCAATCAGGGATTGAACCAGGAAGATAAAAACCAGAAGCATTAAAAGACTTAAGTCTTGTTAAATTAACAAGAGAATCAACTCTAAATTGTGGGTTTTGAGAACCAAGTCTAGTCCTCCTAAACCCTGAAATGTTAATTTCACTGACACTACCATTCTCACATTTGATACCATTCCAAACTGAACAAGGGTCTGCCTTTATTGGCCAATCCTTGCTTCTCAACCCCAAAGAAGATCTTAGTTCAAGTAAAGCTGCTCTCTCTATGGGTGAACTAAGCCTCTCTTGTTGTTGTTGCTCAAATGTAGACTCAAAAAACAACACCAGAAGCAGAAACTTTAGTGCTAATACAATCTTTTGGTCCACCATGGCTTATGGGGATTGAATTTCCAACACAAATCCTATCATCTTCATATCAAAGACCCAGAATTTACACGAAATAGGCATAAATTAGTACAAACAAAAATGTGGGTTTTTTATGTTTTTTTCTTTTTCTTGGCTTTCTCTCACCATAAAGTTCGTTTCATTCTAGCTTTTTCTCTCGCTAAAAAGAAACATAAAAGTGACTAAACTGGAGAGACAGACTCTTACCTCGATCACAGGGTTTTGATTCACTCTTCTTCAAAATTTCTTGGTAACCAATCTGCACCACACTATCTCTCTACCTACTCCCCCTTTCCCTTTCTAAATTCCAGTTTCTTTAGTTGACATTTGACAAGAGAAACAAAAGATTTTTTCTTAAAAAAAAACAGCAATCATGTAGATATATAATATTTGTTTAAAAAATAATTAGAAAGTTAAAAATGTCTGGTCAAGAAGATACTGTGTGGACTACCACACTCTCTCTCTCTCTTAAGACTCCCATAAAAGGAAATTGTTTTTTGAAAGAAAAAAAAAAAGAAACGGGGCAGCTCAAAAAGGGTTTTTTGGGTATTGAGTTTTTAAGCTTTTGACAATTCATCAAGCAAGAGATTGAAGGTGGCTAAAGCTTGCAATAAGAGGCATGAACCAGGGCTGAGCTCGTGGGTCAGAAATAATGGACCGGGGGTTCAGGGAAAGAGGTCCGTTGGTGCAGAAGTTGTGCTGGTGGCGTGTCTGAACTCTGGTAATCATGCACTCGCCGGCTACGTTCAGAGCTACTACTCCTGGGGCTTCCTTCTATTATTTATACAGGTACCAATACGTATATCACTTCCTCTCTGTACAAGTGTGTACATGAAGTGGTTTTTTTTTTTTTTTTTTTTTGAGCGTGGATGTCTTTTTCTTTAAGATAGGAAATAATGGGTGAATTTATGTCACTCAACTGTTCGAGGAAGGTTTGCTTCGGAGACTTGGTATGGTTGGGGGCTCGAAAGTCGGGGGATCTGTGACATTTAAACCAAAGATGTTTTTCCAAGATAGAAACACGTGAAACAGGATTTTACGGGCTAAGTAATGGTAATTTGATATTAAAAGAAAAGGTTTTCATGCTTATTTAAAAAAAAATACAATAATTTATGAGATTTACTCGTGAGATCCATTTATTCAACGTATGAAATTTTCTTGGAAAAGATTACCATCAGTCTTTTGAGTTTTTCACCTTTAAATGTTTATTTTTCTTATGAAAAGAAACCTCACTTCTTAAAAAATATATTTCATGAATTCAAATAAATAAATAAAACTCTGATTATTTTAAATTTTTATAAGAGATAACATTCAAAAACATCAGAGCTCGAATACAGTTTCATGAAGGAAAAAAAAAACAATTCATCCAATCATGTGAGTGTTCTGAGTTCCATGAACCCGATAGCTTATCATTGAAAAAAATAACCATGAATACTCCATCTTAGATACAGAGTACAAAGAGTAGCTTGTCTGAATATTTAAACAGGAAAATGAAATCAATTTATTTATTTTTCCCAGTTCGATTAGATGAATGGTTTAAGGTGGCACCATAGTTTCGAGAGCGAGGTTAGCATGTGTAGTAGCAGTTGTTGCCAGAAAGTAGGTGGCATGAGTGAACCCACAATAGAAAGATGTGCTGTGTAGTAGGATTTCCATTTACACTCGTGCCTACACTGCTGGCAATTATTATTTGAGCTGGCTTTAGAATATTTGGTGAATTACTTTCTTTCCTGTCACTTGCTTAATCCTAGTCCTTCCAAATACATGAAGTGTCATGATTTTTATCTTCCCCAGTAATTGCCGGCATTAACACTTATAGGTACGTGTCATACATTCTTACAGTAAGTACTTGGTTACTGTTTTTATAATAGAAGATTTAATTTAAATATATTTATATACTTTGAAAATAAATAAAAGGTTTTGAGAAATATATCTCATTAGAATTTACTGCTTTTCCTTCTTGGCTTTTCTGAATCCATTCTTCTCGTGCAACTCTTCTGCAGGCAATTTCTCTTGCTTAACCGAGTCTATTTTTGAATACCATCGTGCTTCCTTCCTTGGAAAGAACTGGACTGTGAAGAAGAGCTCTCTTTTTTGTCTTGTGATGAATGAACAGTGGCGTTATGTTGTCACGAAAAATAATGGCCTTTCTTCGCCTAACAGGAAACTATAACTTTGTAACCCTGCTGGTTTCACATGGAAGAGCAGTAATTTCCTGTTCGTCTTTAAGCCTATTATTGTTGGTTTTTCTTAGATTTGTGCTCTTAATCTAGGCTTCAGTCGTAGCAATTTTGGAGGTTACTATGAAAAGAAAAGGGTTGAAAAGTTCTGAACCAAAATGCATGTTTAGAATTGTGGTTGAAATTGTTTTTTAAAGTATTTTTTGTTTAAAAATATATTAAAATGATTTTTTTAATTTTTTAAAAATTATTTTTAATATAGGGTGTGAAAATGATTTAAAATCATAAAAATAAATTGATTTAAAATTAAAATAAATATTTATTTTCAAAAACACTTATAAAACACAATATCAAACAAGTTTAGGGTTTAAATTAACCAATTACAATATATTATGTTTTGAGAGGTTGCGTGAGAGATCTTAATTCATTTTTTCAGTTTTATGGGGACGGACTCTGCCTAATTGAGAACATTCTTTGAGAATCGACATCACTTTTGAATTAATTAAGGAGCGTTTTGAATCAGCATCACTTGAATAATCAAAGGAGGTTTTACAGCCAAGAAACCGACCGCGGTGGCAAATTTTTGTCCTGTTATCACATGCGGTCGCTCTAATACGTGGCACAAAAGCAGGGTACTTGACGCTACGCGCCAAGAGGCCGATATTAAATTTTTATGATGTGTTTATTGTCGAGCGATATTGTTTGTGTACCCTCAGAACCCAGTTAATAGTGTTTTGTAATAATTTATTTTGATTCTTCAAGTTTTATTTGATGTGATTAAATTTTAATTGAAGGTTAATAATTATGATTGAATTATTAATTAAAATAAAAATTGAAAAAGAAAATGTCAAAATAAAAAAGATTTCAAACCTAAATAGTGTGTCGAGATTGCATGAAAAATACATTGAGGTCCTTGATATTTAAAAATAACATATTGTCTACAAATCAGATCTTCTTAAAATCTAAAAAATAAATTTTGATACACAAATTTATTTGTGTTATTTTTCAATTCTTGATTTAAAAGGCCGATAAAAAGTTTTTATGTATTATTTATTAATTAAAAATCTAAAAGACATGGGATGTTTAATATTGAACCAATATTGTTTGTATACTCACAAAACCATGTGGATATACTGTGCATTTTTCAATAGTTTATTTTAATCCTTAAGGTTTTATTTTCTATGATTTAATCATAATTAAAGGTCAATTGTGTCTGAATTATTAGTCAATAATGAAATAAAAAAAAATAAAAAAGGCTTCAAAATGTCGAGGTTCTAAATTGGAAAAAAAATGAGAATCAAACTCGATAAAGAAATAAAATGTTGAGAGACAAAATTGGAAAAAAAAACTAGAAAATGGATAAAAAAAAATAGCAATAAAAAAATAAAGGCCAATATTTGATTAAAAAAATCAAAAAATAAAATAAAATGATGAGGGATTAAATCGAAAAAAATAAACTCAAAAGGTATTAAAAACAAATATGGAATAATAATTACCAGCAAAAAGTTCCTTTCTCGCCTCAATCATCAAAAAGAGTTTGTCATTAATTTTTTTCCACAACCTTTCATTTTTTTTCTACTTACCATATATATTTCTCTTTGCTTTTATTGCACCAGACATTAAAATACTCAAATAAATAAAATAAAAATTGAGTAAAGTCCTTGAATCCTTGCCACGAAGGCAAGCGAAGTCATTACAGAAAATATATATCTCCTTGTGCTTTAGCACTCTCTTCTTACAAACGATTTTCCAACTTTATTCTCATGCATGTTGCCAATATTACAAATTTAAATGAGGTTTTCCTTCTTGATCACATATTTTCACACAATTAATTCCAAAAAACCCATAACAATTTTTAACCTTATTAGAGCTGTCGAGTTTCCTGATGCGTACTCTTCTGGTTTCCGACGTGTGGAATTCTATACGTTGCCTGTCTTTTCATACGTTCCTTGTCATCTTAGATTTTCTCATTTAACAATTTGATTTTTCAACACTTTAAATTGTCAAATGTAGCAAATGGATTTGCAAGGAAAATTTTGCAACGCGAGAGGGAGTTGAGCAGAGGTGTGAAAAAGAAGAAGAAGAAGAAGATTAGGCCACCCAAGTTGCCTAGAACGCGTCCTGTCACGCTCAAAAAATAAAAATTCAACGTAAGAATTAAGATATACGAAGACCATATGATAATCACCACCGGCCAAAAGTATAGCACGGTGTTGGTTTTACATTTAGAAGTATACTCGGATGTATTTTGAGAATATGCCTTGCATGAAAAAGTATTCTGGTATTTTTTTTATAGTGTTTTTATTAATTTTGATAAAATTATATTAAAAATAAAAAAATATTTTGATTTATTTTCAAGTAAAAAATATTATAAAATATCAAACATATACCAAGAAGGTTGATGCATATTTTTTTCATTTTGAGAACAATTTTATGATCACACAATTTTTAAATAATAGTCTTAAATTTTTAAAAAGGAAACAAGCCTTTTTAAGTCAATGTATTAGAATTCACGACACTTTTAATAAAATAACATGTTTAGAATTCTTATGTGTTAAGAATTGAATTTCAAATGAAATTTAATCTTTAAAAATTCCACAAAAATATATCAAACTCAATCCCTCTTATTTAAAATTTCAAAAGCTAAAAATTTTATGTTAAATTAACTTTTCTAAAATACCCATATTGTTTTAGAAACTTTTAAAGAAATAAGATGAAGGCGATGAGGATCATATAGGAATAAAAATGAATTTAATTTTATCTCATCCAAACATATGAATTTAACTTATTTATTAATTGAATTCAAATCAAACACTATAATTAAATTCAATTATAATGAAAAAAAATGTAATTCCAAACACCCTCTAAATCTACATGATTAGTTAGTATTATAGATTCTAACATTATTACTTGATGTCTCATATCTAATCCAATTGGCCATTCAGCAAGAAAGAGGAACCTTTTCTTTTTTCTTTCTCGTTTTCTTTTCAGACAAAGAGGGATAATGGAGAGTCAAGCACATTTTAGTGGTCATATCTCATGGAAAGTATATTTTATGAACCTATATGATTGAATAAAATTTTGATTGTTTCAAGTTTTTACAAGGAATACACGTTCTAACTCGAATTCAAGATCTGTTGTGCAGATTGCAAGCTTTTTATCATCACCTAATGTCCCTTGAGAACACGCAATCATGTCTTAATATAATATCAAATACAAAATAGTGTAAATGTCATTAATAACCCAATGATCCATATCAGAACAGCTTTTAAACAACTCAAAAATATGGCTTGCATATATATGGCTTGCATATACTTTCATATATTTTCTTATAATAAAAACATAATTTGACTATATAATTAACTTACAAATACCATGAGAATATACAAAATAAAAATGAATAGTTATATACATAATATAATAAAAGGGGATCCAATTTCAGATGGTAAAATGAAGTGACAAAACAAAGAATCCCATGAAGTGACAAAACAAAGAATCCCATGAGATTTATTGCATTTGGAACCCATATTTGCATATTGAAGTTTAAAGAGGTTCATGCCACGAATAGCGTAGCCTTGCTGCATTAAGTCATGGCGTCAACCCACAAGTTAGGCAAGCAAGAAGGATTGGTTTAACTTTGGAACATGGAAAAATCACAAGTTCAAACACTAATGTTTACATTAACTATATATTTCTATTTTTCACGGACTCCAAGATGTAAACCCCCTTCTTAAGAAAATAAAGTAGAGCTTCTCTGATTCAAGAATTTTTTTGAGTTTTAATAACATCATCTAAGAAATAAATTTAATTTGAAAAATAAATTTTTAATAAAAAATACTCTTAAAAAACCAAATTTTAATTATTTTAGAGTGTAGTTGAAGTTACTTTTAAAATTATATTTTATTTAAAAATATATTAAAATAATAATATTTTTTTGTAAAAATATATTTTATATTAATACATCAAAATTATTTAAAATTACTAAAGTAAAAAATATTTTTTAAAAAAATATTTTTAAAATACAGCTGCCTGTATCAGCCGCAAACATTTAATTATCACACAAGGAACTTTACTGGGTCTTTGTAGATCCCCAAAACCTTCCATAAAGATCACACTTGCTAGTTGCTACCATCAATCGCTGAGATTGATAGCCAATTGGATTCGATTTATTCGACTGATGGATGAATGTTGACCGTTCGATTATTTGCCCGCCGGGCACTCATGAGCAAGTGGTTTCAATTAGTTTAATGTGTTTTAAGCCGTGGACTTGATCAGTCTTATCACTGGTCTTCGTTAATAACAAAGGGAAAGAAAACAAAGAGGGTATTTTGTTGATTAGGATATGATTATGAAGTGTGTGGCCTCAAGTGACAGGGCAGGTCATGAATATCATAATCCTTGTCATCTTTGTGCCTTTTAGTTATCATGATTCCATGCAGTAATTTATACTTTCAACGTTGTTAAATCAATTTTTTTTAAATATAAAAAAATTATTTAAATTGTGGGAAGTTCTTCACATTGTTATTAAATAAGTGGAGTAGATCAATTTTAAAACTTCTTGTGTCAGTATGATTTTGAATTTTTAATCTAATTGTGTTGAAACTGACCTGATTTAAATTAATTAATTAATTATAATTTATTTTTTAAACTATTTTCTATTTAACTATATAATAATAAAAATAAACGATAATCTTACTATAAAAATCAAAATGAAACCAATTATGAAAATAAATTCTTAATTAATTTAACATCTATAGATGAGATTAAAAAAAAGATTTAACTTGCCAAATCCACGAACCATCTTAATCAATCAAACCTATAGAGATGACATATTTTTTAAAAAACTATACAAGAAAAAAATGAGTGATGTTAAAGTTAAGTTCAATTAAAAAAAATACCTTATAAAACTCATAAATAATAACAATTTAGCTACCCTAGTAAACTTGCAAGCCACTAACTAGAAAAAATAAATATAAAACTTAATTTTAAATTACTCTAACATGAAAAGATAAGAAGGATATTTAAAAAAAATTAAAAACAATACATCCATCCGTCATGGTGGAAAAGAAAACTGTGAATGATTTGTGAGCAACTTTTTGACTCGATCATACGAGACCCACATAAAATAAAATAAGATGCATTTTATTTTATTTTATTTCAAATCAACACGTCATCAATTCAGTGGTTTAGAATATTTTATTTCATCGAGTATTTCAATAATACCCTTTTGCATCTGATAAAAGGTGATGATCTTTCGTGAGAGTCGGCCTTCTCTCCAGGTCTTGAAATAGATTAAATTAATCATGCCCTGATCCACAGATAAATAGTGCTTTGCACGCAATCCACACGTGCGCCCACCTGCGTGTGACATGAGCGAGGGAAGGGGCTATCCGACAGATAACTAATTCTTATTATTATCCGGTAAAGTTGCTTTTATAAGATTAATGCTTTCAATTTTTTTAACACTCCTACATTCTACCGTACCGTGACGCAAGACTCAATTCTACTGTAGATGATGCTATTAAAATTAAAAGGAAAAGGAAAAACAAAAACAATATTGCATTTTACTGTTCAGGTTCTTGCTGTGATTTTTTTATATATATATTTTTAGTGATAAAAAATGATTTTTAATGGTTTAGATCCAAAAATCATAGTTTTAAAACTCGATTGACATGTAAACCTGAATAGCAACTAGGTTAGGTTTAAGAAGAAAAAAATTGAATGACCTAAATAAAATCTCGGATTGACTGAAGAAGATTCAATCAAAAAACTGGTTGCAAATTGTTGACGATCTGTTTTATAACAAAAACAATATTAGTCTGATTTGTAAAAAAAAATCAAGATCTACCTAGGTTAACCTGGTCATCCAGTCAAAACTCCTTCAATTAATTTTACTCTTCATTTTATCAAAGTAATTTTTCTTTTATTTTTCACATAATCACTTAAAAATTATCAAGTCATGATTCTTTTGAATTATTGAAACTTGCTTTTCAAATTATAATATGTTTTTATTTGAAAATATTTATTTTCATAAAAATATTCTTTAAAACAAAAAATACATTAATAAGAAAAGGGAGTTTTGATTAGAGTTAATAATTTTAATCAAATAATTGTTTTTATCCTGATTTAAAAGCATAGAGTTATGATTTTTTTTTTAACAAAATTATTTTCTAATTATGATATATTTTTATTTAGGAAATAATGTTTTTTTAAAACAATACATGAACATGGAAAGGGATTTTTTTTATTAAAAAGATACATTTATGTATTTCTATTAATTTAAAATTATTAAAAAATGATGCCACTAATAGAAAAAATATATTTTTATTCAAATAAAAAATAAGTGAATATTAAAAAAGAAAATTTTAGTTAAGAAATATTTTATATAAAAATATTTATTTTAATTATACAAAATTAAATAAGGGTTAAATAAGAGTAGTTATTGAAAAAAATATTTAAGGCATTGCACAAGCATATTATCTAGTTATAGAAAGGAACAAATAAAAATCTCATTTTACCTTTATTTACATAAAAAAAAATGGCAAGGAATTGGGTATTATAGTCTTTTCATAGTAATACATGTCTCTTCCAATTTTACTAGGGATGCAAAGATTATTTTGTCTTTCCTTATATTAGCATGGTTACAAAAGTAACCTCATAGGAAAAAAATAACTTTATGATGGTTTTCAATGACAATTTTGTTTTTGCTACCTAGTTAAATGATGACAATACCTTTGGAATAAAATAAAATACAATTGACTTGTATAGAGATTGTAGTCATTCAATCATGGATTTTTTTTGTTATATTTAAGAGCAATGAAAGGAATTGTGTATAAAATATATAGATATTGAGAAAAAAATGGTTGTGTATGCCAAACATGCACCAATAGGTAGATGTTTCTCTCACACTCTAAGTGATGCATGTGGTGATGTTCATCGTTGGAATACTGTCTAACACCACAACGATAGAAACATTGATATGTTTTTTTTATATATATTATGTACAATGCATATAGATGGTAAATGACCATTTATTCAATGATGGTTGTATCGTTTTGTTTTTGTCCTCCCCTTTTCCCTAAAAAGTATAATTTGGTCATCTTTTTTGTTTTTAAATTTTAGCTCTTATTCTTTTTACTTTTGGTTTTTTTTTTATGAATTTTTTATTTGTTTTCAATTTAGTATTACAATTGTAATTTTTTTATATTATTTCTTTCAATTTAGTCTTTATTTTTTTGGTTTTTGTTTTGTTTTGTTTGTTAAAGTTTTAGAGGCTTTCAATTTCACCTTGCAATCAAAGTTTGTGATGTATTAATTTTTTTTTTGATTTTTTTTCTATTTCTTTTTTCTTTTTCCTTTTGTTTAAGTTATATTTATTTTCAATTCAATCCTCACTTGCCCTCAATTTATATTGTTGTTGTTATTATTTTCACTCTTGTTCATTTAATTAAAAAAATTTGTTTTAGATATTTTTGTAAAATTGATTTTTAATTATTCGACATTTGATTTGTTAGGAATTGTGCTTCAAGTTTTTCTTATTCATGTTGTTTCTGATTTAATAACTCGAGTCATGAGATTGAAATGTTAACATAAGTTGATAATTTTTTTTTACTTATTCTTTTTTAAGAAAATAGGCTACAATGAGAGTCAATGTTTTTTCTCTTCATGACTCGATTTATTATGATTTTACATAATAATTATCTAAATGCCCACACAAGACATTTAATAACTCGAGTTATGTAAAATTGATTGTTTTATTATGTTTAATCAAGATTGAATTTATTTTAAAAATATAAAAATATTTATTTTTAAATGATATTTGTAATATGTGCAACTTTGATTAATATATTTTTTCATTTTTCTTTATTTAATGAATTTTATACTTAATTTACATCTATCTCTTGATTTTCTTAGTTTTTTTTTTAGTTATCATTAATAACGTTTTTCATGTATATAATTATTCATTTATTTAAAGCTTACATATCCAATCTTTTTACAGCAAAATTATTCGGGTGTTTGATAATGCATTTTAAAGTGTTTTTGAAAAAACAATTATTTTTATTTTTATTCTTAACTTTAAATTAATTTTTTTGTATTTTTTAATGTGCTAATATTAAAAATAAAAATAAAAAATATTTTTAAAATATTTTTAAAAACAACCTAAAACACATTCCCAAAAGAATACTATATAAAGAAAATCATGCCTTGTGTGGGCATTTAGCTAAACTAGGCCCAACTCTTTTCTTAACGTGAAACTCGTGGCAAGTAACTTGACAGTTTCACGAGGCACTTAAATTATCATGTCAATCAACAGAAGCAGTATTCAGAGCCAAGGATTTCTAATGTCCAAGACAAACAAACTTTATTTGAATTTTATATGCATGCTCGTCACCTAAAATGAAGAAGAAAACCCCCCCAATAATTACTGATTGTTTTCTCCCTACGAAGCAGTTGAGATAGTATGATTATGGACAGCATATAATATGAATTATTCAATACATATTTTAAAAATTAATTTAAATAAAAAATATTTTTTTTCTTTTTCAAAACAGGATCTATAGTCTATGGTGCTTCGTTAGAGATAGGCTACGCCGCGGGTATAGCTAGGTCAACGACTCCACGTATTTAAAAAGCACCTAATCCTTTTGAAAAATATTTATGTGAAGGCATGGGGACTTGAATATTCCATAATAGTGGTTAAAATTTAAGTTATAGAAATCAGAACCTCATATCACCAGATAACTTTAATCATTTTAAAAACATTATTATTTTAATTAAAAAATAAAATAATTTGATTTCAAACAAAAACTAAAGGGGGGCATGTTACGTTATCATGAAATGGTTATCTGTCTAAATATATATATAAATGTACTTTTAGCTTGTGTTTGACCTGCGTTTTAAATTGTTTTAGAAAAAAAAGATTTTTATATTTTTATATTTTAAATTAAATTTTTTTACTGTGTTTAGATTATTTTCATGTATTAATATCAAAAATATTTTTTAAAATTAAAAAATATATATTATTTTGATGTCCTTATAAACAAAAAATATTTTTAAAAATAATCTTAACCATATTCCTAAATCATCAATGTGGAAGAAAACAACAATTTTCTTAATTATGCGATGTCCTTTAGCCATTACAAAAATGGTTGCAAGGTAAACTTATAATCATGTCATCCAACTAAACAAGAATTAAAAAAAAGAAAAAAAAGATGATAGTTCTTTCAGCCTTTGCTAGTTTCGTTGACAGTGGAAGAAGAAAATGGCGACACGCCACCATTTCTGTGGACATTGAACAATGCAAAACAAATACATGTATCTGTGTTGTCATCGCAATACCTGCACTTCATAATTATTATTATTTTTTTCAAAATGTTCAACCGATGCATGTTCCAGCAGCAATTATAAATTAATAACTTGGACTTTGAATTTTTAGAAATGTTTCGAAGATTGTTTTTTAAAGATTGTTTTTAGAAATGTATTAAATATTTTTTTAATTTTTTTAAATATTTTTGATATCATTACATCAAAATAATTTAAAATTACAAAAATAATTAATTATTTTTTTTAAAACACAATGTCAAATAAATACTAATAAGTTTGACAAACATGTCACTACTAAATTCATTGTGAGAGCAAGTCCAACGCATATGCCATAAAGAGAGCCAAAAACCAAAAAGTATTCTTTTAGTATTTTTGTTTTATTTTTTCAGCTCCAACGAATATGTTATCCAAGTAGCCAAAATTCTATCATTTGTGATATATCATAAATAATATTTTTTTAAAAAATAAAAAAATAATATTTTAATATATTTTTAAACAAAATAACCTCTACAACAATTAATAAATACACTAAAACAAAATGGATTTCACTGTTCATGCACTGTACACACACTCATAGGCACTGTGGACACTAAATTTCTCTCTATTCTTCGTAGGTGCACGTCCACCCTTTTTTTTGTCTTTTCCTATTGTGAACAGTGTATTAACGTTTTTATCCCCGATAATAAGACAAAAAACGGTTTCGGCTGAGGGGCACGACTGCCATTGCACGCGTCCGGACATGTCCGGTTCGGTCCGGTCCGCTGCAAGGTTTTTTTTTTATGGCTAAATATGGTTATAGCCCCTAATACGACAAAAACGTTGACTTGAGTACAGGGGCAGGACGATAATTGATCCTATTTTTTAATTTTTTATTCTGTGGCTGTCAGGGCGTGAGGCGCACGCGCCAGTCGGTTTTCCGCCTCACGCCCTGTTTGGGTGGCGTGTGCGGCGTCATAAGGTGATCGGAAATGGTCTTCTGGAGTCGTTTTTGAAGCGCCTTCGCGTGGCCTTCCTCCCGCGGTGGCGCGTGTAACCTAAAAATGTCTGTGGACACGGCGGTGGCCGGTTAAAAGCGCTGCCAACGTTTTCTCTCTCTCCTGCACGTAAAAGTGCAGGAGAGTCCCCCATTGTTTGTTACTTTTCACTTTGGTCCTTCTATTTTTAATTTTGATTTTGATCCTGATTTCTATTATATAAGTTCTGATTTAATTCGATTGGGTCCTCCGATTGTAATTGATTGAATATGAGGGTTTCACTTCGGTCCTCCTAATTTTAATTTCCGGATTGGCTGTAAAAGCTCAATAAATTTAGTACACAAGTTTCGATTTTTTCAACTTTGTCCTTTAATTTAAATTGATAATAAATGTGATTTTCATTTCAGCCCTTAGACTTTTAATTTTTTAATTTAATCCCTTTATATTTGATTTTCATTTCAGCCCTTATACTTTTATTTTATTTTATATTTCTAGAGTAATCTCTAATTTTGTCCATGTATATATAAGTGTACTTAACACAATAATAATAATAATAATAATAATAATAATAATAATAATAATAATAATAATAATAATAATAATAATAATAATAATAATTTAATTGTTTTTCTTTCTTACTCGTTTGTTAATGTTTTTTTTCTCCGGATAATTTAATAATTTTTATTGTTTTGACAGTAATGGCAATGATATTTGTTTTTTTTCTTTTGTTAAAGTTTCTAGGATATTTTTAGTCTTTCATTAATTATATGTTCTAATATTTATTGAATATTATAGCATAGGAATATATATAGGGAGAAGAAAACATGACCTAGGATTTTTTGAATAAAAAAAATTAATATCAGTATTCTTAAATACATTTCATATAATAATATAATGAGTAAATCGAATAACATAAAAAAAATTATCTTCGAATTTTAATTTTGTACTTAACACAATAGTAATAATAGTAATAGTAATAATAATAATAATAATAATAATAATAATAATAATAATAATTTAATTGTTTTTCTTGCTTACTCTTTTGTTAATATTTTTTTTCCTCCGGATAATTTAATAATTTTTATTGTTTTGACAGTAATAGCAATGATAATTTTTATTTTTATTTTAATTTTTTTGTTTTATCTTGTGTTAAAGTTTCTTGAATATTTTTAATCTATCATTAATTATATGTTCTAATATTTAATGAATATTATCGCATAGGAAGATATATAGGGAGAAGAAAACATGACCTAGGATTTTTTGATAAAAAAAATTGATATCAGTATTCTTAAATATATTTAATATAATCATATAATGAATAAATCGGATAACATAAAAAAAAATTGTCTTCGAATTTTAATTTTGTACTTAACACAACAACAACAACAACAACAACAATAATAATAATAATAATAATAATAATAATAATAATAATAATAATAATAATAATAATAATAATAATAATTTAATTGTTTTTCTTGCTTACTCTTCTGTTAATATTTTTTTCCCTCCGGATAATTTAATAATTTTTATTGTTTTAACAATAATAGCAATGATAATTTTTTTTTTATCTTTTGTTAAAGTTTCTTGAATATTTTTAGTCTTTCATTAATTATATATTCTAATATTTATTGAATATTATCGCCTAGGAATATATATAGGGAGAAGAAAACATGACCTAGGATTTTTTGAATAAAAAAAATTAATATCAGTATTCTTAAATACATTTTATATAATAATATAATGAATTAATCGAATAACATAAAAAAAATTTGTCTTCGAATTTTAATTTTGTCCTCTTTTTTAAAAAATTATTTCTTAAAAAAAATTATAATATTTTGGTTTTTAATATTTCAGATCTAATATTACTGGGTAAAAAATACAACTAAATTTTTTTTGACACATTTACCTAGATTTCAAAAATATGCGAGTCACTTCCCGTTTCAATTACACTATTCTTTTTAGATGGCAAATAAGTCATTATAACACAAAAAAAAAGTTTTTTCCTAAAAACATATTACAATATTTTTATTTACAATGTGTCAGATTTAATATTACTGGGGAAAAAAGACAACTCATAAAAAAATATGACAAATTTACCTAGGTTATTTACAGTTAAAAAATATGCGAGTCACTTCCCGTTTCGATTATACTGTTCTTTCTAGACTACTAAGAAATAATTACTGCACGCAAAAAAATATGTTTATTTTTAAAAACAAATTACAATTTTTTCTTAATGCGTCAGATCTAATATTACTGAGGAACAAAAGCAACTCATAAAAAAAAATGACAACTTTACCTAGGTTATCTACAATTAAAAACTATACGAACCACTTCCCATTTCGATTACTCTATAAAATATATGAGACTAATTATATGTTTTAATATTTATTGAATATTATCGCCTATAAATATATAGAGAGAGGAAAAAAATGACCTAGGATTTTTTCCTTAAAAAAAATTAATATCAAAATTCTTAAATACATTTAATATAATAATATAATTAATAAATCTTATAAAAAAAATTTGCCTTTGAATTTAAATTTGGTACTCTTTTGTTTAAGTTTATTTCTTAAAAACAAATTTACAATATTTTCATTTTTAATATTGTAAATATAATATTACCGGGGAAAAAATTAAACTCAATTTTTTTTTACAAATTAACTTAGGTTATCTACAATTAAAAATATACGGGTCACTTCCCGTTTCGATTCATGTTCCTTTTAGACGGCAAATAAGTCATTATAGCACGTAAAAAAATTAAGTTCATTTCTGGAAAAAATTTCAATATTTTTATTTTTAATGTGTCAGATCTAATATTGCTAGGGAGAAAATGGAACTCAAAAAAAAATTTGCCAAATTTACCTAGGTCATCTACAATTAAAAATATACGAACTGCTTCCCATTTAGATTAAACTATTCATTTTAGGCGGGGAAAAAATTTATATGTTACATATTTTATCTATTATAGTGTTACTGATTAAATATTTAAACAACTAATTACAACATTTTAAAAATCAAATAGTTTTCTACATAGAAAAAACCCTAACGCAATGCGCGGGCAAGCATACTAATTATACAATGCAAAAAACTTATTTCTAACATATTTGATCTATTGCAATTTCAGTAATTAAACATTAAAATAACTTATTATAGGGCGAAAAAAAAATAAGTTTATTTCTGGAAAAAAATAATTACAATATTTTTATTTCTAATGTGTAAAATCTAATATTACCGAGGAAAAAATGCAACTCATAAAAAAAAAATTACTTGCGTTATCTGCAATTACAAAATATACGAACCACTTTCCATTTTGATTATATAGATTTTATCAATTATAATTTTACTAATTAAATATTAAAATAACAAATATAATACATATAAAAACAATCAATTTTCTACATAGATAAAAAAGCCCCGACGCATCGAGCGGGCATAACGCTGGTCTGACCTAATAAAAGAAGGTATAGAGACTTGGAATTTCAAACGTCGAATCTAAATCAGCACTCAAAAAACATCGTAGATTATTACATGATCCGTGGCTTAAATTAAGGTTAAATACATTTTCCACGTCACTAAATAAGCCTCATGATTACAGAATAGCCCATGAGCCCAAACGAAGTCAACCCACGTGGCTAGTTATTGGACAATGGCTTCTTCGATCTCATAATTACTGGGGTCGTCGACCACCTAATACTCCAAGAATTTACAGTTGGTTTCACCCCATGGCCCATTAGGCCCTTGATACCCCCACAACTGTTCAAGGTGCGGGGCAAGCCCAGATATAATTCAAATCCCCACATGCGGATATTAATATATTTTGATTGTGAAAAGGATATTACTATATTTGGAAAATTATAAAGAAATCATCGTGATGTCTATCAAAATATAAAAAAAACAAATCTTTTCAAATTCTTGATAGGGACTGACCATGCTGGCCTATTTTTCGAAGGGTAGATTGTAGTCATCATTGATTTATCGGCATATCTGTCGTTCGTAGTCAAGTGACCATAAAAACCGATACAAACGACGAGTAGGTTGGCTGCTCTTTGAATCTTGTACTTTTATCCGGAGAAAGTCGAAGGAGACCCGCGTTACTTCTGTTCAGGAAAGAAACTATGTTAGAGTGGAGGGGCAACATTGTAATGCTGTATGATGTTAGGAAACTATATTTTAAGCCTTATAGATTTAATAATATTAATTTGATCCCTTAGTTTAAGAATTTTTATTCGTGATTTTCAAAGGACGCCCCATTTTCCTACTTTCCCCCCCCATTTCCTTGTTTTTTTTGTCTCAGTTTCTCTCGAACAAATATATAATATACGGAGACGGAGCATTGAAAAGTCATAAAATGGAACCATCAAAATCAAGTAACATTATTAATAATAAAAATATATAATATACATAATCAGGGATCAAATTGAAACTTGAACTTTTAGAAGGTGGACGAAAAACTGAGAAAATTTGAAGCCATAGAGGCATGAATGAAACACTGATAGTACGAAGGGATGAAAATGAAATTTACCCTAGATATTTTCGAAGCCCGCAGTTATCAATAGATATTTCTGTTGTTGTATCCTCTTAGAAGGCACGTGTGTGGATCCCGCTTGACCCCACGCTTCTGCGCGCTCTACTCGATTCAAGGCGTTTCCCTAACCATGGTTTACCGGGCCAAAAAAGGCAAAAAGAATTGGTTGTCTATTTATTCGAATATGATTGCGACTAGGGTAGGGTACGCTGACCCTGGATAGGATTAGCTTATTCCTGTTTGTGGCTCTACATTCTGCTGCTGTTCACTTTACTTCGGCTTGAGATCAAGATGATCAAAATTGTTTTTTTTTAACATGAAAATGTAATTTAAAATTAAATTGTAAATTGTAAATTTGGATTATAAAATTATATAATTGTAGGAAAAATATTAGTGCTATATTTAATAATTAGCTATGATAATTAATTATTAAATTGAATTGGATGATAAAATTGAGAACATTAAAATTTTACAAAAAAAGTCAAGGATAAAAAAATAGGAATTCAAAAAATAAAGACCACGTTATAGAATAATATTTGATAAATTGAAATGAAACAAATAAAACTTTCTTAAAATGATCAAAATCAAAAAATAAATTTTAAAAAATTATAATTGAAATTCAAATGTTAACAACTAAGAGCATTAAATTGTAATTATGGGAGAGAGATCGAGAACAAGGGAAAATAAAATTGGACCACCACCTAAACAATTACTATACTAACATGAAAAATAATACAACGATACTTATGACGATATGATAAAATATCATCTTTTACATTAGAATGTGTCATACGAGTCATCATAATGGAGCGAGTGCCTCCCATGCACCCTCAAGCAATGTATATTTACAAATATTGTTTTTATCTAAACACAAATTTTCTCCTAATCTAATTTTATATTTACAATTTTTTTTATGAAAAGTCAAATATACTGTTTAACTTGAAGTTTATTTTTATTTTATTTTAAGGGAACTGTCATAGTTTTACTATGCATTTTGTTCTTTTTATGTACAAATATCAAAGGATATCTATTTATTTCATTACCTTGCATATATAAGCGGAGGATTTAGTTCATCTTGTCACAATAATTCACCCACTAGAAGTCAACTTGCCCCTGACCAAACGCCCATGCTCTATATATTCGCCCCAGAAACTAACGTTTCTCTCGTGACCAAACAAGCTTGCACAGTCTCCGCTTCGAAATTTAACCCCAGTTAACTCCCCATGCGCGCAATACGCACCCGCTCCCATCTATAAAGCCATCATTCAGCTACCATTGATTCCTCATCCTTTTCTTTCCTTATTACCCTTTGTCTTTTATCAAAAATATCGTAGGGTTTCTCAATGGCCGCTGAGGTTGAGTACCGGTGCTTTGTTGGTGGCCTCGCATGGGCCACAACCGACCAATCCCTTCAAGAAGCTTTTAGCCAGTACGGTGAAATCATCGATTCGAAGGTCCGTTTGCCTTCGCAGAATCGGATCTGACCCGGCCCGATCGGTTTCGGCTCTGGCGATCCATTATCTGTTTGATCTGTTTGTGTTGCTATTTGTTACTGTTCTCTGTTCTCTTTTATGTTACTGTCACTAACCACCAATCGGTACGTTCATCTTCAGTGCTTTTTGGCTCGAAGATCGATCGATTTGTTCAATATTCTCTTTAATACGTGGTTCTCAAGAACTGATTAGGTTTTAAATTTCTACAGATTATCAATGATCGTGAAACTGGAAGATCTCGTGGCTTTGGATTCGTTACTTTCAACAACGAGAAGGCAATGAGAGATGCGATTGATGGAATGAACGGTCAAGACCTCGATGGACGTAACATAACCGTGAATGAAGCTCAATCCAGAGGAAGCGGCGGCGGCGGAGGCGGCGGAGGTTACAGCCGTGGAGGTGGTGGAGGCGGATACGGAGCTCGCCGCGAAGGTGGAGGTGGCGGTTATAGCCGCGGTGGAGGTGGTTACGGAGGTGGAGGCGGTGGTTACGGAGGCGGTGGCGGTGGATACGGAGGCGGTGGACGTGACCGTGGGTACGGTGATGGTGGATCCAGGTACTCTTCCAGGGGTGGATCTGAAGGTGGCAGCTGGAGGGATTAGGTTTTAGGTGATTTGTGGTAGTTATGTTTGTGATTTTTAATGGCGTAGGATTTAGTCATGGGACGTCTCGTTTGGTTACGGGGCCGTCCTTCATGGTTTGATTATCTGGTTGTTGCTTTTTTGACCGATGGTTACCTTATCTTGTTCTCCCTGTTAAAAAATTGGAATGAAGTATAGATCTTCGTTTGACCGAGTGTTTCATCTCATCTGCTTTACCTGCCTCCTTTTCCGGTTTTATACAAGCAGAAAGTCACAGGATCGAATAAAATGTTCAATCTAAAAGTTTTAGCGAATTATATTTTTTATACTTGGCAAACGCTTATTGAAAAATACATTGCATCTCTGGTACGGAGAAAATATTTTTTAAACCAGCTGGAGGGCGTTTTCATAAATAAAAGCATGCGGGCCGATTTCTTTGTCATAAAACCTAAATTATAGAATAAGTTATGTCGTCAATATACTTGTATTATCCTCTTATTATTTTAGAAATTAAAATTACAGCTAAAATAATCCAAGATTTTTTTTTTTTACTAAATTGTCTATTTCCTTGCTTTATGAAAGAAATCTTGCTTATAGTAAATAAATGAAACAATACTAGTTTACTCGGTAATTTTCCAAAGACATTACTAGTAGTCCAACAAGAATAAAAAGGCATCAAATTTATTTCTAGTCTTAATATTACTATTATTCCTTAAATTGTTTTTATTTTATTGTAAATAATGATGGTTAGGGTTTTTAAAAATATTTTTTATTTAAAAATATATTAAAATAATGTTATTTTTGATAATGATTTATAAATATTAATTTTTTAATAAAAATATTTTTTAAAATTTTCTTTTAAAAACACTTTTATAATTAAATAGTCCTAAATACTAAGTCAGAATTGTGCATGTATCAAATAACCAAATGACAAATTTTACATGTGATTTGATATCTTTTTAATATAAACCTTTTAATATAGTCTTAATATTATTTAACACTTTGTTTTTATGAATTTTATGTATGATATAGGCTTTATCTAATTTCTTTATATTAAGATTTTGATAGAAAAATTGGTATGATGCAACAAATCCAAATTACTACTTATAATTAAAATATCATCTATATATAAAACAAAAAAAGATATATTTGTTTTCTGTAATCTTAAAATATATACATCAATCAAATAATGTTCTCCATAAAACTGTAAAATTTAATATACCATTGAGATATCTCATCTAGTCCATATATAAATTTCTTTAACTTACAAACAAGTCAATATTTTGAACGAAATTAACAAAGAAATTTGACTAATAAAATTTTATGAGCACAAATACTTATATTAAAAAAAATACTGATAAAATAGAGAAATAAAAAGAGTACAAATACTTAAGATATTATTATTATTATACTTCCTATCATTGTACTGTGAGAAAAACAATAAAACATGTACCATTTATAGTTCACTTTATAACCAATGAAAAACCTACTACATGTTCTCGAGTCCAAATGTTTTTTAGTTGAAGATTATAAATTCTTACCTTAATAGGATAATCCTATATACACATTTGATTTAAACTAGACTTTCATCCATTTTATAATTTAGAAGATATTTTAGACAACTTTGGATAAAATCTTATTTGAAATATATACAACAATATTTAGTCCTTCGCTTGATAAAGATAATGATAGATTATAATTACTACTTAAGCTATTTACTATATTCATAAGTGTGCGATTCCTTCTTTGAGCTGCAACATTTTATTGTGGTGCGCCATTTTCTTTAATGAACTTTGTAAATAAACCTAACATTTGATCCTTTTTTCTCTCTATGTACCTACCATAATATTCTTTACATCTATCTGACTTTACAATATTTACTGTCTTTTCTTTTTGTTTATCTACCTCGACCTTATAAGTCTTAAGAGCATTAAGTGCTTCAACCTCATAAAATAAGAGAAATATATATAAATCTAGAATAATCATCAATGAACAAGATAAAATATCTCTTATCATTCAAACATGAAGTGTTAAATAGTTCACATATATCAATATGTAATATTTTTAAGATTTTTGAGCTTCTCATGACATTTTTAGTGGTCTTCTTAGTTTGGTTGCGCTTTACAAGAGTGTTTAAACAATCTATACAAGTATCAAAATTAGTAAAATCAAGAGTGTTTAAAACTTCAAAATCCTCCAATCTTTTTAATTCTTTAAATTGAGATGTGATCTAATCTTATATGTCATAACATAGAGGAATTATCATCTATTTCACTACTTTTACCACCATAATCAACATGCATTGATAAATAGTTGAGTTTAAAAGTGGTCTATATCAATTTTATATAAATCATCAATTAATATTTTACAACCGATAAAAAACTTTAATTTTTAAAATATTGAAAATGTTCTTATCAAAATAAAATTCATAAAAATATTATAATGACGATAAACTGACATAAATATGATAAAAACATAAAAGATATTTTTCGAATCCAAAATAAGTTCAAGTTTTAAAACTAATGTAAAAGTTCCGACAACTTCAACTTTAAAGCACCGCTAATTTTCAAAGTAGATTTCTCATTCATTATCATTCAGCTTCCTTAAACTTATAAAGTCCTACATGGTATTAACAATATGAATTGTATAGCTACAACCAATTTATCATGTGTTACTAAGAGCCTCAATGATAAAGATTCATAATATGATAAAGAGATGAGTTTACCTTTTTTTATGAGTTGTTTTTTATACCTAGGGTAATCTTTCTTAATATATCACCATTTCATGTAGAACAAACATTGAATATTTTTTCCATGTTAATTTATTGACATAATTTTGGTTTCTTTACTTTAAAGTCCATTTTACCCTTCTTAGGATTTGCTGTAACTTGAGAAACCAAATAATTATTATCATGTTCTCATTATTATTTTTGATTTCCTTTAACTATAATTAATTAAACGACTATTTTCTATTATGTGTTATAATTAATATTAAACAAAATATATTCATAGGGAAATAGTTCAAAATGAAATGAACCAAGAATGAGTCGGACATCTCAACTTCCAAGAATTTTAATTGAGTAACAATGCTTTTTTATTTATATAATGTGCTCAAGAACACCCTTGGCATAATCAAATAACTTATATGAAAGCCTATCTATTAAGATATTTACCAATGCCTTGTCAAAATGAAGAAAGTTTTCCTTTACGTCCTCCAAGAAATATTTTTTCTTAAGGCATTGAGGGATAAAATCACTAATACTCTTATTTATGTGAGATTTTAAGAGTATTAAACTTAAGTGATTATATCACTCCTACCACTCATAATTAACCTTTTTGTGAGCATTACTTGATTTTGTAAGGATGAGTGGTTCATCAACCCATAATGCCAAATTAAATCCACACACTCCAATACATAGTAGATATTTTTCTTTCAATTAGAAAAATTATCACCACATAACACTAGAATACTAGATGTATCTATAAAAACACCAGAAAAAGCTTGAATAAACAAGAAAAATACTTTAATGTTATGAAATTTATACTTTATATAAACTAACCAATGTTAATTTAGTAGTAAATAACAACCTTCATGCAGGTAGAGGTTGCATCATGCATAAAACTTGCTAATTTTTTAATAAGAAGAATAGTAAATAGAATATCAAGAATAAAATTTATTCACACCTAGAGACCTAGAATCAAATTCATCTTTAATGTCCATTTTTTTTATTTCAATTATATCATAAAAATAATGACCTCACTTTAAGGCCAAATCATTAATTTTATAAAATAATTGCAATAAAGCTATTTAATTTATAAGAATACTAATTTAATAAACTTTAATATGGCTACAAAAATAACATAAGATGTTTCTAATGAACTCGAATTAATCAACCAAACTTATGATAAAAGTCATGTATGTCATCAAATTCAATAAATGTTTCCCATATATTATTTTTCATTTAGTTATACCACAATGAAGTGTATAATAACTTTTTTGTGTTAAATATTTGTTTTAAAAAAACACGATAAACATGTGGGACCGAGTTAAAAAAGTAGATAACAAATAACAAAAGGTAAAATTGTATTTTTTTTAAAGTTAAATAAAAAAGTAGTTCATTGATAATAAAGAGTGATTGTATTTAAAAAAAATAAATTAAAGGACAACAAATGCATTTAACAATATAAAAAAATAAAACTAGCACAAATGTTGTGTCTTAACATGTCAAACCTGCAATCCGAGTAACGACTTTAACAAGGTTTAATAATTTTTTAAAATATATATAACCCAAATATAAAATAAAAAAATAAATAAAAAAAGACTAGAAACAGCTCTGCGTGCCTATGCATTTAAAAGGTAGAGCTTAAGTTTTTTTTTTTTTTGTAAGAAAAAGAGGTGAACAACTTGTCTTTCTCCTATATTATTTATTTTGTAAAAACACAATAGGTAAATAATGTGTTGTGTGCCAACCTAAATTTTGACTATTACTTTAGTTTTCAAAAAATGAAAACACTGAATTTTCTTACCATATATATATATATATATATATAATTGTTATGTGATTTCAATCTAAAACATCTTTTCAACACCTTTAAAATATATAGAAACCAATTTATCAACCCAAAAAACAATATAAAAATCTAAAATCAGACGAGGTTATATTTGTCATTCTCAACTTAAATATATTTTTTTAGGCAACATCACCATCACCACCAAACTACTCTTATCACATGAAACCTTTATGCAAGGTGAACAACCATTTTGTGGTAAAAAATGGCATGAACAATGAATTTCTCTCTCAATACTTCTATCTCAAAACAAGAGTTGTAAAATAATAAAAATAAATGTTTATACCAAAACTTAGCCATAAAAGGGACCAAATTGGTAAAATCTATAAATTTAAAGGATTAAATTGAACTTTTTACGTTAACTTTGAACCTAACACCCTTTTTTGGTGCCTTATAAACTAATATTTTTTCAATTTTTCTTTTTGCCAACAAAAAGGAAGTAATTGAATTTTTCAATCAAAAGACTTAATCGCTAGAAAGGAATTTAGGGATAAAGAACTTTTTTTAAAGTAAAAAACTCACTCCTACTATCAATATTTAATTTTGAGGGAATACATGATGCAAAACCCACAATAATTTTCCATCATGGTTTAGAATTTTTACCAACCATTTGACCCACATTCCACCGATTGTCAAATGTATATTTCTCTTACAAAACAATTGTATATACAAACCTTTTTGATGTATTTTTTTTAAAGTGTAAATTGAAAAGCTTATATGTACATGAAATCAAATAAATAAAAAACAAGGTATTAACAATAACTAAAAATAAAACTAGAAAAACTTAAAGACATGTATAAATCAAAATATTTAATTTTGCAAGACCTAGAAAATTTTATCCGAATGTGTTAACTTAAATTATTTATTAAATCAAATGATATTAAAAAAAATAAACAAATATTTATTTTATTAAATAAAGTAAAAGTAAAAATATATGCAAAGCTGCACATTTCAGAAATATTATATGAAAACATATATATTTTTTTATTTTCAAAAACAAAGTTCTTGTGTGTGTGTGTGTGTGTGTGTGTGTGTATTAGAGTAATGCTTTCAAAAATTAAGTACGTACAACACCATTAGAAAATAATCTCTATCTAAAAAAGTTAAATAATAAAAAATTATAAATGAGGAATATTAATTGAAATATAGATTTAAGAATTACTTTTAAAAAAGATATCAATAAAAAAAAGAAATATCATAAAAAAATAGTAGCTCAACTGTCATGACTTAACTTACTAAACCTGTGACCTAGACCATGAACTAAATTAGGTTCAATATTGTTTTTTCTCTTAAATTTATATTTAACTTTAAGAAAATAAATATAATGAAAAAAGAAAAAAAGGCCTACATTTGTTCACCTATAACCCATCGTGTCTGGACCACTAAAATAAAGAGCCTAAGAGTGTTGGCGGGCCTTCAAGCTTAGGCCCACAGACATGGGTAATTTGTATGTATTTTTTCAATTTCTTAAAGGTGTATATGCAATATACACGACGTAATGGTGGTTGGAAAATCGAGCAGCTCAGGTTTTGCCCTAAAAACCCAATTTTCATGTTATTCCTGTCATAATAAAATCTCTCTACATAAGGAAATATATTTGTACATTAAAGATAGCAGATTTCTAGGAATACAAACTTAATGACAACAAATTTACATATATCTCTACATTAAAGATGGCAAATTTCCAGGAATAATGACAACAAATTTACATTGATTTTTTTTAATTGAAATGTATTGGCTATATGTATGATATATATATAGTAGGGGCTAAAAATCAGCTTGTACTTCCTTCCTTTAATAACTTATAAATTTGCATCTATAGGGTTAGGATTAGTAATGTAAAGCATACTTTTTGCAAAGAGATTTCTAAATTGTCATGGTATCAGAGCCCTTAGTCTAAGTGTCATCGTCTCAAGTTTTCAAAGTCCTTTAGTCTCAGTTAGTCTGTGTTCAAGTTTTGTTAACTTCATGTCTTCTGACAAGTTTGATATTTCTTTGATTCAATTTAATGACAAGACTTACTCTGTCTGGACATTTCATTTCAGGATCTTCGTCAAAGGTAGGGAGTTGTGGGGGCATGTTGATGGCAATAACCCAACTCCTGACAAAGACAAAGATCGACATGACAAGTGAGAAGTCAAGGATGCACAAGTCATAACATGGATTTTAGGTTCTGTTGAACCCACTATCATCTTGAATCTTCGAACATCTCAAATGTGGATTAAACCTAGAAAGTTTACATTCAACAAAACATTGCTAGAAGGTTCCAGCTTGAGCATGGATTGAGTATTTTTCAACAGGACAATCTCTCTATTTCTGAATTTTATTTTAGATTCACCACTCTTTAGGTTGAATACACTGCTATAGTTTATATTGATTTACCATTCGAAGGGCCGAGTACAATTCAATCTGTCCATAAAATAACTCAAAGGGATCAATTTCTAATGAAACAGAGATAAAATTTGAAGGCACCAAATCCAATATCATGAACCGAGAGTTTGCCCCCTCCTTGCATACATGTCTCAATGATCTTCTTCGTGAAGAAGGTCTTTCTACTCAATCCACCATGAAACAACAACATACTACATCAGTTTCTGTGGCCTATACAGCACAAGGAGGCCACAAAATAGAGATATGAGCACTGTGTAGTGTTTCTGTTGTAAGGGATTTAAGCACTTTCCTGTAAATTGTCTAAGAAATTTCTGCATCAACTGCAAAAAGGATGGACATGTCATAAAAAAAATGCCTAACTCGACCTCCCAAGAAGAAGGAGACATCATATATTGTCTCAATTGGCTCTTCTAGTGCTGGTAGTTTTGTGACACAAATTGCTCCTGCTCAAGCTCATGCTCCTGTTTCTGCCCAATCTATAACCAATGAAATGATTTAGTAGATGATCATGTATGATTTTTTAGTATTAGAACTCTTAGGTAAACCCTTCTCCACATCATCTCTTTGGTATTTTGATTTTGCAGCCTCTCATCACATGACAAACGCTGCTGCCTCTCATCACATGACAAACACTGCTGATTCTCTTACAAATATAAAAAAATATTATGGAAATCTCAAAATACAAACTAGCGATGACAATCAATTGCCTATCACAGTCACTAGTGATGTTTCCTCCTCTCTCACTGAAGTTTTTGTATCCCCTGGTCTAACCACCAAACTTGTGTCTGTTGGTTAATTAGTTGAATATGATTGTAAAATAGAGTTTTCTAAATCTGGTTCAACTGTGCAGGATCAATAGTCAGGGAGGATGATTGCGAGGGGGCCTAAAATAAGACATCTTTTTCCTCTTCAGTTTCCTTTATCTTTTTTTGCCTTTTATCACTTGTAATTTTGCTCAAGTTGATTACCAAGCATGGCATAAACGTCTAAGACATCCAAACTCTAATGTATTGGATGCTTTATTAAAATATGGTTTTCTTGGGAATAATGAAACACCATCTCTTAGTATTGTTCAATTTGATTTCCATTCTTGTAAACTTGGTAAGAGTAAAGCTCTACCTTTTCCTGTTCACACATCACATGTTATCACACTTTTCCATCTGACACATAGCGATGTGTTGGGAATGGAACTAGTTACGCCGCATGCAAATTATAAATATTTTGTTATCTTTATTGACGACTATAGTCGTTTCACATGGATTTACTTTCTTCATTCCAAAAACAAGGTATTTTTTGTTTAAAATTGTTTATGCACATATTCAAACTCAATTTCCCACCAATATTAAAATTATTTGTTCTGGCAATGGAGGTCAGTACACATCTAATATGTTTAAGGATTTCCTAAAAATCATGGCATTATCCATCAATAGTCTTATCCTTCGACACCTCAACAAAATAGGGTGGTTGAAAGAAAAACCATCACCTTCTTGATATGGTTCCTACTCTTTTGTTAGAATCCTCCACGTCCTCTTGATTTTAATGTGAAGCTCTTTCTACTACTCTCTATCTCATCAACATATTGCCTTCTTATGTATTGAGCCATTACTCACCTTTTGTCATGTTATTTGGTCATCCTTTAACTTATTCTATTCTTCATACCTTTGGTTGTGTGTGCTATGCTCATCTTCCTGCATTTGAACATACAAAACTAATGACTCAGTTAACTAAATATGCTTTTCTAGGATATTCAGTACAACAGAAAGGTTTTCTGTGTTATGATCTAATTCAATGTCACATTTCTAGAAATGTGATTTTCCTAGAGAATCAATATTTTTTACCACCAATAAAGATTCTGTATCTCCTTCATTTTCTGTTTTGCCTATGTTTCCTAACTCTTTTATATCAATCCCTTCTAAACCTCTCCTAGTGTATCAACTATGATCCATTGGCACCTCCCACCAACTACCAACACCTTCTCAGCCCCCTCAAGCTTCTTCCCCGACTGCTGCTCTTGTCTGCGCCTCCCTCTATAAGACATAATACTCGAGTTCGTAGACCTTCTGATAGGTTTGGTTTCTCTGCTTCACCCTTCACAACCACCTTGTCTTTTATTTCTATTGCTTCATCTTATAAACATGCAATATAGTATGAGTGTTGGCGAAAAACAATTAACACTTAACTTCTAACACCTGAAGAAAACCAAACATGAGATATTGTCTCATGTCCTTCCCATGTCAAACCCCTTGGCAGTAAATTTGTGTTTTCTATCAAACTTGATTTTGATGGGTCTATCGACCGTTATAAAGCTTGATTAATGGCACTTGGGAACAACCAAGAATATGGTATTGACTATAATGAGACTTTCGCATCAGTTGCCAAGATGACCACCATCAGAACTATACTCGCACTTGGTGCATCCCAATCCTAACCTGAAGAAATGGATGTCAAGAATACATTTCTCCATGGTGATCTCAAAGAAGAAGTTTACTTGAAAGTTCCCTATGGTATGCCCATTTTCTCACCAAATGATGTTTGTAAACGCTTTTTGTATAGTTTGAAGTAGGCACCACGAGTATGATTTGAAAAATTTCGATCCACTTTGCTTGGTTTTTCTTTCATTCAAAGTCAGTATGACTCTTCTCGTTTTCTACTAAAAGCATCAGCTAGTATCGTTTCCTCCTTGTTTATGTGGATGATATCGTCATCACTGACTCTAACTTAGAGGCAATCGGTGTGATTCAGACTTTGTTGAACTTCAATTTCCCTATAAAAGACCTTGACAAACTCACCTATTTCTTGGGTTCAGAGGTACATCATCAGCCTCACGGTCTCTCTATACATTAACACAAGTATAGTTAGGATCTAGTTCAGCTAGCAGGTCTCACCAATACTATTTCGGTTGACACCCCCATGGAACTTAATGTGAAATATTAACGTAACGAAGGAGAGCTTCTTAAGGATCCTCCTACCTATTGAAAATTGGTTGGTAGTCTCATCTACCTCACCATTACTCGACCAAACATACCTTATGTTGTTTATACAGTAAACAAATTCATGCAAGCACCACGACATCTTCATCTATTTGCCGTTCACTGCATCATTCGCTACATTCATGGACAACTAGTTGTGGCTTTTTCTTTCCTTCTGGTTTTCACTTCAATTACAAGCATATAATGATGCTGACTATGTCGGTTGTCCTGACACTAGAAAATCTACCACCGGGTGGTGTATGTTTCTTGGTGATACTCCTGTCTCTTGAAAAGGCAAGAAGCAGGACCATATCTCCAAATCCTCTATTGAGGTAGAATATTGAGCCATGTTTGGAGTATGCTTTAAGATTATTTGGATATGAGGTCTCTTTAACGAATTGAGTTTCTCTCCAGTTCACCCATCCTCACTTTATGTAGACAACACTAGCCATTCAAATTTTCCACGAACCCAGTCTTTCACGAATGCACCAAACACATTAAAGTTGACTGTCACTCCATCAGGGAAGCCTATGATCATCAGGTCATCATCCTTTCACATGTCCCTACAAATTTGAAGATCACAGATATCTTCACAAAATCCCTCCCACATCAGCTTCATAATTTTCTCGTTAGCAAATTGATGCTTCTTCATTTACCAGTATCAATTTGAGGGGAGATATCAAAGGAAATATCTCTATATAAAAAAAATATTTCTACATTGAAGATGACAGATTTTCAGGAATACAAACCCAATGGCAACAGATTTACATATATCTCTAAATTGAAAATGATAGATTTCTAGGAATACAAACTTAATGGCAGCAGATTTACATATACATATATATATATATATATATATATATTTACTTTGAAGATAACAGATTTCCAAGAATACAAACTTAGTGGCCGTTTGGCACAGCTGCTGCACCTTCGGTTCGAAAAAAGTGGCTTGAAAAAAAGCACATCAGTGTTTGTTTACATAACAAACGGAGGTTTGTGGCATGGGTCCCACGTGAAATTTGCCTCTAAACACCGGTGCAAGAAAAGCAGGAATTTGCTACTTTTTCTTGCCTTTTGATGCCTGGGGTGTGACACTGCTTTTTGATGCATGGGTCCCACAGAGGTTTGTGACACTTTATATATATATATATATATGTGGTGAGGAGAGAGAGAGGGTGACCTGCATGATATTGTTGCAATAAATTAATTATTCAGTTGAGCAATTGAAAGCTAGCAGCCAAGCATACATTATTGAATGCATACTACAAAACTAGAAAAGATAACATGGAGAGCTACTTACTTTAAACAACGTTTTTTTTTTCTCCTCTTACAAATGATCATTTTGTAAACAAAATTGCACGTTTTCCTTTCCTTTTTTTTTGCAATTCTGATTTTTTTATATATAATTTATCATTTTTTATTTGACTTATTTACCACCATATTTTCATTATTTTTGTTTTTCTATCATAACAACTAGAATTTTCCACAAACTAGAATTTTCATTATTTTAGTAGGATACTAGAATTATCCCAAAAGGGTGCTCGAGCAGATTTTATATAAAAAATATATTTTATATATTTTTAAAATATATTTTAAAATATAAAAACATATCATTATTTATTATATTTTCTTATAAAAATATATTTTAATATTAAAATAATCTAAAAATTAATTAAAATATAAATAATTTTTACATAATACATGTTTATTAATATAAAAAACAAGTGTCTAATTTACTTGAATTATTAATTATATTTTATTATTATAATTATTAAATATATATATATATATATATATATATGTATATATATATATATATATATATATATGTATATATATGCTCTTTAAAGTAATTTCACAAGTTAAAAGCAATATGAAAAAAATCTTGGTAACCAAACACATGAAACTGCTTTTCATTAATCTCAAACTCAAAAGTAGTTTTAACCAAACATTTCAAAACTTATTTTGAACCGTAGCTAAAGTGCTTTTTATGAAACTGCTTTTTTAAAACCTCAACCACAAAAATAAAAGCTGTGTCAAACACACCCTTAATGACAACAAATTTATATATATCTCTATATTGAAGATGACAGATTTCCAAGAATAATGACAACATATTTACATTGATTTTCTTTAGCTAAAATGTACTGGCTATATGATATATATATATAAATATATATATATGGTAAATATATGTATTGTATGGGCTAAAAATCAGCTTGTATTTTCTTCCTTTAAAAGCTTATAAATTTGTATATATAGGGCTATGACCTATACAAAGCACACTTTTTGCAAAAAGAATTCTAAACTGTCAATTCCAACCCCAAAACACCTCACCAACATCCTTATAATACCCATAAATCATTCTATCAACTCTAAATACTAAAAAACATTCCAAAAACTTGAAATTAAATCGATTTAATTTTTGTTTTATAGGCTTAGATCTAGTTTTTTATGCAACTCCAGACCTCTAAACAACCACCGTTAAACTCTCCATCTCATGGAAATCGTGGACATTAAGAAAATTCATTTTGGTGGTTGAAGATGGAGTAACAATGATTTCTCTCTCATCACAAGAATCCACCAAACCTTTTCTCTTCTCTTTTTAACCGAAGATTAAAAAATAAAACAAATAAACTTGTATATCAAAATTGATTTTTTAAAATTTAAGGGACCTAAATATTGCATTATTTTTAAGGATAGAGAATATATGCGTATGTTTCATGCAATCTGTAGCATGTTTCACTCCCTTTTATTTTTGTTTTCTTCTTCTTTCAATTTCATCATTAACTAGAATTTAGATGCAGTTGGATTTCAATTAATATTAAATTGCACAAAACAAAACTTTAAAGACCAAAATGAATTATTAAAAAATCCACAATATGTCCACGATGTATAATTAATGTGTGAACAATGAAGGGTTAACAGTAAACACCCCATGTCTTTTAGGTTCTTACTAGATCATTGACCCACATAACATTGTGGGCCATATTAATTTTTTCTTAAATGTAAAAAAAGTTCAGGTATTGGTAATGTTTTTTTTCTAATGGAAAAAAATTCACGTGAGGGTTAACCCGATGTAACACAATTGACTTTGCTGGTCCAAAAACAACTCATACAATATGTAAAAATATAGTTTGAGTAAAACAAAATTTAAGACTTGTTTTTTATTATCATAATAACAATATATTGGATTGAATTGGGTCAACCCGAGTTAACACTTGAAATCCGTGATCTCAGTTATAAGAGTGTGATAACCCTATAGAAAAAAAATCAAAATAAATTATTAAGCCTTATTTCTATTCAATTCAATGTTGAATGATAAAATTGAAAGCAAAATATCAATTTTAAAAGGACTTAAAAAGGCGATCTGAGTAAACTTGTTAAATTCATGACCCGAGTTATAAGATTAAAATAACCTCATGAAAAAAAATCAAAACAAATTATAAATCTCAATCCAGAATAAGCTCTATTTTGAAGAATGAAATTAGAAAAATAACATAAAAAACAACTTGAGTCAATTCGTCAAACCTATGACACATGTTATCAAATTGAGATAATTACATAAAAAGAAATATTTTTTTAAACCTGGGTTAACCTGCTAAATCTAAAACTTTAGTCATGAGACTAAGATAAGTTCATAAATAACAAATCAAAACAAATTATAGAACTCGATTCCCAATCTTCCTAGTAGACTCAATGGTGAACGATGAAACTTGTAAAATTTGTAATTAAAAAAACCACACAAAAAGCGAGTTGACTCAACCCCAATTAATTTGTTAAGTAGTATTCTTGAGTCATGAAACCGAAATAACCTAATAAAAAGCAAAATTAATAAATTATAAAGCCTAATTTCTAATAAAAATAATATTAGATAATTAATTTATAAAACAAAAAAACTCATTAATTTCTAATAAAAAATATGTTAAATGATGAATTTAGAAAAAAAACACTGAGTTAACTAGCCCTGCTTATATTCTAGTGACCTCTGGTCACCATAAAAGCAAGTTGATCTATTTTTTAACCTATTTCAACCATATTTGACTTAGAAAAACTAATCTATTTTTTTAAAAATCTATTTTCAACCATATTTGACCTAGAAAAACAAGAAAACACCATAGACACATTGTAAAACTTATTCATAGGCTCTAATAATCAAAAGATTGGCTCTAAAATCCTAGTTAACCTGAAACCCAAATTCTTTTTATGTTAAGATTTATATTTTTAGACAAGTTTAAGAGGAGAAAAAATATATTGGATAAACTTTTTTCGGTAAAATGGACCTATTGACACTAAAATCATCTATTTTTATGACCATCATTGGTCGCAACATAAATCTTTTCTCTCTTCAACTGAAATTCAATCACTTTCTCTCTTATCTTTTAGAAAGGGTTCAAAATATACAGAAAACAAAGTCTAGGGCCAAAATTGAATTTCATAAATCATCATAGACTAAAAATATATAGTTTTAAAAATTAGAGGACTAAAATTTACATTTAGCCCCAAATGTAGAAAAACAATTTTTTGTTGTTATGTTGTTTTTAATCCCTTATGAATCTTGTATTTTCTTAATAAATATATTTTAATTAGACATCAATTTAAGTTTATAAGAGTATAATTATAAAAAAGAACTATTTATCTATAGTTGAAAAATGGGGGCGGGGAACAATATTTTTCGTGGCTTTATAAGTTTTTCTTATTAATCTTTCATGTAGGGCTAGACTCTCATGTCCTTGTAACTTGTAACAACTGGCTTTCGAACTTCGGCAAAGCTTCTGTGACCGCGGATGGTGAGCGGAGCGTGACCGAGAGGTGGGGCTGGTGAAAGGATCTGGACTAAAAGTTTGGTAATGTGTTTAAAAAATATTTTTGAAAAAAATTAAAATTAAAATTTTTATTTTTTATTTTAAATTAATTTTTTTTAGTTTTTTTAAATTATTTTGATATGATAATGTTAAAAATAATTTTTAAAAAATAAAAATATATTATTTTAAAATATTCTTGAATAAAAAATATTTTAAAAAATAACCTTAATCACAATATCAACATGTAAAAAAGAAAGAAACAGCAAGAAATGTTTTCGGGGACGGGCAGATTTGGGTGGGCTTAGGCCCAACTAAATGAAGTAGCTGGCATGAAGAAGTGCCCATTTCAATGTAATACACCCCGAGAAGGAATTATTGGGAGTTTGAAGCTTTAAGTGAATCTTGCTTTGATCTGTGAATCGGGCTAAGGCCCTTCAGTTTAGTGAAAAATCATTCTCGTTCAAGGAAGAAACACGGCCCAAGAAAACCCAGACCCAATAGTAAGTGGTCTTACTGCAATCCGGAACATAGTGGGCCCTTCTGCAGGATTTGAAAATTACTTTCGAAAATCATTTTCTTCCACTTCCCTTTTCGTTCTTAAGAGTTTTTATAGAGAAACACTGATATCATCGACGTTTATCAGTTTCTGAACAACAGCACAGATTTTGTGATCCACGCTTTGACTTCTCTTATTCGTGGGGGGGGGATCTTTTAGCAATTTAGCTCACAAAAACAGATATGAAGATTGTTAAGTTTGTGGTTGCATTTATCCCGGTCTTTCAATCGAGCATTTCTCACTCTAGCTCGAATCTATGATCGCATTGCTCACCAAACTCGGCAATTATTAGTTAAATGGCATGCAATTATAACTTCAGAATACCCTCCTCTAATGAATATTATAATGAAACCTGAGAGGCAGCAAAGTTTGAAATGACAGTGAGCTTGGTGAAAACATTTCAAAATCTGGTAACTCTCCTATGGCCAGCAAGACGAGTTAGATTCTTCACCGTCCAATTCCAGTGGCAGAGGGGAAGGTAGCCTTTTTCCGACTCATAAAGTGCATCGCCTGTGGCAGATCATGATCAAAGAAAGGTTGCTTGAGACATCAGCATTGACTAGTTTCTGCACTTTTGCGAGAATGGAAACAAAAGATCATCATGAGGGATAGAAGAATCCATGCCCCACCATATCTTGGTCTTTTCTAAATGAATCCTCTGATCACTACAGAATCAGCGTACGTATATTAGCTGAACATTTAAAAATGATAGGAATAATAAATAAACAAAAGAGTTTCGTCATGACTCCACGACGTCCAGGCTCTCTAGTCAAAATTAGGGATGAAAATGGTAAGTGGACGTTGGATTTCTTCATATTTATTATTTATCATGTAAGAAACTTGAGTATTTATAAAATATTTACTGGGTTTTGGATGTTTTATTAGTATATGTTAATTTTTTATTAATCAATAATATATATATATATATATGTATGTATATTAATAGATAAAATAATAAGTATTATATATATATATATGTATATTATGTCAAATGTATACATCATATTGTATTTTTTTTTAAATATTTAATATATATTTGTTCAAGTGGGATTTCAGGTTTGATAACATCCCTATTCTAAAGAGATTCTATTTATTTTGATTGGTCGAGTTGGCATCTATCAAGTTCAAATAGTTGATTGTTTATTTATATATATAAAAAGGGATATTATTTTTTTTTTGTCTGTATTTTTATTTATTTAAATTTATAGCAGTAGCATGGTCCATGCCTATAAATACATTTACATCATATCCTACCCAGCTTATAGAAACCACAGATGTATTATCAATTCAGCAAGCTTCTCTCTCTATATGGCTTGAACCTGCTTACAACTAGAATCACATACACAAACAAATGCTTATCATCATTGAGTGTAGGGCTGTGCAAATCTCATTCACACAATAAACCCCACATGCTCTTCCCTCCAACAACCGATTACAATTACATTTTCTCTCGATTCAAAGATTCCGAGAGAAAAAAAGCAAAAAAAGAGTACTTTTACGGCCACCTTGGACCAGCCAGGCAGGCTAGGTGGACTCTTTTCTTCCCCATAAAGTTTTGGATTCCTGGTTCTGTCGGCTCTCGATGATAAAGGGCCAAAAGAAACCCAACTTGAAGAACTCAACAACACACAATAATATGTAATTTTAGTTGCCTGAAATTTACTTAAATACTTGTTAGCAAAGTGCAAAGTCTTGATCACGACGCTTCTCCAACTTGGAGGGGAGGACCACCGGCTGAGGAAAGAACTAGTCTTGGTAGCGGGGAGGAATCCAGAGATACTAGTCCACTTGGGATGGAATTGATGATGTGGATCTCAAATACCAGCTAGAAGGTGTTTGTGTCTTTAATTACTTTTTCTTCGTACAGATTCCCAATAGAGTTGCTCAAGTTATTTTCAGCTAATCATCACCGTCAGCCCCACTAGTTTGTGGCCAGAATCCTACGATCATGACTCCTTCAAATTGACGTTGTGGCCTTCCTAGTTTATTTCCATCACTTCCAAAGATTTCATTTAGTAGTTCTGTCCATTCTAACTTCACTTTTTTTTTTCTAGACTTAATTAAGCTAAGATTTTGTTAGTCCTATTAGTTTGAGGATATGATACCAAGAGAACCTATGATAAATATAAAGCCCCCCTTGGTAATGTTTTCTCATCTTATATTTTTTAGATTATGTCTTATTATCAATTATTAAGACCTTAAGAAACCTAAATCAATAAATGATATTTTTCTAGAAGAACAAAATTACTTTATTGATTTTAAAATTTGTTAAACCTTTTGTTTTTACCTATTTAGTGAAAGAATGGATAGTTACAAGGGAAAATATCTTTTTCCCATGATCTTAGGGATAGAGCAAGATTTCCATCCCATATTGGAAATAAAGCCAATAGGAGATTATGATGATTTTTTTTATATAGATGGTTGAAGAGAGAATAAGGTGAATGTCTAATACTAGTCATATTTCTTCACCAAGTCTATGACATCATGAAGTATGGTTGGCCACTAAAAACCAACTCTTGTAACTTGAGTAGTAAGAGCTCTAGATCTTATATGAAAAATATATATGGCTTTATGTATCTCTCTCAAAACATAAATGTTAAGCATTTTAAAAATGGAGTTGAGGTAGATCTTTAATATAAAATGTTATTGATAATGCAATACCTCGTTGCTTACCCAATCAAACAAATAACTTTATTTTTATTTAAGGGAAGTTCTTTAGAAAATAGGTAATTCATGATTGAGGTTCTTCAATCTTTCTCAATGTTTATGGGAATAACCACAAGCTTTTCTTCACCCATATTTGTTATTTCTAAAACTTCAATCCATACATCCATGAAAAGATCTATAAGATTGAAGTTTGCTAGGACATGAGACTTATTCGGTGGTTAATTTCCCTTGGAATATAAGTGATTGAAATGTTTTAGCCTTTAACTTGGTTGAAGAAATAAGGTTGGGACTTCTAAAAATGTTATTGTATGATTCGTTCTCTAATCTCATATATTCTTTGTCATGGATTGACCAATAACTAAAAGTCGGTATAAACTTGAAACATGTATACTTTGAAGACCTATACAAGGTGTAATCCTGTTAAAAGAGCTTTATACTTTAACATATTATTCATGGGAACTCAAAATAGATTTCACATTTAAATACTTATTTTTTAGGATTTATAAATATTATCCCAAATTTAATTCTATTAATATTATAAGATCCATCAACATACAAATCCTAAGTGATAATTATCAAAAGTTATTTTACTAGAGCCTTTTGTCTAGTAAGGAAAGTTATTATTAAAGGTAGAGACATAGATATATCTATAAGACCTTTAAAAGAGCATCTAACAATGAAATTTGATAAATTTTGATCCTATATAGCTTACCTAGTTTTAGACTTAAGTACAAGCTCAATTAAATGACCCATCTTACTAAGCATTCAAATATCCCCGGCTCATAAATTATCTATTGTAGAGGCCAATTCATTAATACTAGAACTTGGTGATCTTGGAAGTATGACTTCAACTTTTTAGAGGCGCTCACCAAAGTAAAGGCCATGTTTTACACTTTTAAACATCTTGTTTTAGCATTATGGATGATTCTTATGGACTAATAATCCGAGCATTGTATTCCCTTTTCTTTTCTTACTAGAACTATACTATCTACCGAGTCCACCAATCCCAGGCAAAGAAAAAGGCTTTCATTTTCCTTTGATAATATCTTAGGAGATGAAATGTGAGTTTTGAGCTTCTCATAATCCTTTTGATGATCCAGAGTCTATTCAAAGTTGGAAATGCTCCTCAAAGTCTTAAAGAATGGTAGAGTATGCTTCTTCAAGCGAGTTATGAACCGATTGACGGAAACCAATCTCCTTATGAGGTGTTGAACCTATTTTATTGATCGAGAAAGAGTCATGTCTAGAATGATTTAATTTTTTTGGGTTAGGATTAATTCCTTTGCTACTTCCTAAAAAACCTAAAATCTTTTCTTTTTTGACGGAAAAGATACACTTGGAATGATTAAACGTCATCTGATGGTGGTTACACAAAAAAACTTTTTATAGGTCTAAGAGATCTTCACCAACATGTCATCAATATATCCCATCATAATCTTCCCAAGTTGGTTTTTGAAGAATTTATTTACCATCTACTAATAAGTGGCCCTGATATTTTTAATCTTGAAGGGCATAATCTTGTAATAAAATATTCACTCTTTAGTTATGAAAGTTATTTTTTCCTCTTTATCTAGGTGCGTGTGGATTTGATGATGTCTATAATTGACACCCAAAGAGCTTATATACTAATAATTTATGGAAGATTTAACCAATCAATCAATCAATCAATCAATCTTAGAGGAGGATAGTTATCTTTTGGGTAAACTTTATTCAAGTTTATAAAGTCCACATATAACCACCACTTGTTGTTTCTTTTTTTTGGGACCATTATTACATTTTCTTGCCAGACATGACACATTACTTCCCTAATTAATCCAATAATCAAGATCTTACCGCCTTTTATATCACCACTTTATATTTTTCCCCTTAAAATCCTTTTTTCTTGGCTGACTGGTTATGCAATTGAGTTTACCTTCAACTAATAAGTGATTATTTCAAGATTTATTCATACCATGTCAGAAGTTCCCATTATAAAATTGGATCTTTTACTATGGAGAAGCTCCATCAGTAACTACTACTATGTTAGTGTCACAATGGAACCTAACTTGTGATTGTTTATAAATGTGTCTCCCTTCAACAAATCTTTATAGTCATTAACATGGTTTATGCTTATAATATCATTCTAGGTAGACCTATCAAATCAATATTTTCATCAACACTATGTACTTGGTATTGAAGTTTCTAATTTAAACAGAAGTGGTCATAATTCAAAGGAATCAAGGGAATTCAAGATAATGTTCCTCTACCTATGTAAAGGATATATATGCCTTAACATTATACTAACAAAGGTTTTTAAAAGAAATGGTTCTTATTCAGAGATACATCCCTCAAATCTTTAGCAATATTAGGAAGAATGCCATAACAACTAGGATTATAACACATCTGAACTTTCTATCTCGATGAGAAAAGCTTTTACTGAAACCATTTTTGAGAGGAATATCCCTATTTGTGTACTTCACTAAAAATTATATTGACTATACTATCATTATCCAGTAACACTTGATAGACTCGATAGTTTGAAAATATTGTAGAGATGACAAGGGAATCCTCACATAAAAGGTTACTCCCTATCTATCTTCTACGACAGAGATGATTGATTTGTTCCATTATGTAAACCCCCAATCAAAATTTTTATGGTGGTAATAGCAATATATGAATTTAAACCCGATGAAAAAATAAATCAATGTAAAATTAAAACTTTATGTCTACCTAGTTTATGATATAGAGTTGGCTACTATATTGTTTGTCTTGCATGTTTTAAGGTATTATTTGTATAGATATGAGGATTATACAAATTTCAAGAGTTTGAAATATTTGATGTTATAGAAGGAATTAAATATGTTACAAAAAAGATGAATGGAGTTGATTAAAAGTTATTATTTTGTAAGAAATTATCAATTGGGAAGAGAAAATTCTGTTGTCGATGCTCTTAATCATAAAAATAAGATAGTATTAGATGAATTAGTGGAATATGATAACAAATAATTGATGAAATTTAAAAGTATTAACATCAATTATAGGTACGACTTAAAGGATCTTTATCGATTTAGTTGAGAGTATGATCTATATTTTAGGGCCAATAAAAATATTTTGAATTGAATAAAGCCAGAAGCAACGTATGATCAAAGGTTGAGAATTGTTTCTAAATCTTAAAGGATGAGATGGTAGAAATGGATATGAAATGTATTTTCCAAATGATTATGCTCTTAAAGTTGAAATGTTGAAAGAAGCATATAAGTCTAAGTTTGTTAAACATCTAGAAAGTACTAAGAGACTTGAAGAGATTTTATTGGTGGCCAGATATAAAAAAATAAATGGTTAAGTATATGAAAAAGTGTGGTGTGTGTCAACAAGTGAAAGTAGAAAATCAAAATCTAATATGAATTTTAAGATTTGGTTTGAATAATTGAAAGAAAGTGGGAAAATATCACTACAAATTTTGTATCATATCTATCTAGAGGATAAAAAAGACAATGATGTTATTTGAGTCAGTGTGGATTGACTGACTAAACCTGTGTTTTTCTTACCTATAGAAAATGACACACTAAATAAATAAATTAACAAAGTTATATCTGAATGAAATATTGAGGTTACATGAGGTGTCAATGTTGTTTGTTTCAAACTAAGACCCCATGTTTACTTCTCATTTATGATAAAACATTCAACATGCTTTGGGAAATATGTTGAACTTTAACATTGCTTTTCATCCTCAAATGGATAAGAAATCTAATAGAACAATTTATAATCTCGAGGGTTTGTTATAGACATTTGTTGCTACCCAATTTTTGACTCTTTATTTTTCTGAAAAAAATATAAAAATATAGATCTTGGTTCAAGGGCGAAATTGAGCAAATTGAGGGTTTAATGGTCGATTGAGGGTTAAATCGCGAAAATCAGGAGCCAAGGGTCAGATAAGGAGATCGCGCAAAGCTGAGGTTGAGATCGAATTTTTGATGGGATAATTGCATAAAATCAAGTTTTAAATTCAATTGGGTGCAATTAAAGAATTTTTAGAGGACCAAATCATATATTTTTTTTTCCTTCCTAAAAAATTTGAAATCTGCATTTTAAAAATAAGCATGCACTGATTCCGTTTGCCTTGCATTGAATTTTCACAGCAAGACAACTCAAATTTTCTTCCCATCAATGTTGATTTTTTGCCCGTTTCATCTCACTGCAGATCAATGCAAAATTTCTTCCTATTCAATCGTGATTTTCTGCCTAATTTATCTCCATCAAAATCTTATTTCTGCTTCTCCTCCTGTCTTCCTGATTCTCCTCTAATTGCTAGCAATTTGCTTAGCTGTTTTGATACTGCATTTAAACGAGATCGCAACCAAACATTGGGGTTTTCTCTGGCTATAAATAGCAGCTCGCACAAAAGAACAAGGGGGGGAGAAAGAGGAGAAAACAGAGAACAGAGAGTGAAATTTACGTGAGAAATAAGTGTTAAAGAGGCAGAGAAAGAGAGAATGGCAGAGCCATTTACATAAAGAATTTTGAGCTAATCTTCTGCCTGCATCTCCCCTGTGTTTTCTCCCGTCGTCCTCTGCCTCTTTCTCTAAAAAACCAGACCCCTTGTTTTTCTTCCTCACTCTCGGCCAACCGTGCATCACCACTGTCGACCACCATTATTCCTCCTTCTCATCACCATAAGCCGCCCCTCAACCCCAGCAACTCCTCCATCATCTCAGGTGAAGGGAGAGGCGACGACAGCCGCGATAGCAGTAGCCCCTGCAACGTGACAGCAGACATTCCGACGACTATTCCGGCCACCTCAGGCCACCATCTCCGACGCCACAACGACCAGAAGAATCACCACGACCTCCTCTACCCAAAGGTATTGACAGTTACTCCATTCTCTATACTCGAAAATCCTCCTTACTGTTCATCATCCCTGCATTTGCATGCGGGGAGTGAATTAATTCACTCCCCGCGTGGGCTTGGCGGGCTTCCAGCGTCTAGGCTGCCAGCCATCTGGGCTAGCAGCCCAGCCTGTAGACAAGGTGGGCTGGGCTGTCAGCCCAGCCTGAATTTAGGTGGGCTGACAGCCAGCCCACCGAAAAAGAGAAAAAATAAAAAATAAAGAAAAATATAAAAATACAATTTTTTCCAAAAATATTTTTATTAAAGAAAAAATGTGTTGTTTTCTTGCATACGGCCAATACACTACCATATTTTAAAAAAAATGTTTTTCTTTTGAAAAATATATATTATCTTGGGTTTTGAAGAGAAAATGAGTTTTAGCATGGATTTCGCAAAGAAAAAAATCATTTCTTGCATTTTGAGATTTTACAACATGTTTGTAAAATCCAAAGGGTATTGGCCAATATTTCAAAAAATATAAAAATTTTATTTTTGGAATTTATTATTCACTGTTGGTATTTGGATAAATAAATCCTAAGGGGTTAATATCCAAAATATTCGGCGGGAATGATAATTTATTATTCACTATCGGTATTTGGATAAATAAATCCTAAGGGGTGAATATCCAAAATATTCGGCGGGAATGATATATTATTATTCACTGTTGGTATTTGGATAAATAAATCCTAAAGGGGTTGATATCCAAAATATTCGGCGGGAATGATATCCCATTCGTCATTTAACCAACATTGTTTTGAAAGATCAAAGCCATAGCAAGTCATAAATAAACCAAAACATCAAGCAGCTTACCTTAGGTAGGGCGTACTAGGGGTGCTAAAACCTTCCCTTTACGCAACCAGTCCCTTACCCTAGAATCTCTGAAAGACCAGTTTTAGGTTTCCTAGTAACCATAATACTAGGTGGCGACTCCCTTTTTTACGAGAATAGATAATCCCTCCGACATTTAATCCCCCGCTCACGGGGAAGAGTCGTCACGACGCCACACGACCATTTTTTTGGGGTGCGACAACATTCATATTAGATTTTGAGGGAAAATTAAAAGATGACCTATTCTGTTGTACAATTTACCTACAATAATAGCTAACAAGCTACTATAGGTATGACTCCATATAAAGCTTTGTATGGTAGAAAATGTCGAACACTAGTGTGTTATGAGGAGTTTGGTGATAGAAAATTAGTTGGGATAGGCTGATACATATTGCTTTAATAAATATAAAAGATAATAAAACAAAGAATAAATTTGCCCAAGAAAAGCAAATGAGTTATGAAGGTAACAAAAACGACCATTGAGTTTAATGTTGATGATAAAGTGTTTTTAAAGATTGCCTCATATAAGCATATTGTTAGGTTTGACATGAAAAAAGTCAACTCCTAGGTACATTGAAAATTTTAAGGTTATAAAGAAGATTGAACCTATGGTATATAAATTGGCTTTGCCTTTGTATTTGCCCAAGATTCATGATGTGTCTCATGTCTTTTTAGTATGAAAGACTAAAATAGATCATTATTGGGTGTTGCACAAGTTCCTCTAAAGATCGAAGAGGGGTCTAATCTTGAAGGTAAAACCATTGTAAGTGTTAGATCAAATTGAAAAAAAACTTAGGAATAAAAAACTCATATGATAAAGATATCATAAAGAAACTCTCACATTGAGGAGGAGACATGAGCATGAGAGTCATAAATGAAGAGGAAATATCTTGAGTTATTTCTAGACCTAAGTAAATTTTTTAATTTAAGGCTAAAATTTATTAAAGGAGAGGATTATTTAAACCCTTGATTTAGAATTTTAATGTGTTCATAAAAAAATATTTAAAATTAAACCCGATGATAAAATGCATCAATAGAAAATTAGAATAAAAAAACATATTTGGAATTTTTTTTATTAAATAAACTTTAAGTGTGGTATTTTAAAAGTGGATCAAGATGAAGTATCCAGTTAAATGAAATATAAAACATATGAGCTAAACACAAAAACATTGTTGTATATAATTTAAATTGGACTATATAAATAGATTTCTCTTAAGCCATTCAACTAACAATTCAAGAAGGAAGAAGGACTAGTTTTTTGTTCTTCCATTTTTTCATCAAATAATGAGAGAAGAACATGAATTAAAGCTAGATTAAGAGACCAAACAAATGTTTAGAGGATCTAAACTAGAAATCTAAAGACTTTCCTTGAGTTTTAGAACTTTAAAGAGAGAATTTTAAGAGTTAAAGGAAAAAACAAGAGAAGGTGAAGAAAACTTGATTTTATTTGCAATTCTATTTGATATCTTGTGCTTGCAAGGTAAGAATCACTTTCACCATGATTGCTTTAGCATAAATTGAAGCTTAGTTAGGAATGAGTAGAATATGAAATATTGAGTTTCATAAGTTAGATTACTTGAAATGATGTTTTATTTTTAGAGTTATATTTTTAGATATGAAAAATTAATGGGTAATTTAAGAATTATGAGAAATTTAAAGAAAATCATGTTCCCCTTTGAAATGAGATTTCATCATAAACTTAGAAATAAGAAATGAATTGAGCCAGTTAAAATTGTTATGGAATTTAGGTTAAATTTTGTTACGATAGGTAGGAAAGGGATGATTAAAAAGCTAATTTCAAAAGAAATGTGGAGAGATACTCATGATCAAATTTAAGGCTAAGTACTAGTTATGAGAATAAAGGATAACTTAAAACTTGGTGACTTAATTACTGTAATAAATATGTTAGATTGCAATGAGGTATCGAAGTGTAGAAAAAAGAGAGGCCTAATGTATCAATCATAATAGAAGAAAATGAGGATTTATAGGAGTCCTAATAAATATTTGTTCATTTATGAGTGTTCAAAAGGGTTTGATGTATTAAAGATTAAGTGAAATAAATTTAATTAGCTTATATAACTGTGATTGGATTTCTAAGAACCTTGGATTTTTAAAAGTTGGTAAGGCATCAATAAGATAAATAAGCACAAATATATAATTTATTGGTGAAAACATACAACAAATACTGGATTGATGAAATTATGATAAAATTAAACTGACATTTGATCTGTTGTACAAACTAGTCAACTATTTAGGATTGCCAAATGATCTAGTCAATCAATTGATAGGATAAATTATCAAAATTAGTTATTGTCTAATTTGTTTGATCAACTGGTTGACTATTTATTCAACTATTAAAGACACCAATGAAATCTAGTAGTATCCAGTTGACTTATTAGTTATGACAATATAAATTGATCAACCGTTCTAATTAATTGTGAACTTTATTTTTTTTTAAAAATTATGCTTGTTATATGTATCCTTGATGATATAAAGATTTGAATATGTTTAAAAGTAATAGATGATATATAATGTTTCTAAAGATGAACTATATACTTCATATATTTTCTCTTCTTAGTGTTCGAACCACCTTTTTCTAAGGTGACCCCTAAGTTCACATTGATTTTGGATGGTGCCTGTATTATCTAGCTAGGCTCTTCCTTGCTTGGCTTAGGAAGAGAATACCTCTCCAAGAATTCACAAAGATAACCTTTAACTATTGATATTTCAATTTCTTTTTTAATTAAATAACATTATTTGATGTCATGTGTTTTATCTCGATGGAATAAATAATACTTTTTGGAAGTATGAGTATTGGATAATGATCTCGTCAGTGGAAATTAAACAAGGCTCTCAGCTTTAATGGTGGTGAAGACTTTTATTAGAAAAAAAATTCAATGGATTCTTGAACATTTCAAGATAGGTTATGCATTCTATGACTGACCTCTTATAACTTTTACTAGGGTTGTTTTTCCTTCTAGAAGGGTCATCCTGCTTGGGAAACATTAATTATTGTTTAGCACTTTCCCATTAAACTTCTTTAGGTTTGCTCATATAGACTCATCATTTATATAAGTGATCCTAAAAAGTTTTGTGGAACTTGTTTTAATTAGGATAATTGTGTGGCACCATTATCTTGACATAAAGATCATGAAAACTTGTAATGAAACCTAGCTTTAAGTTATTATACTATGCACGTATTGACCCTCTAAAGGTTGCAAGAATGATCTTGCATATGACATAACTATCAAGGATGACTAAATCCTAGTTGTTTTGTATGTACTACATGTGCTCTCTTAGGTTAGCAAGATCATCATAGTTATTCAAGGTCATCTTGGTGGATATATAATCATTGAGTATGTGAGTTCAAAACATTTATATTTATAAGAGAGAATCTTAAATCTAATTAGAGGTATAAACATCTTCATGCTAATACCTCCATGTAAAATGTTTTCCACTCCTATATTTATAAGGTTTTGGGGAGCTTGAGGTTTTTGAATTGGAATGGCAAGACTAATAGCTGACCTCCATCCCGCTATGGATAAATAAGCATAAAGAGTGTTTATATATGCATAAGCATCGTGATGACGTGAATGCTCCTTAAAAGGATTTGTGGTTATTGAGGTTAAAAGCCTTTTTTGCATAAACTTCATTTGATAGAGAAATTGCTTACAAGCGCTGGGTTACAACTATAAAATTGGAAAGGAGGGTGTTAGAAGGCTAAGACTTGTTGAGTTGTAAAGTCTAATTTGGTTATTAAGTTGATAAGACAACCTGGGCGAGGAGTTACACATGATTGATAAGAGCATCTTCAACGCGGCATGTATCAGGAGAGCCAAAGCTATATTTCTGTACTTTTTGCCTTTTTTTCAATTGCATCGTTTCCAATGGAACAACTATTTTGATGGGCAAAATAACTGTTTTGTTTTTTGATATGCTAAATATGGTTGAGCAAATGACAAAAACCATAGTACATAATACCGTTGCAATATTCATTTTCTATGTAATTAAAACACCAAAACATACATCTTGGTTCAATTGAAACTGAAACCATCGAGGAAGAACACAATTTCTGTCAATGAGGGATTTGTAGAATTTGCAGTTTGAAGAATGAGAGCAGAAGCTCAACAACCAGAGGTTTTAAGTTCTGCAACTTAAGGTTAGTTTTTCCAAACCATTTCTATTTTTTTTCTTGCGTATGCTCTACGAATCCAAATGGAGATGAGTGTGGGTATGTTTGTGATTGGTGTTGTGGGGTTTGTTTTTGGGAAAATTGTTTGTTTTGGGAATTGCAAGTGTTGTTATTTTACTTTGATTTTGATTCTCTGGATGAGTTTGAAAGGGTTTTTGTTGTTGTTTTAATGGGTTGATTCTCAAATATTTCATCTTTTGGTGATTTGGGTTTCACTGTTTGTGGTCCTATAGGTCATTTTGCTGTTGATATTATGATTGTTCTTGCACAAGTTGAGTTTTGTGTTAGCTATCTTATTTTTATTACTAACACTTTAACATATGTTGTTAATCATCAATCCGGCGGTAGAATTTTGGGTTTTTTAAGTCCCAAAGCTTTGTATATATGGGGTTGTTTTGCTTTTCAATTGGGGTTGAATTCAATTCCAACATTAACCCATTTGGCCCTACTTAGTATTTTTGTTGATGTTGTTGATCTTGGAGCTATGAGAGTGGTTATGGTAAGGGATGTGATGGTGTTCTCTGTTTTTTTTTATGGTTTAGGCATGACTGTTTATGCCTTTGAATGGATTGATATGGTATTGCCAATGGATACTGAAACTTAAGGCAAGAACATGTTTGGAAGAGTGTTGGGGTTATGTATGGCTTCCATTTCCTTGTTGTACGAAGGTTTTGGGGGGTATTGAGTTACTTTGCTTTTGGTGAAGATACCAAGAATATAATCATTACCAATTTGGGACTTGGACTACTGAGCAATCTTGTGCAGATTGGTTTGTGTATAAACCTGTTCTTTACATTCCCATTAATGATGAATCCAGTTTATGAAGTGTGTGAACCTGTTCTTGTGCAGATCTCTTTTGGTGAAGATTAGTTTGTGTTGCCTGCTTTGTTTCATCTGTTGGTGTTCAAGGAAGAGTTGGGTTGGAATGGTTTGCTTTTGGATAGGGCTTATGTGGTTTTTGGTGTCATTATTGCTGTCGCCGGTACCTAGTCTTCCTTGATGGAGATATTTGCATCCAAGACCTCATGAGTTACTTGGCTTTGAGCAGTTATTAATTAGAAGTTGAAAAAAAATAAGCTGGTATGAGCTAATGCAATAATTTGTTATCATATTTTGAGCTTGCTGATGGCAACGGCTAATTTTTCTAATCCTTTTGTTTTTTTGCTCATGGATTGCTGGTACATTCAAGCAGCTGCAGGCATTTCTATGATGCACTGCTATAGCCTTCATCCCTATTGGCTAGTTAGTTGGTGCAACAGGGGTAACTGTGTGTTTAATGTTTAATTTTGTGCTTAAACATGTAATTGTGTGTTTAATATTCTAGATGTGTTTAAAAAAAACGTGTTTTTGTTTCAATCAAATTGAAGTTATCATTATACCATATAGTTTCTAAAGCAACATCACATCTTTATTTTAAATATTATAAATTCAATTTTTTTAATTTAAATATAATTAAAAAATTAATAATTATATTGTTGGAGGGTTTTTTAAAAGCAATTATTTAATTATATAACTTACTTCTATTAATTATATAATTAATTGCATAATTAAATTATATACAAAATAATTGCACTATTCAAAAAATGATAAATAAAAAATGGCTCTTCTAAATGATTTTTACCATTAAAGTACACATAAAAAAAAACTATATTTACACTATTCAAAAAGCCATTTTAGAGATTAAGCTCTTTGAAATGACTTACCATTGGAGATGCTCTAAGGTATTGAAGGTTTGGTTAGGCAAAAATATTTGTTATGGAAAAAAGGTTTGTCACACGTCTTATTCCAAGGGTATCTTGATTATTTTCCATTGATGATGATTAAGGATGGCCAAAACCAGTTCAGGGAGAACAATTGATGGATTGTTTTTATTACTTTTCCATAAATGACATTAATTGATGATGTTCTAAAATACAATATGCTCATGAATTAAGTTATTTGGTTTTTGGATAATGGTTAACAACACGCTTAAAGTTATTTTTTTCTTTGATCTCAAAACGTAAATGGTTTGTGGTAGGAAAGCCCAATACCTATGAAATGATTCCTTTTAGTGGGGTTTAGAGACCCTTAAATGGTAAAGTTAATGAGTTTTTAGTGAAGAATTACAATAAATGATGTAATGAGATTTAAGTTCCAAGACCAAGAATGTTTGTTCTTGTTTTTGTATAATAAATGATATGAAAATTTAAATATGAATACTTATATCGAGGAGAGAAACAATGAACATACAACCTGGATGATTTAAAAGATATATATAACCCTAAACTTTGTCAAGTTGTTTGAATTGAGGGGTTGAGATGTCATTTCCTCTCGATAGTATTATTAATGAATAAATATCCCTTACACAATATTAATATTGATGGAAATATAAAAGGCCCTTTTAGAATACCTGTAAACACTTAGGCGTGTAGGGATATAATTATTCTTAAATTTTAACATTCAAGTTAAAAGTCATAAGAATAAACAAACATAATATCATGACCCAAAATAGGGCTTATAAAGATTGTTAGTCCCATACCTACTTGGTCTTGGGATGATGCCAAACTCATGACTATTTGAGATGAGTAAGTAGCTCAACCCATGAATGTTGAGTCTGACAACTCGCTACACACACACACACACATCATGTATCTAAACCTAAAGATATTAGGTTAGATAGCTCACCATACTTATATGTAGTTAGGATCAACATGCAACTAGACCTAAAGGTATTGACTCTACTAGCTCATTATAATCATAACTACTTGGACTCAATACATAGTTAAACCATAGTTATTGATCCCGTCCCGGTCCCGGTTCCGGATTTGTGTTTGGAACGGGACGTCCCGGTTTCGGTACCGTTCCGGGTACCGTTCCGGTTTTGTACTGTTCATTTTTATTTAATTATATATATGAAAAAAATAAAATATTAATTTAACAAGTATAATTTAAATTCAAGATAAATGAAATTTAAATTATACAATACAAACATAATCTCAAAATTAGAAACATCTTTGAAATTCCAAAATATTATGAAAGTAAAATGTTCTAAAATAAAAGAAAAATACATCAAACATCTTCTACATCATTAATATAAAAATAAGGATCTTGATCTGGCTGTGGAACATAAGGAAAGTCATCAACAAGACATTCCAATAGTTGGTCATTTCCACCAAGCTCATTCTCCTCATTTACACATGTGACGCAGCAGAAAATCACGCGGGAATACGACCAACGTCAATATTCCTTAAAATTAAAGATAATGAGAATAAATCTTAATCAAACTCAGTGTTTATTTGATAAAATGATAGTTGAAGTCGGCTGCAGGGTTTACAAACATACTTAAGGAGAAAACCCTAGCCTAATTCAATACAGAAAAGGAAAGGACATAAAACATTAAATTTGCCATAAATGGCAAATTTGAGATAAATGCAGAATGTGAAAGGCCTATGAATTCTAAGAGAGTACCAATTGACCAAAGTCAATTCGGACTCTTAATTCAAAAGTTATTGCAAAAACAAAACTTTCCTAAAATAGCAAAAATGACGATTCCGGGGCCGAAACGATGGAATTTGGCCAAAATTGGGTCGAGGTCAGCAGCGAAGCTACTGATTTCTTCCGAAAACGACGAAACGCATTGACTGGGTGAGTTTCGCGTTATTCCAACCTCAACGACCCGGATGCCGAAATTCAGTTGCCTTTGAATTTCAGGTGATCCCTCTTCAGCATGTATGATTCCGCAACCTGTTCTACATCAACATGTCTCTTTATCATCTAAATTTAAAGTAGAGAAAGGTGCTTCGATACTCTCCCAACTTATGTCCTCTCCATCAACTTAATTTAACAAGCATAATTAAAATTCAAGACAAATTAACTTTAAATTATACAATATAAACACAAAGTCAAACAAATATAATCTCAAAATTAGAAAAAAAAATTAAAAGTTAAAAAAAAAAAAAAAAAAAAAAAAAAAAAGGATTTTCAGGCCGGAACGGAACGCCCGGTACGGAACCGGGGCGTTCCGGCCGGAATTCGCCCGGTTTTTCCGGGACAGGCCGGGATTCTACCCGGGACAAAAACGTCGCCGTTTTGTCCCGGATTTTGCAACGGGACGGGGCGTCCCGCCCGTTCCGGCCGGAACGGGACGGGATCAATAACTTTGAGTTAAACACAATGAATCTTAGGTTTGGTAACTCATCAAAATTATATATATTTATGTTTAACATGTAGGGCATAAAAGTAAACCGTACCCATATCATTTAGGTTGATATTTTACCAAGCCTGAATATGTTAAGTTATCACTCTACTTTTAATCTTTATAAACATGAAATTAGGATAAAAATAAAAATTTAAAAATATGCTGCCCCATTGAATCCTGCAAGGAAAACAATTTACTATTGTTTTAAGCTTGTTATTTTGACTACTGATGATTCTGTCGCCAGGTCTCATGAAGATTTAAAGGAATCATATGTACTATGACATTCATTTACTACTTATAAGTTTTTCTAATCTTATCTCTTGTTCCTTTCTAATTCCTGAGCTCTTAAGACTAAACTTTAAGTTTCCCTTCAAGATTTCAGCATACATAGACTTGTAGGTTGGGACTACCCTAACCAACTTGCAGCGTAAAGCCGGCATCACACCACCAGCCTCAGAATTCTGATGCCCCCACAAAATTCAACTTTTTTATTCCAATCAGATATTTAGTTCCTTCCGAGAAATTGTGTCGTTTTCTCGATTGGTATACTCTACGATTTAGCAGATGCTCATAGACTATTGCTACAGTTTAGCTAACATAACTCAGAAACCTAAGCAGACTCATTCTATGGTCCTGACTGTCACCACGTATATCAAGCAGAAAGTTTACAAGACAATTCAGAATTTCGATATACATAAAATGGATAGAAATAGAAGGGTAATAAGATGGATAAGAACTCGAAGATAAGGGTTTGCCTGCTTATTTTCAGAAAACCTCCAAATGAAGATAATATCATTGCATCATGATGCAAACTCTTTTAAGCAAAGTGAGCCAATTATTTTCTATCAATCAATCACAGTATCAAAGAACATGAAAATCTTGTAGATGGATAAGTCTCTGTAATAGAATTGGCCAGTCAATAGAACTACAATAACTTAAATCTTCTTCTAACGTTCCTAAGATGAATAACAAGAGTCAATCGCCCCACTGGGGTATGAGGATCCTAAAATCTAGGCCAGTAAAAAGACTCTTCAACGTTACAGCATTTCGGGCCATTAAAGATAGAAGCATCTGCTCACCCTCATAGAAGTAAACTTTGTTCTCAGTTATCCTTTTACACGAGGGATAACCTGATGGAGCTATAAAACCAATAATATCTACTCTACAATATGATAAAATTAAACAAGTTGGAAATTCTGTGAACCCATCTTTGTGACTCCAGCACACCATCTTGAGGTAACAACAACGCCGAGAATTCATCTACTGATCATACCCTTGAAGACTGAAAGGGCTAATATCTTACATAATTGCATGAACTGATTATCAATTTTTCATGTTTTCTCGTGCCTTGCTTCCATAAACACTTCGAATATCAGTATTACTCACCCTCCGACATTATTTTCTTCTAACCATATGATGCATCTGTTAATCATGATTAAGATGTTTTGTTTTCACAGGTGTTGATACTTTGGTGGATAAAACTCAACATATAAGTTTTCACTAGAGTACTACACGGTGATGAGATGTGTCAAGTAAGACCATCAACTTGTTGATGGGGAGTGATTAGAGAATGCTCATTGAACATTAATGAAAGTAGACTAGAAAAATCTGACAGCATACTTTGTTTGCTAATCAAGTGTCTTAAACATTTTTGCATAAATAAACAAGCATAAATAAACATGAGTAGAGTCGAGGAACTATCTTACCTAAAAGCTTAAACTGTTAAATAAGACTCTAAAATATAATTTATATTATTCTCTAACACACTCCTCAAGTGAAAGTCATTTGAGCTTGAAACTTGCACACAGACTCATACTACCTTGTGTTTGATTTTTATCAAATAGAATGAGGGTGACAAGATTCAAACTCGTGAACATTGGGTCACCAAAACTCTGAAACGATGTTAAGTAATCATCTCATCTAAAAACTTAAGTTTTTAGAGAATAATATAAATCGTGTTTTGACACCTCACCTAACAGCGTAAATATTAGAATATGTAAATAAATCTAGCATTTATAGTTGATGTATTTTCATTTATGTCACCTACAAAAGACTCTTCACATTCCATGTATATATATTCACTGTCAAATTAATGAGAAGGCAGGCAAAACATTTCTATCACTCTATCATGGTATCAGAGCTCATCTAGGCTATCTCCTTCTAACCCTAGTTGTTCCAGCCGCACTATCTTTCTTCCATCTCCAAATTGCCTCACCAGAAACACCATGACAGAGCACACATCCGACCCAACAAACTCACCCTCATCTCCTTCTTCTCCCAAACAACCTCCCAGACTTCATCCCTCTCATCCTACTCTTGCAGTATCCAACATCAACACATTCATTAAAGTCATATTGGACATCGAAAAAGGCCAATATATTACATGGTCAGAGCTATTTAAAATCCATGCTAGGGCCTATCAAGTTCTTGATCATATTATTCCTTCCTCAACAGCAAAGATGAAGCAAAACTCCTCTCTTCAAGCCACGGATCCTGACCTCTGGTCCCGTGTTGATGCCATTGTTCTACAATGGATTTATGAGACTATTTCTGAAGATCTTCTCAACACTATTCTTGAACGTGACTCAAGCGCTGCACTTGCATGGAATCGATTGAGAGACATTTTCTCGGAAAATAAAAACTCTAGGGCTCTCTATCTAGAACAGGAATTTTCAAAGGTTCAAATGAAGCAATTTGCAGATGCCTCATCCTACTATCAACATCTTAAGTCACTCTCGGATCAACTGTCAAATGTTGGATCTCCTGTAACAAATGAAAGGTTGGTTCTTCAACTTGTTTCGGGTTTAACTGATGCCTATGCTAGTGTTGGTTCTCAGATTCGTCATGGTGATTCTCTTCCCACATTTTACAAAGCACGGTCTATGCTGGTTTTGGAGGAGACGACAAGGACGAAAAAGGCAGCCTAGACCTCCTCCAACTCTGCATTTTTTGTCTCTCCAATCACCCATTCCAGTGGCCACACGACTGAAAATTTATTCCATCATCATCCCAATCACACTCCAAACCGAAGCTCCACAAACCGAAATGGCAGAGGAGGTGGCAGTGTTTACCGTGGCAGCAAAGGCAGAGGAGGCAGGGGTGGTGGGCGTGGAGGCCAATTGCACCAGCAACAATACAGCCCAACATGGCAGCAAATGCCTTCACAGCAGTAACAATGGTCTTTTCCTCCTTGGGCTGAGCCGTGGCAACCTTGGGCCACGCCACCATGCCCATACCCAACGACAAACCACATGCCTCACCAGCCCAGCTCCCAATGGCAGCAGGGACTTCTTGGGCCGAGGCCTCCACAGGCCTACATGGCATCCGCTACACCGCAGGCCCAATCATTTTATGCTCCAACCGATATTCAAGCAGCTATGCATACAATGTCCATTACTCCTCCTAATGATCAATGGTACATGGACACCGTAGCCACTTCTCACATGACCACAAACGGAGGTAATCTTACGTCTTATTTCAATATGAGCAAAAATCGTAATATTACTGTTGGTAGTGGTCATACTATTCCAATTATTGGTTGTGGAAATGCATTACTACCTAACCCCAACCCCTCTTTATCATTGAATAATGTCTTGCATGCCCCAAAATTAATTAAAAATCTTGTCTCTGTGAGAAAATTTACCATTGACAATAATGCCTTTATTGAATTTGATCCTTTCGGTTTTTCTGTGAATGATTTTCACACGAGGATGCCTTTATTGAATTTGATCCTTTCGGTTTTTCTGTGAATGATTTTCACACGAGGATGCCTTTATTGAGATGTAACAACTCAGGTGACTTATATCCAGTTACCACAAGACCAACCATTGGAATTTCACCACCATCAACCTTTACCGTTTTATCTCCTGAATTATGGCATAGTCGTTTAGGACACCCAGGAGCTCCTGTTTTAAGCTCTCTTCGTAAAAACAATTTCATTGTTTGCACTAAATTTCAGGATAATTTTTTTTGTCATTCATGCCCTCTTGGGAAGCAAGTTAAATTACCTTCTTATGACTCTCTCTCATACACCTCTTTACTTTTTGATATTGTGCATAGTGATATTTGATCATCACCTACTCTTAGCTCGGGTGGTCATCGCTATTACGTTTTGTTTCTTGATGATTTCACGAATTTTCTATGGACCTCTCCAATTGCCACTAAATCTCAAGTGTATTCCATTTTTTTATCATTTCGTACACATATTAAAGCTCAATTTGAAAGGGAAATCAAATGTTTCCAATGTGACAATGGCGAAGAGTATGACAATGGATCATTTCATAAATTTTGTCAATTAAATGGAATGACTTTTCGATTCTCATGCCCTCACACATCTTCTCAAAATGGAAAAGCCGAAAGAAAAATTTATACCATAAATAATATCATCCGCACTCTCCTCGCTCATGCCTCTCTACCATCCTCTTTTTGGCATCATGCACTTCAAATGGCCACCTACCTCCTTAACATACTCCCAAACAAAAAGCTTGCTTTCCAACCACCCACAAAAATTCTCTATCAAAAAGACCCGTCCTACTCTCACCTTCGAGTGTTTGGATGTTTATGCTATCCTCTTCTTCCGTCTACTTCTCGAAATAAACTGCATGCTCGATAAACACCATGTGTGTTTTTGGGGTATCCATCTAATCATAGAGGTTATAAGTGTTATGATTTATCGAGTCGTAAAATAATTGTTTCAAGGCATGTGATTTTTGATGAACATACATTCCCCTTCTCTAAATTGCATGCTCCTTCATCTTCTACTTATGATTTTTTGGATGCAGGACTTACACCAAATTCTCCGCATCACTCAGCTTCCCTTAACCGGACGCTGACCAGCCCATCCAACTCCTCACCTCGGCCCATATCTACTTCTCCCACCGATCAACCAAATTCTCCCAGTCCACCTCCACCAATGGACACAGCCCAAGCCAATCCTCTTGACCATCCACCTCACTCTCCCCAAATGACAACAAGATCCCAACATGGTATTTTTAAGCCTTGCAAATTCTTTAATCTTCATACCTCAGCCGACAACCACATTTCTCCATTGCCCACAAATCCCAATAATGCTTTCCATGATCATAATTGGAAAATGGCCATGAAAGACGAATATGATGCTCTTATTGAAAATAAGACGTGGGACTTGGTACCCCGTCCATTTAATGCTAATATCATTCGGAGTTTTTGGATTTTCAGGCACAAGAAGAAATCTGATGGTTCCTTTGAGCTGTATAAAGCCCGCCTTGTCGGTGACGGTGCAGGTCAGCAAACGGGTATTGATTGTGGTGAGACTTTTAGTCCGGTGGTTAAACCGGCCACTATTCAAACGGTACTCAGTATTGCTTTATCTAAGTCTTGGTGTCTTCATCAGTTGGATGTCAAGAATGCTTTTTTGCATGGGACTCTTGAGGAAACAATTTATATGCATCAACCTCCTGGCTTCCGACATTCAGAACACCCAGACTATGTATGCTTGCTTAAAAAGTCTTTGTATGGTCTTAAGCAAGCGCCTCGTGCTTGGTATCAATGCTTTGCGAATTATATGGCTACATTGGGTTTCTCGCACAATATTTCTGATCATTCTTTGTTCATTTATCGTCAGGGCAACGATATGGCATATATTCTCCTTTATGTGGATGACATTATCCTTACTACATCTTCAGCTGCTCTTCATCAATCCATCATGTCTAAGCTTGGTTCTGAATTTGCTATGAAAGATTTGGGTCCCCTTGGTTATTTTTTGGGCATCTCTGTTACAAGACATTCAGGAGGTCTCTTTCTTTCACAAAAGAAATATGCCGAGGAAATCATTGAGCGGGCCGGAATGTCTTCTTCCAACCCCTCTTCTACACAGGTGGACACGAAAGCAAAACTCAGTATTTCTTCAGGAAATCCGTATCATGATCCAACTGAGTATCGTAGTCTTGCTGGCGCCTTACAGTACCTGACATTTACAAGACCAAATATTTCTTATGCTGTTCAACAAATTTGTTTGTTGATGCATGATCCCAGGACTCAACACATGTCTGCTTTGAAGCGTATCATTCGCTACATTAAGGGTACTGTCGAATTCGGTCTCCACCTTTCTCCCTCTTCAGTTCATAAACTCCTCTCCTACATTGACGCCGACTGGGGTGGATGTCCAGACACCAGACGGTCGACTTCAGGTTATTGTGTATATCTTAGGGATAACTTAATCTCTTGGTCTGCAAAAAGACAACCGACCTTGTCACGGTCTAGCGCCGAGGCTGAGTACCGTGGGGTAGCTAATGTAGTTTCTGAATCTTGCTGGATTCGTAACTTACTTTTGGAGCTCCATTGTCCTATTTCTAAAGTCACCTTAGTATATTGTGACAATGTTAGTGCAGTGTATTTGTCCGGTAACCCAGTTCAACATCAACGCACTAAGCATATTGAGATGGATATCCATTTTGTTCGTGAGAAAGTCGCTCGTGGTCAAGTTCGAGTTCTACACGTCCCTTCACGTTATCAGATTGCTGACATCTTCACTAAAGGACTTCCGCTGCAACTCTTTGATGATTTTAGGGATAGTCTAGTTTCGACTACCGGGGTTTTTAGAATATGTAAATAAATCTAGCATTTATAGCTGATGTATTTTCATTTATGTCACCTACGAAAGACTCTTCACATTCCATGTATATATATTCACTGTCAAATTAATGAGAAGGCAGACAAAACATTTCTATCACTCTATCAGTAAACTCTTAGGTGAGATGATTCCTTGACATAGTATTAGAGTCTTATGATCCAGTGATCATGAGTTCAAATCTCACCACCCTCATTTTATTTGATAAAACCAAGCACAAGACAATGTGAGTCTTTGCAAGTTTTAAGCCCAATTTTTTTTATTTGAGTAGATATATTAGAAAATAATATAAATCATATTCTGAAATCTCACTTAATAATTTAAATTTTTAGGTTATATAAGATGATTATTTAAGATAATTCTTTAATATGCATAATTATAAAATAGAGTCTAAATGTGTCTGATTATGCTTGCTGTTTAAAACAACACCACAAACGGAAAACCAACTTTATGGAGAGAGAGGGTCCCAAAAGCTATAAAAAGGCCGGTAACATATTCATCATTGTACGGGGCAAGGCAGCCAGTTGTTTTGCTTGGAATGTTGTTCAGGACGGAGTACGCTTATGAGATCATCTCCATAATAATGAAACAGAATACGAGGGAATTTTTTCTGCAATTAAAAATCCTTTCTGAAATGGAAAAAAAATATGGGGTGGTGGTGCACGTGAAAGGTAAAACTGTAAGGTCTGGTTGTGTCTTTAGCTTGGACCACCTAACTCAGAGCCGTAGAGAATAAAACAGGGAAAGAGTAATAATCTGCATAAAATCTCAACAGGTGCAGAGTCCTACCAGGGATTTCTACTTGGTTTGGTTGCTCTCTTTTGGAATTTATCTTTTAAATAAACCTATGTTTCGAGTCGTGAAACTATAGTCTTGGTTGGCAGCAACTCTATATTTTGTGGCGCTATCCGCTGTGGTATCCCAACGTATAGCTCTCTAGAGATCAATGCAACGGGATGGCTTTAGATAGGTGGAGTTCTTTTTTGTAACACTATCCGCTGAGATATTCCAACCTTTACCTCGCCTGAAATAATTGGAATGCTATACCATACGGTATACTATAAGAATGATAGTTTAATTATAATATTTTTAAACATAATAAATAAGATATAAATATCAATTAATTAACTAAAATATTTACATAATCTAAAATATATATATATATATATATATATATATATATATATATATATTTATAGAATATTTAAACTTTTTAATATGATATGATATGTGTGTGTACGACATGTACGTATTAATATAAAACACACATAAATGATTTGTATTTATTATTTCATCATTTAATACACACACACACATCGACTATTTTAGTTTTTTATTGATTAATATATAAATTAGAGTAGATAGTGAACGCGAAGAATAATTTATGGATATCTAAATTTTTTACCGATGAATAATTGATAATATATGAATATCAATAAATCTAACTCACGAAACACCATTACCATCCCTAGATACTTATAATTATGTGGAGTATTATTGGGTGATGTATTATACCATAAATTCGAGATAGCCTATCTATACTCATTTTATGTATAAAAAACCAATCATTTTATAATTACCCTTTGGTTCTAAACACAAGAAAGTTCCTAGTGAACTTAACCACGTGAGTTTTGATGGAACTAAGTTTATTTGCAAAATATAAGAGGATTAGCTCTACTTGTTTTGGTAATTACTTGCATGAGTTTTATTAATTATAGTATATGAATTGACAATGGCTAGAATTTAATTAGATGTTATATTTTCTATCATAAGATGTTTATTGTAAAGATAGACAAGGACTTGATTGTGTTGTTGATTAATCATTGAAGATACTGATTCCCCTACATTGTTTCAATATTTTGTGGTTCCGAAGGAGACAAATCATTAAAAATTCGACTGCATTTGCTAGATCTCTTCGCAGCCAGCCCTACCCCACCTCATCACCCCCTTCACCTCCGCCTATAAAGAGCAGGTATCGCCACCTCTATTGCACATATCCTCCTCCTCCTCCTGACTTGCAATCTTCTTTTTTAAACTCCATCTAATCACCCTTTTCATCATCTTCTTCTGCCCTCGCAGCAAGCCCTCTCCATCACCAAACACCAAAACATCATTCAAACAAATGGCATCAAGCTCCGTCTCCTCCCGCGGTTCGGGCTCGTGGACTGCTCAGCAGAACAAAGCCTTTGAAAGGGCTTTGGCTGTTTACGACCGGGACACACCCGACCGTTGGTATAATGTAGCCAGGGCAGTGGGTGGAAAAACTGCAGAAGAAGTGAAAAGGCATTATGAACTTCTTGTGGAGGATGTCAAGCATATTGAGTCAGGCCGAGTTCCCTTCCCTAATTACAGGACTACTGGGGCAAATGGCCACTCAAAAACTGGTGAGGAAAAGACGTATATAGCAGTTTAATCTTAAAAACAAGATAAAATCACAATCACAAATGCATATTTAGCTACTCACAAGACTTTACTTTATAGCCAACCATGTCATGCCAGGATTGAGGTATATGAATCTAATTATGAAGTAATAAGCTGTCGTGGAGTCCCTACTGCTGTCTAACTCTCTAGCTTTACCTGGATTCTCTAACTCTCTTCTAGTGCTTTGCACTTTTAGAAGGGATTGCTCAACACTATTATTCTTTTTAGAGTAGTTTTTCTTGCTTTCTGAGAGCCAAAACCACCTATACATACACATATATTGACTTTAAAATGTCAAAAACTGTGCATCTACAATCCAAACCAAAATCATGGTTCCATCCACAGGAATAATAGTTCACGGAGACTGACTTTAAATGGCTCAAATTACATGCAGAAAGTATATTCCTACCTGAAAATAATAAGATCTTGTAGGAAATTATTGCAAATTAACTCTAAAATTATAATTTTTTGAGACCCCACGAGCACTTTTCACGTGGCTTCAATGGAGTGATTTTGACAACTAGATTATGAATTTAACAAGCAAATATATACCTTTAAGGCTTTAAAGCTTACCCATATACTAGTTAGAATTATCCATCACAAAAAGGCTGAATGTGCTGATCTTTTTGTTTTGACATGCAGGATGAAAAAACATGAAGCTCCAGTGAGCTAGCTCCCCGAACTTCATGTTTCAGCAGCAATATAGGTTCACTGCTTCCTGCTCTTCGTATTATTAGGGCTCCCCTCATGAGCTAGCTAGCTGTCATCTATTTTACAGTATTATTGTGCTGCTAATATAAGCACCTAATAAATGTATCAGGGAAATTATCCTGAATCTTTCGATGATTCTTATCCGTCTCTCATCATGTTCCTAATTTTCTAAGGAATGAAATATATTATTATTTTATGTTTTTTAACCTTTATGAACAGTGCTTGCCTTTACTCTTTCCGGTAGTATAATTATGCCACATGAAGTTTATAATATACGGACGAAAAATATGTTGAGATCTAAACTAATACACAGTATACAATGGTCCTACCTCCAGTTTTTGAATAATTGGAGGACAAAATATAAACCAACCAATAAATTAAAGATAATATATATATATATATATATATATATATATATATATATAATATTCTCTAATTCTTTGTGATTAAACAACTTCTTTTCTTTCAAAAACTGAAATTAGAGATTGAAAGGACCAAAATTAGAGATTGATGAAAGAGTCCTGCAGTGATCCCATAAACACAACCTTATACTCGGCATGGCATGTTCCCTTAGGGTTATCTAGCTAGACAGGGCATCCGATGTTGGCTCATATACTTAATCAAATAAAGAACAGCAAGAAATATCATAAGTTGCTCTGAAGAATCTCATGTACCCTTCTCACCGACAAGTTATTTTAAGGTAACAACTTTATTGGTTCCTTAAACTCTAGATCTTTCTAGTTATCATGAATTATTAAGCATTGAGAAAGGTTGTTAATTAATCACGAGTTTATATAATTTTAAGAGTAAATATATTTCTCTTGCAAAATCATGGTTTTATTATAAATTTATAATAATTGTAAACTTTTCAATTTTTATCTTTCATCTTATATAATCTTGTGTTTACTCTCTAATGCACGAGCCCCACGAGCACTTGTATCCATGAATTTGTTTTTCATTCAATATTGCAAGGAAGAAAAACACATGATTTTAAACAAGTTTATAAAAAAGTACTACTTTGAATTGTTTGATTTATATATATAAAAAGGGAACCATGCGCTCATTATACGCCGCACTTACTGCTTTGAAGCTACATGATGCCAAACAAGTTGTAGATATTTACTACTTAAATAAATGATTATATGCCAAGTCTCGAGAACGATTTGCCATATATTCAGGCCTACGTTAAGACTTTAGAAGGTTACTGCTAGGATAGTTTCCAACCTTAATATATATATTTATATATATACCATGCTTTGATGTTAGGTTGGTTCGTCGAACAGATTTCTCAGTGTAAGAGCTGCATATGCCCCCATGGCCTTGTCTCCATGTTCACACGCGAAGAACTGCCATGTGATGCACATACAGTTTATTGAAAAATATTTTTGAAAAAATAGAAATTTTTTATTTGTATTTTTTATTAAATATTTTGCTGTTTTTAAAAAATTAATTTTTCATATGATATGATGATATAAAAATAATTTTTAAAAAATAAAAAAATATTATTTTAATATATGTTTTGAATGAAATTTTTTTAAAAAAAATACATTCCAATACAGTAACTCTAAAACTCACCAGGCAGCAAGTCCCATCCCAAAATTTCAAGTTACTTCCCTGCCCACTTGCAGAAAGCAAAAAGAAGATGAAAATAGCATTAAGTTACTCTGTTTCCAATTCGTAACGAAACTAAAATCCATCAAACTTTTACTGTCCATAAATTAAGACTGTTGTGGATTTTCTATTTTAGTTTGGAGAGTGATTCAATCTTTTTATTGGACTATTATAGGGATGTAATGGTCAACTCATACTTTTATTGAATAATAAGATTATTATTATTTTTTTTTAAAAAAAGAAGGAATAACTAGATCACTCCTAAAATCAAATTTCCTAAGTCATTTCCTATGAGTTTTATTATTATTATTATTATTATTATTATTATTAAAATGGGTTAGGAACAATCAATTATTATTTTTTTATTTTTAAGAATTATTAAAAAAACAATTGTGGGCGTGTGCATAGAAAATGGGGTGCCTCTGCGCTTTTTTTGAAGCACGCAAGCCAATTTCCAGTGAAGGAATACCAACTTTCACAATAGCATTTGAAGCAGAATGCACCAACTTTCATGTTGGATGACGCGTGTGGAGGGTACAATAACTTTCATTTTGTCATACGCGTGTGGAGGTTAAAAAAATAGGTTTGTCCTTTTAATTTTTGATATTTTAAGTCTGTCCTTAATATGTTTTGATTTTTTACTTTGATTCTTAGTCTTTTTATCAAATTTATTTTGTTTCCAATTTCATCCATGAATATAATATCTTATTTTTAATTCTTTTTTTTTTAAAATTTGATCCTCCTATGTTGATTTTTATTTTTTTTATAATCTATTGTGAATTTGACTTTTGTTTTCAATTTCATTCATGGATATAATATCTTATTTTTAATTCTTTTTTTAAAAAAAATTTGATCCCTATTATCTTTTATTTTTATTTTTTATAATCTATTGTTAATTTGACTTTTGTTTTCAATTTTTCCCCTCAATTCAAAATTCAAAGATATTTCAAGTACGACCCTCAACGTTTTGATTTCTAATTTTGATTCTTGGTTCTTTTATCAAATTTTAATTTATTATTAGTTTCATCCTTGGATCTATAATCTTGATTTTTTTTTATTTTGGATTTTTTTATTTAAATAGGTTTTTTCAATTTTTCTCTTTAATTCAAAATATGAAGTTGTCTTCTCGTTTTGTTTTTCCAAATAAAGTCCTTATTCTCTTAATTGTTTTTTAATCTTTTGTATAATGAATTTTCTATCATTTAATATTTGCTTTATCTAGACCTGATCTCTATGTTTTTTCCCATTGTTTTCATACCTGACTTAAGAGTCGACTCGGGGAAAGTACTAAGTCATGAGTCAAGTGATTTGACCCGAGTTAGCCCAATTCAACCATATCTATTTATTTTATAAAAAGTAAAAATGATATCATTTTGAAAGAAAAAATAGTCAACAAGTTTTGACTAGATTTGCCCCTCGTTAACTTGGTCATAAGTCAACCTAATTTTTTTACTATTTCAAATTGGATAATTTTTTCTCTAGTTTCTTTTGAAACCCGACTAATGCCCCATGTCACTTGGGTCATGGGTTAACCAGCTAAAGTCAAGTTTCAAAATAATCGAGTTAACTAGGTTATTAGTCAATCTAGGTTTTTGATTGTTTCATACTTTTTACCCTAATTTGTTTTGAAACTCGATCCTGTCTATGCTCGGGTCACCAGTCAACCCGTCTACGCAAGTCAAGTTTAAAATAGGATTTTTCAAATGAGATGCTTCCGGTTTAGTCACTAGCTAGGGTCATGAGTTTGATAAGTCACAAGTAGATATTATTTGTTTTTTTCCTGATTATATCCTTCAAAGTTATTCATTTTGGAAAATAAACTTCATTTTTTTCTTTGATTTACTTTCAATCAGGTTATCAGTTATCTCATGATCTAGATTAAAGATTTGACAAGGTGACCCATGTTTTTTTAGGTCATTTTTTTATCCTTCAAAATTCAATTCTTGTTAAAATTTAATTGTTTTTTTTTTCATGTTTTACCTTCTATTCAGTTATCTCATTTGTATAATCTGCTTGTGAGTTTTAGCAACATCACCTTAGTTTGTTGGTTTTTGAAGAAAATTTATTCCTTGATTTTTTTATTCCACCCTTTTAAGTATAGATTCATGGGGATTGACAATTTTTATTTTTAAGTTTTTTTTATATGATGTAAAGTCATTAATTTTTTCTACTTCTTTAAAAGACATTAAAAACACTTGTACATCACTTTTTATGCTGTAAAAAACTCAACCTGACCCTTAACGAAGCGCCAACCACCTATCTAAGTATACACTAAGATGATGTTTGTGATTGTACTCCAATTGCAGTTTTGAGTTTTTTTAGTATCATTTTTTTTAATAATGATTACAAAAATATTTGTTTAAAAAAATTATTTTGATGTATTTCGAAGCAAAATGGTTTTTAGAAAAATAATTTCTATCACACTCAACCAGGCATCAACATAATGAGGTTGGCGAATTGGTCTCGCTCTCCCATATTATTTTTTATATTCAAATCTTAAGGAATTTGACAGCAAAAAAAATTAAATTCTCATGTTCATATCTATACAAACACACACCCTAACTTTATAACAAAAAAACAAAGTTTAGGTTCCTGAAGTCCTAATTATTAAACTTGGATCCATCTGGAGTCAACTCAGGATTTATTTGTCTTAGGATTTGGTCCAATTGAGTTTTGAAATAAATAAAAAGTTGATTGAGAATGATTTAGTTAGAAATCAAGGTTGACATCCAGTGGTTTACTTGATCTGGTTAAAATTCATTGATTTGTCTCTTTTTTTTAAATAAATAAATGATGTTATTTATATATAAAAAATTAAATTAATTTGCCTAATCCGTTGTTTGAGTCATGTTTTGAATCCACCCCATAAAATATTTCATATATGACCATAGCTTGAACAGTAAAAGAAATGAGAACTGATAAATTGTTGATGTGTTCCAAGTTGTTTCCTTAGTTTTAGGATTATTTCCAACTGTGTTGAATAATTCCTCCTGCACTTGAGGAATAAGTCTTTGTCTTTCTGTTCAAAGTAATTAACCCTCGATTGCCTCCTGTAAAATCATGGTTCTATTATTTCATCTTATCAGTGTAAGGCTATTTATTAGCCATTGCAGCAGCTCAATAATATTATCTCTTGCAAATTCTGACATTTAGTATCAGATCCATCATAAAGTATGTCAATAGTTTCCATTATAGGGACTAGATAAGAAGACGAAACATAGATAGGAGTGAAATAATTTGAAGGTGTTTTTCAGACAAAACACCGAGAGGAGAGAAAGCACTGTGAGGGTGAGGAAAATGTGGGAATATTCAAGAAGATAAAAAGAACGAAAGCCTCTGTTCTTTCTCTGTATATTAGCTTTGTATATATATTATTTTACATGAGAGATTGTTGCCTATATTACAGGGATTGCAGAATCAAAGTTATACATAAAATCTTGCTATGATCAAGTTTGCCGTTATCTCTTCTATTGACAGCTGTGTGGTTGATATCTTGACAGCTGTGAGGTTGATATCTTATCATCCCCCCTCAAGCTCAAGGCGGTCGAGAACCGTTGAGGAGCTTGGCACGGTTGGAAACAAATTTATCTGAGCAGAGGGGCTTGGTTAAGATGTCTGCAAGTTGGTCATTGCCAGCAACATGTTCAAGCACCAGGGCCCCACTAGCAACTCGTTCCCTGACGAAGTGAACATCAATTTCGATGTGTTTCGTCCGTTGATGGAAAACTGGGTTCTTGGCCATAGTAATTGCGCTGATATTGTCACAAAACAATGTGGGAGAAGGGAGATGATAACCTATGGACTGTAACAGGTTCATGAACCACATCAGTTCAGCCGTGGTAGAGGCTAGGGCACGGTATTCTGCTTCGGCCGTGGATCGCGACACAGTGGCCTGCTTTTTGGCTCCCCAGGATAACAGGTTATCACCCATATATATAGCAAAACCTGAAGTGGAGCGTCGATCATCCTTACAGCCTGCCCAGTCAGCATCGCAAAAGCCATGAAGGGCAGCTAAGGGCATGGGAGCAAAATGAAGGCCAATATCGAGAGTGCCTTTGAGATAACGAAAGATTCGTTTAACAGCAATGAGATGAGGTTCCCTTGGTGCCTGCATAAATTGACAAACATGATGAACAGCATAAGAGATGTCAGGTCGGGTGAGTGTAAGATATTGTAGCGATCCCACAAGTTGACGAAAAGGCATGGGATCAGGCAACAAGGTCCTTTCGGTAGCTGATAGGCTGGTTCCTGATGCTAGAGGAGTGCTTACTGGTTTAGCACCATCTAATCCAAACTTTTGCAGCAAGGACAGAAGATACCTTGTTTGAGTAATGGTAAGTGACGAAGCAGTCCTGGTAATTTGCAGTCCAAGAAAGTAATGAACATCACCAAGATCTTTCATGCGAAATGCAGATGAAAGATGAGAAATGAACTCAGTTATTTGAGATGAAGATGACCCAGTAAGTAGAATGTCATCTACATAGATCAGTAGGATAAGCACCTCAGAGCCTTGTTGACGGAAAAATAGGGACTGATCATAAGGACATCTTGAGAACCCCAGTTGCTGTATGTATATGCTGAATTTCAGGTACCACGCACGCGGTGCTTGTTTTAATCCATAGAGAGCTTTATGTAAAAGACAAACATGATGTGGATGAGTGGGATCCTCAAATCCTGGTGGTTGAGCCAAGTAAACACGCTCGTGTAAGTCACCATGAAGGAATGCATTGCTGACATCTAACTGCCGTATGAGCCACCCGTGAGATAGACCAATGTGGAGAATTAGCCGAATGGTTGCTGGTTTTACCACAGGGCTAAATGTTTCTTCATAATCCAAACCAGGAAGTTGAGTAAAACCGCGAGCCACAAGCCTGGCTTTATACCTATCAATGGTGCCATCAGGTTGTGTTTTAACTTTGAATACCCACTTACTGCTGACAAGGTTCATATCTGATGTCTTTGGTACTAAGGTCCACGTGTGATTGGCATGCAAGGCATCCATTTCATCCTGCATGGCCTTCTTCCAATGAGGTAAACGAAGTGCTTGTCGGTATGAAGTAGGCTCAGGAGGCATGGCTGTAAGTTCAGCAATGAAGCAGACAGGTATGGGATGTCGAGTGCTGAAGAAGGTTTTTGGTTTAAGATTGCCTGTTTGTGCTCTTGTAACCATGGGATGAAGTCGTGATGGTAAAACTGAAGGTGATGGCTCAGTTGGGATGGATGGCAAGGCTGATTCTATGGGAGATGTAGTTGCAGGTTCTGTGGCAGGGACTTCAGGTAAGCTTGATGACATGGCAGATGGATCCACAGGGTCTGTGACCGAGACTTCATTGTCTGTCAACCTGTCTGATGAACACGGCAGAGAGTGGTTTGCAAGTGTATTAGGGAGTGTTTGGAGCTGAAATAGTTGAGTCCTGGTTGGTGGTATAGTTTCAACAGTCTTGAAAGGGAAGTGCTGCTCATTAAATCTGACATGCCTGCTGATAAATATACGACCAGTACTTAATTCAAGACAACAATAGCCTTTATGGTTGACTGAGTAACCAATAAATGCACATCTGACTGATTTGTAATCAAGCTTTGATCGACCAAAAGGTGACAGTAATGGGTAGCAAGAACAGCCAAACACCCGTAAGAAATCAAAGCTTGGAGCAGACCCGAAAACAAGCTCATGTGGAGATTTATGCTTCACTGCTGAAGAAGGAAGACGGTTGATAAGAAACACAGTTGTTTTGAACGCTGCTGTCCAGTATTTAGAAGGAGTAGATGCATGAGCCATTAGAGTAAGTCCTGTCTCAACAACATGTCGATGCCTTCTCTCAGCCAGACCATTTTGTTCTGGTGTTCCAGGGCAGGAAACTTGATGTAATATACCATGAGTTGCAAAGTAACTTTGCAAGGCAGTGTTGATGTATTCCCCTCCACCATCACTTTGAACAATTTTTATGGATGTACTGAACTGATTTGCCATTTGTGTGATGAATTTAGAAAATATGGTTGCAACATCAGATTTTCTAGCCATAGGAAACAACCAAATATAACGAGAGTATTCATCCACAACAATCAAATAAAAACGAAAACCATCAAATGAAGGGACTGCTGCTGGTCCCCAAACATCAGTGTGCAATGTATGTAAAAATGAAGTGCAATAAGTCTGTCGAGATTTAAAAGGCAGTTTTGCAGACTTGGCCAACATACAACTCTCACAAAAATCAATTTTTCCATGCAAAGATGGCAATGATAGTTTATTAATAACTTGAGAGTGTGGATGACCGAGACGTGCATGCCAAAGATTGCCTGGGACTTTATTTGCTAAGAAACTGTAGAAGTGATGTGGAAACTGCCGCAGATCAATGGGATATAAACCATCTGTCATAGATCCTTTAAGTATCACTTGCCTTGTCTTCAAGTCCTTGAGAAGAAATCCCCATGGATAGAAAAGAAAGTAGCAATTATTATCTCGTGTGAATTTAGAGACAGATAACAATTTCTTTTTGATAGCAGGAACTACCAACACATTATTGAGCTTAAGCTTTGTGGTAGGTAGATTAGTATGTCCCGTGCCAACAATAGCAAGATCATTACCATTTCCAACCATAACAGTATCATTACCAGTGTAAAGATCAATACCTTGCACCTCGTTTGGATTGGATGTCATGTGCTGGTTGGCACCAGTATCAGGGTACCAGCTATCATCTGTAGTATCTCTCACTTGAATGGCAGCAAATGCTTTGTATTGTGCAGCTTCATCATCGGAAGCAAAGCAACCATCAGCCTTATGGTTTGGGCCCCCACAGCGAAAACATGTAATACCTCCTCGTCCACGGCCAGAGTTGCGATTTGGACGAGTGAATGAAGACATTTTGTTTCGAGAAGAATGTTCACCAGATCGAGTGTTGGAGATGTCTCTGCTACGCCCCTGAAATTGATGTTGATTCTTGGAATAGCCACCAGTACGCTCACGCATATTAACATTCCCTTGTGATTTTGCATGAGCACGATATCTGTTGGTGTAGAAAGCTAAATTGGATGGTGTTGTTTTGGCATTTTGAAGCCTGATTTCAAAATCACGTAGTTTGCCAATTACTCCTTCAAGAGAAGGAAACATATCACGAGCATTAAGTGCTGCAACAATGGGGTCAAATTCAAACCCTAAACCACGCAGAATGCAAACAATGAGATCATCGTCATCCATTGGTTTGCCTGCACCACGAAGCGACAAGGCCAGGGATTTTGCCTTGTGCAAATAATCTTCCAAGGAATAAGAACCTTTGCTGAGAGTCTGCAGCTCTCCCTTCATTTGTTGTATACGGTCTCGGGTGTGACTTCCATAAAGAGTCTCTAGAACCATCCAAGCATCATGACATGATTCACAATTGATGACTTGGGAAAGAGCACCGTCGGACAAAGAACTGTTGATCCATCCAAGAACCAACTGATCCATACGCAGCCAGTTTGCTGCTGCTGGATTTTGTTGTATTGTGCCATCTGCACCAGTAATGGTTGAGTCAGGACATGGGACATCTCTGGTGACATAACCCAGAAGACCATGGCCTCGCAAGATTGGTAAGACTTGGGTTTTCCATAGCAGATAATTATTTGAGGTAAGTTTGATGGTGATGTCAGGTAGGTGAGTTTTGGCTGATGAAAAATCATGGGTAGTGGACATGGCAGAAACGGAAGATGTGGAGGAGGAAGAAGAGGCCATTGTAGGCTCTGATACCATGTGGGAATATTCAAGAAGATAAAAAGAACGAAAGCCTCTGTTCTTTCTCTGTATATTAGCTTTGTATATATATTATTTTACATGAGAGATTGTTGCCTATATTACAGGGATTGCAGAATCAAAGTTATACATAAAATCTTGCTATGATCAAGTTTGTCGTTATCTCTTCTATTGACAGCTGCGTGGTTGATATCTTGACAGCTGTGAGGTTGATATCTTATCAGAAAACACATATTTTACTCAAACACCAAGAGGAGAGAAAACACCGTGAGGGTGAGGAAAACACATATTTTGAATCAAACACAAAGAAAAGAGAAACATAGCTAGGGTGATGGTTATGGCTTACAAGAATAGCTTTGTGCAACCAGCTATTTCACGTTTTGATGGTCACTACGATCATTAGAGTATGATAATGGAGATCTTTCTATGTTCCAAAGAGTATTGGCACTTGATCAAAACAAGAATCACTGTGGATCTTCGAGAGAAGGCCATTGATGAGCTAAGATTGAAGGATCTAAAGACCAAGAATCATCTTTTCCAGGATCTAATAACCACTATCACAATATTTGTCTCATATTGGGTATTGAGAATTATATTTTTGTGTTTGGTTCAGATGATTTAGAGAAGATAAGAAGTCATGAAGTCTAGATTATGTATCTATTTAGGAGTATGGTTGTGATTATTTTTAAAAATATTTTGATTTAGAAATTAACATCAACACATAAAAATAATTTAAAAAAGTTAATTTAAAATAAAAAATAAAAAAATATTTTTAAAATACAGTTTCAAACCGAGCATATATTTAGAGGCAATCCATGTTTAGTTCTTGACTTCATCCCCAGTACAAAACCATGAAAAGATTGCTACAATCATTTCTGATGCTGTTTTTATGGATGAACAATTGTCCTCACCGATCATCATTACATCTAATGCTCGGGGCTACTGAAAAAATGGATCTAGGTCTGGCACAGCGTTGTCGGTTAGTTGAGAGTTTTGGTGCACCTGGTTAATTGCCCGGCCACTGATCATGTTGAGATGACATTACCCTAGACTCTGCCCTAGAATTGAAACACGGAAAATTGCGGTTTCCTTGATAAGGATAAGAGGGAATGAATGGGGAAGGAAAGGTATACGGCTGATCCAGGAACTTTCCAACTCAGTTTGCATTTGAACTCAAACTTGAAAAATATAAAATATCAGAAACTCATAGCTGCAGTTTACTACAAAGTCCCAGGAGATTCCCAAGAAACGGTAGCTCGATTCAATAGTAGTTTTACCCTTCCGATTTCACAGCTACCTGGCATCAAAATGAATATTGCACAATTCAAATGAATATAAATTTCGTAGTCTGTCCCATATGACACCTCTGTGATGCATCGAATTCAAAATAGAATTGATGAGAAGGTAACAAGTGAAAACACACCAGGGGCCCAGAGCAGTGGGAGTATAGCCCAAAGTTGTCAATACCATTCCGGCCGCCGTTCCGGTCGCCATTCCGGTCTTTCGATTGGAACGGAATGTTCCAGTTTTGGAGCGTTCCGGTGTGCCGTTTTGATGTCGTACTGTTGATATATAATTAAATATATATATATATATATATATGAAAAAAATTAAAAAACAAAATATAATTTTTATATTTTATAAAATCAAAGTTTACGCAACATTTTTTTTATAATATATATATATATATATATATATATATATACACACACACACACACACACTAGATAATGCCACCGTGCTTCGCCGCGGGCGGCACAATTTTTTTTTCAATGTAAAAAATATTAATTGTGTGTATTTTTTTATTATAATATAAATTTAGCTAAAATAATAAATCTGTGCAGAATTCTTGTCAAGTGAAAGTTTTGTATAAAATATATGAATTTAAAATCGATATAAATTTATCTGTTTGGTAGTTTCAAACGAAATAACCAGCATAAATTTATCATCATCATAAAAAACAGCAAGAGAACTCGGATATCTGAATTATTCAGTTCACTGTATTAAGATTAGTTCATTTTATAATTCAATTTAAATCAAACAAAAATAAAATATAAATTGTGAAAATACCCACAATAATAAAATTTTAAAAAAGAAGTTGTTAATTTTCTATCAATAAAAAGAAGAAAACATAGATTGAAAATTCATCCTGCGTTATTGCCATTATCATTGCTATAAAAGCTAAAATTATTACTCACATTACTGTCAAAAAAATTGAAATAATTAAATTCCTCTGAATTTTTTTTTACAAAAAGCAAAAGATTTTTATAAAGAAAACAATAAAAAAACAATAACTAAAATTATCATTATCATTATTATTGCATAAATAATAATATCATAAAAATCATATAATTTAAAGAACAAATAAATAAACAGAGAACAAAAGAAAAACGAATAAAGAGAAAAAATGGAGTAATATTACTTTTAAAATGATCACCGATATAAATTAAAATTTAAGGAAAATCTTAAAAAAATGAAAAGATTTTTATAAAAAAATAACCACAAAAATTATCATTATTATTGCGCAAATAATAAAATTATAAAAATGATCTAATCCAAAGAACAAATAGAAATAAAAGAAAACATCTAGCCATGGCACCAGCGCCTTATCGCGGGCGGAATCATATTTTTTTGAACGTAAAAAATATTTATTATGTATGAATTTTTTTATCAGAGCATAAATTTAGAAAAAATAATAAATTTGTATATAATTTTAATGAAGTGCAAGTTTTGTATAAAATATATGAATTTGACATAAATATAAATTAATTGGCTTCAAAAAGAATTTAATTGCCTTGAAAAATAAAATAAAAAAACAAAATATTTATAAAAAAAAAGTAATAAAAAACAATAACTAAAATTATCATTATTATTGTGTAAATAGTTAAATCATAAAAATCATTCAATCCAAAAAACCAATAAAAATAACAGAAAACCAAAAAAAAATAAGTAAAGGGAAAAAGGAAGTAGTATTAATTTTAAAATGACTACTAATTTAAATTCAAATCTTAGGATTGAACCGATAAAAAAAATCCCAACAAAAAAACCTAAAAAAAAAACTAAAAGTATAGATGTATAAATACGAATAAAAAATATACATTGTCTAAGATTTAAAAAAAAAACAAAATGAATTAATATAAAAAACCCTCGAATAATGAAATAAAAAAATAAATAGTTAAATTTCTATCCACAAAAAGATGAATACATAAATTGAAAATTTGTCCTTATGTGATTGTTATTATCATTACTATAATAGTTAAAATTATTACTAACATTACTATCAAAATAATCTTAATAATTAAATTATCCTGAAAAATCACTAAAAAAACAACCACTAAAATTTTCATGATCATTGCATAAATAGTCAAATCATAAAAATAACCCAATCCAAAGAAGAAAAAAAATGAAGCAAAAAACAAAACAAATGAACAAAGAGAAAAAAGGAGCAATATTAATAAAAAAAGAATTCAAATAATTAAATTGCCCTGGAAAATTATTACAAAAAAACAAAATATTTGTATAAAAAACAATAAAAAAATCAATTAATAAAAAATACAAAATAAACATTATAAAGAAAATGAATTAATAACAAATAAAAAATTAAAAGAATAAGGACCGAAATGAAAAATAACATATATTAAATTAATTCCAATTGAAGGATAAAATTAAAGAAAAGAAATATTTGGAGGACCAAAAATAAATAATGAAAACTGCTGCCATTTAAAAAAAAATCAGAAGAAGAGGGACTGAAATCAAACTTTGTATATATTACCAATTTCAATTGGAGGACCAAATTAAAGAAATTAAAACATCTGAACCGTAATAATTTAAGGAATAAGAAGTAAATAAAAAATCAAGACTATAAGGACTGAAATAAACACTTCTTATATAATCAGTTTTAATTGAAGGGCACAATTGAAAACAATAAAACTTTAATTTGAATAAATCAGTAATGAAAACGAAATCAAAACCGCAGGGACCAAAATAAACTTTACACAAATATCAGGGACCGGAGCTGACTTTGGGGGCGGCAGGAGAGAGAAAAGCGACGGCCGTGAGAAAACCGGCCGTCACGGCCTAACCGGACATCTATGACGAGAACGCGCCGCGACGGAGGAGAGATGACCTTCAGGCGCATCTTCTGGCACGGCGGAAGCAAAATTTTGACGCCGGGAAGAAGGAGCACGCGCCGCCAAAAAGGCGCGTAAGCGGGGAACCCCGCTGGCGCGGGAACGCGACGCGCCAGCCGCTCGCGCGTAAATATAATAAAATAATGGGATAATTAAGAAGACGCCTCTGTCCCCACCTATAATTATGAAAATACCTGAGCGGAAAGTATGCCCCTGCCCCCGATTACTGTTCTCTATTTTGTCATTTTATGGGCCCTTTTTCGTCTGCACACTGTGCATAAAAAGATGGAAAAAACGAGAGAGCCCCTGCTCCCCTGTGCACTATTTTGTCGTTTTCGAGGGTCAGAGGCGTTAATACACTGTACAAAAGCGGAAAGTTGAAAAAAAAAAGCCAAAAACCGAAAACACCCCCAGAAAAAAACACAACACGCCTGATCACAAAGCCCATTTTCGTCCTTACACTGCTCCAATCCACAGTTATCTGTGAGAGAAGCTACAGGGAAATTGGCACGCGGTTTATATGTTTTGTAATATAAAAGCTACAAGCTGTGCCTGTAACTTGTAACGTTCCAGTGGACAAACAATTCATTTGTCCAGTGGACAAATCAATGATCTATCCCACATCGCTAGAATGTGGGATAACTTTAGAGTCTGTAGCTTTAAAGCTTCAAACTCTATCCCACATCGGCCAAAAAGGATTCCAGCCAAAGAATTTTCTCTATAAATATAAATCAAGAATTCACTATATAGCATGCTCACTGGGTCTATTCTTAGGCTCAGTTCACCGGGTCTATTCTTAGGCTAAGTGAATTTTATGTATAAATAAAAAAAAAATATATTAATTTGATAAAAATAGTTAAAATTTTTGAGAAGAATATTTTGGCCGAAACGGAATGCTCGGAATTAAAACCGAGATGAAAACGACGCCGTTTTGTCTCGGTTTTTTGAACGGAATGGTACGTTTCGGCCGTTCCGGAATTAACAACTATACTATAGCCATTTAAACGCAAGCCAACAAGCCCAGCTAAAGCAAAACTAGACAGGAAACTGGCAAGTGAAATGCATCCTCTGGCATGCTAGCCCACCAAAAAGTTGCGGTAAAGGGAAGCATTTACGACAGCAACAGACGCAGAACTTTGAGAGATTGAAAGATGAACTTCACCGGGTAGAACTTGGATTACTCCGAGCTTTCAAGGTGTTGGAAGCGCTTTTGTTTAATAATTTCAGGGGAACAAAAACACTCAAGCTCTAAGAAGGAGTCCACAGTAGAATTAAAACTTTATGCATTTAACAAGTCAAACCGAACAGAATGTCATTACCATAACTGAAACTAGCGTTTAACTATGAGCTATCACAGTAAGGATGAAAACATTCTACTTTGCCACTGTAGTTTGGAGAGGCATAGAACTTTCGACTTCCTTAGCATCACCACTCCTCTCTGCAACAATCTTCGACATTCGAAACATCTGAAATAAAACCCAAGTCTTCGGTCAGCTACCAATGCACACACTCTCAGATTTCACTATAAAAAGAGTAGCACATTGTCAGTTGAAAACTAGCAATTAAACATGGAACATGGAGGTGGGAAATAACCTTCTTCATAGTCTTCGTAAAACAATCCTTGTGCTCATCCATAGATGCATGAATGAACTCATCGATGTGATCCTTCAGATCCTCTAAAAAAGTGGCATCATCCTTCTTCTTCCTTCGGCATGAAGTGATGGCCGGATCCAGGGCTGCAGTTGACTCCTGTTTTACTGGTTGACTTTTTTGCGTATCCATTTGAAATTTTTCCTGTCATGCACGAATTAGCTCATAACAATACTGCATATTAAAGTTTAACAGGTTCTACACAGAGTCATGGTGACGTAAACAGCATGGAAATATTAATGCTTCAAAAAACAGAGCAAAAGGTGGTTTTAGCTTCATCGATTTCCAAGTTGAGGCTGGCATTCATGAACAATGGCATCCCTCATCCTTCCTCAAGTTGGACTAACAGATCTCGTTAAGTAATCAGAATTGAAATGGCTTGTACTAGTAATTGGATCATAACTTAAGATCTTACCAAAACCCGAACTTGCAACAGGAAGGATAATTTAAATCGGCCAAACCGCCAAAATTAATAGAAAATATAGATAACCCTTTTCTTAATATAAACCTTCAATACAATTTTCTCCCCCTATGACCTTCGATTCCGCACATAATCAAACTTATCACAGCTTTAACTAACCATCACCTGTTCTGTTTTGTGTCCTAATAAAATTGATCTAATTAACATTAACCGGATCGAACAAGCACAGCAAATACAATTATTATTAATCTCAATAAACAAAAAAAAAAACAGAGAGAGTAAAGAAACATACCAGGAACAAAACCCAGTAACAATTGAAGCTCAAATTGGTAAAAGGTAGTCTGAATTTATGGATGGAAACAACCAGAAAGAATCGCTTCCTTTGTTTCTTGATTGGTTTGCTTATAACACAATGATTTCACTGGAGGCATTTAATAAAATAATCCTGTCTTGGAAGGGAAGTCAGGCCTTTAAATTAAAATACTTCTTTATTCTCTGATTATTCATATTTTAATTCTTAAATCACCTATCATATAAAAAAAAACATCTTGTTCTTATAATTTAAAACTTATTTTATTTATTTATTGTAATCTCTTACTAAATAATACTAACTTTATCATCTAATATTGCATAAACACTATCAAATATTTTTTATTTAGAAATTTATTAAAATAATATTTTTTATTTTAATAATTTATTGTTAATATCATCACATCAAAATAATATAAAAACATAAAAATAAATAATTTTAAAAAACAAAAATATTTTATTTAAACAATTCTTTTAAAATGCAATGCTAAACACCCTAAAGTCCACATGATATAGACACCGTTTCATCATTTGTTAGTTAAATAATTTTTATTTTTTTATTTGATAGCATGAATTGTATTTTAAATAATTTCCTCGGTGTTACTGTAGGCGCGTCGGCCGGAGGCGCCGTCAGATTTCACTCGTACGCGCCTTTCAAGAGGCGCGTGCGATGTTCATTAGTGGTTGAAAATGTCTGGTCGTCGTATCTATGGGTACACCGCCATGTGCTCTTCCTCATGGGGGTGAGCATGTTATTGTACAAAGAGCATAGAAGTGTTGATGGTCGAGTTTTTTTCTTTTCTTTTTCCCCTTTTCTTTCTCCTGCAGCGGCAAAATGTATGCTTGTTCTCTAGGTTGTTGCGTGTTTCATTTTGGTCCATAGTCTTTTAATTTTGTTTTTCTTCATGATTTCTTCAATAGAAGTTTTAATTGTTTTAAATTATACCTTTCAATTGAATTGATCATATATGTTGTTTTTTTTTAGCACCTATTCTTTTTATTTTTTGGTTTGTTTTTGGTTCCTCTAATTGTTTCGATCTGCATGTTTTAGTTTGTTTCAATTTTGTTCTCCAATTGAAATTGATCATATATATTACTTTGCATTTCGGTCCAAATGTTTTTTGAAATTACACTGCTATTTCTTTTTTTTTAAATGTCTTTATTTTAATCAGTCCCAAGGTTTTAATTTGTTGCATTTTTGTCCTTCAATAAGAATTAATTATATATTATCATTTGACCCTTATTGTTTTACTTTTTTAATTCTTTTTCACTCCTGTGATTTTTTCAGTCTTTCTTCGACAATGTTTATTATTTTTATCCATATTATACATCTATGCTTTTAGTTTTGGTTTTTAATTTTTAATTTCCTTTTTTTCTTTGTTCTTTTTTGTGTTTTCTGTTATTATTATCTATTCTTTGAATCATATGATTTTTTTTTATGATCCTAATATTTTTTTTTATCTTTTTTGCAGTTGTTTTTGTTTGCTCTTTTATTAAAGTATTTTTTTATTCTTCAAGATAATTTTATGGTTTCATGGTTTGCGCAATAATAATAATAATAATGATTTCTGTGATTATTTTTTTCTTGCTTGTTTTTTTGTAAAAATGTTTTGCTTTTTTATTTTTTGGTGTAATTTAATGATTTAATTGTTTGGGTAGTAACGATAATAATAATTTTAACTGTTATAGTTTTGATAATGATGGTAACGTAATAATAAATTTTCAATGATATTTTTTTCTTTTTATGAATAGAAAATCAATGATTTATTTTTATTGTTTAGTTATTGTGGGCGTCTTCACAAATTTATATTTTATTATTGTATTTAGTTTACGAAGGAGAAGTCACTCACGGCACATGTTGATAATAGTCATTTCCAGTCTGTTATTTCCAGTCTGTTATTTCATTCTACTTTCACACATGCATGTTGCATGTCAAGATTGTTTAGTGCATGTCTGTTATGTCGAAGGCTATATAAGCCAGTACAAGTGCTCAATAATATTGAACTTCTATTTTGAATTTCTTGCGTCTTAAGCTTTCAGTTTTCATTCTCAACATACTGGTGCATTTCGACTGTGTTCTTAACAGATTAGGTCTACTCCCTCTCTCTTTTCCTCATGTGTCGGCGGTGACTTTAACTGCGACCTGTAAAACAAAAAAACAAAAATTCTTTTACTTTTATTCCATTTTCTTTTTAGATCTATTTCTCTCTACTGAGTTTTTGTTTTTGGTTCTTCATATTTATTGTTGCTGTTGGTCGATGGTCGGCTTGATGTTCTTGATTGATTGTTCACAAACGCAGCACTACCAGAGTTGGCATCGTCAGATCCATTGGTAGCGTAGGTTGTTATGGCTAGGAAGAGCTCATCGGTGACAGAGAGGCTGATGGTAAGGCAACTGGCTGTAGTTTTTCCAAGAATACAATTAGAGGGAAGACATGTGATTATGCTGGAAAAAAAATATCGTGGTGAGCTTTGATTGGTTTGAAAAATGGTACCTGATTCACCGCGTTTTCCCCCCAGTAAAAATGTTGCCTTGAAGACAGAAAATTTATGAGACTGCGTACAAAACAATATCGAATCATGTTGAAGAATTTATGAGATTGTGTACAAAAATATAGAAAATATTTGCACAGCAGGAAAAAAGAGTATGAAAAAATAAAATAACAAATGCAAAAAGATTGAGTTATTCCCGTGTTGACCAGAGCTGCACCCCAGACGGTCTGGGCTACCACTTTGGTGCACCCAGCTCACCTGGGCTCGACCCAGGTGAGTAGCCATTCTGGTCGGCTAGGCTCGGTCTAGCGAGCTGAATTATAGGTTTTTGGTTTTTTATTCTCATTTTTTTGTTCGTCCAGCGAGCTGACTCAGGCTTTTCAAACTCTTTTATTATTATTATTATTATTACGAGCTTGGCAAATCAGACAGCGATGAAAGAATTATATTCGGTAGGGATCGGGAAATGTGCGTTGAAAATCTGTCAAAGCCCCACATTAAAGTCAGCAAAGAAGACAGATTTGCGGTTCCAAATAAGCACACGACAGACTTTACAGACTCCTTTCTGCTCTGTCAGCAATGTAAAAGCCAGCTCGTTACCCATCCCTTGTTTGCACGTTTCCGTGTCCTCATGTCTCCTGATTGTCCTGTGCATACCTCTTCTATTATTTGATAGTGTTTGAAACTTTGATTTTTTTATTTATTTTAAATTAAAAAATTTGATGTTAATAAATTTTTTTTTAAAAAATAAATCATTATTTTAATATATTTTAAATAAAAATACTTTTAAAAACAATCACAATAACAATAATGTCACTGGAAACAACATTATCCGTGCGTGAGACACCCATTTCTAAGCTTTTTAATTACTCGAGTAAAATTCTGTCCTGCCCCGCTCACTTGATTTGAAGCCTTCAAATCTTCAAAACAGGTGAGCGGGCAGGATAGAATTTCACTGACAAGTATTTATAGTTTTTTTTTTTTTAATTAATTCTAAAGAGAAGTTCCAAACTGTTGATATATAAGAAAAAAATGAAAATCGAGTTCCAACTCATTATTTTAGCTTAGTTCATTCGTTCTCTATGAAATTCAATTAACCTATTCCAAAGCGAAGAAGAAGACTAGAAATTAAACTCAAACAGCAGAATGCGTATTGCACCTTCACTCTCACCTCAATTTTCAAAGTCAAATCTGTGAAAATACACCACCTTTAAACCTTGTGCTCCCTTCAACCCTTTTGACTTGGACCTGATCCTTGCTCCAAGTAGATTCCATGATCATGTTTAATAAATCAATCCCTTTAATAGGGAGATTATTTAAAGATAAAATATTAAAATAATGAGTTTTTAATTTGGATTTTTTTGGTTACTCTACTTAATAAAATTATATGATGCCATTGCTTGTTGTATTTCTTATGCTGTTTTCATTAGCATCAATTGTTATAATAGCTTTGCATTGGTATTAGAGCCTAATAATTTCTAATAATTAGTTGTTGTGATTTGTTGAATAATCATATGATGTATGATGATTTGGCATTGGTTCCCATAGAAAATACCGATTGATTTACCAACACATATATTTTGTCGGTAATTCTGTTGGTAAATACCGACTGATTTGCGGGCAGAATTACAGTGAGATTCAAAATTATAATGGGATTCAAAAATCTATAAAGTTCAATGGTGTAACATTGGTTTTGTTAGAAGTACCGACAAAGTTACCAATGAATATATACTGCTGATAATTCTATTGGTAAATACCGATGAATTTGCGAGCGGAATTACAATGGAATTCTAAAATTTGTGAAGTACGTTGACATGACATTGGTTCCATCATAAATACTAACGGAGTTACCAACAAATATATTTTGTCGGTAATTCCATTGGTAAATACCAACAGATTTGTGGGTGGAATTATAGTGGGATTCAAAAATCTATGAAATATGATGACATAATATTGGTTCCATCATAAATGCTGATGGAGTTACCAACATATATATTCTGCCAATACTTTTGTTGGTAAATAGTGACAAATTTATGGGTGAAATTACAATGGAATTCAAAAATCTATGTTTAACTTTTCACAAAAAATCTAACAACCATAACCTTAAGTTTATGAGTATCAATGTTTTGATTCAATATTTTTTAGGATTCTTCACTTTAAGTAAGCAAATCTACCATATTTTTTTTAAATTTAATTTTAATGTGTTAATTTTTTTTTGTATATTTTTGAAGTATATTGATTTTGTTTGAGCTGTTTCTTTTAATTTTTTATCATATAAATTTATTGTATGGATTTATGATGTACATGTTAGAGGTTGTTTTAGATTATGTAAAACTAATTTTGTTTAGTTAATATATTTAATTAATACATGATTATTGTATATAAGTTTGATATAAGTAATGGAGGATTGTTCATGGATGTATTGTGAGTCACCTGCATAAGATGGATTATTGCAATAAAGTTTAGGGTTTTATTAACTATGCAATATCGAATCCGAGAAATATTATTGGAGGCGGTGTTAGATGTTCATGTAAAAGGTGCAAAAACAAAAAAAATTATCAATCCAAATGTTATAACGATGCATCTTCTACAAAAAAAGTTCATGGAGGAATATATGTGTTGGTATGCTCATGGAGAAGAATTTGTTCCTCATGAGATCATGGTAGAAAAGATTATTGGTTCAACTTCTAGTTCCAGCAGCATGCATGAAGTCTTAGATGCCAACGATGATTCATATAGGAATATGGTTATGGATGTGATGAGAATGAATCAGAGTGGTGCAGGTGAATGCCCAATTGTAGATGAAGAACCCAATGCAGACGCGACCAGGTTTCTTGATCTTCTAAAAAACTGTGATGAACCATTGAGATGGTCACACAAATCACAGTAAATCATCAGTTATGACATATGTGTTCACTATCAAGTTAGATTATGGGTTGAGTAAGGCTAATTATGATAGAATTGTCAAATGAGCAAGAAGCATTATACCCGAAGGTAACAAGTTAAGAGAGAACTTTTATGTTATCAATTCCATGATGAAACCCATCATGTCAGGATACTAGAAAATTGACATGTGTCCAAGCCTCTATATGTTGTATTACCTTGAAAATACAAAGTTAACCTAATGTAGAATATGTAGGAATCCTCGTTATAAACACAGAACTGGTAGGGAATAGACTCTTGTCACACACAAAAAACTTAAATACTTTCAAATCATACCTAGATTACATAGGTTATTCATATCATTAAAGACTATTGAGCATATGACATGACATTGGTCACATAATATAGTTAATGGAGTGATAGTGCACCTTTTTTATAATGAAACCTAAACACACTTTAATCATATGCCTCTTTATTTTTTAGTGGAAATAAAGAATATGTACATATGAATTCAATCCATTTAGGTTGTTTGTCGCTCTATATTCCTGTTAGATGGTGATACTTATGGTATTCTACTTGTCACCGGGGATATGTATGAGGCCAAAATTCATGTTTTTATCAATGTTCATACCCGGTCCTTATAGTTTGGGCTGCAACATTGATATCTATCCTCAACTGTTGACTAATAAGTTGAAACATTTGTGGTCACTCGGTGTTTTGACTTATGATGTATTGAGGAAATAGATTTAAAGGATTGCAGATTGTATGGAATAAAAAATCATGATTATCACATGTTTATACAAACACTCATTTCATTAACTTACCAAGATATATTTCCAAAAGGGGCATGGGATGTGCTCACAAATATCAGTCATTTTCTTATAGATATCTGCTCTAACATGTTACAAACATAACACTTAGTGAAGCTTGATATGAATATCATATAGACAATCTGTAAACTTGAGATGATATTCCGTCCATTAATTTTTGACTCAATGAAGTATCTACCTATACATTTACCATATAAGAAAGAAATTAGAGGTCCAGACCAATATAAATGGATGTATCCATTCAAGAGTTTAGTGGTTATACACAAGGTTGTCAAAATCGTGATTTTGACACGACGGAAGGGGCTTCGAAAAATCGGATCGTAAGATCGGATCGTAAAATCGTAAGATCGTACCCGAATTTTTCCGTACAAAAATCATAAAATCAGAACTAAAATCGTGTGAGTAGAAAAATCGTAAAATCATAAGTGGAATATTTCCGAATACAATACATCATAATTATGACCATAAAACTTCATTAGTTAAAGTTCATACATAATTTAAATTAACTTAAAAATAGATTACAAAACAATTATGTCCATAAAATTTTATTAGGTAAAAACTAACAAATTTAAAATAAATATTCTACCGGCGTGTTATGTAAATTAAAATCAGTCTCATTAGTCATTACTTTCATCTTCCTCACTATATTTATATATTTACGTGTTTTAAATTATTAAATTAATAATTTTGTAATGTTTTTTATGGTTTTAAGTTTTAATATGCTCATGTCAAACTAGAATAAATTAGTTTAGTGTAATCTTAAATAAAATATATTTTCAAATCCTCGTCAAGTATCTATTGGTTTTGTGGGGTTTTGCTTAAATATATTTAAAAAAATTTGGCTAATCAAAACACTTAACAGTTTTGTATGTATTTCACTAAAAGCATTAATTAAAAAACTATAATCTGTAATTTTCTTTAAAATTTATTTTGATTATAGTTATAAAAACCGCCACAATATTAATCACGCCCATACTTTGCTTGTTTGTTTTTAACATTTTATGTTTTCGATTCTATATTTTGCAGATAAATTCATAATAATAATAATAATAATAATAATAATAATAATAATAATAATAATAATAATAATAATAATAATTTACTCACATCACATGATAATAATTTTCGGTGGTGCTCTTCTCTCTCTCTCTCTCTCTCTCTTCTTATTCTTCTTCTTCTTCTCAAGGAGCACTTGTTCTATTTCTCATTTTCTCTCCTTTCCCTTCTCTCTTGTAAAGAAACTTGAAAAAGCATAATTTTCTTCTTTCTTCTCCAGGAGCACTTGTTCTTACTTTTATTTCTCATTTTCTCTCCATAAAATCGATTTGGGGATGAGAAGAGAAGACTACGATGGAGAGGAGAAGAGAAGCTAAAATCGATTTGGGGGAAAAGTTTGAAGTGATTTTACTTAATTTAAGTCCGTTGAACTCCGAATCCGGTCCGATTTTGCAATCCTAACCGATTTTACCTTTTTTTTTACGATTTTGACAAAAAACATTTTTTGGCTGCGATTTAACAAGTTTGATCCAGTTGACTCGCAAAATCGTACGATTTTACGAGTCAACTCGCGAATTTAATTACACTGGTTATACATGCATAATAATTAAAATTATATTGTCATTTTTTCATAAATTCTAATTTTCGATTAATTCCATGCAGGTACTTCTACAACCTTAATAGAAAAGTTGAGAATAAGGCACATGTCGAAACTTCGATGTGCGAAGCCTATATTGTTAAAGAAGTCGCAACATTTATTTCATTCTATTTTGGGCTTTAATTAACAACAAGAATCAACTGCATTTTAAGGCATGATGATGGTGGGGAAGTACCCTGACGTGGAAACTTGTTAATATTCTTTTATCCTGGATGATCCATTCCAGAAACTACTATCAAAAGAAGATATTTGTTAGTAATAAAATTCAAACAAGCATATAATTATGTGTTTTTAATTGTGATGAATTAAGACCTTTTATCTGACAAATATACTACCGAAAATATACTACCGAACATTCTATTTTCAAATTATTATTCTCTTACAAATATCATAGACTAATACATTGTTGAATTCCTCGTATACAACATCATTAATTTTTATTGTCCCAAAACCAATAGCTGATTGAATCTCAAATCTTTCGATTACAAGATGAACTATTTTTGACATGTTTCAGAACAAATGTTAGTACTTTGTAATTAATTTTATCTCTCGACATACTTAATTTCATTAAACATTTCTCATTGACTATTTATATGTATACTTCATCTACCATGTTTATAAAGTGGAAGAAATGCTAGTGATACCTTGTCTTTATAAAGTCTAGGTCTTGAACGAAAAGTCAAGTGTTACAACGAGTATTTCATCAATGAACATGTGTTTCATACTAATAAAATATAGACAGGGTAAAAAGAAATATAATAGTGAGGTTTGTGTTAAGTGATCTACTTCCAATGAGTTTGAAGTTGACTATTATAGGAAGTTAGAAGAGGTTATTGAATTGTAATATCATTGGGAGCACAATAATTTTTTTTTATTCAAATGCTATTAGTATGACACAATTGACAAATGAATCATAGTAGATCCCCATCAAGAATTGGTCAAAATTAATTTAAAATTTAGACTTTGCAATGTCAATGATGTTTTGTTTTTGTCAAGCAATGTCCGTAAGTTTATTAAACATAGACCTTTTTCTTTAGAAAAGACCGTTCAAGAGTTGCTTGGTTATTTGTAGTGACTATTATTTATAATATTTATTTTGATGATGATTATCTCGATAATGATAACATAATTATTAATAATGTTGACATGATGATGTCAGCAACAATGTTAATTTATAAGAGGTTATTGTATATATAACATGGATCTCAATAAAATAAAATCATCAATTTAATTTGTATTAATCCATTTTATTATAAATTTATTATTATAAAAGGTAGATTTATTGAGTGTTATATGAATAAAACATATTTTGACGAAAGAAGTTTAAGGTTTTCGATTCATTACTCTATAAACTCATGTGATATAATTTATTTGTTAAATAATGTTTTTTTTATTTTTTATGAAAGATGTAATATGAAGGGACTAAAATTGATGTTGAAAATTATGATAAGATTGATATAAAATTAATTTAAACTCTATAATACATTTTTTCAACCTGATGAGATCGATTCAAGAAGTTTTTAAGAAGAGATATTGTTTCTTATTTTTTTTCCTTGATTATTTCTTCTATTTATTTTAGTAAATTAAATATTACAATTAATAATTTTGTTTTTATAAGATTTTTTTTATTATATCTTCAAATTTCAATTTTAATCTCCTACTGAAACATAATGCTTAAAAAAAAATTAATAATAAAGTCTTAAATTAAAAGTTTTATATAGGAATCATAGAGCCCATTTATTTATTCGTTTTTAAAGTTTTTTTCTTGATGAAAATATATTTTATTTTACTTTCAAATTATTTAAATATATATTAAAAATTTAAATTATTTTAATATATTTTTTAAAATAACGATAAATCATCTGTTATTAGATGAAATTACGTTTTATTCGTACACGTGTTATCTGTTTCTTCGGCGTCATTCCCTCTCTCTTCCTCCTATCTCGACCAAAATCATTAGCATATTTTTTTATAATATATCTCTAGTCATGAAAGAGAGAGGAAACAAGAAGTAAAAAGAAACAGAGACAAGTAACGATTAAAGATTTCATGAATCATCATCATCGGAAGTTATCCACTCAAAATATAGGTGGTCTTTAATCATTGTTTCTGGGTCTGAGCCGTTGTATCAAACCCTTCTAAATCCACCCGCCTTCATTTCTTTTTCTTAATCGTCTCATCAGATCCGTATTTTAAACCCACATTAATTTCTTATATACAAACCATAAATAGTCACCAACACTGTTTCTCTGACCACCACTCCGTAAGCCAAAAGAAACCCATCTTGAAAATATATGGAAGACAGTATGAACAACCCTCCTGAAACCGAATCCACCACCACCAATGGAGTCCAGATCCGACAATCAAGAAGATTGCCTGATTTCTTGCAAAGTGTGAATCTTAAGTATGTCAAGTTGGGTTATCATTATTTGATAACTCATTTGTTGACTCTTTGTTTCGTCCCTTTAATAGCATTTGTTATTTTTCAAGCTTCTCAATTGAACCCCAATGACATTCACCAACTTTGGCTTCACCTTCAATATAATCTTGTTAGTGTTATTATTTGTTCTGTTTTTCTTGTTTCTGGAGCCACAGTTTATATCGTGACCAGGCCCAGATCCGTTTATCTTGTTGATTATGCTTGTTATAAGCCTCCAGCAAAGCTGCAAGTCCAATATCAACAGTTCATGGAGCATTCAAAGCTGACTGGTGATTTTGATGATTCTTCGTTGGATTTTCAAAGGAGGATTTTGGAAAGATCAGGCCTTGGTGAAGAAACTTATGTTCCTCAAGCTATGCATTATATTCCACCAAGACCAACAATGGCAGCAGCAAGAGAAGAGGCAGAGCAGGTGATGTTTGGTGCACTGGATATTTTATTTGCAAACACTAATATCAAGCCTAAAGATATTGGTGTTCTTGTTGTAAATTGTAGTTTGTTTAATCCTACACCATCGTTATCTGCAATGATTGTTAACAAGTATAAATTGAGAGGAAATGTTAGGACCTTTAATCTTGGGGGTATGGGGTGCAGTGCTGGGGTTATTGCTGTCGACCTTGCTAAAGATATGTTGCAAATCCATAGGAATACTTATGCTGTTGTTGTGAGTACGGAGAACATTACACAGAATTGGTACTTTGGGAACAAGAAGTCAATGTTGATACCGAATTGCTTGTTTAGAGTCGGGGGTTCTGCCGTTTTACTGTCGAACAAAGCTAAGGACAGGAGAAGAGCCAAGTATAAGCTTGTTCATGTGGTTAGAACCCATAAAGGAGCTGATGATAAAGCGTTCAAGTGTGTTTATCAGGAGCAGGATGATGCAGGTAAAACAGGGGTTTCTTTGTCAAAAGATCTCATGGCAATTGCTGGTGGTGCACTCAAGACTAATATCACAACCTTGGGTCCTCTGGTTCTTCCGATCAGTGAGCAACTTTTGTTCTTCTCAACCTTAGTTGCTAAGAAACTGTTCAATGCAAAAGTGAAGCCGTACATCCCAGATTTTAAGCTTGCCTTCGATCATTTCTGTATTCACGCTGGAGGGAGAGCCGTGATTGACGAGCTCGAGAAGAATCTGCAACTCTTGCCTATTCACGTTGAAGCTTCTAGGATGACTCTGCATCGGTTTGGCAACACTTCATCAAGCTCAATATGGTACGAGTTGGCTTACACCGAGGCAAAGGGAAGAGTGCGGAGGGGGAACCGAGTGTGGCAGATTGCTTTTGGCAGTGGTTTCAAGTGCAACAGTTCAGTTTGGGAGGCTCTGAGGCATGTCAAGCCATCTACTAGTAATCCATGGGAGGATTGCATTGACAGGTATCCAGTGCAGATAGTCATGTAGCTTGCTACAATTTGATTACGGATTCTTAATTTAGAGAATTGTCCTTGATAGACTAGGCAATTGCTCTGCTATCTTTTTTAGCTCTGTTAATTTGTTGGGTTAAGTCATGTGTGATTTGGTTTCGAGAGTTATAGTCTCTCCTATTTTCTCAAGCATTTTGGGTTATATGAATGCCGAACCTCTTCGCTAGTGTCACTATACCTACTGCTCTGATGGATTTTATTCTGAATGTATTCAAATCATTATGAAGTCTTCAGTTTTCTTGAAAATTCCATGTTTAGCCGAACCTGTTCATTTAGTTTTTTCTTCTTCCTTTTTTTAGAATTAAAGATGGGTATAGAAGAAATTGTAGCTTTCAACATAATTTAAAGACCGATCCATTATTATCATGGAATTTGTCAGAAGTGAATACAAATCTCTCCGTTCATTGGATCGAATTTTTAGTTTAAGTCTTAAGCACAAGAAGACAAGGTTGAGGCAACATACAGGGAGCATCATTTTTTTGCTCATGGTCTCCCGGTGTCCTTCCTTTCAGAATTTCTTGCCTATCTGTGTGCAAATCTTACCGCCACAATGCAGTTCGAGTCTTCCTAATGTTGCATGGCTAGCTAGACTTTTTGGATGTGAATTGTGTCGTCAGTGAAGATCATGAAATGAAATTTAGTTTCATCCAAATACTGATTGCTTCGTCAGGTATTTTTTTCTCTTGTGCTTGTTTCATGTCCCCTTTTATCAATAGAAAAAGAAATTCCCAATTATGTTTTTATGTTTTCCATGTGTTGTTAAGTAGTGTTACCAAACTTTCTGGACGAGATGGCAATTTGTTTTCCCATCACCAATGAGTTTTGGTTTTGTTCTCCCGTTCTTTCATTATCATTCAGGATTTCACAGGGTGAATGATCTGTGAAAGTCTTCATCGTGGCTAATTTGTAGATCTGTAGTACAAAACTATGCATGAAACTTGAGCTACAAGTTAGGTAACTCTTGCAGTTGCGAAATTTCCTAGCTATTTCTCAAAAATGATGATTTACGTAGAACATATTTGTGTCTGATTCTGTTTTTCTACACATCACAATCATGGACATTTTCCAAGGTTGGAGTTATGCAGATCAATGAACGTGCCTTGTGCAATAACTTTTGAACTTTCCTAGCTTGCTTGATTCATAGATTTCCGAGAAATCTTCCATCATAAGTGTTCCTGTGATTGGTTAGATATTAACATCATTTCTAAGTGGAAAATACAGAAAGCAACGGCAGGTTTCATCAATACCTGTGACCGAGACAGTGAGCCCATTATTTAGACTGACCAAGAAAGTTGTGATGCTTCCTTTCAGTAACTAACAGTTTTCATTGTAAATCATAGTTACAAATACAATTGATAGCACTTTCTGAAACAAAAAATATGATGCAACGGAAAACATAAAAAGAATATGACCCATGTCAATATTCTGTAAATCACTTTGAAGTCCACCAGAAAGGAGAGAAACTCTCAAGAAAATCCAAAATTTTATTGAATAATTGATTGATTTCGGCCAAAGGGCTTACAAGCATATTTAAACTGATAACCTAGCCCTAATTCTTGTTGGACAAGAAAACGGGACTAATTACTAAAAATTATCAAAAATAGCAAAACTGAGATAATTGTGGAAATTAAAACTGCTAGAAATCCTGAGCAAGTTGGAATTGACATAAGTCGATTCGGACTTGGAAATCAAAAGTTATGGCTAAAACAACTTTCCTAAAATGAAAAAACGACGATTTCGGGGCCTAAATGAAGGAATTCAGCTAAAAAAGGGTATGCATCAACAACAAAGCTTTTGATTATTGACGGTCATGTCGAAACACATTAATTGTGCAAGTTTCACGTCATTTTGACTTCGACGCTCGGACTACTGAATTTTGATTGCCCTTGAATTTAGGATGTTCTCTCTTTAATATGTATGCATCCATCACTTGTTCTACATCAGCCCCCTCCACTTGGAAGGAACTCGACCTCGAGTTAGGTTCAGGATAAAGGGACTCTTCTGCATGATACTGGAACGGATACGCAACACGAAGGTCTTGGAAATTCCCATGGTCTCAGGTAGGTCTTAGAAATTCAACATGTATGCATCCACCACTTGTTCTACATCAGTCCCCTCCACTTGGAAGGAACTCGACCTCGAGTTAGGTTCAGGATAAAGGGACTCTTCTGCATGGTACTGGAACGGATCCGCAACATTGAAGGTCTTGGAAATTCCCATGGTCTCAGGTAGGTCTTAGAAATTCAACATGTATGCATCCACCACTTGTTCTACATCAGTCCCCTCCACTTGGAAGGAACTCCACCTCGAGTTAGGTTCAGGATAAAGGGACTCTTCTGCATGGTACTGGAATGGATCCGCAACATTGAAGGTCTTGGAAATTCCCATGGTCTCAGGTAGGTCTTGGAAATTCAACATGTATGTATCCACCACTTGTTCTACATCAGTCCCCTCCACTTGGAAGGAACTCGACCTCGAGTTAGGTTCAGGATAAAGGGACTCTTCTGCATGGTACTGGAATGGATCCGCAACATTGAAGGTCTTGGAAATTCCCATGGTCTCAGGTAGGTCTTGGAAATTCAACATGTATGTATCCACCACTTGTTCTACATCAGTCCCCTCCACTTGGAAGGAACTCGACCTCGAGTTAGGTTCAGGATAAAGGGACTCTTCTTCATGGTATTGGAATGGATCCGCAACATTAAAGGTCTTGGAAATTCCCATAGTCTCAGGTAGGTCGATCACATAGGCATTATCGTTTATCTTCTTCAAAACCTGATACGGACCATATTTCTTGGGCTTTAACCTGTTGTAAGTTCCTACTAGGAACCTTTCTTCGCGCAAGAAAAGCATCACTGAATCTCCCTCCTTAAACAGCTTGTGACGCATGTGCTTATCTGCAACTGCCTTATATTTTGCATTTGTCTCTTCCAACTTCTGTCTCACCTCTTCATGCATAACTTGGGCTTGTGTAGCCATATTTTATGCAGTATTATTAAATCCCAGACCCCTTTTAGATAAACGAACTAAGTCCACAATATGTCTTGGTGGCGACACATATATCATAGCAAAAGGAGTTTTCCCTGTGGCACTATGAACAATACTATTGTAAGTGAACTCAGCTTGTGGCAATGTATGATCCCATTGTTTTGACTTGTCTCCACAAATGCTACAAACCAGATTTCTTAAGGTCCTGTTTGTCACCTCTGTCTGTCCATCAGTTTGTGGGTAAGTAGTATTACTACGGTTCAACGAGATCTTAAACATCTTCCACAAGGTCACCCAAAAATGGCTAAGGAACTTTGTGTCACGATCAGAGGTAATTGACTGCAGCACTCCATGAAGTCGAACTATTTCCCTGAAAAATAGTCAGGCTATGTGCGAAGCATCTGATGTCTTCCGACTAGGGATGAAGTGAGCTATCTTTGAATACCTGTCAACCACCACAAAAATAGAATCTACTCCTCGCTGGGTACGAGGTAGTCCCAACACAGAGTATATAGACAAATCTTCCTAAATATTGTTAGAAATAGGTCAAGGCATTTAAAGACCAATATTTTATGACTACTTTTGGATACCTGACAGATATAACACCTCTACACATAATTCCCCACATCTCTCTTCAGTTGCGGCCAGAAATATCGCCCCTCCAAGCTAGTCATTGTCTTGTCTCGACCCAAGTGTCCACTCAATCCAATTCCATGTAGGTCACGAATTAACTTCTCCTGTAGAGACATCCTAGGGATACACAAACGGTTACCACGAAACAAATACTCATCATGGAAATCACTGACAGGTTGTTTCTCAATACATTTGGCCCAAATTTCTTTGAAGTCTTCATCCTCCTCATACAGCTCCTTTAGGCATTCAAACCTCACAATCTCATGAGTCAATGTCACCAGTAGATTGGCACGATAGCTTAGCGCATCAGCAACCCGGTTCAAAACACCTGACATGTGTCGAATAGCAAAAAGAATTTTTTGAAGGAAAGTGGCCCACCTGACATGCATGTTATCCAGGTGCTTTTGGCTATTAATAAATTTATGGGCTTGATAGTTAGTGTACAAAACATACTCCTTATGATGGGCTTCCAATGCTTTAAGGCCCAAACCACCACATAAAACTCTTGATTATATGTACTCCACTCCTGATGGGCTTCACTCAATTTATTGCTAAAAGAAGACTACTGATCGCTTTTCTTGGGATAACACAGCTCCAATCCCTACACCACTTGCATCACACTTAACTTCAAAAACTTTCTCAAGACTTGGTAGGGCCAATACTGGTGCGGTGCATAATTTCTCCTTGATCAATGCAAAGCTCGTTTTTGCCTCTTCTATCCACTAAAATTTTCCTTTCTTCATACATTCTGTTATTGGTGCCATGACAGTACTAAAGTTCCGAATAAATCGACGGTAGAAGGTGGTTAATCCATGGAACTCCGCACTTCACTCATGGTTTTCGGCGCTGACCATTCTCGAATTGCTCAAACCTTCTCTTCATCTACTTGAATCCTTTCCAAACTCACCACATAACCCAGGAATAGTAAACTATCTGTCATAAAACTACACTTTTTCAGAATAAAAAGCAACTAGTTCTCTTGTAAAACTGATAACACTTCCCGTAATTGTTCCACATGCTTCTCCTTAGTCTTACTATAGATAAGAATATATTCAAAATAAACAACAAACTTTCCCATAAAAAGCCTCAATACCTGATTCATTACTTGCATAAAAGTGTTGGGTGCATTTGACAGTCTGAATGACATGACCAACCACTCATACAACTCGTCATTGCTCTTGAATGTTGTTTTCCACTCATCTCCAGGTTTGACCTGAATTTGATAATATCCACTACAAAGATCAATTTTTGAAAATAGTTTCGAACCCTTAAGTTGATCCAACATGTAATCTAGGTGGGGAATTAGGAATCGATACTTTGACAGTCATCTTGTTGATGGCTCGGCTGTCCACACACATACGCCAACTTCCATCTTTCTTTGGCGTCAACAATGCAGGAACTGCATACGAATTCATGTTCTCACGAATAAAACCCTTCTGTAAAAACTCAATTTTCTCCCTTAGAATCTCGTTCTCCTTCGGACTCATCCGGTAATGTGGCAGGTTCAACAAACTTGCCCCTGGTATAAAGTCTATATGGTGTTGAACATCTCTTAAGTGTGGTAAGTTGTTTGGCAAATCCTCTAACATGATGTCCCTGAATTGTTCTATCAACAGTTTTAGTTTTTCAATAACTGCTATTGGTGCACCCTCTTCTTCTACCACGAGAGCCCTAACCACTAATGTGTAAACTTCTGGGCACCCTTGATTTCTGCTATAAACTTGGTGTCGGATCCGGTTACAATAAAAAAGGACTGCTTCTCCACTTTAGAAGGTTTATTGGGCATTGTTTTGCTCTTAGAAGGAACCATAGTAATTTTGTGTGACCCCCAAGTATACAGGTAAGTGTTATCTCGACCCTTAAATGTAATATCAAAATCATATTGCCACAACGACCCAACAACACATGGCTAACATCCATATCAATTACATCACAGACAACATCATCCTTATATATCTTACCAATGGAAATAGGAACACGACAAATCTCGGTTACCTTTACAGTGGGTCCCTTCTTGATCCAGCCGATAGTATACAGATTTAGATGCTTCTTGGTTGGCAACTTCAGGTTTTCTACTAGGCTCCTTGCAACAAAGTTCTCACACTCCTACTATCCACGATCAAATCGCACACTTTCTGACTAATTGTAAGCAAGATCGGAATATGTTATTTTGTTGACTAGAATCTTCTTGCTTTTGGAGCATACAGTAAACATTGCACTGCACAATTGACTTGTTCCCCATCTTTTTTAGCAAATTCTACCCCATCATAGAAGTCACCTTCTCCTTCAACATCTTTAGCAACCTCTAGATCTGCTTCTCCCTTTCCACTCAATAAACTGCCTTAAGGCGATCAAGACAAGTATTAGAAAGGTGTCCAAGTTTCCTACATTTATAACAAACCCCAGGTGCAGGTCTAACGTAAGGGTTGAGATTCAAATTTGAACTCTGATTCAAATTTCTGACTATACTCCTATTGGTCTGAATCATTGCTTGGTTGTTGCTGCTGCCTCCTTCCTTAGACTGGTTTAATGGGTCTGTTGATTGAACACCCTTCTCTCTGCTAGCAAATGATGATCTAGATTGCTTCTATGAAATCCTTCGTTCCACCTCTTCGTTCCAACAACTCGACCTTTAATGCTAGGTTAAGAGCTTCCTCCACTGTCCAAACCACTTGTAACCCGATCTTATCTCGCAGTGATGATTTTAACCCATTCATATATCTGGCTACACGTTGTCCCTTCATTTCATTCATATTATTTCGGTGTAATCAAACATTGATTTGGAACCAGGTTTTTTCTTGATAGAGTTCTAGCGGTTATGCAGGCTTTAGAGGATTCAATGTATATGCTATAGTGATTTTTTAATTAAATTTTAACGTTAAGATAAAATTATGAAGAACTTGAAAATATTATGTTGTTATGATACATTTGATTCTTTGATCATTAAGGAATTATGAAGAACTCTCGACTGTATATTATCAAATAGATTTCTTGCAATCTAATATCCTGTGTGACATTACATTTCAAAAATATTTTTGAAAAAAGTAAAATTTTTTTATTTTAAATTAAATATTTTGTGTTTTTAAATTATTTTTATATACTGATATAAAAAATAATTTAAAAAAAATATCATTTTAATATATTTATAAACAAAAAATAATTTCAAAAATAATCTTCTACCTCATTCCTCTCTTTTCATGTTTTTGTTTTTTTATGAGAGAGATTAAATGTATGTACAATTGCCTATCACAAGTACAATGACTGTACTAGATTCAATATCCATGTGCTTTAGACTGCATAGAATTCTATGCTTGGACTGCTTAGAAATTAGAATCGAGAAATAATAAAAACGATAAATTAAAGTCATTTATGACGTGAGTATTTTGTTGATCACAGTGTGCCATACCTGCATATAGAGGAAACATGAAGCACTTAGGATAGTTTTGTTTTGTGCAAAATTAAAACGACCTCGAAAATTCATTGAATTAGTGTAATTGTATTTTTTTTCTCCATTTAAAAACACTTTAAACTGAGCTTTAATAGCATTGAATTGTTTTTATATGATTCATATGTAATTTTCAAATTAACCCAAAATAAATAAGTATTTTTGTATCCTGAATCTATAATAAAAATAACCATACCACTCTTTTAAACAAAAAAAACAAATGTAGCATCAAGAGTTAATTTTGTATTTTTATAATATTTTTTCTATTTAAGCCAAGAGATATTTTGATATTTGATATAATATGAAAAATAGCGAACAATTAAAATGCATGGTGAAATCACAAAAATACCCTTTAAATAAAAAATTAATTCTGAGCCTTATTATTTTTTTATTCCTTTTACTAAAATGATCCTTTTTTCAATTTTACCATTTAATTAAACTTATACATGGAGTGAGATGGACCTAGAGAAAAAAATGACAACTATAAAGCTTAAAGGACGACAATAAAACTTAAAAGACAACCTATAATTCATCTAATTCAATTCCAAGAAGAATCTCATCAATGTTCTAAATAAGGCTAGTGTGTTGGGCTCCTAGTCAGCTTCAATTTGGGTTTATTTTTCCTAGTGTTATATGAAGTCAAAGTTAAAATATTAGTCTTCTCAGGAAGCAAGGAAAAATTCAAAATTACCTCCTAAAGAAAGGATGATTTTTAACATTTAAAAGAGGAAATTTCTTAGTCTACAAATGAAACTAATGAGCTATAAAATTTGATTCCTAAGCTATGAGGAATTATTTAATGATTCTCTAAGTCTATGAAGAAAACCTAATGGTCAACAACATTAAAGACCAAATAAGACTTTTTTATCTTATTTTTTTGTAATTGCAAATTAAAGTTTTTATTTTAAATTCATATTTTGTGCTCTAGGATTAATAAACATCAATTGTCTTAGATACTTAAGGATTTGGGTCTTCTTGTAAATAGGTTTTATACAAGTCCACATTTTTTGATTTTTAGGGTTTAACTTAGGTTAAAAACACATATGTAACCTAAGTTTGAACTAACTATTTTTCTTAATGATATTCAGATTACGAATGCAACTTTGTGAGGTTATGAGAGTGAAAATTCTCTCTTTCTTACTTCTTTAAAGGACTAAAAATTACTTCTTATGATTCAACTGACTTCGTGGTGTCTATCCATACTTCTTGTTCACGAATTGTTATTTGTGGGTGAGGGTTCGAATCCAATAGTATTGCTGCCTAGATACAGATTATGTTTGTGTCACACTCCTATCAAACCTGATTTACTTAGCTTTTAAGAAATTATTGTCTTTGCATGTGGGTTGCTTAACTGCGTATTCAAGACGTTTATATTAGTAACTATAAAATAACTATCTCAATCTTTTTCATGTTTTGAACTCACTGTTTTGATATCATTAGAGAATTATCTTAATCTAACAACTTGAATTGTTAAGTAATACTCCAAAATATAAATTTATATTTTTCTCTAAAATTCACGTTAATTAGTCATTTCACATTGCTTATTTGTAATGTAAAATATTTATATACATACTTGAAAGTCTCACTTTAATAGTCTATTTTTCTCTAGCTAGCAATTTTATAAATATAGACACAAACATTGATACCCATATAGATGTGACTAGATTGGTGACCTGCATTATGACATGAGTTGATCAAAAAAATTTAAGCACACAAATAGAATGCTTAGACGACAATAATATTTATAGAAATAAGAAAAACATGATACTCAAGTCAGTAACTTGACTGGATCCAATAAGATAGGGTTGTAAAATAATATGATTTAAACTATAGCCAATGATAATATATAAACAATAAAAAATATGGCAACAATCAACCAAAACAAATGAGCCCCGATGTTACATCATGAAGACAAAGAAAAGAAAAAAGATTGTTGGAAACCTATAATCACATCATTATAGACATCACCCATTACAAAAAGAGTTTGTTGAGATGATTCTAACTCAACTACAACATTATGGACGACATAATATTTAATTAAATAATATTGAAGGATGAACTAAAAGGATGAAATATTCTTTTAGAAAATAGTTATCGAAAAACAATACAACTAAAAAAATTATCCTAGATTATAGAAAATAGCAATTAAAAAGGTCAGAAGAAAATTTGAAAAAGAATAAAATTGAATGAGGATGAAATCAAAAAAATATTTAATTCAATGAATTATTTCAAAAGAAAATCATAGGCAAATGAATAGGGAGTACATAAAAAATAAAAGTTTAGGAGCCGACATGAACAATCAGGTGACAAGGCGTGAATACTAAGAAAGATAGAGAAAGGAAAAAAAGAAATGGTTGTCAAAGACAAACCAAAGCTCTTCTAGGTGTACATGTCACATAATCATAGAGGAGATGTCGAGAAAAAGCCGAAGCAACCCTGAAATGACCTTTTTGTAATTATGAAATAACTAAACTACTTTTTGTACCTAGGCTTAAGAAGATAAGCTTAAAAAGTAATTTTGTTGTGAGCTTCTTAATTAAGTGGTAAAAATAGAAATCATGTTTGATAGAGCTTTGACCAAAATATAACCTTTCACCCAAGTACCAAAGGTATTAGAAAAATACTTGGACCTAGAGATAATCTTGTATCTAAAAACCATAAGTATGCAAATTACACCATGAAGCCAATCAATTTTCAATAAGTTATTTTTCAAAGAATGGTTGTTTTGCTATAAACAAAAAAAAAAGCTCATGATTTGTTTAGAGCTTAAAAATACATAATACAATCTCCTTTGAATAACCTTAATTGAATTTTTTTAGGTTACAAGCTAATGAACCTCAATTAGTAATCAAGTAACATAAATCCAATAATTAAATAAACCCCTAAACAATGTCTAATAGACAAACAAATCAAAATTAAAAATAATTACTCGAAAATAAATAGAATAATAAAAACAAAGTCTTCATGCTAAAATTTCTGTATGAAGTTTGAATCTCTAATTTTCGCACATTCTTAACAAATTTCAATCATGACTTCAAACAAGTCATGTTCTCTCGTCTAAATGAATTATTGGGTTTATGATATATAGTTGAAAAGCTTGTGATATCGAGTCTTTTTATCTTAGCTTAAATCACAAAAACATTCCACCTATACTTTGTATATGTTCCAAATAGTACACTAAGATCTAGTGTGATTGATATATTTGATAAGATTGATCTAGTAACTTTGATAATATAAAATTATATGTTATGAAACACCATTTGACCTAAAAATTTACCAAAATATATTTTCATATGTCTAGTATTTACTTATAAAATTTTAGCTTGATTAAATGTCCAAATCAATAAATATGCTCAAACTTGCAAAACTAATTTGCAAAACTATATTTAAAAAAATGAAAAGACCAAAGAATCCCTTACTAAGAGTTAAGTTTTCCAAACACTAAGGGTAATATGATAGTTTAACTCTAAAAAAAAGATTTAAATACCCCTCTATAAAAAAAACAAATAAATTCTCTTTTCCGAACGCATCATTGTAATGTAATTTGCAAAAAGAAAGGAAATTTTTTTATCTTGTTCCTAACCATTTTTTAAATGCCAAAATGATCTCATTGCAAAGACGATCATACTCCAATCATTAACTTACACATTGTTTTGCAAGGGTAAGATGGTAAGTTTACCATTCTTATCCATAGTGAGCTATGTCTAGATGAATAATTAATTTACCATCCTTTTTTTTTAATTGTGTTAATTAATTGGTAGACATGGCATGATGAATTGTTTGGTCAAGTCACACACAATTATTGTGGAAGAGTAGGATATTAGAGTTTGTTTAATGTTGTGGTGACGATTAATTTTTAAAATATTTTTTGTTTGAAAATATATTAAAATAAAATATATTTTTAATTTTTAAAAATTTATTTTTAATATCAGTATATTAAAAATTCTAAAAATACAAAAAAAAATAATTTGAAATAAAAAAATACTATTATTTTTGTATTTAAAATATAAAAATAGATAGGCTTTTGCTCGTTTTCGAAATCAACGTTGACACCAAGAAAATATGATAAACTTGGAAAAAATAGAAATGAAGTCATGCATATGTTCCTTTTTCCATCTGTTTTTGTTTTGCTATCAAATAAAAAGTAATATAAGTTTTGAAGTGTTGGTTTTAGAGACTAGCGTTTTTCTTTTTTTTTGTATTATTATTTCGAATTAAAAATATAAAAAATACTCTTATGGATAAATTAGTAATAATTTATTTATATAAAATTCAATTAAACAGTTCTCAATTCAGTTTTAAACACGAAAGTAAAATTTCGTGGAGGATATCCTATCAAAGAGGAAAATAAAATAAAATAAAATAAAATGAACAATGAAAATCGTAGTGGAAGGAAAACAAGGAAACTTTTCAAAATCAACAACCTAGAGGTTTCTTGATAGAAATGATTTAGTGTCCAGTGATGAATTGACGTGTGCCATCAACCTGATTAGCATTGACCTTTTATTTTAAATAAAATGAAGGTGTTTTTAATAAATATTTTATCATAATTGTTTTGATCTCATGTCTAATTAATTTCCATTTTGGGCCCACATAAGGATTTGGAGGATGTTCTCTGTGAAGTAGTCGCCTCCTTGTGTGAAAATGCTATTTTTTTCATCGATTAATTAAAATATTAAATAATTAACTATACAGTAGATGATTCTATTATAAAAACTTGAGATTAAAAATTCTACAGTAGTCGCTCGTTTACGTTTCCAAGCAAGCGTGAATACGAAAGCCAAATAATAACGATTTATTATATTAACGAAAACATTTTATTTTATTGTAAAAAAAATCCCCTCCGATTCTGGGACCCACCGAGAAAATTATAATAATAAACCAAAAAAGTAGTCGTTAACTTTGACAATTGGACTTGTAGAATTTTGAATTCTACAGTATTTCAATTAATAATCAACAGTGGAGGTAAACAGCTATCACGAACTTGTAATCTACGACCGGTTCAGGCCCGGTTCTGTGATCAAGCCACCATGGCAATTATAAATAACACCAAGTAGTAGCTGGGAAGAATAAAAGAGGCTAAATTTATCGAGAGAGCTGGAGAGATGGTGAACACGTTGTCACTGTACAAGCCCTTGTTGCATGGCCTGATGAAGCTAGCTGGGATGAATCGCCAAGTAGTAGAGATCGAATCAGGGACAGCCATCAATTTCTGGGTCCCGAGTGATGAAACCACCAAACCTGCTGTGGTGTTTCTTCATGGTTTTGGTTTCGATGGGATTTTGACATGGCAATTTCAGGTGCTTGCTTTGGCCAACAAGTACGCAGTTTATGTTCCGGATCTTCTCTTTTTTGGAGATTCAACCACCGATAAATCAGAGCGGTCACCGGCTTTTCAAGCAGAATGCATGGCTAAGGGTCTATGGAAACTCGGCGTGGAGAAATGCACGTTGGTTGGATTGAGCTATGGAGGGATGGTTGGGTTCAAGATGGCTGAGATGTACCCTAATTTGGTTGACTCAATGGTGATAACTTGTTCAGTTATGGCCTTGACTGAGTCCATCACTCGTGATGGCCTACAGAGAATCGGCTTTCCATCATGGCCACAATATTTGATTCCTGAAACTGTCAAGGGTGTGAAGATATTGCTGGACGTTGCTTTCTACAAGTTGCCATGGATACCTAATTTTATCTACAAAGACATTTTGGAGGTAAGCTTCGTTATCTAATTAGCTAAAGTATTGGAATTGATTTGATAATTGAGAGGAATTCGTCATGTATAGCTAATGGGAGTATAATATTTAAGCTCGCTTAATTGATTTTTGCAAATTATAACATTTTGACATCGGTGGCAGGCCATGTACTCCGACCACAGGAAGGAGAGACACGAGCTTTTGGAGGATCTAATTGTAAAAGACAAAAACTTCACTGCCCCTAATTTTACACAGGTCAGAGAGAAATTATCATTAATATTATAATTACTCCGTCTTGATGGTCTGGGATGTTTAGCTGTTTTATAATGATTTTTTTATATTTTTTAAACTAGTTTTTATCTCAACACATTAAAATGATATAAAAATATATAACAAAATTAATTTAAAACAAAAAAAATAAAAAATTTCAATGTTTTTCACAAACATTTTTATGTAACCAATGTCACGCAGCGGCCATAGACAGGATTGAAGATGCTATTTATTTATTTGATCAAGAAGATACTCTTTATTTTTGTCACGTGCTTTCACATGTTCAAATGAGACAGACGGTCAAGAAATTGATTATTGTCGAGGAGAGGAGAAGCAATTAACACAAGTTCGGTTGTCATTTTCATTATTTTTTACTCGAAGGTCGAATTAACTAGCACGAGTTTATTCAATTGCAGAGGATACATCTTTTGTGGGGAGGGGATGACATAATTTTCGACAAGACAGAAGTTCGCAACTTGATGGAGTATGTCCATTCCTCCATTGACTCTTCAATTTCTTTAGCGTCTGAAAAACACTTATTACATTTGACGTAATTAATTAAGAATTATATGACGCAAGAAATATATTTAATTAGTCATATTTGCTATATGTAACGGGAATTGAAACTTTGACTGCAGGCTGCTACAAGGCAAAGCAACGTTGCATTGCATAGAGAGGGCAGGTCACCTGGTGGAATTGGAGCGACCCTTTGTCTACAATAGGCAGCTCAAGAAAATTCTTGCGTCTTTGCATGAAGATGGGAGGGGAAATTAGGGGAGCTCTCCTCTCTCAGATGTTGGCAATCGTTGTTTGTATTGGTTTGACTTTCAATATGATCATAAAAAAAAGAAATTGTGTTCAATCGAGCTGTGGTCATACTGATTTTCTGTTTTCACAAAAATCGGCCTGCCTCCTCAAGCGACATATAATCTCATCTCACCGACCTGTGGAATTAGTGTCGCAATCATGTTATATCACATTGTCAAGGATACTAAAAATGCCAAGAGTTTTTCTTACAGTATTATTAAATCTGTCCTAGGTTAATTTTAAAATATCTCGTACTAGTTTTTTTTTTTAACTCAAGTTTTTAATTAAATAAAATAGGATTCGTCCAAACCTAAACTAATCAATTTTATGGATCAAAATGTAACATTGATAACCCATACAATTATGGATTAGATTTTAAAAAAGCTTCAAATGGCAATCTTTTAAGATAATATTAAGACAATGACAAATTTGATCAACCTTGGTTCCCTATGTCCCAAGTCATTGACTTTATTGGGTTTACTAAGTTTTTTTTTTTGTATTTTCTTTATTTAATTATATAATAAAAATAAATGCTGAAAAAAAAAATTATCAACCCTAAAATAGATATTTATTTGAAAATATAATAACCCTACAAAAAAAAAATCAAGCAATCAGTCCTTTTCCTCACTAATCAAATATTAAAGAACAAAATAAAAAAATAAAGGAAAAAACAAAGGAAAAAAACATATCTAATTGGTGGGTAAACTTGCCAAACTTATGAATCGGGTAACTTGGGCTAGCACGCCAAACACGTGAACCGGGTTAGGGTTATAAACTCCACTAGGATAATAATTTGTGTTTTATAACTATTCTTTACTTAACTATATGATAACAAAAATAGACGATTGCAAAGTCAAGTACCAACCCAATATTGAGATATTTGTTTTAGACCATGGTAGCCTTAAAAGGCAAAACAAGACTAATGATAAAATAAATTCTCAATTAACCTAATATTTATAGATTAAATAAAATAAAAAGTCAAACTTGTCAACTAGCCAAACCCATGAATATTTCCATGGACTTTATAAAGTTTTATAACATGGTTTTTTTTCAAAATATTTTTTTAACTATATGAGAAAAAATAAACAATAATAAATTCAATTTCAATTAAAAAGGGAAAAAATTATACCGTACTGTAAAATGGGATGACTTGGGCTACCACCAAACAACAAATAATTTTAACAGCAAAATATAACAAATAAATTATAAAATTTAATTTTCAATCACCTAAATATAAAAAAATATTTTTATAAACATATAATAAAAATCAAAAGAAAAAAGAAAAAAATGTTTCCCAAGCTCTTTAGCTTTTTTGTTTATTGTTAATGTGTGCAAGGGGTCAACAATCCAATACTATAAGGCATGCTAAAAATTAACTAGATTGATTACACTTCTCATTAGCAAATCTAAAATATATATAATGCCATCAACTATTACTTATTTAAGTTGTCACATCATGACATGTATATAGAAAAGATGAATTCTAACAACCTCTTGAAACTTTTGTTCAAGAATCTAATTTTTGACAATTGTGCAATGTAAAATATTGAATTGGAAACTATCTTGGAGCTTCGATGGTTAGGAGTTCCTTGAATCAATTCAATGAGCTCTTAGGACAAATTTGATCGGGTCTAAACTTAATATCTCATCATAGGACCAAGAAAAGATATCTCGATACTCTATCAGAAGTTCCATGTCATATCCTTTTTTCTACAAGTGATAAGTTTGCATTAATGAAGGTTGTACGTGGGTTATCAATGATGCTTAAGTTAATCTTTTTAAATTCATCCATCATAGACTTATGTTCTTATTCAAAGGTGGTGTGTGAAGCCTCTTTTAATATTTTTTCAACTAGAAACTTGTCATTATTATTTTTTCAGTAGTGTTGTGATTTGAAGTGAGACTTATAATTTCCTTTTCTTTTTCTTCATCAGAGAGGTTTGTTATCATTATTTTGTCTAATTTTGGTTTCAATATCACCTCATCTCTTACCAATCATTTGTGTTGTCTCTTCATGATTGAAGATAGTTTTCTATAAAGATCTTTCTAACCTTTTAACAAAATTGGTTGGTGATCAATTATATGCTTATCATCTTCTGATTTGGATGGTCTAAGCCTTATGAAGACTAATATATATTTTAATGTCCATCCATTTTTTTCTTTGGGTTCCAATTCTATCAAAGACTTAAACATGAGTAGTGGTCACACCAAAACAATCTAAAAAGGTGCTAAAAGATCTCTTTATTAATCTTAAAATGAAAAATATAAGTTTTGAAGCTTAATTTGAGTTTCATTAAAGACATTGTAATTTTAGAGGATCAAATTTAATTTCTAGAAAGTCAATTAGGTAAAAATAAAGACAAGATTGCAAGAAAAATAATGTTTCCGGGTCAATTAAGGGCCATGTCAAAGAAGTTCGAGATCAAGGACCAAATTGTAAAAGGTGCTAAAAATTAAAGGTTAAGGATTTAACTGAAAATAACTTTTAGAAATCAACCCAAATTGGTTGAATGCAATGAGAATAAAAAATCAAAGACTAAAATATAAATGAAGAAATAATAAATTAAAATGGACCAGACGGTCCAGTTTTGGCACCGCTATGCATTTTTTTCTTCATAAAAAATAGCTGAATAACCTTTTACAAAGTTATTAAATGCATTGTCATGCCTTAACTGAGATGAAAAGAGATGCTCATCTGGTTAATATGACATTATACTATGTCTCTAATATGATTCCCACTAGAGTGTCGCCGAAGAGCCACTGTAATGAGCATCAAAATCCCTAGACTTGATCTATTTTTAATAGTCTGGTGAGAGGGTATAAAATCTATTATCCTGTAAAGATTGATTAGAAGAGGGTTGAATGGGTGAAGATTTAAACCAAGAGGAAAACAAACATCCCTTTATGGATTCAACTGTAAATAGAGGCTAAGTAAAAAAAATAAGGACAAAAAAGCCTTTTTTTCTCTTTCAATCTTCTAACCAAAGAATCCATAAACAACAACCTCTCCCCTTTGACCATTATTTTCGTTAGCGATAAAAGAGGAACAACGACATAACTTTCATCTCTTTTTTTTTTTTTTGCAACTGTTTCCTCTCATGATGAACCAAAAACACTTCTTCTATAGACCTAGTGGTGCAACCATAAATGACATTAGCTTCCTGTAACAACATCATCAATGTCATAACATCTAATTGTATCTTCATCAACCATAATAGATTGACTCTTCATAGTATCAGTAGCCTTCTGTACCAGCTACAATAGTTTCAACCTCCAATTGCAGCAGCATCAAGCTCCTAAGAACAGTTGAACTTCTTAAACCCAACCATATCAACTCCATTCCTTGTAAGTAGACCATCAACAACAACAACAACTCAAGCTTCTTTTAGCAACAGTCGCACTATTTTCCTCTCTAGCTCTAGGTAACCTTCTGTTTTCCTTTCCTTTAAAATAGGCATGTAAGATGTGAATCAATTCACATCTTATTGGCTCTATTTTTCTTCTGAATGAAAGAGGGATGGGTTGGACCCTTAGCCCAACCCATGTAGTTAGGTTGGGTCTAGCCTATGTATTAAAACAAAAGTTAGGCCGACTAGCTTCACAAAACCAAATTGGGTTGGGGTTAGGTCTTAAACCCAACTAGCCTAGCCCCTTATGCCATTCCTTTAGATTTTAACTTATTTTTATTTTAATATCTGACCAAAGAGTTATTAGAAATTTCAAGAAATTGAAAATAAAAATGTTCATTTTAAAAACATAAAAGTATGTTTGTGTATAAAGATTTCATTAATATCGGGGTTATAAGCTTATACTATAAAATACTAACCTAATATTAAAAACACTCGTTTTTACCAAATATTTTAAAAAATATCAAAAGATTTCTAAAATAATCCTCATTTTAAAAGTACAATATATATATATATATATATATTATTTTGTATGCATACGGTGAAATTCTAAAATTTTCAAGCATATTTCATACAAAAAATAATCATCATGTTTTCATTATACTTTGGAAAATACAAAAAAATAGTTAATAGATATCACAAGAAGTTTGTGATTATCCACTAGTATTGGAAAATATCACAAATAAATAAACATTTTTATTTCTTGACTTTTAGAATAGTTAGATTTTAACCCGATAAGATAAGAATTTTCTTACCAAGGTAGATTTTTCTTAAACCTTGGATATACTATTTTGAATTTAGAATGACTAGGTTTTTATTGGATGAGATTAGGATGTTCTTTTTGAGAAGGACTTTTCTTAAATCTTAGGTAGACTAATAAATAAAGCATGACTTAAAATAAATAACTAAACAACTTATTATAGTTAGGGACCATTCAGGTGATACGTCTTCCGCTTACACAACCTTTTCCCTTACCCAAACTCTTGTAGACCCTTAAGTTTTCTAGTGGTCATAATATTAGACGGCGAGTCCTTTTTACTAATATTTATGCAATTAACCTTGATCCAAGAGAATGATCATCATGATATCGCATATGTGCGACTAGGGTGACTCATCAGGATATAGTATTTACTGTAGTTTAAGTTGTCCACTTGATGCGTTTTTCCTCAAGCAAATCATCTACAATCCTAGATAGGTCTTAGTTGGGAAACTAAGACACCTTTTGTTTTTGCTATTTCAGGGATGACTTTTTCTTTCACCTTTTTGAAAAATAGTCAATATTGCATGATCATTCCTGTTAACTGTAGTTGGTACCTTTTTGGCAATAGAATTAATTACTAAAAACTGATTTCCTCTAACCTTTTATATGTTCTTTCTAAATCTAGGACCTTCAAATTATTTCTCTTAGGCTCTTACATAGGTAATGACAAGCTCTCAACAACAACAATGTTAAGTTTCATGTTGTGTGCTTGAGTGGTCAATTATTCAAAAGACTTTGGTTTGATGCCTTGTAAAATGTAGCATAATCCTTAATGTATCCATTCAACAAACAAATCTAATACAGGAGTTTTGATGAGTCGATCCCCATAGTTAAGGTTAAAGTGTCTCCACCGATTAGTATAATTGATGATAATCTCCTCTTTTCATTGACGTACATTGGTGAGTTTAATCATGCTAACTATATAATGAGTATCATAGATGCAATTAAGAAACTACCATTCCATTTCTCTTAAATATTAATTAGACAAACTCCAAGTTAGTGTACTATTCAAAGACATTACCTTTCAAAGAATGGATAAACTATTTTACCATGAGATCACTATAAGCTCAAGCCATATGTTGATTTAGATTCTCTTTGCCATTAAATTTTTAAAACTTTGATGGTTGATAGTTCAAAGGCATCCTTAGTAGGTTGACTCTTTGGGGATATGGCTTCCTATTAGAATACGAAGGTTAAACTAAACTTTCTATTTGGTTTATGATGACTTTCTTGATAAGTTTATTCTGTTGATTCATGTTAAGGATAATATCACTAATAGCATGAATATTCTAAGTAGCTTCAACTCTAGAATCCTTAATGATATCTAGTTGATCTACTTACACAACCTTAGTAGCTGAAATTTAGCCTTCCTCATTTATGCTCTAAAGTTTGTTAAGTATCTCATGGTCTTTTTCTTGAGTGAATTTTAAAGCCCCTCAATAAGTTTTTTTAAGTTAGCCATTTGATCCTCTAAAGATGTAGTCTCGATCATTATCACTAATATGATGCCAATACCCAAAGCCTTTCTTGGTGATTGAAATACAAAAGTCTTCATGGGTGAATTGTCAAAGTAATCACCTTGGGTACAAGAGAAAAGTCTATGTGCCCTATTTGATTTTTATGGTCGAGTTACTTATAGCTTTAACTTTAAAGCGAGCTCTCACGCTCGTTTTGCATTTGATGTTGACATCAACTCAAGAATTGATTTAGTTTGCTCATACAACTCGACGATGGATTTTGATTTTAATGGTAGGGTTGAAGAATATTCAATGGTATGTCAACAACTTGAATCAATAGCCTTGTTGCTATTGGAAGTGAAAACGGTGATCATGTTCTTTCTAATTGTAATTGTTGAAAATTCTTTATTGAAGGGAAAAGATGAGAGGTAGAGATGTTTCTAGTAGAGTCACCAGTAATTTATGGACATAATTTTAAGCATCTAAGATTAAAAGGGCACGCATATACATATATTTGTTTTTATTAAATATATGAATAAGAACAATAACTATTTAAAATATTCTTAGAAAAGAATAGACAATCATTTCATTCTTCCCTTGAATTTTGTATATAGTGACTTGATTTATTTGTGAAATCAAGCCAATATTTGAGTTTGCAAGAACATGAATTTAGGAGTGTGTTGCCGGAGCAAGACTAGATGCTTTGAAGAATACCTTTTGATTTGTCTTCAAAGTGTTGTTGAAGAACTTTTATGGTGCGTTTAGACATGATCCAACAAAGCTTCATTATTTGTAGACTTCAAGCGTAGATCAAGGAGACTTGAGAACTTTTGAAAGAGTTTCCTTTCTTTAAAAAAATTGTCTTGAAGAAAATCTTGTATCTCTAGTAATTTTAACTTCTTAGCATAAGGCTATTTATTTATAGAGATTCTTAAGGGATTTCAGTTCTTCTTTCAATAGCACATGATACTATTTTATTGGTTAATCTTTATTTACAGAATTTTATATTTATTTAGAAATATCTTAAATATCTCATCTCATATGCCAATCTTTTATTTACCAAGAAATATATGAAGTCCCATTAATTTTTCATACCTTAAACTCTTAGAGCATTTATCAAACTAAAACAAGAACAAACACTCTTATTATTGGAAAAACGTTTTTCTTTTACTTATTACAATCTCCTATTTAAAAGTTATTGACTTATCATTGTAAGGTTGTTAAATCCCATTGAAAGTGATTGTCGTGCAGGTGTTAAGACTTCTACAATTAATCGTATACTTCTTGGGCTATGAACAAGGAAATATTGATATGAACATATGATTAACCACTAATAAAATAGTTTATTAAATAGTTTATACTTTTTGTGGAGATTATGACATCTTCAAGAAGAAGAGGATTTAAAAAAAAAATATTTTTCAATTTTTTTGTAACAGTCATACATTAATTGTAAGGTGTTATCTTTCATTGATCTTGGGGACAATACGAATCCATTGTTTATGATTTTGTATTTAAACTATGAGTGATGTTTTTCCAAAACAATGTTTTGTTTTTGTAATTATGAACATATTATGCTGCAACATATTTTATCAATGGATATTGGAACCCTTTCTTAGTATCTCTTTATAATAAAAAGTTTGAAGGGCATGTATATTCTTATAATCCAAATAAATAATGAAGATTGACAAGTGTGTAGACATGATCTTTTATATTATTTTTTTCATCAAGAGGCCTAACTAGTTTTAGATCAAACAATTGGAATATTATTTTGTTAGATTTTTCAAAATATATACATGTCGTGAAAATCAATAAAAAAATTTAAAAAAATTAGGAGTCCCAAGGTTCCTCTTAGATAGATATAGAGTTGTTTAAGGTTAATACAAGGATCATCTCTAGATCAAATGTTCTTTTCGGTGTTCAATAATTGCTTTAAATCTAGGTTGTCACAAACTTCATATCATCAAAGTGTTTCGGTTTTTAATGATAATTCACACGAGTCACTAGTGAGAAATTTCTTAAACCCTTTTAGAAGAGGGATATTGCAATACCTCAGAGGGCTAGCTATTTTTTTAATGTTTTACATGTTTTTGTATTGTACTTGCCTCCTCTTAGAAAATTAGAGGTATAATATTTTATTTATATGAAAACCTAAAAAAAATTATAATGAAAAAAAAATACCAATTTCCTTCTTAAATAATATCACATATATTATTTTAGAATAACTTTATAAATGTATTCAATAAAGTCCATATTTGTTTTTCTAGGTTTAGAATTGTAATTTCCTATGTTTATTAATTTTAAAAATTTACTTACAATCAAGTCACATTTAATTGATCATCTCATTTTAGTTTTTGACCAATGACTCTTATATGTATGACCTATTAGGTTTCCTAATATTTTAACCCAAATATAAGTCATAATTCTAAGTAAATCAATAGTAAATAAAATTATTTATTATCAATTCAATATTGATTAATTTATATTTGAAGATCAAATACAATATCTAGTAACATGTAGTAATCCATAAAATATTAAAAGTAATTTGACATGAACTTTTAGTGACTAGTTTCTAAATGTAATTATTATCCCTTCATTAAGAATTATTCAATGTAGATATTATAACATTAAGTATGACTACTTTGTCAAATCATGTTAGTTCTCAACATTATAGTCATTTATTTTTTGAATAAGATTTTTAAATTCTTTTCAAAACTCATCTCTTCTTGCCCAAAAATTTTATAATCAACATTATTTGAGAACATATGAGATATTTTTCTTAATTTACCTAAGATGATGAATTCTTTTCTCAAATTAATTATTATCTTTGTAGTATGAATGTTCTGATTCAGACATTACAACATCTAGTGGCTGTATGGCTCCGCGGTTCACGCTGCGTTTGCGTTGAACCGTGGAGCTGAACGCTACTAATACCAAACGGGACCCCAGATTTTTTCTGTGGGTCCCACTAAATTTCAGCGTTTCGAACGCATTTTGAAAAGCATCTTTTTGATGCTTTTCAAAACAAACGCAGATGAAAATAAACTGAAGTAAATGTTGAAAATAAAAGAACACTAACATCATCACGTACACGAGCTGGTTCACGCATTCCTCACCGTCACCGTTGGCTTCCTCATCGTCGCCGTTGGCTTCCTCTCATTACCGTTGTTGCAGCTCCCTCTCTCTCCTCCACAACCACTGCTCCTCTCTCTCTCCACATGCAGCCACGGCCACAGCTCCCTCTCTCTCCTCCACAGCCACTGCCCCTCTCTCTCTCTCCACATGCAGTCATGGCAGCTCCCCTTCTCTCCTCCACAGCCATAGCCACAGCCACATCTCCCTCTCTCTCCTCCACGACAACTCCTTCTCTCATCCTCTCTCCAGCAACACCAGAGGCAGCAAACCCCGGCGTCAGCAGTTGCAGCAGCTGGTACTGCAACCTTCCAGAGCTCGTACCGGCCACCACATAGCACCATTTACGACGCCACCACTAGAGGAAGAACCACCTCGGCCTCCTCTACCCATCGGTACTGGCCGTTGACCCTCTCGTCTAACATGCAGCAAAACGAAAGGCAAAACAGTGCGTTTTGTGTTTTTTTCTTTAAAACCAAACGCACCGTTTTGCATTTTAAAAGAGTCTTAACTCTTGGGTTGGGCTGGTCTCGGCCCAGCCCAAGTTTGTCAGGGTTGGGCATTTTGGCCCAACTTGGCTGGGCCGGCCCATTTATTTGGGTCAGGCCCAGTCCGATTTTTTTAAAAAATATAAAATTCATATTTTAAAAAAATTAAAAATTGTGTAATTTACTTGAATTATTAATTATATTTTATTATTATGATAATTAAGTCTACAATGTTTTAAAAAATATATATGTGTCTTTTAAAGTAATTTCACAAGTTAACAGTAATATGAAAAGCATGGTAACCAAACACTCGAAACTGCTTTTTATTAAACCTAAAACTCTACCACAGTTTTAACCAAACACTTCAATTTCAGTTTTGAACCGCATCTAAAAGCGCTTTTCATGAAACTACTTTTTTTCAACCTCAACCACAACAGCAAAAGCTGTGCCAAACAGACTCCTAGTATGTTTGCTTTGCCAAATCATGTTAGTTCTCAATATTATGGTAATTAATTCTTTGAATAAAATTTTGAAACTTTTTTCAAAACTCATTCCTCATTAGTCTAGGATTTCACGATCAATACAATTTGAGAACAAATTAAATATTTTTACTAATTCACCTAGGATGATGATTACTTGAATACGTTTATATAATTTATGTTATACTTGGTATTTTTGTTACCCTTGATTAGGATAACATGTGGTCAGAATCAAAGCTTAACACACTTAATATAAAATAAGTTAAGTGATCTCAAGTCTAAAATTCACTTACATAATTATCACGATAAACGTTCTATAGACATTGATAATCTCTCTATATAGAAATTTCCAGCGGGCTAGTTGAGTGTACATGTCATCTGATAAACACTTGTATATTAGTTCTAGATATCCCTTATACCTCTACCTCTGTTATGAGAGTAGTAACCTCTTTTCATAAACAAAAGAACATAATATGCATAGGTCTCAACAAGTTTAAATACATCCAATCTTAATAAAATATTTACTTCTAATATTTGGGAACAATATTTTGATGCAATAAAAATCTTATAATTATAAAAATTTTATAGTTTTATTTGCAAAACAATTTTGTTTCATGAACTTTATCTTTACTTTGAATTCATTAATTAAGTATTAGATTTATTAATTAAATATTAAGAATAAAAAAAGTCTTTATTAATAATAAATATATTTTACATTAACAAAATCAAAATTACATACAGAATATGTTCACTAATTTATTTTTCATTACATTTTAATAATCTTATAATAATTCTGAAAAGCGCAATTATTAGGATTGTAACATTACGTCATTGAAAAAAAAATGTTCACATACATCATTTTTAGATAAGCTCATGCATCTATTTTATATGATATTTAAATAAAACAAATACCATGGATCTTTTATGAGAATGTCATGCTGCCGACAATTTTTTAGTACGTTTAACACACATGCATGTCAATTTAGGATCCAAGATTTCGCTAAGTAGAATACTATGTCTGGTGTTAAGATAGTTATTAACAGAATAATATTAAATCCTATTAATAATAATTTAAATCTAATCACTTTTTTTTATTAAAAAATTAAGTTAAATAACTCTTTAACAAGAATTTGAACTAGCCATTAGACTCATACCCGCCACGTGCCATATATTGTTTTCTCTCACAAAAACAAATTATGCATGAAGGCTTTTGAATGTATTTTTTTCATAAGAAATGGTTTTAAATATAAATTGAAAATTATTTTTTTTAATAAATAGAATTTTTTTTATTAATAATATCTAAAAGTAAAACCACAAACATAAAGGGCTGAATATAGATCAATATATTGAATCTTGTAAGACAATATATTTACATGATTGTATTTATTAAATTTATTTATTTGACACATTTTTTTTATTAATTCAAACAATATTCAAAATAAACACACATATTAAATTAATTCAATAAAATAAAAGTAAAAAAATATTATGCAAGACTACACATATTATAAATATTATCTAAGAATTTTTTTTTTGAAAAATAAAGTTCTTGAATACAAATGATAAAATAAATTATAGATGAATCATAATAATCTCTTTAAAAATTAAACATGCAAATACCATTAAAAAAATCTTTATAGAAAAATGGTTAAATAAGAAAGAAAGAAAATCACAAATGAATGATATTAATTAAAACATAAATTTAAAAATTATTTTACAAAAAAATATATTAAAAAAGATACAAGTTAAAAAAATAAAAAAATATAAAAAACATAACCTTAATGCTGTAGCTTAACTTGTCAAATTTATGATCCAAATCATCAAGTCAATTAAGTTCAAAAAATATTTTCCTTTTAAATTTATATCCAACCCTAAAAAAATAAAAAAGCCCCAAAGCCCAAATATGTGGTCCTATAGGGGATGCACGTTTGGGACATTATATGAAGAGCCTAGGGGTGAGCATTTTCGGTTCGGTTCGATTTTTATAAAAAAAAAAACCAAATCAAAAATTGTAATTTGTTTTTTAAATAAACGAACTGAACCAAACCTAATAAAAACTTAGTTCAGTTCGGTTTTTATGATTAACAATTAGGGAAACCGAATTTGTTTTTGGGCTTTCTGATGGGTTGGGCTTTCTGATGGGCTTTTTTCCACTAAGTAATTAGTTGTATTAAATTGTCAGTGTTAATATTGGTTTTTATTATGTTTTTTTTACCTTTCTAATAGTATTTTTTTGTTTTGATTAATTGAGCATGAGTTACAATAATTTAAATGACACACGTTAACAATTTAAAATTTAAATTACAAAATATTCAAGGCTTATCACTCTGCTTTAAGCTTGGTGCTTGACCACCAGAAGTTTATCACTGTGCTTTTTCTTTCACTCCTCCATTCTTTCCTTCCATGCAACCTTTCCATACCCATACACTGCCTGATCAATGAACAGAAGAATAATTTCAATATTATCGCCCAAGAATTCAAAGATACAACAACTGAAAAAGGAAAAGTCACTATCAACCAGTTCCTAGAAAAATTAACGCATGGAATGCATTGTTTCATGCAATAGTGTGATAAAAGGGATACTAGGCAAAAACATCTGAAACATCATATATGGGTTAATAAACCTATAACATGGAGCTTTGTCCTCCACGAACATGAGTCTTTTAGTAATTGTAAGCGATACACTGGAGCTACATATGTGACCTGCAATCATTTATCTCACTAGCCGAGTTAAAGGCATAAAGTGAAAAGGCAAAAACATCATATTGTTATTGACTTATTGCTGAATTGATCAAGTAAGTAGAATGCTTTTACCAGAATATACACTCTATTACCCTTGAGAACCCTATAGCTTGTTATCAACTGCTTCAATATATCGTGAACATATCAAGCAAGAAAAAAGTAAAAATAAATCAAGGAACAATTGAGCATTGTTGTTGACAACTTATCACTCTACCTCTAAACTTCCTTCAGCATCTTGGGAGCATTGTTTTGTGAATCATTCCTACACTACAAAAAAATAAAATCAATTGTTGTATATCTATCAGGGATACAAATCACAAATTCTAATAAGTATAAAAAATCAGCAAACTTAATAAATACCAAAGACAACAACATCTTGCTTCTCACTTACTAGGATAGAGTCTAGAGATCCATACCCACACACACCAGGCTAAGATCAGGCAAAAATCAAAACAACCAACCATTTAAGTCATAATGTATTTCAAAAAAGTTGTAAATCCTCAATTTAATGAACTTATAGGACATGGAAGAATCAGGAAATAGCATTAGGTGAACCCATGTTCCACAAAATAGAGGTATAATAAGGGCATACTTATCAAAAGAGATTCCAGCATCTTACACCAAAAACCTAGTCTCACCATGTGAACACGAAATAAGTTAAAATTATAGTTTTAACATACAGAAGATACAAATTGAAAAGTGGAATCAGAACAATCAAATTTACCTCTTCATCATAGGTTAGGAGGGGAATTTCAGGAACAACAGAAGTGGATTCGAACTCAAATGGTGTGGCAACACCAGAAACATTGGATTGGGAAGACAAGTTAAGAGAAGAAAATTAAAAAAAAAAACACTAAAAAAGAGAGGCTGGTGAATTGTAGAGGAGGGGATGACTGGCGAGTAGAAATAAGAGAGGCTAGTGGATTTTAAGGGTAGGGGATGACTGGTAAAGATGCTTTACAGAGTGCAGAGGAAAGGAGAGGGGCGGCGGCTAGGTTTAGGAAAGACTTCGAAAGTTAGAAACTTTTCAATTTATAGTACAATGCTTAATTGTGAACCGGTCCGGTTTGGTTCGGTTTTTGCCTTACAACATCGATGCCGAACCGAACCGGATATTTTTAAAAAAATTTAATCGGTTTAATCAGTTTTTTTTTATCGGTTCGGTTTTCTCGGTTTAATTGATTGACTGATTTTTTTGCTCACCCTAGAAGAGCCTAACAATGTTGGCGAACACTTTTTTTTTAATTTTAAATTGTCTCTATCCTTCATTGTTTTTAGAAAAAAAAATATACGTGACATATGACAAGTTCTGTACAAGCCTAGAATGGTAGCAATAAAATGAAGTGAAAGACACTTTTTGCCATAAAAGCCCAATTTCTCAACCATTTCAATTAAAAAACACTTTACTAACACCTTTATAACACCCAAAACCTATTTTATCAACTCCAAATAGCAAAACAAAATAGCCTAAACACCTGAAATCAAATTGAGTTAACTTTGATTTGCCGGTTTAGAACTGTTTTTTCATACAATATTAAGGGCACAAACAAGCACCATGAAGTCCTTTTCATTTTTAGGTACTTGTTAATACCAAAAAAAAACCTAATTTGTTACCAGTGATTTTATCTTTTATTATTAGAATCCAACATCTTTCTCTCCTCTCTATAAATAGATACCGAACAATAACATAAATGAAATTGTGAATCAAAATCGATTTGTGAAAATTGAAGGGACGTCACAAATTGTATTATTTTAAAAGATCAAGAAATTGAATTATTTTGCATGAAAATTATGGCATGTCATCTATGTTTGATGCTCTTTTAATTTTAGTTCAGTGTCTTTTAATTTCACCTTCAACTAAGAATTCAAAAGTAATTAGCTTTCAATTAAGAGGAAATCAAACAAACTAAAAAAAAAATATATATATATAGTGTTGTCCACTATGTATTAGTGAACAATGCTGTGTATACTTAGAAAATCCGATGCATATGCATGTCAATTTAGGATCCAAGATTTCGCTAGGTAGAATACTGTTTAGTCTTAAGATAGTTGTTAACAGAATAATATTAAATCCTATTAATAATAATTTAAATCTAATCACTTTAGAGAATTCAATGTATATACATAGTGATTTTTTAATTAAAATTTGAACGGTAAGATAAAACTACGAAGAACTTGAAAATATTACACTGTTATGATACATTTGATTCTTTGATCATCAAGGAATTATGAAGAACTCTCCACTGTATATTATAAAATAGATTTCTTGCATTCTTACTACTTGTTTAGCATTGCATTTCAAAAGTATTTTTGATAAAAAAAATGAAATTTTTTTGTTTTTATTTTGTACTTTCAAATAATGTTTTTGATGATTTTAGATCATTTCCATGTGCTAATATCAAAAACAATTTATTTTTTTTTAAAAAAAAACATTATAATACATTTCTAAACAAAATATAGTTTTAAAAATAACTTCAATCATATTTCCAAACAACCTATAAACACTTCCAAACAAACCTATAAATACTTAGTACATATCCCATAATCAGACTATGAGCAAACTCAATCACACAAATCTCATTCCTCTCTTTTCATGTTTTTGTTTTTGATGAGAGAGAGAAATTAAATGGACGTACAATTGCCTATCCCAAGTACAGTTATTGTGTTGGATTTAGTTCCCATATGCTTTGGACTGCTTAGAATTTTGTGCTTTGGATGACTTAGAGCATCTCCAAGGAGAAAAGGTATTTAGAGAAGTCAAATTAATAATGTGGCTTGTTGAATAGTGTAAATATAACATTTTTTATATTTACACTCCAATGGAAAAGGCCTTTTAGAGAAGTCAAATCTATTTTAATATATATAATATTGATATAACTATTTATTAATAATAAATAACTAATACAAGTATAATCAAAGCCATTGTTTTGCATAGAAATATATTAAACAATTTTTAGCTTTTTTTATCAAACATGTAGGAATAGCTCTTCATCTTAGAAATGTTATTTTAGCTCTTCAATATAGCTCCATCTTGGAGCTATAAAAATAAAGAATGAAAGCTAATTTGTTTTTTCTTTTTCGTTTAGCTATTTTTTTAGCTCTCCCATTGGAGTTGCTCTTAGAAGTTAGAATTGACGATTCTCAAGAAATTATAAAAACAATAAATTAAAGCCATTTATGATGAGAGTATTTTGTCGATCAAAATGTGCCATATCTGCATACAGAGGAAACCTGAAACACTTTACATGGTTTTGTTTTGTTCAAAATTAAAACAACCTTGAAAATTAAAATGCACGGTGAAAAAACAAATATACCTTTTCAATAAAAAAATTTGAGCCTCATTATTTTTATTTTTATTCTTTTTACTATAATGATCTTTTTCAATTTCACCATTTAATTAAACTTATACATGGAGTAAGATGGACTTAGAGGGACAAAAGACAACTATGAAGCTTAAAGGATGACTATAAAACTTAAAGGACAACCTCTAATTCATCTAATTCAATTCTAAGAAGAATCTCATCCAAGTTCTAAAGATGGTTGATGTGTTAGGCTCCTAGTCAACTTCAATTTGGGCTTATTTTTTATAGTATTATATGAAGTCAACGTCGACATATTAGTCTTATAAGGACGCAAAGAAATTTTTCCAAATTACTTCCTAAAGAAAGAAAGATTTTTAACATTTAAAAGAAGAAATTTCTTAGTCTACAAATGAAACTAATGAACTATTAAATTTGTTTCCTAAGCTATGAGGAATTATTTAATGATTCTCTTAGTGTATGAAGGAAACCTAAAGTTCAACAACAGTAAAGACCAAATCATACTCTTTTTTTTATCTTATTTTTATGTAATTGCAACTTACAATTTTTATTTTAAATTCATATTTTGTGTTCAAGGGTTAATAAATATCAATTGGCTTAGATACTTGCGGATTTGAGTCTAATTATAAGTAGGTTTTATACAAGTCCTTATTTTAGGGTATTTTAGGGTTTTACTTAGGTTAAAAACACATATGTAACCTAAGTTTCAACTTATGATTTTGCTTAACAATAATGAGATTACGACTGCAACTTTGTGAGGTTATGAGAGTGAAAATCCTCTCTTTCTTGATTCTCTAAATTACTAAAAATGATTTCTTGAGATTCAACTGACTTCGTGGTGTCAATCTATACTTCTTGTTCATGAGTTGTTATTCGTGGGTAAGGTTTCAAATCCAATAGTATTGGTGACTATATACAAATTATCTTTATATCACACTCCTATCAAACCTGATTTAGTTAGCTTTTAAGAAATTATTGTCTTTGCATATGGGTTGCTTGACCGCGTATTCAAGAAGTTTGCATCAGTAACTATAAAATACCTATCTCAATCTTTTTAATGTTTTGAACTCATTGTTTTGATATCATTAGAGAATTATCTGAAAGCCTGTTTGGCAGAGTGGTTGCTGTTGTGGTTGAGGTTGAAAAAAAACAGTTTCATGAAAAGCGCTTTTAGCTGCGGTTCGTAACTAAAATTTAAGTGTTTGGTTAAAATATGGTTGAGGTTGAGTTTAATGAAAATCAATTTTGTGTGTTTGGTTACCATGCTTTTCATATTGCTGTCAACTTGTGAAATTAATTAAAAGTACACATGTATACACACACACATACGTACATATATATAAATATTTAGTCGGGATTTTATTCTCCTTGATATAGTCATCATGTTATATATTTCCCCTAATTCTTCCGGCAAGAATGATTCCCTTATTATGTCTTCTGCAATTTTTTATTTTCATTTTTATTTTTTACAAAATAAATATTTGTGTAAAATAAAGAAATAAATAAAGAAAATCATAAAAATTATTACAAAAGAAAACAAAATAAAATCAACTTGAGGTTGTCTCTTACATTAATTAAAAATGTTGACATGGGACAACATTGCAATTAGGAACACTAGGGGGTGAGTTTTGAATTTAGTCGCTCTAAATGCAAATATCTAGGCTAACAATAGGAAATTGAGCTAGCTTGAATGATGCGACCATATTATTTGATAGTTTCATCCATATTTACCTAGTGTTTTGCATATATTTTGTGTATAAAATGCCTTGATATTCTTTGTTTTATGTTTTGAAGGCATTTTTGGATGAAAGATGCAAAAAGGAGGTAATTGGAGATGATTGATAGATTTGACCTTCAGTCGGTGTTTTGTGCAGAGTGAAAGCTCTAGAGATCGAAATGAAGTGATTCCAATGACATTCAAAAGATAACATCCATAAATTTATGGAAAGCTAAGGAAAAAGAAATAAAATAAGGAAGATCATGGAAATCGCAGCCTTCAAAGTCAAATCTTGCAATCTGTCGATATCGACCTTTGTCCATTCCAACTTAAATATCTCGAGCTACAGAAGTCCGATTGATGCAAACTAAATTGTAGTGGATTCAGGACTCACATACCTATAACATCTCCAAATTTAAGCTCCAAACAATGTGATATGAAGGAGATATGAATTTTACAAGGGACAACAAAATTCTGCCAACTTAAGGAAGGACTATTTTGTAAAATAGACACTAGGGTTTCTAAGCATATATAAAGGAGGAGAGGAGCAAGGAAGTGGCGGCCAGCACCAAAGAAAACACAAATCTTCCTCCTCCAAACCCTAAATCATGTTTTCTTCCATCTTTTTATTTAGTTGTTTAATAAACATGCAAGGCTAGACTCTTTTGCTTGGTTGAAAGGACACGGAAACCTTCAGATTTCAAGAACTGTGAGATCTATTTTTACCTCAATTTTTCAATTTATATGATGAATATGTTTGTTCTCCTATGCTTATTTTCCTATGATTGTTTATTTAATTGCTAAGAGCGGACTCGAAGTTATTATTGTAGACAATCGATTGCTAAGTTTGATATCAAAACCGGAGTTGTGGTATATGAACTTATGAAGCAACTAAGTTAATAATTGAAGCGGATCTATGTTATTAATCTTAGGGAGAAAATTCAATCAAACTAAACATATATTATGGACAATTATGTTTCTTAATTGATCAATTTATCTAGATTTTAATGCTGCCATTGAATCAAATTACTAGTGCGGACACTGTGGTTGTTTGATGGTTAAGGTAAGTTATACGGCGGATCCGTTAACAAACCAATTTTAAGAAGAGATAAATATTCAGAATATAAATTGATGTGTCGTTTCCATGATCAGTTCTGATTTCTGTAGGTGGATGTTGATTTGTGACCAAGGTTTGCTTTATTGATAAATTTTAGTTTTATATAATTTTCGCTTAGTTTGCTTTAGCCTAGCCTAGACAACTTCCAACCCCCCTAATTGTATAACATATAGCACGAAAATATGAACTAAATCATCCTCGTGGGATCGACCCCTTGCTTGCTCTATACTATCTTTTTTGATTTGTTTTAAGCTAGGGTAATTAATTTGTGCGACCATGACATCGCAACAAATTTTGGCGCCGTTGCCGGGGATGTGATTTTAGTTGATTCTTGTGTTCTTGTGTTGTGCTGTGATTTATTCTACTTGCTGCTATTTTTATTTATTCTGAAAAAAAAAAAAAAAAAAAAACATATTTGTGTTTGCGGCGGTATTGTTCAAAACATATTGTTTGGTTGAATTAGGTATTGATCTTTTGTTTTCTGAAGGAAAACGATGTTCGGAGAAGAACTAGTGACTTATTGTCACTAGCCCCACCTTATCCAGGCCAAATTCTATCGTTTTCTAAGGTTTATGGACACTTTTAATTTTCTAGCGTAGGATCCTATTGCCTATTGCGTTGTCTTCATTCTCTTATGTGCTTGGTTTCTTTTGAGTTTTTTTTGCGATTTATGCCTGTAACCCGTTCTGCTAATTTAAGTCATCAAGTGCAGGTTGATCTCGAAATAGAAAACACTTTACGCAGGTTACGAAAGGAAGCTCTCGTCAACATCATGGCTGGTGCACGACAACAAACACTCAAAGAGCTTGCTGCTCCTAACGTGGAAAACCAACCATTGTGCATAAACATTGACAGTAATGTGAACTTTGAACTCAAATCTGGTTTTATACATTTGCTGCCAACATTCAATGGTCTTGCAGGAGAAGATCTTCACTCATCTCGAGTTCCACATGGTTTGTGTTGGCATGAAACCGAATGGAGTTGAAGAGGAACAAGTTAAGTTGAAAGCTTTTCCTTTCTCTTTAAAAGGGGCAGCGAAGGCATGACTTTTTTCTATTCTCCCAGGTTCCATTGACACTTGGAATGACATGAAGAAGATCTTCCTTGAAAAATATTTCCCAGCATCTCGAGTTGCCAACATAAGAAAAGAAATATGTGGGATTCGACAATCTCATGGAGAAACACTCGCCGAGTATTGGGACAGATTTGAGCTATTGTGCATTCAATGCCCTCATCATCAAATACCTGATCAGCTGCTCATTCAATACTTCTATGAAGGATTGATGCCTACTGACCGTAGTATCATTGATGCTGCAAGTGGAGGGGCATTGGTAGATAAGACACCCGGTGCTGCACGCCAATTAATCTCAAACATGGCAGCCAACTCGAAACAGTTTGGCACCCGTGGAGACTTCTCAAACAAACGAGTGAATAAGGTAAGTATTTCTAACCTTGAGAATAAAGTTAATGATCTTACTTCTCTTGTGCGTTCTTTGGCTTGTGGAAATGTACAGCAGGTAAAAGTTTGTAGCATATGCTCACTACAAGGACATGCTATGGATATGTGCCCAACAATGCAAGAAGATTACATTGAGCAAGCAAATGCGGTTGATGGAACATTCAATGGACAACCCCAGCGTAAGTATGATCCCTTTTCTAACACGTACAATCCTGGATGGAGAGATCATCCTAACTTCCGCTACGGGAACCCACCTCAACAAGGCAATCAAGGGAGACAGTTCCATTTCCATGGATTTCAACCACAGCCCCAGCAAAATTATCAAGCAAGACAACCCCCTCCGTTCACCAACTCCAATGTTATGGGGACATCATCCAGTGATGATCTTCATGAGATGATGAAAACTTTGGCTTCTAACACTGTGACCTTGCAACAAAATGTCATGTCTTTTCACCAGGAAACAAGGTCGAGTATTCATAACTTGGAGAAGCAAATGGGGCAAATAGCTTCAAGTGTGGGCAAACTGGAAACACAAATGAATGGAAAATTGCCCTCCCAAGCATTAAATCCAAAAGAGAATTTTAATGCAATCATGCTGCGAAGTGGGAAAGAACTTGGAGAAAACAAGTCAAAACAAGTTAAGATGGAGGAAGAAGAAGAGATAGAAAATGAATTGAGCAGCAAGAAGAAATCAACTCCTCCTTCACAAACTGAGACAACGACGACCACTCTAAAGGTAACTCCTCACTCAATCAATTCCAATTTTAAAACAATTCCACCCTTTCCTGTGAGTTCTTCTAGGTCTAAGAAAGAAGACAAAGAAAAAGAGATCTTAGAGGTTTTCAAGAAAGTGGAACTCAACATTCCTTTGATTGATTCCATCAAGCAAATTCCCAAGTATGCTAAATTTTTGGAGTTGTGCACTACCAAAAGAGCTTTCAAACTAAAAGGTCATGAAATGGTAAGTATGGGAGAAGTCGTATCTGTTGTTGTTCAAAAGAATATGCCTTGGAAGCAATAAAACCCAGGTGCGTTTACTATCCCTTGTGTTATTGGCAATGCTAGTTTTAAAATGGCTCTATACGATTTAGGTGCATCCATTAGTGTTATGCCTAAACATGTTTATGATTCTCTTAGTTTAAAGCCTTTGAATAAAACCAACATTGTAATACAACTTGCGGATCATAGTTTTGTTTACCCACTTGGTGTGATAGAAGATGTCCTAGTCAAGATTGATAGCTTGCTCATTCCATATGACTTTTATATTCTTGATATGGAGCATAATTCTTGTGATTCCAGTACTCCTATATTATTTGGGAGACTGTTGTTAAAAACTGCCAATACAAAGATTGATTGTGGTAAGTATACTTTGTTTATGGAGGTCGGAGATGAAAAGATTGAATTTAATTTTCATGATGCAATGAAATATCCTTATAGCAATGTTTATTCTATCACATGTTGTGACAAAGTTGATAAGTATGTGCAGCAAGTTTGTGATTTTGATTGTGTGGATGGATTAAGCGTAGCTTTGAGCTATGGCTATTATTTTACCCAATTGGAGGAGATGGAGAGGCACACATGTGTTCCCCAAAATGTGCACGAAGAAGCACTGGCTTTGCAAGCTTTGCAAACCATTCCCCATGGTAATGTCTTTGTTGATTTAGTACTTTCACATAAAAAGCTTTTACCATCTATTTTACAGGCTCCCGAGTTAGAATTGAAACCTTTGCCTGATAATTTGAAGTACGTATTTATTGGCGACAACAATACACTTCCTGTTATCATAGCAAAAGGTTTGACAAGTGCGCAAGAGGAAAAACTTGTGAAGTTGTTGTGTGATCATAAAACGGCCATTGGATGGACTTTAGCCGACATCAAGGGCATTAGTCCCTCCATGTGTATGCATCATATATTATTGGAGGATGATACGAAACCAACAAGGGAAATGCAAAGGAGGTTGAACCCACCGATGATGGAGGTCATGAAAGCTGAAATTTTGAAACTATTAGATGCAGGAGTCATTTACCCCATCACAGACAATAAATGGGTGGCGCCAATCCATGTGGTGCCCAAAAAGACTGGAATCACATTGGTGAAAAACAGAGATGATGAATTCATTCCTACTCGCATCTCGAGTGGATGGAGAATGTGTGTTGATTATAGAAAGCTTAATCTTTCTACGCGTAAAGATCATTTCCCGTTACCATTCATGGACCAAATGCTTAAACGTCTGGCAGGTAAGTATTTTTATTGCTTTCTTGATGGATATAGTGGATACAATCAGATTGTTATTAATCCTGAGGATCAAGAAAAAACTACGTTTACATGTCCATTTGGTACATATGCCTATAGAAGAATGCCCTTTGGTCTCTGTAATGCACCTGCAACTTTTCAAAGATGCATGATGAGTATTTTTTCTGACTATGTTGAAAGAATAATTGAGGTTTTCATGGATGATTTCACGGTGTATGGTGATTCTTTTGATAGATGTCTAGAAAACTTATCTTTGATCTTGAAAAAGTGCATTGAAACTAACCTTGTCTTGAACTATGAAAAGTGTTATTTTATGGTAGATCAAGGAATAGTTCTTGGGCATGTTGTGTCTTCACGTGGATTGGAGGTTCATAAAGCTAAAATAGATGTTATTTCATCATTACCTTATCCCTCATGCATGAGGGAAGTTCATTCTTTTCTTAGCCATGCAGGTTTCTATCGACGTTTTATCAAAGACTTCTTGAAGATTACAGCACCCTTGTGCAAACTATTATCCAAAGAAGTGGATTTTGTGTTTGATCAAGCATGTAAAGATGCCCATGATGAGCTTAAAAGGTGTGTCACATCTTCCCCTATCATCCAACCACCAAACTGGGATGAACCTTTTGAGATAATGTGTGATGCGAGTGACTATGTGGTAGGGGCTGTTCTTGGGCAAAGAATTGGTAAGAATTTGCATGTTATAGCCTATGTCTCTAGCATGTTAGATGGAGCACAATGCAATTACCATACAACTGAAAAGGAACTTTTTACAGTAGTGTTTGCTCTAGAGAAATTCAGGTCATATTTACTTGGCACAAAAGTAGTCGTTTTCACTGACCATGCAGCTCTAAGGTATCTTTTGAAGAAAAAGGAGTCCAAACCAAGATTAATTAGGTGGATCTTGCTTTTACAAGAATTTGATCTTGAAATCAAAGACAAAAAAGGTGCTGAAAATCATGTGGCTGATCACTTAAGCCAACTAAGGACCAAGAATATACAAGTTGAAACAATACGAGAGACATTTCCTGATGAGCAGTTGTATGTGTTACATTCCTCCACAAGACCATGGTATGCTGATTTGGTGAACTATTTAGTCACCAAAGAATTCCCTCCAGGTTTGTCTACATCCCAAAAAAATAAGCTACGAGCTGATGCTAAATATTATTTCTGGGATACTCCTCATCTGTGGAAATTTTGTGTGGATCAAGTAGTTAGGAGATGTGTACGACAAGATGAATTTCATTCCATTTTCACCTTTTTTCATTCTCATTCTTGTGGTAGACATTTTGGAGCAAAAAGAACGGCCCATAAGGTACTTGAAAGTGGTTTTTATTGGCCTTCTATTTTTAAGGATGCATTTCATTTTTGCAAATCATGTGAAAAATGTCAAAAAACAGGTAATATCACTCATAAGAATCAAATGCCTTTAACGAATATTCTTGTAAGCGAGATTTTTGATGTTTGGGGTATTGATTTTATGGGTCCATTTCCTTCTTCTTTTGGCAATCTTTATATCCTTCTTGCAGTTGATTATGTGTCCAAATGGATTAAGGCAAAAGCCACACGAACTAATGATGCTAAAGTTGTTGTAGATTTTGTCAGGACTCATATATTTGACAGGTTTGGAATCCCTAAAGCTATCATTAGTGATCGTGGCACGCATTTTTGCAATCGTTCAATGGAAGCATTGTTACGCAAATATCATGTGACTCATCGGACTTCTACGGCAAACCATCCTCAAACGAATGGCCAAGTTGAGATTTCAAATCGAGAAATCAAGTCCATTTTGGAGAAGACAATGCAACCCAACCGACGAGACTAGAGTCTGCGACTTGGTGATGCACTTTGGGTTTACCGAACTGCTTATAAATCACCAATAGGAATGTCACCTTTTAGGATGATTTATGGGAAAACATGTCATCTACCAGTGGAACTTGAACATAAAGCTTTTTGGGCCATAAAAAAATGTAACATGGATTATGATGCTGCTGGGATTGCAAGAAAGTTGCAATTGCAAGAGTTGGAAGAGATTTGAAATGACGCTTATGAGAATGCAAGGATTTACAAAGATAAGACTAAGAGTCTTCATGACCAAATGATTACAAGAAAAGAGTTTCATGTTGGAGACAAAGTCCTTCTCTATCATTCGCGTTTGAAACTTTTTCCTGGTAAGTTGCGTTCTCGTTGGATTGGGCCCTTTGTTGTTTCTAATGTTTTTCCTTATGGTGCAGTTGAAATTACAAGTTTAGAAACAAATAACGTACTCAAGGTCAATGGGCATCGCTTGAAACCTTTCTATGAAACTTGGACGACAGAAATCACCGCTTCTGTGGAGTTAGCTGAACCGATCTATGAAGAATAAGCATACCACATGTCGAGCCAATGACACAAAACAAAAGCGCTTCCTGGGAGGCAACCCAGCACAAAAAAAAATCAGATTTGCTTTCCTTTTCCCTTATCTTTTATTTTTCTATTTATTTATTTATTTATTTATTTGCATTTTTGTCATTCTCTTATATCCCTTTTCTTTCATTTTCAACATTGAGGACAATGTTTTGTTTTAAGTGTGGGGGTATTGGGAAAATATCAGTTTTCTTATTTTGTTTTTCTTTATTCTTCCAAAAAAAAAAGAAAAAAAAATCTATGATTGATCTTTATGAACTTCCATTGGTTTATGAGAATATGAGTATTATGTGTGAGAATTAAGTGAGATAGATGAATTTATAAATTGAATGAATGAGTGTGCATGCAAGTTTTAATGTTTAATTGGTTTAGGGATTGACTCTGAAAATATGTCATGTTGACTTTATAGTGTTATACCAATGTAAGCTTTTGATCCTTCAACATTATATTCTTTGATTGTTCGTTCTTTCAATGATATGTATCTCTAGAACTTGCTTCATATCTTGTTGAGATTACATTCGCATTACATAGATGCATGAAGATGATAAAGGCATTAGGAATTTTAACCGCTTGAGCCAAAAAGCCAACCTAAAGCATATTATCTTTAGTGATCCCCTTTTGAGCTTGTTTATCTTTTCTTTGCTTTATCCATGTATAAGCCTTAAACTTTTTATATGTTTTCCTCTTTTCCCCTAGCCAAGGATTAGTAGAGCATATACTTATGATATCTCATGGAATTATGGTTGCAAATGATGTGAAAAGAAAGAAGTAGTGATGTTTGATGAAAAGATGGGCAAAGTTGCCAAAGGTGAAGAACAAAAAAAAAAAAAAAAGAAAAAAAGAAAAGAAGAAAAGAAAAAAGAAAACAAAAGAAAAGAAGAAAAAATAATAGAAACGAGCTTCAAATCGAAAGTAGCTAAGCATTGGTGCTTAAAGATTGAAAATTGATGTGCTTAAATGGAATATCTTGTTAGAAATATCATTTTTCAGAATGCTCTACTTTCTTTGGTTTGAACCATTTCTTTTACTCTCTTTTACCTCATATTAACCTTAGCCCCATTACAACCGGAAAATAAGACCTTTTGATTCATGCATTGTTTGTGATATTTTAGTAATGGAGATGAGATTGAAGAGCAAGCTTATGGTAGAACACATTCATTGATTGAATTTGAGAGATTTAAACACATAAACCCTAAACACATGAGTGTTGTAGTGTATATCAAAGAGAGGACGTATCACTTTGGCATGTCATAGATTTCTTTTAAATCCCGAAGAGTAATTGAGTTTTGAAGTTTGCATGTAAACGAATTCATGAAGATTTATGTTCTTTATCCTTCTCGATTGTATTCTTATTTATAATGCTTGAATTCTTGGATTTTGAAGGGAGATTAAGAGATTGGTCATGGTTATTTTTAATTTAAATTTTTTTACCTATCCTTTCTCGAGGACGAGCAAGAGCTAAGTGTGGGGGTATTTGATGCGACCATATTATTTGATAGTTTCATCCATATTTATCTAGTGTTTTGCATATGTTTTGTGTATAAAATGCCTTGATATTCTTTGTTTTATGTTTTGAAGGCATTTTTGGATGAAAGATGCAAAAAGGAGGTAATTGGAGATGATTGACAGATTTGACCTTCAGTCGGTGTTTTGTGCAGAGTGGAAGCTCTAGAGATCGAAATGAAGTGATTCCAATGACATTCAAAAGCTAACATCCATAAATTTATGGAAAGCTAAGGAAAAAGAAATAAAATAAGGAAGATCATGGAAATCGCAGCCTTCAAAGTCAAATCTTGCAATCTGCCGATATTGACCTTTGTCCATTCCAACTTAAATATCTCGAGCTACAGAAGTCCGATTGATGCAAACTCAATTTTCGTGGATTCAGGACTCACATACCTATAACATGTCCAAATTTAAGCTCCAAACGATGTGATATGAAGGAGATATGAATTTTACAAGGGACAACTAAATTCTGCCAACTTAAGGAAAAACTATTTTGTAAAATAGACACTAGGGTTTATAAGCATATATAAAGGAGGAGAGGAGCAAGGAAGTGGCGGCCAGCACCAAAGAAAACACAAATCTTCCTCCTCCAAACCCTAAATCATGTTTTCTTCCATCTTTTTATTTAGTTGTTTAATAAACATGCAAGGCTAGACTCTTTTGCTTGGTTGCAAGGACACGGAAACCTTCAGATTTCAAGAACTGTGAGATCTATTTTTACCTCAATTTTTCAATTTATATGATGAATATGTTTGTTCTCCTATGCTTATTTTCCTATGATTGTTTATTTAATTGCTAAGAGCGGACTCGAAGTTATTATTGTAGACAATCGATTGCTAAGTTTGATATCAAAACCGGAGTTGTGGTATATGAACTTATGAAGCAACTAAGTTAATAATTGTAGCGGATCTATGTTATTAATCTTAGGGAGAACATTCAATCAAACTAAACATATATTGCGGACAATTATGTTTCTTAATTGATCAATTTATCTAGATTTTAATGCTGCCATTGAATCAAATTACTAGTGCGGACACTGTGGTTGTTTGATGGTTAGGGTAAGTTATACGGCGGATCCGTTAACGAACCAATTTTAAGAAGAGATAAATATTCAGAATATAAATTGATGTGTCGTTTCCATGATCAGTTCTGATTTCTGTAGGTGGATGTTGATTTGTGACCAAGGTTTGCTTTATTGATAAATTTTAGTTTTATATAATTTTCGCTTAGTTTGCTTTAGCCTAGCCTAGACAACTTCCAACCCCCCCCCCCCAATTGTATAACATATAGCACAAAAATCTGAACTAAATCGTCCTCATGGGATCGACCCCTTGCTTGCTCTATACTATCTTGTTTGATTTGTTTTAAGCTAGGGTAATTAATTTGTGCGACCACGACATCGCAACATTGAACATTCAAGAAAGCAAAAGCAAATTATTCTCTTTGCAAACTCAGATTCCATAACACAGAGTAGTAACTACGGATATCCTTTTTTCTGTAATGGATAATCGGGCCAAAGTCCAAAGGCTTCGACAGACAAGAGACTACTCTTTTCGTTTCTCCGATGATAATAATCTGATGCTATCAATTTCTAATGCCACCCCTGGACAACCTCCTCTGGCATGTAATTCATTGAAGCCTCTAACAAATAAGCGGGTAACGGAGAAAATCCCATCGCGTATGTCCTTGCAAAGAAAGCCTATCATCAAAGTAGTTCATTATTCAACACAGCAGCTCGCGGGTAGCAACAATAGCAAAGGATCACAAAGACCCAATGATGCAACATCGAATCCCAAACGGCCGGTGAAGACACATGTGATGACAAGCAAGCGAGTGCGAGACAATATCTCATTGCCTATCTTGAATTTGCAAGATCAATATTGTCCCAAGAAAAGAAGGCTTATTGTCCCAAGAAAAGAAGGCTTATAGATGACGAGGATGATTGTGAAGGTGAAAAGGCTCTTCTCATAATCAGAAAAATGTTTAGCACCAAAAGGTTTGTTGGTCGTGACGATGGAGATAGAAAAATGGAGGCAAGCTTTGGAGACATAATGAAGGAGCAGAAAACAAGTGAAAGGCAGGGGTGGTCGGGGAAGACAAGGATGGCATGAGGGAGGGGAAGATAGAGATAGGTGAGGGTGAGGAATGGAGAAGAAAGAGGTGAGGGTGAGGGCGAGGGAGGGAGACGTCCCGTTGGTCCCGTGACAGAGGTGAGGAGCAGAGATGCTTGAAATTGTGTGGTTAATTTTGTGTCGCAGGTATAAAAGCATCCTGTTAGATGCTTTTGCAGCTGCGGCCGTGCCATTATTTTTGGCATGGGACCCATAGTTAAAAACTGGGGTCCCGTTTGATTACACAATCATTTGGCTCCGCGGTTCAATGCAACCACAGCCTGAACCGCAAAGCCAAATGGCCACTCAATCTAACAACTTAATTGTTAGATAGTACTCCAAAATATAAATTTATATTTTTCTCTAAAACTCACGTTAATTAGTCATTTCACATTGCTTATTTGTAATGTAAAATATTTATATACTTGCCCGAAAGTTTCACTTTAATGATATATTTTTCTCTAGCTAGCAATTTTATAAATATAGAGACACACATTGATACCCATATAGATGTGACTAGACTGGTGACCTGCATGATGGCATGAGTTGATCAAATGTTTTTAAGCACATAAATAAAATGCTTCCACGACAATAATATTTTAAAGAAATAACATGATACTTGAGTCAGTAACTTGACTGGATCCAATAAGATAGGGTTGTAAAATAATATGATTTAAACTATAGCCAACAATAACATATAAACAATAAAAAAAAATATGGCAACAATCAACCAAAACAAATGAGCCCCGATGTTATATCATGAAGGCAAAGAAAAGAAAAATGATTGTTGGAAACCTATAATCACATCATTATGGATATCACCCATTACAAAAGAGTTTGTTGAGATGATTCTAACTCAACTACAACATATGGATGACATAATTTTTAATTAAATAAATATTAAACGATGAAATAATAAAAAAATCATCTTAAAAAAGTGATTAAAAAAAAAAAACAATCCTAGACAAACCTTATGAAACTTGATTAGTTTCCAAAGCTTGCAACCCATGAAATCTTAGACATTGGCTTGATAAAAAAGCTCAAGCCCAAACCAATTAAATATGAAAGAATTAATTTGGGTAAAACAAAATACTAATTTTTGAAAATCTTACAAGGATAAAAAACAACTATCAAAAGAATAAGGATTAAATCTAATAGGAAATATATGTTAGAAGGGTGGAATCCAAAACAAAATATAGCTCCAAAAATTATCCTAGATTATAGGAAATAGCAATTAAAAAAGTAAGAAGAAAATTTGAAAAATAATAAAATTGAATGAGGATGAAATTGAAAAATATCTAATTTAATGAATTATTACAAAAGAAAATCATAAGCAATAGAATAAGGACTAAATAAAAAAATAAAAGTTTAGGAGCTGACATGAAAAATTAAGTGACAAGGCATGAATACCAAGGAAGATAGAGAAAGGAAAAAAAAGAAATTGTTGTCGAAGACAAACCAAAGCTCTTCTAGGTGCACATGTCACAAAACCATAGAGAAGACACCAATAAAAAGTTGAAGCAACCCTGAAATGATTTTGGTCATTGGAATTAGCAATACATATTGTTTAAAGATAATGGAGCGGCTAAAACATTCTCATCACACAATAATGCTTTTTTTTCTTTAATTTTGTCTCTTTTTTAAAAGACCAAAATGCCTCTACCCACACACAAACACATAAAAAGACCAATTATGAAATAACTAAAATACTTTTTGTACCTAGGCTTAAAAAGATAAGGTTAAAAAGTAATTTTGTTGTGTACTTCTTAATTATGTGGTCAAGATAGAAATCATGTTTGATAGAACTTTGACCCAAAGATAACTTTAAACCCAAGTACCAAAGGTATTAGAAAATACTTGGACCTAGAGATAACCTTGTATCCAAAAATCATAAGTATGCAAATTACACCATGAAGCCAATTAATTTTAAATAAGTTAATTTTCAAAGAAATGTGGTTTTGCCATAAACAAAAAAAAAAACTCATGATTTCTTTTAAGGTTTCTACTGAAATTTAAAGCTTAAAAATACATAATAAATTTTCCTTTGACTAACCTTAATGGATTTTTTTGGGTTACAAGCTAGTAAGCCTCAATTAGTAATCAACTAACATAAATTCAATAATGAAATAAGCCTCTATACAATGTCTAATCGACTAAAACAAATCAAAATAAAAAAAAAAATTACTCAAAAATAAAATAGAATGATATAAAAAAAGTTTTTATGCAAAATTCCTTTATGCAGTCTGAATCTCCAATTTTCACATATTCTTGACAAATTTCAATCATGACTTCAAACAAGTCATCTTCTCTCGTCCGAATGAATTATTGGGCTTATGATATATAGTTGAAAAGCTTGTGATGTCTAGTTTTTTATTTATCTTAACTTAATTCACAAAAAACATTCCATCTATAGCTCAATATATTTTCCAAATAATACACAAAGATATAATGTGATTGATATATTTGACAAGATTGATCTAGAAACTTCGATCATATGAAATTGTATGTTATGAAACACCATTTGACCTAAAGATTTACCAAAATATATTTTCATATGTCTAGTATTTACTTATAAAATTTTAGCTTGATTCAATGTCCAAATCCATAAATATGCTCAAACTTGCAAAACTAATCTGCAAAACTTTTAAGGCCATATTTGAACCTTGGAAATTTTAAGGCCAAATTTGAACCTGACTTTGTTTGTATCAAAGTTGGTCTTTTAACTATATTTAAAAAAAATAAAAAGACCAAAGAATTCCTTTCTAAGATTTAAATATTTCCCAACACCATGGGTAATATGATAGTTTAACCGTAAAAAAGACTTAAATACCCCTCCATAAAAAAATTATCTTTTCCAAATGCATTATTGAATTTAATATTAAAAAAGAAAGGAAAATTTTTATTTTGTTCCAAACAATTTTCACAACTCTAGTTATGCACAATCAACGTGGAATAGTAAGGATATTAGAGTTTATTTGTTGTTGTTGTGACGATTGTATTTTAAAATATTTTTTGTTTGTAAATATATATATATATATATATATATATATATATATTTGATATCATAAAAAAAAAACTGAAAATACTAAAAAAAGTATTTGAAATAAATAAATTATTTAAAAAAAAAAACAATATCTTAAAAATATTAAAAAAAGATAGGCTTTTGCTCGTTTTCAAGATCGACGTTCACACCAAGGAGATTGGATAAACTTGGAAAAAATAGAAATGAAGTCATGGATATGTTACGTTTTCCAGCTGTTTTTGTTTTGCTATCAAACAAAAAGTCATATAAATTTTGAAGTGTTGATTTTAGAGATTAGTGTTTCTATTTTCTCCTTTTAGTATTATTATTTCGAAACCGAACTAAAAAATATAAAAATACTTTTATTGATAGATTAGTAATAATTTATTTATATAAAATTCAATTAAATAGTTCTTAATTCAGTTTTAAACACGAAAGTAAAATTTTGTGTCAAATATCCTATCAAGAGGAAAAATAAAATTAAAATAAAATCAACAACTAAGAGGTTTCTGAATAGAAATAATTTATTGTCTATTAATGTGGAATAGCTACAACACAACAATAAAATGCAATGATGAATGTTAGAGAATAATATAAATCATATTCTAGAGCTCATCTAACAGCTTAAGTTTTTAGGTGAGATGATTTCTTAACTTGGTACAAAGCCTTATTGACCCAGTAGTCACGAGTTTGAATCTCATCACCCCTATTCTATTTGATAAAAATCAAGTACAGGTTAATGTGAGAATGTTCAAGTTTCAGGCCTAAAGGGTTTTTTTCGTTTTTCGATAAACCAAGCAATTGCAAGCGGCTAGTTACAAACAACAAACAATACAATAATGAAGAAATAAAAACTATACAATTTGACTTGAGGAGGTGTGTTAGAGAATAATAAAAATCATATTCTAGGGTCTCACCTATAAGTTTAAGTTTTTAGATAAGATGGTTTCTTAAACAGTTTTAAATTCAATTTTAAACACGAAAGTAAAATTTTGTGATAGATATCCTGATGTTCGCCCTAGCAGAATTCAATGGTATTCGCGACTCCAAGATCAATCTAACCCAAGTTTTGTTGAGATTTGTATGAGCTTATCACAATGGAAGACTTACTCCAAGGCAACAAGACTATAAATTGACTCGATCACAATGCCTACACTTGGAGACAAGCAAATGAAGTATAAATTCACAACAAAGAATGATCAATTTTTTGAAAAGTTGAAAGTTCAATCAAGAACCAAGAAGGAGCAACCAAAGTTGGCTACAAATGCTGGAAAATATTGTCCAAAAAGTTGCCCTAACATTATTCCTAAAGAGTATTTATACTCCAAGCCAAAACCCTAGTTTCCCTAATGGGCCTCACATAAACCCATTTTAAATAATAATTAACCCAAGTTAAAACTAGCCCAAAGTAATTAAAATGAACAAAATGAAGAAATCTAAAACCCAAACAAATTGTCTCCTCTAAAAATAATTAAAGTTTGATAGCCCAACTAATTAAATAAGACAAGTTCGTTGTTTCCGTATTCTGTCTGGCAGCAGTAAGACCCAACTCAAAACGGATCGCTCTACCTCATCTTAATAAATTATAAGGCATGCCAAATACTATTGGAAAGGTATGGAAGTATAGTTCTCAGCCCAACTATAATCACATCAAAAATCGATCTGTAGATCCAGTTATTACTAAAAGAGTAATGAAAGGTCAAATTGTCCGAATCTAGTCTTCTTCTACCAACCCTTGTGTAATGCTCTTGGATCCACCAACAAGCCCCTCTTGAACATGGATCAGATTAATCAAGGCTTGCTCTTTATTATTTCAAATACTCTTGAATTCCACCTTAGCCTATGTATCTTGAAGAAGTCCATTAAAAGCTTTTTTGAACTTCTTAGCCCTAAGCCTAGTAACTACACCAACTGGAACCTCCAATGGAATCTTTGATGGTTGGATCGCATCATATCCTATCAAGAGGAAAACTAAAATAAAATAAAATAAAATCAACAACCAAGAGGTTTCTGAATAGAAATAATTTATTGTCTATTAATATAGGATAGCTACAACATAACAACAAAATGCAGTGATGAATGTTAGAGAATAATATAAATCATATTCAGGAGCTCATCTAAAGCTTAAGTTTTTAGGTGAGATGGTTCTTTAACTTGGTATCAGAGCCTTGTTGCCCAGCGGGTATGAGTTCAAATCTCACCACCCCCATTCTATTTAAAAAAAATCAAGTACAAAGTAATGTGGGTCTGTGCAAGTTTCAGGTCCAAAAGGCTTTTATTTGAGGAAGTGTGTTAGATAATAATACAAATCAAATTATGGGGCCTCACCTACCAACTTAAGTTTTTAGATAAGATGGTTCCTTAAACAGTTCTAAATTCAGTTTTAAACACGAAATTAAAATTTGTGTTAGATATCCTATCAAGAGGAAAAATAAAATAAAATCAACAACCAAGATGTTTCTGAATAGAAATAATTTATTCTCTATTAATATGGGATAGATACAGCATAACAACAAAATGCAGTGATGAATGTTAGAGAATAATATAAGTCATATTCTGGAGCTCATCTAACAGCTTAAGTTTTTAAATGAGATGGTTCGTTAACATGGTATAAGAGCCTTATTGACCCATCAGTCATGAGTTCGAATCTCACCTCCCCCATTCTATTTGATAAAAATCAAGTACAAGGTAATGTGGGTTTGTGCAAGTTCCAGACCCAATTGACTTTCACTTGAGGAGGTGTGTTAGAGAATAATATAAATCATATTTTGGGTCTCACATAACAGCTTAAGTTTTTAGATAAGATTGTTCCTTAAACAGTTCTAAATTTTGTTTTAAACACGAAAGTAAAATTTTGTGTTAGATATCCTATCAAGAGGAAAAATAAAATAAAATCAACAACCAAGAGGTTTCTGAATTGAAATAATTTATTGTTTATTAATGTGGGATAGCTACAACATAACAACTAAATGCAGTGATGAATGTTAGAGAATAATATAAATCATATTCTGGAGCTAATCAAACAGCTTAAGTTTTTAGATGAGATGGTTCTTTAACACGGTATCAGAGCATTGATGACCTAGCGGTCACGAGTTCGAATCTCACCACCCCCGTTCTATTTTATAAAAATCAAGTACGAGGTAATATGGGTCTGTGCAAGTTTCAGACCCAAAAGGCTTTCACTAAATAGGTGTGTTAGAGAATAATACAAATCAAATTATGGGGCCTCACCTAACAGCTTAAGTTTTTAGATAAGATGGTTACTTAGATAGTTCTAAATTCAATTTTAAACATGAAAGTAAAATTTTGTGTCTGATATCCTTTCAAGAGGAAAAATAAAATAAAATAAAATAAAATCAACAACCAAGAGGTTTCTGAATAGAAATAATTTATTGTCTATTAATGTGGGATAACTACAACATAACAACAAAATGCAGTTATGAATGTAAGAGAATAATATAAATCATATTTTGGACCTCATCTAAGAGCTTAAGTTCTTAGGTGAGATGGTTCCTTAACATGGTATCAGAGCCTTGTTGACCCAGCGATCATGAGTTCGAATCTCACCTCCCCCATTCTATTTGATAAAAATCAAGAACAAGGTAATATGGGACTATGTAAGTTCCAGGCCCAAATGGCTTTCACTTGAGGAAATGTGTTAGAGAATAATACATATCAAATTCTTAGTCCTCACCTAACAGCTTAAGTTTTTAGATAAGATGATTCCTTAAATAGTTCTAAATTCAATTTTACACATGAAAGTAAAATTTTGTGTCTGATATCCTATCAAGAGGAAAAATAAAATGAAATCAACAACTAAGAGGTTTCTGAATAGAAATAATTTATTGTCTATTAATGTGGGATAGCGACAACATAACAACAAAATACAATATTAATGTGGGATAGCGACAACATAACAACAAAATACAATATTAATGTGGGATAGCGACAACATAACAACAAAATACAATGATGAATGTTAGAGAATAATATAAATCATATATTAGAGTTCATCTAACAACTTAAGGTCTTAGGTGAAATGGTTCCTTAACTTGGTATCAGAGGCTTGTTAACCCAACGGTCACGAGTTCGAATCTCACCCCCCCCCATTCTATTTGATAAAAATCAAGTACAAAGTATGTGCAAGTTTCAGACCCAAATGACTTTAACTTGAGAAGGTGTGTTAGAGAATAATATAAATCATATTCTGGGTCTTCACCTAATAGCTTAAGTTTTTAGATAAGATGGTTCATTAAACAGTTCTAAATTCAGTTGTAAACACAAAAGTAAAATTTTGTGTCAAATATCCTATCAAGATGAAAAATAAAATAAATAAAATCCACAATCAAGAGGTTTCTAAATAGAAATAATTTATTGTCCATTAATGTGAGATAGCTACAATATAACAACAAAATGCATTGATGAATTGACGTGTGCACAGATTAGCATTGACCTATATTTTAAAATAAAATGGTGTTTTTAATAACCATTCTATCATACTTGTTTTAATCTCATGATAATTAATTTCCATTTTGGCCCTACATAAAGATTTGGAGGATATTCTATGCAGTCAAAATGCTATTTTTTTCATCGACTAATTAAAATATTCAACAGTTTTAAGGATATAATAAAATGCATTTAAGGAAATAAAACATCCTAAATGCTATTTAAGGTTAAAAAAAAAAAAAAAAAACTCTCAATCGCCAAAGCTAACGTTAGGATGTTAACTTCAAATCTTCTCGATTGCTTAATGAAACATCCTTCACATGAGGTCACACATAATAATAATAATAATTAAGTGGCTAAACGCTCGTTTACGTTTCCAAGCAAGCGTGAATATCATAACCTTTTATTATATCCAGGAAAACATTTTATTTTTCTGTAAAAAAAAATCCCTCCGATGCTGCGACCCACCAAAAAAAGAATAATAATAAACCGAAAAAGTAGTTGTTAACTTGGACAGTTGGACTTGTAGAATTGTTTCAATAAATAACACCATTGCTGAGGTCAAAATTTATAATAAAAGAGCCTAAATTTCTAGACACAGCTGGAGAGATGGTGAACACTTGGTCATTGTACAAACCCTTGTTGCATGGCCTACTGAAGCTAGCTGGGATGAATCGCCAAGTAGTAGAGATCGAATCAGGGACAACCATCAATTTCTGGGTCCCGAGTGATGAAACCACTAGCAAGAAAAAACCTGCTGTGGTGTTTCTTCATGGTTTTGGTTCCGATGGGATTTTGACATGGCAATTCCAGGTGTTCGCTTTGGCCAACAAGTACGCAGTTTATGTTCCGGATTTTCTCTTTTATGGAGATTCAATCACTGATAAATCAGAACGGTCACCGGCTTTTCAAGCAGAATGCATGGCTAAGGGTCTATGGAAACTCGGCGTGGAGAAATGCACGTTGGTTGGATTGAGCTATGGAGGGATGGTTGGGTTCAAGATGGCTGAGATGTACCCTAATTTGGTTGACTCAATGGTGATAACTTGTTCAGTCATGGCCCTGACTGAGTCCATAACTCGTGATGGCCTGCAGAGAATCGGCTTTCCATCATGGCCACAGTATTTGATTCCTGAAACTGTCGAGGGTGTGAAGACATTGCTGGACGTTGCTTTCTACAAGTTGCCATGGATACCTAATTTTATCTACAAAGACATTTTGGAGGTAAGCTTCGTTAGCTAAGATATCATATATCCCTATATCAATATTTGTATAGATATCAAGACAACCAACCTCACTGTTTTACTTTTATAAGATTTGAAATTAACGACATAAAAAATCCTGCTATGCTTGCAAGCAAAGTAGTATTGGAATTGATTTAATAATTCAAAGGAATTAGTCATGTATTTAAGCTCGCTTAATTGATTTTTGCAAATTATAAGATTTTGACATCGGTGGCAGGACATGTACTCCGACCACAGGAAGGAGAGACACGAGCTTTTGGAGGATCTAATTGTAAAAGACATAAACTTCACTGCCCCTCATTTTACACAGGTCAGAGAGAAATTAACATTAATATTATAATTACTCCCTCTTGATAGTCTGGGATGTTTAGCTGTTTTATAATGATTTTTTTATATTTTTTAAACTAGTTTTTATCTCAGCACATTAAAATGATATAAAAATATATAACAAAATTAATTTAAAACAAAAAAATAAAAAATTTCAATGTTTTTCACAAACATTTTTTTATGTAACCAATGTCACGCAGCGGCCATAGACAGGATTGAAGATGCTATTTATGTATTTGATCAAGAAGATAGTCTTTATTTTTGTCACGTGCTTTCACATGTTCAAATGAGACAGACGGTCAAGAAATTGATTATTGTCGAGGAGAGGAGAAGAAAATAACACAAGTTCGGTTGTCATTTTCATTATTTTTTACTCGAAGGTCGAATTAACTAGCACGAGTTTATTCAATTGCAGAGGATACATCTTTTGTGGGGAGGGGATGACATAATTTTCGACAAGACAGAAGTTCGCAACTTGATGGAGTATGTCCATTCCTCCATTGACTCTTCAATTTATTTAGTTTGAAAAACACTTGTTACATTTGACGTAATTAATTAAGAAATATATTTAATTAGTCATATTTGTTATATGTAACGGGAATTGAAACTTTGACTGCAGGCTACTACAAGGCAAAGCAACGTTGCATTGCATAGAGAGGGCAGGTCACCTGGTGGAATTGGAGCGACCCTTCGTCTACAATAGGCAGCTCAAGAAAATTCTTGCGTCTTTGCATGAAGATGGGAGGGGAAATTAGTGGAGCTCTCCTCTCTCAGATTTTGGCAATCGTTGTTTGTATTAGTTTGACTTTCAATATGATCATAAAAAAAGAAATTGTGTTCAATCGAGCTGCGGTGTGAGTTTTCCTGCACTGATTTTCTGTTTTCACAAAAATCGGCCTGCCTCCTCAACCGACATATCATCTCACCGACCTGTGGAATTAGTGTCGCAATCATGTTATATCACATTGTCGAGAATACTAAAAATGCCAAGAGTTTTTTTTACAGTATTATTAAATCTGTCCTAGGTTAATTTTAAAATATCTCGTACTAGTTTTTTTATTATTTTACTCAAGTTTTTAATTAAATAAAATTGGATTCGTCCCATCCTAAACTAATCAATTTTATGGATCCAAATTTAACCTGAATAACCCATATAATTATGGATTAGATTTTAAAAAAGCTTCAAAATGGGAATCTTTTAAAATAATATTAAGACAATGACAAATTTGATCAACCTTGGTTCCCTGTGTCCCAAGTCATTGACTTTATAGGGTTTACTGAGTTTTTTTTTGTATTTTCTTTATTTAATTATATAATAAAAATAAATGCTGAAAAAAATTTAATTATCAACCCTAAAATAGATATTTATTTGAAAATATAATAACCCTACAAAAAACAAATAAAAATAAATCAAGCAGTTAGTCTTTTTCTCATGAATCAAATATTAAAGAACAAAATAAAAAAAATAAAAAAAATAAAGGAAAAAAACGTATCTAATTGGTGGGTAAACTTGTCAAACTTATGAATCGGGTAACTTGGGCTAGCACGCCAAACACGTGAACCGGGTTATAAACTCCACTAGGATAATAATTTGTTTTTTGTAACTATTCTTTACTTAACTATATGATAAAAAAAATAGACAATTGCAAAGTCAAGTACCAACCTAATATTGAGATATTTGTTTTAGACCATGGTAGCCTTATAAAGCAAAACAAAACTAATGATAAAATAAATTCTCAATTAACCTAATAATTATAGATTAAATAAAATAAAAAGTCAAACTTGTCAACTAGCCAAACCCTAGTGGAGTTCCATGTCATATCCTTTTTTCTACAAGTGATAAGTTTGCTTTAATGAAGGTTGTACTTGGGTTATCAACGATGCTTAAGTTAATCATTTTAAATTCATCCATCATAGACTTATTTTCTTATTCAAAGGTAGTGTGTGAAGCCTCTTTTAATATTTTTTCAACCAGAAACTCATCATTATTATTTTTTCAGTAGTGTTATATTTTTTCATGAAAATTTTGTTCATTTTATATATATATATATATATATATATATATATATAAAGGCATTAATATTAAAAAAAATCAAAAGATATAATCATTCTATTTTTTTAAGAGAAAATACCTTTAAAATAATCGATCTCATTATTTTAAACACATTATTCATAATAAAATGAATATATAAAAAAATCAAATAATCAAAAGTTTTGTAGGTTGATTATTTTACACAAATGTATAGCATAATAAAGAAAATATAGGACCATCAATATTTTTTCACATGCTTTAAAATTTGGTTTTGGCTGCGGCAAAATATAGAGCAAGTGGCTCATATTTTTTTTAATTGTAGATAATTTGGACCAATTTTTCTAACTGTTTTGTCAACATGTGGCTTCGTATATTTTTTTATGTGATATTAGATATGAAATATCATAAATAAAAAAATACTGCAAAATTTTTTTTTTTTTAATAAAAATAACATCGACTAATGAATTATTTCGATTATTATTTTTATTTTTATTATTATGATTGTTAAATTATCATAATTCTTATAGCTATCATTATAACCATTATTACAAATAATTAATATTCTTATTATTAGTGGTCTGGCGCGCGAAAAGGATATAATAGAACCAGTTACCACTAAATGGGCTTGGCGATCTATTTAGTCAACAATATAAAAGTCAAAGGCATTTGAAATAGGATGGGCTTGTTATAATTAATGTTTAAATTAGGCCCATTTACCCACGCCCACAGACACTTAAGCCTGCTAATGTATGTGGACCAAACCTCCTACAATAATAATGCAGGGAATTTATATCCCGCAGCAAATTGCACACCAATGGCTGGTAACCTCGATTGCCTGCCTCAGTATCTGCATGGTTCAGGGTACGGGGCTTTGTTGCATCATGAATCCATTTCGTTAGAGCTCATAGTTGAGAATATTGTTGGTGAAAACAATGAGATAACTCAAAATAACTTCAATAAAATAAAAGTAAGAAAATGTTATGCAAGACTACGCATATTATATATATTATCTAAAAAAAAGTAAATTTGAAAAATAAAGTTCTTGAATACAAAGGATAAAATAAATTATAGATGAATCATAATAATTTCTTTAAAAATTAAAAATACACAAATACCATTAATAAACTCTCTATAGAAAAAAAAAAAAAAAGGGTTAAATAAGAAAGAAAAAAAATCACAAATGAATGATATTTATTAAAATATGAATGTAAATTTTATTTTTTTAAATGTATTAAAAAAAATACAGGTAAAAAAAAGTAATATAAAAAAAGTAACCTTTGTGTTGTAGCTGAACTTGTCAAATTTCTGATCTAAATCATCAAGTAATTAAGTTCAATAATATTTTCTTTTTAAATTTCTATCCAACCTTAAAAAAAAAAGTCAAAAGCCCAAATATGTGGTCCAAAAGGCCAGTGCGTTTAGGCCACTATATGAAGAGCTTGGTAGTGTTGGTGACTTGTTTTTAATTTTTAATTTTTTAAAAGTTTCTTTCTCCTTCATTGTTTTTAGAAAAAAAATATAGGTGACCTATTCTCAACCATTTCAATTCAAAAACACTTGACTAACATTTTTATAACACCCAAAACCTATTTTATCAACTCAAAACCACTTGACTAACACTTTTATAACACCCAAAACCTATTTTATCAACTCCAAATATCAAAATAAAATATCCTAACACTTGAAATCAAATCAAGTTAATTTTGATTTTTCAGGTTTAGAGTTGTTTTTTCATACAATATTAATAGCACAAACAACCACCATGAAATCCTTCTCATTTTTAGAAACTTTTGAATACCAAAAATAGGGTAACAATGATTTTCTCTCTTATTACTAGAATCCAACAACATCTTTCTCTCTAAATAGAGACCGCACAATAAGAGAAATGAACTTGTGAATCATAATTAATTTGTCAAAAGTGAAGGAACCTCACAAATTGTACTATTTTAAAAGATTGAGAAACTAAATTATTTTGCACAAAAATAATGGCATGTCGACGCTTTCTTTATTTTAGTTCAATGTCATTTAATTTCACCATTAACTAAGAATTCAAAAAAATTCAATTAAGAGGAAATCAAACAAACTAAAAATTTAAAGATCAAAATAAATTTTATAAAAATATATAGTTATCCACTATGTATGTGTGAAAAGTGATGTGTATACTTAGAAAATCCGATGCATTTTAGTAATATACTTAATACTTGTACTCTTATTCCTTGTAAAGTTATATTTTGTAGCGACAAGACATGAAAGAGGCAAAAATTATGTGTCAACTGATCACATGTCTTTCATCTCCATCTTTTGGTGTACTGTCGATTATCTTTCAATTGCATAGCATACAGAAACATTGAAAATGAAGTGAGGTGGGGGTAGATAGGTGGTTCAATGAGATCAGAGAGATTTAGAGTGTGTTTGATATTGTTTTTATTTTTATAGTTGAGGTTTTAAAAAAATAGTTTCATGAAAGCACTTTAACTATGATTCAAAATAATTTTTAAAGTGGTTGGTTAAAACTGTTGTTGAGTTTGAGGTTAATGAAAAACAGTTTCAAGTGTTTGGTTACCAAGCTTTTCATATTGTTTTCAACTTGTGAAATTACTTTAAATTATATATATATATATATATATATATTGTTTTTTAAATATTTAATAATTATAATAATAAGATGTAATTAATAATTCAAGTAAATTAGACACTTGTTTTTATTCTCTCATCAAACTACTTGTAATTTCATCACGAACTAAATCCATATGTGAAGGCCTCTACGATCCCGGAACAATATATGGTAAAATATCATCTGAAGCAAAATTAGGATTGCGATGCAAAAATTATATCTCCTTCTAATATATTTATTTATATTTTAATTAATTTTTAGATTTTTTAATATTAAAAATATATTTTTTTATATTAATAAACATATAGTATGTAAAAATTATTTATATTTTAATTATTTTTAGATTATTTTAATATTAAAAAAATATATTTTATATTAATAAACATATAGTATGTAAACATTATTTATATTTTAATTATTTTTAGATTATTTTAATATTAAAAATATATTTTTAATATTAATAAACATATATTATGTAAATATTATTTATATTTTAATTAATAATTTTATGCGGGATCCATGCCATATTTCTGCTTTTTACAATTAATCAAATACTAGATTAGAGTGTTTTTTTACAATCTCTAATTACACCACAATCACAAACACCCTCTTAGATGAACAACCTGTGCTTTACAAGCTTGGAGGTTTCAATTTAGTTTCCACCCAATCCATTCCATAGAGGAAAGAAACTGTCATTTGCATATTGATTCCAAGCAGATCACTGAATTAAAGTGCACTGTACATCCACTAAAGCAAAACCCCAATCACTATTTATTTTCAAAATAAATTTCAGCTTAAATTTGATAATTTTTAATCTAAATATATAAAAATATATCAAACACATAATAAAAAAATTAGGGATAATGGTGAACGTTTTGACAATGTACATGTCATTGCTGCGTTGCCTAATGAAGCGAGCCGGGGTGAAATCTCAAGCAGTAGAGATCGAGGCCGGGACAGTAATGCGCTATTGGGTCCCAAGCGATCGGACCACCACGAATAAACCAAACACACCCGCCGTGGTGCTTGTGCATGGTTGTGGACTAGACGGAATTCTAACATGGAAATTTGAGGTTGGGTTGAGCTATGGAGGGATTGTTTGTTTCAAGACGGCTGAGATGTTCCCTGACTCGGTTGAGTCAATGGTGGTAGGTTGCACAGTTATGGCCATGACTGAGTCCACAGTCGTGCTGTCCCAGAGAGAATTGGCTTCTCATCCTGCTCAGAATACCTGCTGCCTGACACAGTGAAAGGGCTGAAAGATTCATTGCTTGTTGCGACCAATAAGTTTCCATGGTTGCCAGATTTTGCTTACAAATCAGTTCTGGAAGTTGTAAGTTTTTTGAAGTGCACTTTCTAAAACAAGAAAGAAATCGATAGTTGATATTTAAGAGATTGCAGACAATATTGGTGCCATCGCAGGTCATGTTTGACAACAGGGTCAAATGATACGGATTTCATTACCCCTTGTTTTCCACAGGTCAGAATAGGATGAATCAAAACTATAATCACTGATTAATTTATATATATATATTGTTCTATTGTTTTTATTAGAATTTCGTTTGAAGTTTGATAATTTTTATTTTTAAAAGTAAATTTGTCTAGAAAAAATATTAAATTGATATTTTTAGTTTTTTATTACTATTTTAACATGTTAATGTTAAAAATTAATATATAAATTTGACATATTTTTAATATATTTTTTAATAAAAAATACTTTTTAAAAATAACATAATGCACACAGTGCCAAATAAGCACACAAGTCAAGCAATTTATTTTGTTTGTTTTACATAAATCCGAGAACTTTCAGATTTGTTTATCCTGTTTGGTGCAGCTCGTTTGTATCCAATATGAAAATGTTTTTTTTTTCATTTTTTTTTTTAAAAAAACAAAATAAAAGTCTTCAGAAATGATTTATCGCATAACATTTATACCTTCCAACATTAAAAAAAAACAATTAAGCTGAAATTAGAAATTTGGAAGGTGCCATACACGTAGACAACTTATTAAATAGAGATGGCAAGTCAAAATTAGTAAATTAGTATCATTTTTTTTTTAATATATATATACACATATATATTTACTATGCTTAGATACTTTTTGAATTAATATCAATTGCAAGTTTGATTATGTACTTAATATACATGCTAGAATTATAATGAAATGATGTTTGTCGCAAATTATATTTTGTACATTTATATTTTTAAATATATATAAACTCTAGATTTTTTTTGTTAAATATCTTTTGTGTAACATACCTAAATAATAATAAATTTAATAACTTTATTAACTAATATAATATATTTAGAAACTGTGATCTACAGAGGAAAGTCAACGTTGCAATGTTGCATTGCATAGAGAAGATATGTCATGTGGCTCAATTGGAACGACCGTGCGCGTACAACAGGCAGCTCAGGAAAAATCTTGCTCTTTTGCATGCAAAAATAAGGAGACCTTAATCCCAATTCCCATCTCCCTATTGTTGTTTGTACGAAATAACATGAAATTCGATATGGCAATCGATTAATATAAATGTATTTCAATGTAGATGCTCGAAAAAAAATAAGCTGTAAAAAATAGAGAAGGAAAACCCCGTAAATACACGAATCCAAACGTGCATAAAGCAGGGTTGAAATTATACTAGATTATTAAATTACAAAAAAAATATAATGGAAATAAGTTTGTTAATTAATTCTAATGAACAAAAGGAAGCGTTAATGTTATGTTTCATTAAAAATAGAATATTATATATTTTTTTGGATTCCAGAAATTGTTTTTGACGAATAAAACTTTAATTATTTCAGACTTATATAAATATACACGTCTTAACTCGAACTCAAAACCTATTATACAGATCATAAATACTTTATCTTCACAGTAATTCTCTGGCCAGAATGATCTATAGACCGAACAAATTTGCCTACCTTTATTACTGTAGAGCATCCTAATTCCGGCCACCATCAAATATAATATATATATTTTTTATGAATTAAAAATTAGATTACGAGAGAAGTGTGGATAAATGAATAACATAGATTATTTCATTACAATGCAGATATTACAATATGATCTGAAATAAATTGCAGTGCAGAGGACAACTGATACGAGCAATATCTACTTTGACAGAGATTTGCTTGTTGGGTGAAAAAAAGGTAGCCTGCCTGAGTCCTGGACTTTACTGCAGCTTCAGATGCTTGAGAAGCCTATAAAGCAAGACAGAAAATAACCAATCTAGTAGAAGAGAGAGTTACCTAAACACCATAAAGAGTTTGGATAAGTAGATGTGATCCAAATCAAGTGGCATACATGACTTGAAGATTGATACACGTTGCTCTTGAGAGTTTTTTAGTTAAAATTATTTTTCTTACATTATTTTAATGTTTTGATATTAAATTGTTTTATTACATCCTTCGATCTCCTAAACTTGCATAACTCGAACTCATGCAATAACTCGAAACTTACTGTATATATAACAAGTTTCACGTCACACGGAGATACATTGTAACATTATACGTTAAGAAGATGATTGAAAAAACGTATTCATTCCACGTCACAATTATATTACTCAACGGTAAAATCCTATTGTATTTAATAGAAAAATGAAATATTGAGAGGAGGGGTCAACTATATGAAAATGCAATATACTTGATATAACAGCGCATGTGCATATGAAAATGTCGAGCCTGGGACATCAATTTAAGTTAAGTGACAAGGCATTTACCTTTCTTCTTCGTTTGTATTGCTGCAGCTTCTACTGGTCTTGTACTTAGGAATAGGAACACGGCCGGACTCGATATGTTTCAGATCTTCGATAAGGATTTCGTACTGCCTCTTCACTTCCTCAGCTGATTTCTCACCACCAACAGCTTTGGCTATATTTTGCCACCGGTCCGGTGTGTCCTTATCAAACAAGGCTAGAGCCTTTTCAAACAGCTTGTTTTCCCTTGGCGTCCAAGCGGAGCTCGAACTCCTTGGAGTTTGATAGCTGGAAGACATTTTCTCAATGCCAAGTCTGAAATTTTGATGGAAAAGCAGAGAATAGGAGTCTTAGCGAAAGAAGAAAAATTTGTTGGGCTGAAAGAGTGAATATAAGAGAGCAGGTTTTAATTGAAGAGGTGATTTGAGATACTGATTGGCTAGGGTGCAGTGCTTATAAATGGTGGAGAAAGAGGTGGTGGTGATGGTGGGTTGGACCCAGTTGGAGAATCTATGCTTACAAAAAATGGTAGCATAGGGTGTGACAAGGCTTCTTTGGAACCACAAGATGAAGCAGGACAAGGTGCAGACAGGGGGAGATAGGAATCAGTTTCAAGAAAAGGGTTTTTGATTTTTGATTTTTAATTTCAGTTTACAACTTTTTTTTGTTTTTGCTCTTTATATATAATAAATATCTACAAAAGCTTTCCTAGATAATGAACAAGTTAGTTTTGTATTACTACTCATCTAGTAGGTATTATAATATAACATCGAGTTATGTAGTTGTTAATATAATAATAATTATAAGTTTATATTATTATTAATTTTAAAATCTGTAAAATTAATTGAGTTGTACACAAATAGAAACTAAAACTCATGCATATAAAACAGCAAGTAAAATCCATCTCCTTAATTCCTTGATGTTAAGTGGCTTTTCCGTAATTGCTCAGGGTGAAAACTGAAGGAAACTTACTGTTCAGATACTATAAACAGCGATGATGATGACGTAACGCAGTCCTGTTATTTTACCAAATATGGCCATCGATATCTAACACGAAAATGGATAGCTATCTTTTGATGTGTGTCAGACTCAAACTCATCAGATGGCAGTAGCCTGACATAATCTTTTGGATCTCTGAGAGCATCCTGCCAAGATATGAAGAGAGGAGGTAGCGAGAGGTGCACCGCAGGATTTATTTTCGTGCAGTTTTGATACGTTTCAGACCATTGGAATTAGGGTTTTCGGGCAAGCTTTTGCTTGTGAACAACATTCAAAAAGGGTCTGGCTGGTTACTTGAGACTGTACCATGATTTATCAGTATTCGATCACTGTTGTTGTTTGGTTGCTGGGTCTGTTCTTCAGGTGCTGCAGATATTCCAGTGGATTTGCCCGGTTGGCAATTCATCTCGTCATGCTCTGTCCTGTTAGAAAATTTTCTTTTTTTGTCATTGACTTTCATGATATTTAATTTAACCTGGACCATCATCCATGTTCTAGAGCCCACGGGAAGAAAACAAAGATTAAGACAAACATGGAGACAATACTGGTGAACAAAATGTTCCCTTGGAATGATGGTATATCTATCTTTTACGAAAAAAAGTAATATTTAGAAATTTAAATGTGGTTATTTATTATTATTATTATTATTATTATTATTATTTGTATGAGAAGAAATAATATCTCTAAAAAATTTATTTTGTAGATTCAGGTGAGCGAATAAAATCTGATTGTTTAAGTCTCTTATAAAAAATACATGTTTTGATTTGAACTTAAAACTAGCTTAGGTAAGTATATATGACGAATATCTGTCATCATGTCATGTCTACGGGGGACAAATGTGGTTAATGTGTGATACCAAAACCAAAGGCAATGTTGATGCGTTAATTTAACCAAGCCTATGCATATGATAGTTAGGTCATCCTCTTACAAAATAATAACAATAATAATAATTTTAATAAAAATTTGGAAGCTCCTGCTCTCGCAGTTTATACCGGTCAAACGATTTAAGGACAGTTTGAGAAATTTTTTGAAGAAAAAAAAAAAGAACTATTTTTGTCTTTTTTTTATTTCCAAGCTAATTATTTTTAGTGTTTTCAAATTATTTTGATGTGCTAATATTAAAAATAATTTTAAATATATATATATATATATATATATATATATATATATATATATATATATTATCTAATATATTTTGGAATAAAAAATTCTTAAAAAAAAAGTAAATCATAGTCTAAATCGGAACTTTCATCGTACCAAAAGCTTTTTACGCTGTGGTAGAAGATTTGGAGAGTAAAGATATTATAGTTCTTAGAACTGACTTGCATTCTAAAACTTTCCCAAAAGATGTTGAAGAAAGAAAACTTTCAGAGGATAAACGGCATGACTCTAGGCAATCGATGCACTCTTCTACGTATCCTTAATTCGATATGAATTTTGTGAAAGAATATTGAAAACTTTCGGGTTTTGGTTTGATTTTGCCGACGACGAGTCACCGAAGCCAATTCTGCTAGTCTATTGTATGGAAAGAATATTGTCAATCCTAGAGATACTAGTTCACAACATGGTTGGAGCAGCGGATCATACAAATTTCTCTTATGATTTTTTAATGTCAATGGAAGAACCTGACAGTGCAAATTCATATTTTGTGCTAACGATATGTACATTTGCATCAAACACGAAGGGCTAGTCATCCTAACCGGTCTATGCTTATAATGCATAAATATCATCCCAAAGTCTGATGAACAAGCTGCCAAGCTTACATGTAGCAACGGCATAGCTACAATTGCAATTGGGAATTGGTTTGGATTAGTGTCGGTTTGTTTTTGTGTTTAATTTTATTTTTTATTTCAAATTATTCCTTTTAGTGTTTTCAAATCATTATGATGTGTTTATATTAAAAAATAAATTTTAAAAAGTAAAAAAATATATCATTACCGCAATACCAAACGGGGCATATTTAGTACCCATTAGCTTAGTACCCATGTATTTGAAACTTGTTCTTATAATTAACTGATTTTTTATACATGGGTAACTTTAATTTTATAATACCCTTTTTACAAATGTTTGAACACTTAAAAAGACTTTGTAGTTGATGGTGTCTCAAAATCCAAAATGTTTAAGCAATGTTTTATTTTGTGTTATGGATCCTGGTAATCAAGATGTTCAAGTTCCAGCAAAAACAGTTTGAGTCTGGGAGATTTAAATACTCTCTAATGATAAAATCAACAACTTTATGGGTAAAACAATAAATAACCTAAGCAGCTTTAAATTACAAGAAATGAGTTTATTTTTTATTTTAGGATGACTAAATGCTCTGAAATATCAAGTTATTAAGAAATAGAAAAAAATCTAAACCTTTTACCTCGATGGTTGAGGAGATATTTATATCTCTTGAATCTTGTTGTTTTCAATAAAGGAAAAAGACTAAAAAATTCCTTGTTTTCGATGACATTAATGAGAAACAAATATTACTTTTATATAATTAATAAAATAGTAAGTGTGGTATGCCTTTTAAAAATCCTTAAGTATATTTATAAGTGTAGGGATATCAATATCTCTTACATGAATAATTCATGTAATTGTTATAGAGGCAAGATTCTTTAATCTTGGATACTTAAGACAGGAGATATAAACTGAGATCAAAAGAATCTTACATATTCTATTAGGTTTTTCTGATAGCTGAACTCAAATATATTGAGTTTGACATCTCATTAGACCCTGTGTTTTTTTAGGTTTGATGAATGACTGAACTCATGTTATACTGAGTTCATCTAATTATTGAGCTTAAGTGTTTTGGATTTGGCATAATATTAGACTCATGCATCTTGTGTTTAACTAATAGTTGAAACCAAATATATTGAGTTTTACCAATAATTCCTTGGGTTTAGCTAACAATTGAATCCAAGTATGTTGGGTCTGATATATTGTTAGACTCATGTGTTCTTATGTTTAGGTGATGATTAAACTCAAGTATGTTAGAGTTCAAATTCTTGTCATACTCATATTTTTTTAGGTTTGATACATTGCCAAACCGATTTACATTGAGTTCGACTGATAATCAAATACAAGAATTTTGAAGTTTGGAATATTACTAGACCCACTTATTGTAGACTTTTTCAAGTCTTAAAAATATAAGTAAGCAACAACTACCTTATCGTTTGACAATTTTATTTAATAAAAAAACTCTTTACATAAACACATGAATTAAATTGATGGATGTATATTACAAACAAATTTTTTTTTGTTAAGATGACAATAAATATATTTATTGATTTTCAAATCCTAAATTTGAACTCTCTCCGCATTTAATTCTTGAAAGAGTAACATATATATATATATAAGAGTAACATATATATATATATATATATATATATATATATATATAGTGTGAAAGATGATGTTTTATGGGATGGATATTGAGATTATAAATCAATTTTTCAAGTAAAAAAATATTGGTGAAGGGCTTTGAACAAGGGCTCAACTAATGATGATAGCAAGGGTTATTGGTTAGTGGAAAGTGGCCCTACACTATATAGACCAGTATTGATAATTTCATTTCATTTAAGCCAAAACAATTGAACGTTTCATATCAGTTAAAAAATGAAATAAAACGACGCAATTTTTATCTTATTTAAAATTTCAGCTCGTTCCAAAAATTCCGTCTAAATTTCAGTTAGAACGTTCCAGTTTCGTTCCGCCCGTTCTATTTCATCCAAATAGTATTTTTTTTTAAATAATAAATAATTTTACAGTATCAATCATATCTCTTAATCCGACCATTAGATTGAGATGAAATTTTACGAGGCGTTTCTTGATATATTTATATATATTATGTTAAAATTTTAGAGCAATCAAAAAATATAATGACTTTGCGAGGTTGATGATGACATTCTCGTAATATTATACATATTTATAATTTTGTTCAGAAAAATTATTTTATTGTTTTTTTAGATTAAATTGCACAATTCTAAATAATTTTATTTTTGAATTTGAACTAAAATTTGTTTTGAATTAATATATTTAATTATATATATATACATAAACAGTATAACTCTGAAACCGAAACATTCATTTCCAATTGAAAAAATAAAGCACCAACCAAAATAGAATTAAGAACTTTAATATAGACTGATTTTACTCACAACGAAACATTCTTTTCCAATTACAAAAATAAAGCACCAACCAAAATAAAATGGAGAACTTTGATACCTTCTACGTTTTGGTGGTCCTTCCTTGCAAGTTGGAGGGTCCATTTAAAGTCTAGATTTTATGGTGCAGCTCAACGAAGCAGTTGTGATCTGTTATTTATTTAAAATTTGAGAATAAATCAAGAGTGGTGCGCCCCTGATATCACCCTTTACGTGTCTTATTTCAAGGCCCTTTTAATCTTTTGGATATCACGATAGCATAAGAAAAGTGACTTTTCACGAGCCTATAAAAGTCTACCACCCACGAAAGCTGGTCCATGTGCAATGCTGCTGCCCAAGCTAAGATCTTGGGGAATCTGTGATTCAAGGATAGAATGAGACTTGAGAGGTGATGGAAACGAGAAACGTGGTCGTTCGGCAATAATATAGTGTGTATAAGGATAAGCAGATAGACGTGCATTTCTTTACCAACCAAGAGGCATCCATCATGCAACCACGGTGATGGATATTTGTCTTCAGTCAGCGCCCTACTTGACATGAAGAAAAGGTACAGCATGAATGGAAACACTGGAGAGCACAATAGAGCAAGTATGGATATTGCTAATATTTATAAATATATTTCTTAATAAATTAAATCATTTGAGAAGGATTCGATGAAATATTTAAATGTTATTATTCCTAAGCGTAAGAAGATAGCTATTACATTTTTAAATAACAACATTTAATAAATGTTGTGCTTCTACAAGGTGAAGCTCCAATCATCAAGCTTAACTAGTCGGTTAATTGAATTTAGTTGTATTGATCGGTTCACCATTTCATACAAACACCATAATTTATGAACTTATTCTTTCAAATATGTTTTATGAGTCAAAATATTTTTTTCTCTTACTTTTAGACTAAAAAATAAACCCCAATTAAAATGTCAAAAACTTATTATTCACACCGTAGTTGTCTTCTATTTTTAAATGTCAATGATGTTGTGTGATAATAGGTTGATTCTACACATTTATAAGTGGGTTTGTCATTACTAAATAAGAACTTGGCCCAAATAGATTATATGAATGGGCTAACAAATACATTTATGGACTAGCGGGATAAATTTAAGCATAAGAGGAGGTCTAGTCTCGTCATACCAGAATTACAATTTAAAAGAGTCATAACTTTTGATTTGATCCTTGGATCACACTTAAGTTCATACAAGAGTTTGTTTCTAGATGATATTTTTTGTATAATAGTCATTGTATCGCTACGCAGACTGTCAAATCTTTAGACATCAAAAAACTTGTCGAGACCCCAAGTTTTGAGATTTTCTTGTTATTTTTAGAGCTAATCAACCAATTTTACTAACTATTATGAAGTGGTCAACCAATTGAGCTACGAGATTAAACTTTCACCTTGTCACACTTTAAACTAACGATATTTAATAAATATCATCATTTGAAAGCACATCAAGGTGAAAATATGTTATGTTCCCAAAACTTTTGTATTTGTGTTAGTTCGCTCTTTTTTTTAAAAAAATATTGTATGTTAATTGTCCAATTTATATAGTTTTTCCATCTTGAAGCAAATAAAATGAGTCATCACTATCAGTACTACCATATTCAAACAAAAACATCTAAAGCCCATGGTTTGGTTTATGTCTCCGTATCAAAAGATGTCTTCTTGGATTGTGTGATACAAGTTATATGAAATATCATTGTAGGTCTCTAGCCCTTTGATCTAATGCAATGCATTTTTTTTAAGGAAATCACAAGTTAGTCCCATAGAAACACAAAAAGAATCCCCTACTATCTTTTTTTCTCATAGACTTCGTAAATGAGAAACCTTAGCATAACAATAAAATTACTATTTGAGCATATTTGTTTCTGTATAGTCCTGAAATAGAAAGTCATATAAAGTTGGAAACTCAAGAAATTATATTGGAGTTATATCCAATTAGTCACACTCCAAGCTTTACCTCGCTCAAATATATGGTAGGAGATATCTAGGAGGTTTTCAAATGTGAAGACAAGACACTGAAATGAAGATCAAGAATAATGCACCTTCCCCTTTCGAGTCATAATTCATTTTTGCTATTCTTTCTTTCTTGTAACATTACTTCAAGGAATCAATTCATCATCAAAAATATTTTATGTTACCATATGGGCAAGAAGTAGAAAGGCTGAATAGAAATGAAAACATTCAGTTGCCCAAATAATTTGTTTTAAGGGTAATTTATGAAAATATTTGTCAAGTAATTTTAACATAACAACTTGATACTTGAATTAAGTTTGTGTGAATATGATTTGAACATAATCTGTTTTTTTTATAATTTCATACTCTAATTAGATCCATGAATTGAAACTCTTGGATATTGAAACTTTTTGGTTTATAATATTGAGATGGCAAGTAATTGATTACAAATGAAATTACAAGCCTACTTGATTATCTCTTATAGAGTCATCCCATATATAACTATAACCTATAAGTTAATGCCTACTGGTTTTCAGCCTACAATTACATGTCTACTTGATAAACATGTTTTGAAGGCCCTATGAACTTGATTGAACTGAAATGTAATTGTTGTTGTTTTGGTTAGTTGTTTAGTTATGTTCATATCCTCGATATTCCTTGCAATTTGTTTTATATAGTCAATTGTATAATGCTTGTATTAATTGTCTGTTAATTGTTGATAGCCTTTTATTTTTCAAGTCTCTTTCCACAATCTCACATTCATAAGAGTAGTTGTTACCTTTTAATTATATGGCTTGTTACACCTGCTTTATGTGTGCATGTTCCATAATTTATATGTGGCAATAACCTTTATATTTTAAGTTTCCTCTTATCATATAATGTTGATTTATTTCCCATATAATTTTTATAGTATAACACTTATTCCACTCAAAAAACATTGCCTATTAATGAATGCAAACAAATACGTAATCTTAATTAACGAGTATGTTGAGAATTGAATTTTAAAATTTACATCAAATTTGTCTCAACAATCTGTATTCAACATCTTTTTAAATGAATTTGAATTTTCAAATTTTAATTCTCACTTACTTTTTCTCTATTTTTTGTAAATATTTTTATTTGCATATTTGTTTTCTAAAACTTATCATTATTCTTCTTTTTACTTTTTTTTACTTTTTTTCTTCCTTAATTTAATCATCAACCAAGAGTAAACTCTAATTCAATTAGTTGCTCTCACCATGGACCTTGTTCCTACTTTTTTTGTCTATATAAATGGATTCTACCCCTGAATCGTAAAATATTCTTACTTTATTATAAAAGGTATTTTTATTTTGAAATTCTTAACGTAAATAAACTATGTCTTTCAAACTTATGACAAACCCATATGATCAACCCCGCCATATATTTATTTTGACTGTTCAGATGGATCTAATCTATGGATTCTACCCAATAGAGCCTAAAGTATTATAAATTGTTTATAGAAGGTATTTTTACCTTGAACTTTTTTAACTTTTTTACCAAAATATATGTTTTATCAACATATGACAAACCTAAATGATCAACCCCACCATATATTAGGTCTGGTTGTTCAATAATGAACTAGTGTGGAATGTCTTCCAAAATACACCTTAAAGAGGAAACCATACCTCTTTATAACTCTCTTTCAGTATTTATATCCCGAAATACCAATTCTTTTTCATGGTTGAACTATAATCATTACTCATAGTTTTTATAATGTGTTGAATGCTTTTCAATAACATTTTTACTTCTGATAATTGAGTGACCATATTATTTTCTAGGATTATTTCTACATAAGTCATTTCATACTCATTCAACTTTTATGATAGTATTAGTCATCTTCCTTGTATCATTTTATATCTCAAGAGTCCACTCAAGTCCATAAACTCTGGAATTTGTATTTGTTTCATAGTGTTGTCATCTCTCCTTTCACAACTCTACCTCTATCAAATCTTCTTAATTTTATACATTTTTTAGTAGTATAACTTATAGTCATATGCTATTTGTACAATCCTATAGTGTCTTGTGATTTATCCACTACCATAAGTTCAGGTATTGCTCTACTACCAAGGCATCAAACAACTCATTCGCTATAACAATTGTAAAAGTGACACCCTAGGATAATAAAATATTATTAGCAATTTTCCTTATATTAAATGACAATGTGTTAACTAAATGTCAAAGGTCCTCATCAATTCCTATTATTTCAATTTTACCTAAAAAACCTAACATGTTTTTGACTCTATCAGATCCTAAATTACATTTGTAAATATTACATAATCTTTTTATGGACTGGACAACCATCTCATGCCATTTACAACAGTTATTCCCTTATAATTCGTTGCAAGTCACTTATTTATGTTTTGCTTTAGTTTTAATCCTTTTATGTGCTAACAACCAATCAAAAATAACATCAACTTGATTTATATCAAATGAATAATGTATTTCTTTATTTAACTGCAAAGATCTTAAGACTCAACATTTTTCTTTATTAATGCATAGTAAATTATCGGCTCACCGTTTATAAACTCTACAACCTCTATATATGATGTTTCCTAATGATAAATTATTAATTGGAAAATATTTTTCTACTTACTCTTAGAAACTCTTTCTCCCAACTCATATATATCCTTGAACTCCATCACTTAAAACTTCTTTATCAATTCCCATTTCAACCTTGTTGTGCAATCATTACAAATTCCTTTTTAGGAATCCTAGACTAACACTTTCCTCTAGCTTTTATAAATCTATCTAAATAGTGTTTCATAGTCTCTAGAGTAGTATTTTAATTTTACTAAGTCTACCAAAACAAACTCTAGTTTCGGCCTAAAAAAGTGTTTCTGAAATATAATTTGTGTGTTGTTCCAACTCTAGGTTGAGTTTGGTGGTAAATTTATATACTAAATGAATGTATATTCTTTTAATGAGTTGGGAACAACTTAACTTTATAAATTCAGAATGAACAACTTCTATACATTGACAGATAAATATAGTTATGTGTTACAAAACAAATATTGACCATTAAACACTATAAAGTCTAGGAATTTAAAATTGGTGGGATAAGGTTACATTTTATCTATGTTGTCTATATTGGTTCTCTTATAGGTTGGTTGATGGATTTATTAATCCTTTATACCATAAGCGTATTCAATTACCATTAAAATATACTATGGATCAATCCTATCTAAAGGGATATTAAACTTAACATATCGAGCATTATTTTTCTGCCCATGTTTCTTGGAAAAATATCTTTAAATTTTTAATCCTTGATTTTGAATTGCTTCAATCTTTTTCTATGACAATATATTTTTAATTTTATTGAACTCAAACAATTTTATTCTAGGTTTTGATGAGAAGTTACTTTTTGAGTTGAATTCTTTTGGCCAAATTAGATTGACTTAGTATTTGTTTTCTTAAAATTTGGTTCATTCTTATCTATATATATTTTACTTCAACTGCCACCTATTTTGATATCTTATTAACTATTTTCATCATAACATGGTTAAAGTCAGATATTTTTTTCTATCATTTCCACTATTTATTTTAATTTTTATGTTAATATTAATGTTTTCAAGTGTTTTGATGACTTTCTAGTAAGTGATTTTATTGAAATTATGTAGTTTTTCAAAACTTTTTAATACAATAATTAAAATGAACTCTCAAACTTTAATCTACATGCATATAGAAATGATATTTGTTCAAGATTCACCCACTTCAAACTGTCAAAATCAAGAATTTAAGTTGAACCGGTCGATTACTTGTTTATAAAGGATAAACACCTAGGATTGTTTAGGAACCAATAGACCAATTGGCTTAACCAATATAAACTGGTAGATTATTTTTGCATTTAGTAGGGTTTCAACAACTAGAAATAACTAGCTTCTATTAGAAACTTATAAATACCTTTCATTCTTGTTAAAATGAAAAAGAATTCTGAAAAAAAAAAAACATTATAAAAGCTATTTTAAAAAAGAAACAAACAATAATCATCAATCATACCATACTCTAAGGTCTTACTAGCCTCCATATTTTAGCATTAGAGTATGTTATACTCATTACACTTAAACATTTTTTAATCATCTAATTGTTATTAAATGAGCTATACTAAAGTCTAAATTATATCATTTAATTTTGAGAGAGTTTGAGTGAGAAAAACTGTTATTATAATCCTTTGAGAGTTAGGATAAAACTCTTCATATTAGTGAGGGAATTCCATCAAAAACAAATCTTGTAGAGCTTATATCTTAAGGTGGGAAAATCTTGGTTTAAGTTTATTAAATGGTGAAAATTCTTGAAGAGAAAATATCTTCAAATGGAGTAAAATCTTGGTGTGTGCTCATCAAGTTACATTTTAGCTCTTTAACTTGGACTTATGAAAGAATACAATACTAAAAATTAGTTTGGTGCTTAAGGTGTTGATGAAAGTTTGTTGAACCATATTAGAAACTGATTTTTGCAATTTCTCTCTTATTTTTATTTTAAACACTTTAATTATATTAATTTTCATTGTGTTTATTATGTTTAATAAAATTCAATTGTATTATTTGTTAATATTAATGGAGTACCTAATTCACCTCCTTTTTAGGTGTTACTGTTGCCTTAATCTTAAAACAACAATTGATACCAAAACTTAGTCCTTATTTATAAAGGTTTGCTTAGGATTTAAGTAGAATTGCAATCACATGCTATAATCTTTAAAATGACTGATCTTCTACCTCTTGGCCAACTTTCTTTAATGATAATGATTATGTCTAATGACAAGGTATGATGATATTATATCTTTAATCTATTGATTATGATTTATAGCTACTTGTATCAATGCCGATATCATGAGCAAAATTCTTACGTCTCTATTGAAGACTTAAAAAGAAAAAAAAAAGACAATTTAAGAAGCCAAGGACCTCACCAAAATTATACTAGAATATCTCATAGGTTTTTTGATAACACATGAAATTACAATGGAAAAGCAAGAGCAATAAGAAACTCCAAAGAAGAATTTAGCTCTTAAAATCATAAATCATGTTAATGATAATAATCAAGAAGGAACTAAAAAAGACATTGTTGGGGTTGAAAAGCTAATTCAAGAAAGAAACCAACAGTAAATCATAATGTTGGGTTTAAAAATAAGTGAGACCCGTCTCATCTGTTCTTGACATTTTGCAAAAACTAAATATATTGAGTTTTAAACATATATTTTTTTAATAAAAAAATAACATGAATAAAATAGATTTATCCATCAATACCCATTTCTCACCATCAATTATACTTCGTGATCGCATCATCAAAGTATTCTTTTTGTGAAATCATGCGAAAATATTCGATGGGACCCTGATTTTGCTAATTACCTTTCAATAAGAGAATCCACTCGTCTCTCTCTCTCTATGGAAGAGAGAGATCATCTTAACCGGCTTGAAATTCAGGAAGAAGCCCACCATTTTAAATTTGCAGCAAACCTCAGTCGCAGACTCCATTCAGTTGACTTTCTCAGTTAATACAAAGGGTTGCTTTGTTTATATCAAGATTGTAAGAAATCCTCCCACATGTAAAGCATTAATGCTCAAGCGTATGAGAGGGACGGCGTTTGTGCTACGAAATTTGCTTCGGGTTAGATCCCAACGCCGAAAAATTTTAAAGGGCCATATTTAAGAAGCCATTAACCTCGGCTGGAATCCTTAAAGAATCCTCAGTTAAAAGCTTCATCTCAGAAGACAAGAAAACCCAAGTTTAGTGTCGATGGTACTCATCATTTTTCAGAAAAAGCAGTGATTACCACTATTCTCTTTGATTGGAAAACTGACACCAGTAGTAAAAAGCCTGTGCCCGATAGAATCTACCTTTTGTTTCTATTTCTTCATAATTGGGACGACGTCTTTATCAGTTACTCTTCAGAATTGAAAATTACGGTATAATAGGGTATAATACGATGATTATTGAAAATATATATAATTGTTAAATTTAATATTTATGGAATTAATCAAGTAAACATCTAGATATTCATGTTAATAATAAAAAAAATATAAGTTGTGTTTGTTTTCCGGAAAGTGGTTTCCGAACTTTCATGTGTTTGTTTGCCATTAGAAAAGTTGGTCAACGGAAAACACTTTCCAGTCAAAGAAAAATTTGGCTTGGTTTTCAGGAAAGTGTTTTCCTGGAAAATTTGGGCGAAAAACACTTTCCGGAAGTTGTGAAAAATTTAGAAATATCATTATTTGCTGATTATATCAAATTTGATCCTCAAATTTTTGATTGCTATATATAATTTGTTTTGAATATTTATTTTTCAATTTCATCTCTTAAAATTTAATTTTTATATTAATTTTGGTCCTTATTTTTATAATTGCTATTTGCTTTTTTCTTATCATTTTTTTATTGAAATTTTTTATCTATCAAATTTGGTCCTCATTTTTTTTATTGTTACTTATTTTATTTGAAATAATTTATGAAATGTTAATTATTATTATTTTAATTTATTCACCTTTCATTTTTTTTTAATTTTTTAGATTTGATCTCTATTATTTTGATTATTATTTATTTTATTTGAGATAATTTATGAAATTATATTTTTTTTCAATTTCATTCTCATTCAACTTTTTAATTTGTAAGATTTGTTCCTCATTATTTTAATAAACTTGAGAAAAATAAAACATTAATAGGTTATTTTTCCAGCTCATTTTCCATGACATAACCAAACACTGAAAATTGTTTTCCAACTTATTTTCCATTACACTACCAAACATCGGAAAATACTTTCCCGGAATTCACTTTTCCCGGAATTCACTTTCCAAAAAAAAATTACTTTCCAGCAAACAAACGGGGCCGTAATGTTATTGGATTTTTATTAAAAAATATTCTCTAGAAGTGGGCCCTAAAACATGCACACTGTATCAAAATCTGGGTTTCTAAAATGTGCCTACAGGAAAGAATAGTTTGCCTCCTCCAATTGGGCTAGTAGAGATGAATGGGCCGTAGCACTGCTTTAATCGCGAAGATGGTAACCTTAAATGGAGTATCTATGCCTGTTCTTCTTCCCTAGTTCTTTGAGACTCAGGTCTCTTGTGCAGTGAAAAAAATAACAGATGAATAACTGCTTTCGATTTGGGTTTGAAACCCAACAGTTGAGATGAAACAGGTTTTATATATGATGTTTAATCCTTTTATTTATGATAGAAATGAAGGTTTCTATGAACACAAGAATGCTTCCACAAAGAGGGAAAGAAATCTAATACAAGATAATTGGAAGGACTGTCTAGTGAATTAGTCCTAAATCAATACACGTTTGATCCATGATATATTAATGAATTAGTGTGGAGCTAATGAACTTCATTTATCGAAATAGTGCCACCTAAAAAAGTTATATCACCATAAGGTCGATTGAGGTGAATTTAGAAAAAATAATGAAGTTTGCAATAAAGTTGTGATGATATCATAAAATCTAATATGTTTTAGGAATAAGTTTATTTGGTGCAGGGATAGTAGTTCATCAAACATTCATGTTCATATTTCTTCTTTTTCTTAGCCTAAGAAGTGCGAAATCGATGGAGGTATATTGATACCTATGAAATAGTCACCATTGATTCAAATGAAAATTATAATAAATGAAATAAAGAGTTTTAAATTTCAAGAACAAATAGTCACTATTGATTTTGGGAATGTGAAAATAGTGTCTTAAATTCAATTTATGATTAATTAAAATATATTAAAATAAGTATATTGGGAATGACAATTTATTAAATTTAAATTGTCTTAAACTTAGCTCATGATTCCATTAAAGTATATAAAATGTAGTAAGTTGTCAAATTGAGAGGATAAGATGTGATTTACCATCGTAGTGAGCTCCATTTTTTTACTCTCTACATCATTTTGTAAAGGAGTATAAATCTTTTCCATGACATCAATCACAAAATTTCTCTAGTTTGTTTATGAAAGTATTTTTATTTTCACACCCAAAATCTTTATTCTCCTATGGAATCGTAAGTTCATAACAACACAACCAAAGATCATTTTTTGTGCCTGTTTGGAAGTGTGGTTGCGGTTGTTTTTTAAAGTGCTTTTCGTTTAAAAATGCATCAAAATAATGTTTTTTTTATTTTTTAAAAATTATTTTTGATATCAGCACATCAAAATTATCTAAAAACACCCAAAAAAATTAATTTAAAATAAAAAATAAAAATAAAAAATAAAAAATTTTCAATTTTTTTCAAAAACACTTTTAAAAAACTATCTCAACCACCCCCTAAAGTGTACTTGCACCGCACACGATTGCATACACGAGTGCTAAAAAAAAGAAGAAGAAAACAATAATCTTTCTCAAACCTATCATCATATTATAATAATAGCTCCATACAGCTGGCTCTATCGAAATCAGATTGACTTTGCTCTCACTCAAGCAAGCACCATCATCATCTCGAGGGACTCTCATTCCCCCACCAGCTTTACAGTAGGAGGAGCCCACAATTTCAATTGCCCAATCTTCGTCCACAGGCCCCTATGTTGTCGAAGGACTGAGTCCACACTTTTTCATGGGCCTCAATGCCATCAACATCAGAATTATAATGATTGAAGGAGTCGAGAGTAATTAACAGGAGATTATTCAAAATCAAATACAATTTCCCAAGCCAGCACTACTTTACGGGTTGTAGTAAAACATATTGAGTGAGAGAAAAATAATTATTTAGCCATTCCTAACATGTTTTTAAGAAATAAATAGATTTTAACCCAATACTAAAATTTGATTCGGTACCGTTAACTTGGATTGTATATGAAACTCACGATAATAATCTTGAAAAAAACACGTTAAAAAGCTCTATCTTCGAATGAACTCAATGTTATATGATAAATATTTGATTAGAAAATAAAGTGAAATCAAGTCAACTAGACAAACATGAAACAAAATTCATGCACATCATCATATTTAGTAATGTTTTTATTTAAAGAGATTATTTCTTATTTAATTATATAACAATAAAATGTATGATTTTTTTTGTATGAAACAACATATTTTTTAAAACATAAGAAAACCATGATAGGGACATGAGGTTGAGATAATAAAGGTCGGTCATTGAAAAAAAAAGATGATGTTGCATTTTTGTAGGTTTGAGTTAAATAACAAAAATTAGATCATCAATAACAAATGATGAATTGTATTTTTTTTTAAAAAAAAAAGGGACATAAAAATCATTAAAAATAAAAACCAATAATAGCTTGAATGTTGTGGATTATTGGTTTAACGAGTAATCCACAACATTCAAGCTATTATTGGTTTTTATTTTTAATGATTTTTATGTCCCTTTTTTAATGGTTCTAATTAAGGGACTAATGTTTTGTATAATAATGGTTCTAATTTGTTTTGTAGAATTAACAGCAAACAATTATGTCCGAGTTCAATGTAGCAACAGTAATGTATTATTGGCTAACAAGTGGGACTGGCCAGTAAAGGAGGGACATTTATTATGGGAAAGAAAAAAAAAAGATAAGCTGTTGAATGAATTAATGGAATTATCATCGACTTTCCAATTAAAAATAATAAAATATTTATTGCTTCTCGTATTTCATATGGATTAAGAAGCACCATGCTAGAAAAAAAAAGTCATTATTGTGGTGTTTGAGAATATATTTCAAAAGTATTTAAAAAAAATTGAAAATTTTTATTTTTATTTTTCATTTTAAATTAATTATTTTTTATGTTCTTAGATCATTTTTATATGTTGATATCAAAAATAATTTTTTAAAAAATAAAAAAAATACTTTTAAAAATAACTGTAACTACAATCCTATGGTGTCAATTATTGAAAATAACGATAGTGAGCAACATGATCTGCAATTGCAAATAGCTAAAGAATTAAATCAAGCAATTATTCATTCGGTACGACATCTGTCCCCATTTAAAATTCTGAAATGATGCATGCTGTCACCAAAATTCATACAGTACCATTTATGCGCGGCCTTCTTCAATTCTTGTATTAATTGTACTGAAGACAGATCGGTAAAAGGTGTCTAGTTCATGCTAAGTTATCGATGTTTTGTTCAGTCATCGATTGGCTAAATGAAAATATCCTGGTGATGATTTTTTGAGGCAAAACCATGCGTTTCTTTTGGTAATCAAACCTCCTTTTGATTTCCCTTCAGCAGAGCCGTCAATTCTGAGCTACCATAGACTATTTTTAATGTAATGGCTGCTGCAAACGACCCCCAGAATCTGGAGTTTTAGGGTTTATCAGTGATCAAATATTTAAAAACTTTAGGTATTTAGGAGATTGAATGGGTTTCAGCTGTATATATCTTCTAGGAATCATGGGTAGGTACTGTAGTAGATTGGAAGGGGGCATTGAATTGGCCTGTTTGGGAGAGCTGTTGCGGTAGCTTTTCAAAGTGCTTTTCGTGCCGAAATACATCAAAATAATATTTTTTTTATTTTTTAAAAATTACTTTTGACATCAACATATAAAATGATCTAAAAACACTAAAATATATTCATTTAAAATGAAAAAAATAATAATTTTAGAAACAACGTTTGAAACTTCATCCCAAACAGCCACTAAATGAGTTGGTGCATGCAAGGAAAATATAGCTGTGATATTTGAGATTAGGTTGGTTTAACACTTGCCTACAAGTAATGGGAGCACGCCCATATGTCCTTGTGCTAGTGGAAAAGATTCTCCGAGCTTTGGCTCGGTCCTCATGGTCTCCCCATCACCAATCACTTATCCTTTCACAACCCTAAAATATTCCATAGGATCCACCATTATCCTCACCACAGCGATCTCTCTCTAGCTATAGAATACATGACCAAGGCACATTTCACAATGGTGATTGATCCCTAATATACTTGTAATATTATTCCACGTATACATATAACAGCTAGCTAGGTAGAAGCCCATACAAGACATTCTAGCTTGGCTGATAAATTTCCAAGCTGGCTAGAATTTTTAGGTTCTGTGACAGTAGCATCCCCGATAGATTTTTTCTCCGGTGTTCTTGTGATGAATAAGCTATCTTGACACCCAGTAGCTACCTGGCTAGCTAGCTCACAGTCCAATTGTTCATCTCTAGAAAGGTTGGCGAGGCCTGGAAGTGAAGTCAGATTAGAGTAAGGTAAAACTGAGTTGATAATCTGAAACTGCAGAAGCTTTGGTCCGGGCATATCTTGTCGGATGTGGTTTGGTATTTTAGTGGGACATGGTGTTTGTCTTCACTCCACCCTTTTCATAAACAGTCTTTGACCATCCCTTTGATTTTTTACTGATTGGACTTGTTTCCATACAAGCATCTCTTCCATCCTCCTGTTAATTCTTAAAAAAAGGGAAGGAACAGGTAGCCTTAACTTGGTTTTCTGAGTTTTTTCATATATTTTATACTGTTCGTTTTTGTTTTTGTTTTTGTTTTTGTTTTTTTTTTCATTTTTCCTGATTAACTTTTTAAAAAACAAATTGTAGAAGAAAATGGAGTACACATACACGTATCTTATTAGGGAAAGTACTTCTTTCTTCATGAGTTTTGTACAGAATTTGTTTCCGGAAATGTATCCACGCAAGAATAACTCTTCTTGGAAAAGTAACGAATCTTTAAAGCTTTATAAACAAGCGATGTAGTTTCGTTCAGCATCCTACAATACAGTGATAATAGCCACGAATCTTTTCTTTTCATTGTCAAAAGTACAGTGAAGATAAATTCAAAAATGTCAGGAAAAGTAGATTTACGAGAGATCCGTAGTGATTTTCAAAAAGCTTACAAAAAATTCTTTTTACAGATTCTACAAATTACATTAATTTTAAAGAAGTAAATATTTGAAAATAAATTATATATAACTTAATTGACATTAATGTCTCTCTTGATCTAAAAGGTTTCAAGTTTCAGCCGTTTATTTATATATATAAAACAAATTGTGTGATACAAGTGTTGAATGCTAATTATGTAATGCATGTAGTTCTTTAACAATTCTTTTTTTCTTTTTTTTTTAAATCTTCCCTCTTATTATTTCAATTTGAAAAAAGTTGTTGTGAGACAAAAACAATTCTTATTAATGCAAAATACAATATAAATAAAAATTTCATTCAAAAATACAATAAGATTAATAAACATTTTCATATGAAAATAGATTTAATTTTCATGCTTGAAGAAGGTCATAGCTATTTTTCTAGACATAGACTAAAACTTTTGAGGGATAAATTTATATTTATCTCCATTGCATGGATTATTATATTCAGAGCATATTTATTGAAAACAATATTGATAGGTTACATTGCCCTTAGTTTTAGTAAAATTATAAAGTTTTTTTTTTATGCAATACCAGAATATTAGCAAATACAAACAAAAATACCAATAGAATTTTTTTATTAGTAGATTGTGGTAAACTTTAGAGACGGAATAATCTCTCGTTGTATCTGTTGGTAAATGCCGATGTAAGATTCTCTCGGTATATATTAAGGGGTTTACAATGGGTATAAAAATAATTAAAAAAATCCAAAATATATAATGGCATGTCATTTATACAAATAAAATTACCAATTAAATTAACTCGTCAATGCAATCCATTTATATTATCGTTGGTATTTATTTATAACCTGACAAGCAACCCTCCTCTCCCCTTTTCCTATTTTTTCTTCTTACTCCTAGTTCTGTAACAAACAACATACCTCCATCTCATTTTATCACAAATCAACCTCTCATCATAAATTTAGCCTCCCCAATACTTATTATATCAGCATCCTTATACCGATTCAAATTTCATTGAAGATTCCTCACGTTAAGTAAGCAAAAGTGCCTTTTTTTTTTGTTGAACTTAGTTTTTAAAATTTAATTTTTATTGTGTATTTTTGTAGTATATGTGTTTTGTTTGGATGTTTACTTATTTTATAGCTTTTTCTCATTGAAATTTGTTTATGAATGTATCCTTTGTACATGTTAGGGGGTTTTTGAAATTTTAAAAACTGTATATTTTTGTAAATTGATTAAAATTATTTTGAATTTATGACGTAGGTGTTTTGTAATAAAATAAATATTGAGTTATTTAACGTATCCATTTTATATTTTGTCAATTTCATTGTTGAGTTGAAATTTTAGTAAATGTATAGAAATTTGAATTTATATAAATATTTGATAATGAATTAAGAGTACTATTAAAATAGATTACTTAAATTTGAGTTAAAAAATTTAAGTTTATTTATTTAGTTTACATAATTAATTAATATATGTCATCAATATTTTTTTTAGATTTGATATAAATGGATGATCTTTCATGAATGTATCGAGATTTACTTGAAGGGTTATGTGGGATGAGTTATTATAATGGGATGGAGAGTTTTATTAATTATGCACATTCTAATCCAAGAAATATTCATAGAGGCAGTATTAGATGTTCATATAAGAGGAGTAAAAATAAAAGGTTCCTCGATCTAAATGTTATAACAATTCATCTTCTATTAAAAAATATTCATGGTAAATACCTGTGTTGCTTTGCACATAGAGAACTATATGTTCCTTACAAGACTATGGTAAAAAGGATGTTTGAGTCAATTATTAGTTCTAGCAATGTGCAAGAATTTATAAATGACAATAATAATTTTGTATAGGAATATGGTTATTGATATGATAAGAATCAATTAGGTATATGCAAGTGGATGGCCAATCATAAATGTAGAAGTTAACAAGTTTTTTGATCTTTTGAAATATCCCCAAGAGCCATTATCGGATGGGTGCAGAAATCATAGTAAGTTATTGGTTATTGCACAAGATATATTTTATCTAGAGGGAATATGTTGAAAAAAACTTTTGTGCTTCTAAATCCATGATGAAACCCCTCGACCTAAAATACCAAAAAATTAACTCGTGTGCAAACTTTTGCATGTTGTATTATAGAGTTGACAAAGTGCAGAACATATGGGCATGCTTGTTATAAATTTAGAACTAGTTGGGGAAAGAATCTTATTGCATATAAAAAAAACTTAGATATTTCCTAATCACACCTGGATTGCAAAATTGGTTCATGTCTTTAAAAGCTACAAAACACATGACATGGAATCATTCATATCATGCGATGGATGGAATAATGTTGTACCATTTTTAATAGTTTTTAGTGAAATCATATAACATACGACTTAAGTTATGTATAGATGGATTCAATCTATTTTGGCAATTTTTTTGCACCTTAATCTTTTTGACTTATGATACTCACGGTTTACAACTTTCCACTAGAAATCTCTATAACGTTGAAGTTTGTGTTTAATCTATGGTCATACCCAGTCCTCATAATCATGGTCAGAATATAGATATTTAACTTTGGCTATTTATAAATTAGTTGAAATAATTATGATGATCAAGGAAACAAAATCTTAAGATGAAGAAAAGTTTGACTTTGATTATCAATGATTTTTCTCCGTATGAGATTGTTTTGGGTTAAAGCATGCATGAAAAATTAGCATATTCATACTTTATAGAAAATAAAAGGCTTTCAATTAATAAACGGTAGTAAAATATATTATCCTTTTATTGTCATCGATGGTTCTTACTAACGAATCACAGGTATAAAAAGAACAAAAAAGACCTTTTCATTGGTAAAGTTGATAAGGATGTTGTATCACCACTACCATTGAGAGAAGAATTGTATGGCATGGTGGTGTATTATGTAACAGTCTGGCCCAACCTGCCATATATTGTCCGTTTTGGGCCTTACCGCCCTCACGGTTTTGTTCCTGGTGACACGAGCCTACTTCTGAGCCTGATGCCCCAAAACATTTATGACAAGTTAGTAACCAACACTTTTAATAAGGCCAGCTACTACTCTCTCACCCGCTGATTTGGGATATTACAATCCAGCCCCTTTAAGGAGCCCAACAACCCCGTCGGCACAACCAGACAGCCAGTGAGGTCGACTCTGATACCAAATGTAACAGCCCGGCCCAACTTGCCTTATATTATCCGCTTTGGGCCTTACCGTCCTCACGGTTTTATTCCTGGTGACGCGAGCCCACTTCTGAGCCTGAAGCCCCAAAACGCGTATGACAAGTTAGCAACCAACACTCTTAATAAGGCCAGCTACCACTCCCTCACCTGCCGATGTGGGATATTACATATTATATCTTGTTCACTTCTCAATGACATTGTTCATTATTGATGGAATCATTTATGGTTAATGTTTGTTGGTATTTTTATAAGAGGTTTGGAGTTGTTCACTACTAAATAGAACTATACATTACACTCATAATTAATGTCTAACAATATTTACTAATAGCTTTGAAATTGTTCACTTCTCAATGAAATTGTTTATTATGTTCGTATTCACTTCTAAACAACATTGTTCATTACAGACAAAATCACTAACGGTTAATGTTTGCTGGTATTTTTCTAACAACTTTGGAATTGTTGATTTGTCAATAGCATTGTTAATTATTGTTCATTGCAAATGGAATCACCGACGAACTTCAAAGTCATCAATGATATTTGGGGGGGTTCTAATTTTTTTATTAAATTAAAATTTCAATTAAATATTACAAACAGAATCACAAATAAAAATATTTAAAATATTAATATTAATTATCTATTAGGACAATTGTATATAAAAAAGCTCCAAATTAAAATACCAGAATCCCTAATGTCATAACAAACAAGTGTGTTTCTTTTTCTTCTCTCCTCCTCTTTTGCAAAAAGATGTCTTTCTTTCTCTTCTCTCTCTCCTTCACTTCCTCTTAACTCATTCTCTTTTCTTCTTATGTTCTCCATGCCTCAAAGGTATGTCATTCTCTTCTTCTTTTCTCTCTCTTCTCACCTTCAATCATAATGGAATTAAAGTGAGATTTTGCTCTTTCTTATCTTTTTTTGTTTTGTTGTTACATTATATAATTTTAATTTTTTTGAGTTTTTTTGTTCAATTTTTTTGTTGGAATGTTTTTCATATGAGAACCTCGCATGTATAAGGAACATGATTGCTAATTTTAAATTTTCTTAGTTAATAATCATTCATTATCATATATTCATAATTATAAGTTCTATTTTGATTTTAGGTTGTAAATTTAGATTGATTTATAGGATATATACAATATAATATTATTATGATAATAATTGTATATATTAAAAATAATTAAAGAAAAAAAGGTTAGCTATTTATAAAGTTAAATCCTAGTTAAAGAGACAAAAAAATATTTACTTTAATACTATTTTTTAGCAATCCATTAATAACTCTTTTATATTTATCTTGATACCAAATCGTAAAAAATATTAATTAATAATATATATATATATATATATATATATATATATATATATATATATATATATATAAATCCTGCACTATAGCTACATATTAAAAAATGAAAAAAAAAAGGAAAATGTCAATAAATTATACAAAACATCCACAAAACAACTTATTTATCTATAAAACTATTATATCTAGGATTATTAGGGAAAGATTAAAGAAAAAAAATACTAATAGTGATTGCAATTAGTAAAGAACTCAAAATACTCTCAAACTCCATGACAAGCAAAAAAAAGAAGAGAAAAAGGCTTTGTTTAAAATGTGTGTATTTATTAGAATAAAATAAGGGTATGTATTGAATGGATTCTAGTCAATCATTTACTTTAATATTATTATAAAATAATATTTTAGGGTTTTTTTTGTATTGAAATAAGTTATACCAATACTTTTTGAATGAAACACCTATGATGCCCAAATTTTAGGGTTTTGACCTTTTGAAATAAGTTATACCATTGCTATTAGAATGCCAAAATTATAGTAACTAATGATGCAGTGGTCCATATATATTCCAAGACCAAAAAGGTTTCAAGAAAAAATATCAAAAAGTAAAGTAAATCACAATATTGGAAGCAAAGGACAACCAAAATTCTACTAAGAATCACTAACGAGGGTAGGTATCATTAGGTTTTTAAATATCTTAGTACCTTTTTAGTAGGTTCTTAATACATATTATTTTAATAATATATATATATATATATATATATATATAAACTTTTCTCCTAAAGTATTCAAAACCAAATTATAAAGGATGTCGCAACGATGTTTTTTTTTTCACTCTTCGTGCCTTGCCATCCTCAGAGGGAAGACGACACACGGTAAAAAGAAGGTTTTATAGTCGTAAAATCATGACTATGAATTTTAGGAGTCACCACCTAGTATTAAAATCACTAGGAAACCTATTGATTTGTGAGAGTCTAGGTAGGGGACTTGCTGTGCAAGGTGAAGACGCATTACCCCCTATGCACCCTACCTAAGATAAGATAAATTGTTGTTTGATTGTTTTTTCTAAGTAAAAATTTTACTCGTTGAACTTTTCTAAGGCTCAAAATAGATCTCTCTTCGTGAGAGAGTCTCTACTTTATTGGGAGTTGAAAACCTAATAATTCTAAAGTTTGACACCACATTTTGAAAAAACTTTTTTTTTAGTTGTGTGTGTACTTTACAATATAATTTTACACCCTCATAGCTAAAACAAAGTAATTGTTATTTTTTATATTTTGGTCAAATTCCAACGAATAATCATAAACTAGTTACAATATCTAATTTTCATTCAAAACATGTGAAAGATTCAAAATATTTTTTTTAATGAAAAATATGCTTGGAACAAAAAACTTGGAATTTGGCTGTATACACGAAAACAACTCTTTTTTTGTTTTTTTTAAATAAATTTTTTTTTTTAAAATATACTCAACTCTAATGGACTTGGGATGAGATGAGAGTATGTCCAGCCCACTAATCAGACACAAAAAAAAAACTAAACTACAGTGTTCACGTGTTACGTGAATAGTAGAAAGGTGGTCGACCGAGGGTGATGAGAAGCTCACCTGCCACTATTGCTGGGTAGAGGAGACTTTGTGGTTGGTGGCATTGAAAATGTTGGTCTATGGTGGCCGGGAGGAGCATCAAAAGGTGGTTGTTTTGTGTTGTGCTGCGAGTTAAGGAATGAGAGCTAGACCGCCAGTGGAGATGCTAGCGAGGAGCAGAGGTTGTCGGTGTTGAGGGGGTGATGCTAGGTGTTCGACTGGATGGTATTAGAGGAGAGAAAGGGTTCTCAGTGTGAATGGTTTTTAAAAGAGAGGAATTGCCGAATGAGAGAGAGCACTACACCTGGACTATGTGAGAGAGAGAGTTGTCGGCGTCGAGGAAGAGTGGAAGTGGAGGTTGTTGATGGATACACTGCAATTTTTACTGTGCTATCATATTCCCCTTTTTGTTCCCCTGTCACTGTTCTCCTCAAAAAAAACTTGTGGCTACTGCAACTGTGGTCAGGGAGGGGCTGTATGTTTTATTGTCTATTTTAATTGGTTGCCTAATCATCTTTGTTCTCCCCTTGTGTTATCATTGTCTCCCTGGTGTTTTTTCTACAAGATTTCCCATTTATCCCCCCTTGTTCCCCGTCGTTCCTTTGCCATTTATAGACACACAAGGTACCCATTGCGTGTCGCAGTGGGTTACCGCCTGCGACCGCGTGCCTGTAGTTTTGGGAGAAGGTGCAATTGCAACTTGGTCACTCAATTTGTAATTATTCTAATGGCACCCTTAATTGGATAAATTTTTTAATTTTGTGTAATTGTATCTCCGTAATATTTTCAACAACAACCTTAACTTTGTGCGCCTTTTTATTTTATTTTATTTTTATTTTGGATAAATTTAGGAGAATAACTCATAAATGAGTTATGACACAGGAAATGCTAGTAAACATTCTAGTAATGAAATTTAATACACATAGTAATCACATGCATCTTTTGCAAAAAGCATGTAAAACCAAAACTATTTTATATTTTTCATTTTTCCCAAATTCAATACTTTAAGAAATTGAATAAAATCAATTGGTTTATGGCAATTAAACTTAAATTAATGTGTCTTTGTAGGTAAACAAATTTTAGACAGTCTTCTATATAAGAGAGGTTTTACCAATTCTTTTTTTTTAAAAAAAAAGAAATAGGAATGATTTACTATATTTGTATCTTAATCCTTAAATTTTTATGGATACTTAAGAAAAAATCAGAAGTGTGTCATATGGGTAGGTTTATTGCTAGTTTTTCTACCAGGAGTCATTAGGTGTCAACCATGAACATTCTGAGACACATTCAACTATTCTCGACAAAGAAATTATCAAATGTGATGTCGTCACGCCAAAGAAAGGGTCCCTTCAAAGCGGGGTCCATTTACTAAGCAGTACCTTGTTTAGTGGAAACCCAATGACTTAATATAAGTTTTTTTTTCATGCACAATAAAAAAAATATATAAAACAATAAATAATTTTTGAAAATATAATTTTAATTAATGATTGAAATTTCAAGTTTATAAATATTATGGCTACTCAAAGGATAACAACAACAATGAAGTCGTTGATAGAAATGACATGAATTAAACGAAGTCAAGTTTTCAAAAATCCTAAATGAAAACCAATGATTGATGCATTATCCACAAAAGCTTAAGGTTAGTATTAACATAAATAGTTTTCTTATTACATTAATCAATTATTTTACTAATATTAATAATGCTATTCTTTCACAAATTTGAACTACAAGGAAAAACTTTATTGGATAAAGCTAACAACACTATTGTTAGAAGGGTTTTGAAAAAGAACATTGTAGCCAAGTAAGATTGAAATCAAGATAAATATTTTTTTAACTAAATGTTAAAAATTTAATTTTTATTTTTTAACTGATAATTTATTTATAGCATATAAGTTACATGATTTTTCAAACAAGTCATAAGAAAAAACCAATATGTGAAAGAAAAAGAGCTCTTAGGGTGTGTTTGGTATTGCGGTTGCTGTTGTAGTTGAGGTTTTAAAAAAATAGTTTCATGAAAAGTACTTTTAGCTGCGGTTTATAACTAAAATTGAAGTATTTGGTTAAAACTATGGTTGAGTTTGAAGTTTAATATAGAATAAGAAAATAAAAAAAAATTCCCTTCAAATAAGAAATTAAAAATATAATATGAAAAATAAATATAACAAAATCTCTAAACTAAAAAAATTGTTAGGATTTGTTTCTTTGAAAAAATAGAAAAGGTAGGTAATATAAAAAGTTTAATGAGAAATAAAATATATTTAAATAAAGTAATATTAAATTAAACGTAATCAAAAGAGTAATTAATTAAATAAATTTTGAAACTAAAAAAATATGTAATTTATTTTATAAAATTAAGAAAATAACTCATAATTTATCTTGCCAAAACCCTAACTAACCATTGGAGAGAGCCAGTCGAGATTGCAAGGACCCCAAAGAGAAACAATTCGAAGAAAGGGCCTCAAAAGAAGCGCACTCTCTAGTTTGTATGTGTAAGATTTGTAAGTAAAACTTAAAGGAAGAAAAAGAAATGGTGAAAAGGCAGCCTGCAAGACCTACGGTGGTTGCAAATCCTTTCAAAAAACAACTATTAGCTGCTTTTTGTCCATCAATATTTTGTTAATTTTACTTTGTGGGACAATAAAACTTAAAGAAAGAAAAAGAAATGGTGAAAAGGCAGCCTGTGGGACCCACAGTGGTTGCAAATCCTTTTGTAAAGTAGCTATTAGCTGCTTTTCATCCATCGATGTTTTGTTAATTTACTTTGTGGGACCCATTCAAACCACCAATGTTTTAACTTTAACCAAACAATAAAGTTGAGGTTTTTTTTTTCAAACTCAATTTGTAGCACAATACCAAACAACCACTTAGGCTTGAATGACATAGTGATTTTGGAAGGATTTCAAACCTTCATGTATATCTTGGAGGCTATATAGGAGGAATATATTAACATATGACATCGAAGTGTTTCATGTGATGGTCATGATCCGGCTCAGAGAACCAAAATCAGTAGATTCATGTTCCCATTATCAAGCACACTAGTGAATCCATTTCTTTCATTTCATATGTGAAAACATATGGTAATATTATTTTTCTTTTACATATATTTGTTTTTAAAAAAGTATTTTTAAAGTTATATTTTAAAATGATTATTAACACTCTTACTAATGGATTAAGTTCGTCAAAATATTTTAGAAAGTTTAAAAGAACTGCAAATGCCATTGTTCTATTATTTAATCACCAATAGTTTCATTCCATTAGTACTGTTAAAAAAACCATTAATGAAATTATATGCAATTGTTTTATGGGTGATATGTCATATTCATTGAAGAAAATACCAACGTATTAAAATTGATATTTTTCTTGTTGGTTGACATGCTTTTACATTTGTAAATCCATTGGTGATTATATTAGCACGATACTCATCGATAAAATAAGAATCACCAAAGATAAGTTTTTTGATGAACGATAATTATAGGTACGCTATTTAGTAGAAGTCATTCTAACTGACTTAATGTCTAACTAATGATATAATATTTTATATACTCTGAAAAATTCTAGTAGTGATATAATTCCAATGTTATATAGCAATGATTAAATTGAAATTGAAATTCTTAAAATTTTATTGACTATTAATTTTTTGATATAATTTTTTTATTAGTGGATAATATCTAGAAGGAAGAAATTAGTATGAGGAATTATCACTTAAAAAAAGAATTTGGTGATAGGTAATGATAATAAAATTAGGTTAAAATTTTATATCATAATTACAAAAAGAAAAGCATTGTGATTGTAGCTATATTTTCTAGATATAAATATAAAAATAATATATAATGTTATCATTTATAAAACGTATAATAAAGGATTTTGTTCTGTTTAAATAATAAAGATATATTATATAGTAAAAATAACAAATTATATAATAAAAATAACTCCATCTTGCTGCAAAGGAAATTGAAAAGTGGGGCTACGGATAATTTTGGAAGGGCACAGGTTAAATTGGTAATTTACCGAGACAGGCACTGACATTTCACAAATATAGGGGCCAAAAGGCAGTGATTAGACGGGAAATCAGAGTCTGATAAGTTGCTTTCACTTTCACCATCTCTTTTCTTCTTGATAGTCGCCATCAAAAATTGAAAATTGCACTCCTCTATCCCCGAATATAAACCTATTGGGGCCATCGTGAAGGGTCTCGTTGCACTCACTTTCCGGAGCCTTTTTTTTTTTTTTATGTATTTTTTCCGAATAAAAAAACATTTGCTCATGGTTAAGGGTTATATTTTCTTTACAATAAGAAAATTACATCATTTTTAAATTGATTAGGGTTATGTGAATATTTTCTTTTTTTGAATGCACAATAAAATAATATTAATATCTTTGAAGGTAAGATGTTGTCAATTGCTATATAGGGTGGAATTTTTAATTTATTGTGGGTAATACAAGTAAATTTTATGATATAAAGTGAAAATAACTCTAATACCTAGAAGAAACCGAGTTATTGGATGTCATGTAGGATTATATTTGTACTTTTATTTGAAAGATGTATACTAAAATACAACTTTGCACTCATAAACAAAAATAATTTAACTAGAAATGAGGGTTATTTTTGTCTTTTTCATACAAAAATAATCTAAAAACAATAAAAAAATTTAATTAAAGTAAAAAATAAAAATAAATTTTTTAATTTTTATTTTCAAAAATATTTTTAAAATACAGTTTCAAACACTGCATAAAACTTTTGTAGAACCTTACCAGTGTAATAAAATTTGACCGGGAACAAAGTAATATTAAGGAGCCTATTAAAAAGAAGGAAAATATGAAAAAATGGTGAAACTTTTGGTGAACTCCATGTGCCCCATAGGGTCCATGACGTGCAAGCAAAGAACTAATTTACAAAGAAATGTGATGGAAGAGAACAAAATGACTCAATAAATGATAATTGGTCTTGGGGACTCATCAAACAGAGAGAATAGTAATTACACTCGATTAATGTATTAGCTAAAGCAATATCTTTTATCATAAATTTAATAAAAATTAAAAAAACCCATCAATATATACTAGGAAATGTTTTCCTAAAAGTCTTGTTTAAAATAAAACTTAATTATAGTGCTCAACAATCAATATTTGAGGCTTGATTTAGATTGAAAATGAATGTTAAACATATATGTATCCATGCAGCTAGCTGAGAAGATGGAGTCCAGCATTGGATAGTCTGTTAAAGCGATGTATAATAATTTACACTTAAGTTCCTTCCTCAAAGGTTTTTTTTTTTTTTTTTTGCAATTACAGTGTTTTTATTTAATGAATTTTATTTATTTATTTTTGAATTATTTAAAGGTGCCAGTGTCAAAAATAAACTTTTAAAATAAAAAATAATTTGAAAAACAATAAAATATATATAATATAATATAATAAAATAAAAATACGATAATTAGAACTATATTTATTTCTTTGATAATACAATAATTTATTTTTTAAGTAGTTGAAAGATTGTACTAAAGATTAATGTTAAAATATTTTTTGCACTTTCTGTCGACAATTTTAAATTTTAAGTTCAAATAATTTACAGGAAGAATTAAAACTATATTCAGAGTAGAGTTTTCCAAATGAACCACGTCACTTCTAAGCAAAGCAAACTATCAGCTAGAACGGCAGAGTCAATACCTCAAGCTCACCCTGCTGAAATCCTAGTGCCCAAGCAAGATCCAAACCATTAAATACCGCCCACGTTTCGGCAGCCATAGAAGAGCAGATACCCACGTTACAAGTAAAACCATGAATATTCCAACAATATCCTCCAGCATATCTAACCAGGGAAGATTTATAGGAGATTATTGCTTTCACTTGATTCTTGTTAACGAGGATGTAATTGTAAGTTTTCACGTATCTCGACTATTCTCATGAATTTTGAAATTAATGACTATGTAAATCTTCAGTGATTATTATATTTATAACAACAGGGTTCGAACCTGAATCTATAGCAGAAACAAACCTCTTAATCTCAAGCTCGTATTACTGAAACGAAATTTTGATTATTACGAGCTGTGTCGAGCATATGGGTGTCATTGGCTAATATGTATAATAGATTTTTATTATTCTATTACCATGCTGTTGATTTAATGTAGGCAAAAATGGCAAGAAAATTCTTGAAATGAAAATTTGGAGCGCGTATATGAGTTCTTTTTGTCAATATATTGCTTTATTTAGAAGGAAGATTGAACCCCATATCGTCTAGGAGAAAGATTGTAAGATTAACTTTCTCATTTATAGAGTACAAAAAAACAGGCATATCGTTAGTTTTGGACTTGAAGCTTTAAATTTTGATGCCAAGAGGCAAAGGAGAAATGCTTTCATGCGTCATCTTTCTCGCTTAGCACTTGATTTATCTCATGAAGTGCACAAAAAGTGGGACATTAACTGCCAAGATGCAGCTTAACTTGTATTAATGTTTCCATATTTCCAATAGATTTTGAAAAAAATGTTTCAATTTATCAGACAGAGTAATTAATGTAATCATAACTGAAATTAGCGAGCATCTTTATAATTGTACACTAAGACTTCTACCCTAAACGAAAGGATATCATCTAAAATAAAAGAGGATAATCGAATAAATGCTCCTTGTTTTAGTTCTTCTAGGTACTTGTGTAAGCCCATGGGTCTCGATTTTTCTTGAACCACCATATATATAATATATATGTATGTATGTATATATATATATGTATGTATCTCGAGTTGGATTTTCATGGAATCACAACTCCCATATTCTGGCTTCAAAAACGAAGAAAAAAAACAGAACACGTACACTGGTGCATTGAAGATGATCAAGGAAGCCCATAGTATACATACGTATACGATTGGAAATTATAGGTGCATGTGGATTAGTGAAGCAAAGACAGAACACTCTTCAAAGACCCTAACTTGAATGCTCTCTCTCTCTCTCTCTCTCTCTCTCTCTCTCTCTCTCTCTCTATCTATCTATCTATCTCTCCCTCACTCCCTCTCTCTCTCTCTACCTCTCCCTCTCTCTCCCTCCTTATAATAGAGAAGAGAGGCCCTGCAAGAACTAGGATTCCCTAGACATACATCGGATCTGCTGCAATCTTTCATTGCCTCCTTACCCATCCCACTGTATATTTATCTCTCCCCTCCATTATTTTTTCCATTATCCATCAAAGATAAAATTAATACTGAATGTCAATGAGTAGTGGTGCTTGTACTTTTCAATCAGCTGATAAAAAATGTTCATGTAAAAGAGGGATGCCTGTTGCCCTATTTAAAGGTCAGATATATATATATATCTATACATAAACTCTAATATAGTGCCAACGTGACCTCGTTCTGGCTCCATTATATACCATGGTGCAAATTTCAAGTTTTACTTAAGATAGGAAGCGGGTTTTCTATCTTAATTAAAGTGACAATTTCAAGCTAAGCAAATTTCTTAAAGTGAGAACGAGAACGAGAGGTCCCATTTGCCTTTGCTTATGGTACAAGGCCATGTGTAAGCAACGAGGAAAATAGAGAGAGACTTACTCATAATAAAGTGGAGAGAGGGGTGAAGGGGCCCAGGAGGTAATAATGGAAGTTGCCTTCATCCTCTCTGGACTTGTTCCCACGTAGCCATTCTTGTGAGCCCCTTACCTTCCAATATTGAGCTTCAAGCTTTGTTTGGACTTCAGGATACTGCTAATATATCGACCATCAAGAAAAAATAATAATTAAAAAGCACATAAAAACATGCAAATTAAGGTTTGACCATTCAAATGAGGCACAGTATGTGGTGTTTACTTTAGAAAAATGATAGCAGACAGCTCTAATGTCGAGACAATTAGCCCAAAAACACAACCCCTTGTCATTTCATCGAAAGATTTTCTTGTTACCTGTCGTTACAGTGACTAATAATTAAGACGTGATAACGATTGCTTAACATATTAGACACCCAACGTGCAAAATCTCTGTGCTTTATTAGTGGAAATCTGTGACAGAAAACACAACCATAATATCTGGCATACTGTAATTTCATGTCCCTATTCTAACCTGGGTTTGTCAGCTATTCAACCGCTCTTTCTTGAAGATACCGTTTACCCGATCCATCAATCATTTTCCATGTCTTCATCTTCATTTTTTATTTCACTGGCCGGCTAGGCAGGTTAACGACGGCAACTCTCCCATCCTTTTCAGAGCTTATAATTAATAAGGAACTTGCATCCACTCAATATATACGAGTAGAGCTCAATTTAACTTGCTAAAATAACTTGTGTCGGTGGTGAAATTATGAATTCACAGGAGGGGTGCTGAAAAGAAAGAAAAAAACTAATAAGATGAATTTCCAAATACGTCTGTTAGATGGATCAAGATGAAAAAAAAAATGTTATTGTGAGAAAATGGTTAATTATTCAGAAAAACTAGTTGAAAACCACCAAAACTTTACGTGTTGTTTGATAACAGAATGGAGTGATGAAAATGAAATGTAAAGTTTATTTCTATTTTATTGGTGTTTGATTGAAATGAATGAAACTAGAATGAAAATGAAAAATAGAAAGCGGAAGGGAAATGTGAGTGAAAATTAAAAATAATTTCATTATTCACTTTTGTCATCATTATCATATCAAACACCAGTCATTGTTGTTGGTGATAATATTTTTTTCTAAAAAAATAAATTAATTTGCTAATTGTTTTAAAAAAAGATAAATAGGATGGAACCAATTTGTACATCTATTGAAACTAGATCCAATTACGTTGTGAATATTTATAACTTTGTAAAGTATGCATGTAGTTTAACCCATTAGAAGATAATCCAAAAAATAAATATAAGAACCCATAAAACAAAATAGAAAAAAAGAAGTATAAACTTAGAAAAAAGAAGAAAAACTAAGTAAACCCAGATGAATCTCTTAAATATGATCTAATATCTAAAACCTGCAACTTGTGAAATCTTGAACACATGTTCAATCAAGAAACTTAGCTCTCAATAAATTTAATTTTGAATGATAAAATTGAGAAACAATTATTAAAAAAAAACTTGCGAAAGAAGAAAACAAGAACAAAAAAATATGGATAAAAGTTGTCAGGAAAAATCCAATGAGAATGAAACTTGAAAGCATAAAAATACTCCAAAATAAAAGAAAATCCAAATAAAAGAAATAGGACCTAAATTGAAAAAATAAAAAATTCTAAGGGCTGAAATTGAAAATTATTTGTAATATAATAAATTATTTATTAATAAAAGTAATAGAGGATGAAATAAAAAAAAAATATAGATGGCTAACTAAATAAAATGACACCACAAAAATAGGTAAAAAAATCATAAAAAATAAAATAACATCAATTTAGAAAAGCAAAAAAAACAATCAATCTCAAGAAATCTCTTAAACCTAGTCTCATTTTTAAAAGTTGTATCCCATGAAATCTAATTGTCAACTAATTTTAATTCTAAAGAATGAGATCGATAAAAGAAAATAATAAACAAAACCATTCAAAAAAGCAAAGAAAAAAGAGTAAGGATAAAAATTTGATAGAAAAAACTCAAGGATGATGCAATTTAATGAGAAAAATGAAAAATTATCTTAAATAAAATAAATAGCAATTAAAAAAATAAGAACTCAATTTTAAATATTAAAAAAATAATCATAAGAGTTGATATTGAAAGATATTTGTAAAAACCAAACAAACTTACAAAAACATCCTATTAAAAAATTTATACATGGAATCTTATTAGTCTAAGCCCCATTTATATGACCATCTTAATGCATACATACTTTTCTTACAAGTATCTATATCGAGACTTCATAAGTGTTTATCATCCCATAAAACTTATATACAACTCGTTATTCATAATGTCAAGACTTATACAAATTATCAAAACTAAAAAGATCATGGTGATAAGTATTTACTTGTTTCTTTCACTAACCCTGTTTCATTTGTTTGAAATCTTGTAATTGATGTATATTATATTCTCTTTTAAAAAATATTAAAAATGCACTACTCAATATTCTTTTAACAATTTAGGTACTTGTTACCCATAAATAGATGTACCTTTATATCATTACATATAATTTTTTTACTCTTAATTTTTCAATATATGAAATGTTATTATACATGCTAATTTTATGCGTATCTATTTATTGTGTTTTCTTTTTCACATAATAATCATTCATATTTCTTAAATAACCCAAAAGACTTAAATAAACACCATTAAAAACAAAATGCAAATCCAGTTCTTTACCAAAATGATGTCTTCATTTTGAGAAATGGTCTAACTATTTCTTGAATCAGTCCAGCCATTTCTCAAAACATCTAGTTCATTTTTGTAACTGGAAAATTTTTCCTAATCTCTTCATCTGTGATCAAACCTTCATCCCTAAAATTTTGAGTTTTTCTTACATTGATGCAAATTTCATACTTAACATATCAAATAGTGAATTCACTAAAGACACACATTCAAATACTAAAAACCTTCCATTTTCCCACAAACTCATGGGAATAGAAATCCCTAAAGGTTTTTCTTTTCCAATCTTTAACCAAATTATACTTCAGTTATATTCTTTATTTATGAAATTTTATCATGAAACATAATTCTCTCTATAATTACTCAAAACCCTAGAATTCAAGAAACTTAATCTTTTATCAAGATTTCATGCAATTAATTGCATATAACTTATCAAAGATGTTCCCTTATCATTAAACGTGCATAAATTTTCAATAAAGAGTTCACACCAAAAATCTGTCTTTATCAAACCTATCTCTCAAGGTGGGGTTCCTTCAATAAGTCAATATATCCTTCCCAATCAGACCTTATACTTTCTAGATATATTTTCATAATCAACCCAATTTTCCCTAAATCTTTTTCAAGAATCCTAATTTCAAGATTTGGGGATATTATCTTTCCTTGAGTTCTTTACTAGTTTTTTAACCATATAATCCCTCTAAATAAAATTCTCTGCAACCTAACACAACCAATTGTGTCAAAACAATCTTCAAGTTTTCAATTCCCCACATACCTTGATTTTATGATATTTATGGTTTTACACCTTTTCCTATAGTTATATTAAAATTAGGTATTTAGAGTGCCTTACTAACAGGTTTTGTATCATAACAACCTTGATTGATCAATGCTTCTTGTTTTTAACTATTCTTGTGCTTCTTCTTAAATAATCTCTTTAGGGTTTTCTTTAATTAAGTTTTTCTCTTTTTAAATAATCTCTAGAAATATTAGCCCTCTCTTGAAATGATACTTTAGAGGCTATGAGTTTTTTCCTCAAGAAATTAAGTTTAGGTTCTTGCCTCAGTTGTTTTTTAAATAATTGTACCCCTTCATTCAATGTCCGAGGGAAACAAAAAAAAAATCAAGAGATACACTTAGTCCTTAGAGTTTTTCTTCTAATTTATGGTGTTTCTCTTCTAAATTGTTCCTAAAATTTAGCCATACACCTTTTCTAAATAAAATTATAATTTTATCTCATTTATTTAATAAAAAAGATAAAGAGTTTATGAGTGGCAAAGTATTTTATGGGGTACAGTAACTTCAATTAAAGACTTAGATTTTTTATATATCTACTATTTATATGTAATAATTTTTTGTACAAAACAACATTCACACAACAAATACATATGGCACGTGACACTCACGTGATTTTTGAACTAGTGGTTATTGAAACTTTCACGAGGCATTTTATCTTGCCTTCATCTTCTCTCTTTTCTTATAGTTTGTTGCAAGTTACAACTTCTCAAGTACTAGTTGCGTATTCAAAAAACCAAAGACCTCGTGTCACCATGTCATCACTGTGACTTGTCAAATCAAATGAAGTTAATTAACATGTGTGAACTTGCATGTAGGTCAAGGTGAAACAAGAGCCTAGTTTCCCGCCATCCTTCACGAGCCAAAATGAATCCAAAGCAAAGTTGTCAATACCGTTCCGGTCGTCGTTCCGGTCGTCGTTCCGGTTTTTCTATTGAAACGGAACGTTCCGGTTTCGGAGCGTTTCGGCGTGCCGTTTTGGAGTTATACTGTTCATATATAATTAATTAATTATATATATATATATGAAAAAACTTAAAAATAAAAAAATTAAATATAATTTTTATTTCTTATAAAATCAAAGTTAACAATAATTTTATTTTTTTATAATATATAGTTTTTTTAATTTTATTGTTTTGATTTTCACATTTTCAATATATCTCATAATATATATATATATATATTGCAAATCAGCTCACACTCACACACCTATTTTCTACTCACACACCCATTTTCTTCTATTTTGCAAATCACGTGCAAATCGCAATCACCTCACAGGCTCACACTCACACACCCATTTTCCACTCACACGCCCATTTTCTTCCTCCCGAGTCCCGACTGCTTGAGACTCTCTCTCTTTCGTTTCTCTAACTACAACGAAGAGCTGATAAGGAAATCAACAGATCATCTGCTTTCATTGATTTCTCGATTTCCTGTGCTCTTCTCTCGTGTACATTCTCTCTTGCTCTACTGAGTACTGATTATCAAAAGCCTTCTCCCTCTCGCTCGCCTAGAACTCAAGAGTCAAGAACACAGGTAAGTGGTAACAATTATTTTTCGATCGAGACTTTGAATATTGGTTTTAGGTTGTTCAATCGATAAAAATAAGGGTTTAGGGAGATTTTGAGTGAAAATGTAAAATTGATTTGGGGGAAAGGGGGTGCCAGGGTGCTGCTCTTAATTCAATTTTTTTTCATGGCCGAAACGGCACACCCGGAGTGATTCCGGCGCATTCCGGCCGGAATTTGGCCGGAATTTCCGGAACGGGCCGGAATGAAAACCGGGACGAAACCTACGTCGTTTCATCCCGGTTTTCTCACCGGCATGGCATGTTCTGGCCGTTCCATCCGGAACAGCACGGAATTGACAACTTTGATCCAAAGTGAGACATGTAGAACTCATGATGGCATTTTAAAATTTATGAAATTAGACATGTAGAACTCATGATGCCATTTTTTTTGCTAATTTTAAATTAGAATTTTGGTTTTCGATCAAATAGCAAACTTTGTTAACTATAGACATAATAGAATTAGATAATTGTAAAAAACAAATAAGGCCATGTGTTTATTTTATTGTAAATTAAATAAAAAAATATGTAATTTTATTTGTTTCAATGTCCCTTTACATTAAACATGACTGGATTTGATCTAAAATTTAAAACCACATGTATCATATTAATTATTTCTCAAAATTATTAATCTTACTAGCACTTACATCGCCTTATTGAATGTGAGATATGCATAGAAATTAGACGAGAAAAGCATGCTCATTTCTCCCTTCCTTTTTTCTTTCCTTATTCGTGCATGTTTTTGTGCTATGATTTCTCATTTGTAGATGTTGAGTATACTTGATTTTTTTTTTATAGATGTTGAGTAACATTGGTCTCTTGCTATTTTGTAATGCTAGTAATGAGTCTTAAATTTCAAGTTGTTTAAGAATAAAGTTGATATATTAAATAATTAATTAATCTTTTAATTTAAATAATTAATTAATCTTTTAATTTAAATAATTTGATTCATTTTTCCTAACCAAGATGTTTAATGGCTTGATATGCAAAGTCTAGGTGGTTGGTGGTAGCAAGTGATGGTTGGTAACTATAGTAGTAGCATATAATGCCTAGTAAACCAAGGTGACCGGTAACAATGATAGTAGAAGATGCCAATGCGATCAACAACTAGTACTTGCAAAAGATTTTCTATGATAGATGTGAGGACACTCTAATTTTTAAGTTGGTAACTTTATAGAGAGAGAAAGTGCAAAAGTATTTTAAGAAGATAGACTCTCTCTCTATATATATATTGAAGGTGTTAAGAATGAAGAGATGGTAAACCTTGAGTTTAAAGGATTCATGATGTATTTATAGTTCGTAAGTCTTTTTTTTTGTGGAGAAAAATGGACTAAAGTGTAAGTTTACTCTTATGATATCTAAGTTATATTTTACTCAAAATAATTCATATTAAATCAATATAAAATATTAAGGTATTAACATGGGGTCTTGAAAAATTTATCAAGGAAATATTTGACTCATACTAGTTGTTAGAGTCCACCAAAGATAAAAATGAATCCAAGCATGCTACTTGGAACTAAACACGTTGGGCTCAATCGTGATAGCTTGATCGCACAAGGGCATATGCTCATTGATCACCCTTGTATTTCTTGAGTAATTTTTTTATATGAATCTTTGGGGTTTATTTTAAGGGTTCTTGTGGTATATTAAAAAAACAATGTGCGAAGATCTAAAGACAAACAATATGAACACATCAGCCAGTAATATTTTATTGTCTATATATGAAAAACAATGTGCGAAGCCCTAAAGGCAAATAGACCCATAAAGGCAAGTTGAAAAATTTGTCATAAACAACACCCACTTGCTATTGCGAACAAAAGTTAAGTACTAGTTAGCTCACATTGACATCATCTTGAGGTATAATTGATCGGCTCTTGAATTGGAATAAGCATGTAGGCTTTCATTTTTCTTTTCTTTTTCTATACAATTTAAGGGGAAAATGAATATTTACTTGCAATAAAAAATGACATCCTCACTATTGAAGCAACAATATGTGTGTCCAGTTAATTTTAATTTGGTACTTAACGTCGGTTAAAGATTGGTACATTTTCATGGTTAAGAATTCACGTCGAGGTTGCTGATATTCAATCAAGATCTTGGATTGCTGCCCCAAAATGTTATAAAAAAATGCAAAATAAATCTTTTAAGGGTTAATTGAAAGGAGTGCAAGTTGTATACGTGGACGAGTGTATGACATGAATTTAAACATTTATAATTGAAAGATGGAAGTAAGCACTTTGAGGTAAACCGGGAGATGAACTGCCACACAACCAATTAAATTAGCTCCAATATAGATTGCTCGTCTTGTACTTGGCCAAATAAATGAATTATTTGTCTTATCAAAAACTTGTGAATAACATTATCTTTAATGTATTAGTTGTCTTATACATTTAGTATACAACAAAATCTTGAAGCTTATGGACAATAAATTCTGTAAATTTCTTTACAAAAATTGTTTTGTTTCTGATAAACGTAAGAAAAAAAAGATTAAATAGAGGAAAATATGTTAAAATTGTGCCACCTGGTATTGACATTCTCTAAAATAAAGGAAAGATGTGTTATAATTGTGGTAAGAAATGGTAGTTTTTAAAAGAAAGAGAAGCAAGAAGATTCTTGTAATGTCCAAGATTCCAATAATAAACTAAGTTGGTTGCAATGGTTTCAAAGTTGTATATTGAGATTATTATTGAACTTCATATGATTGTAAGTTCCATGTTTAGTTAATGGTGGTATAATTTTGGTGTAACCATTCATGAATGCAACGATAACAATCATTCAAATATTATAAAGTTGTGGAAGATGAATAAGAAGTTTTCATAGGAAATTGCAAAGGTGGTGAGAAAAGAAAGTGTTGATAAAAAAAAGTTCACTTTTAAAAAGAAATTGTTGTTGATTAATACCTTCCATGTACTAGATATATAAAAAAAAACTTACATTTGGAGAGTTTGCTTCGTAAAAGGGTTTTAAGGTTGTTGTAAGAAATGACTACTCATGTGATGGAATGTTCATACTCAAAATTTAATAATAGAATTACTTTTTTTACTTACATGAATGAGTTATCTTTCTCTGTCTGACATGATTATTTAGCACGTGTTAGTTTTAGGTCATTAAAATATATGGCTAAGCATGATTTAATTTATTATAAAATTAAAGATAAAATAACAGGTAAAATTTACATTCAAGAAAAGATGACTAGAAAGAAATACAAATTTATTAGAACATATGCATTCTAATATATGTGAATTGAATAACATCTTAACTAGACGAGGAAATAAATATTTTATAAATTTTATTGATGATTATTCAAAGTATACTAATGTTTATTCAATGAAACTTAAAAATCAAGCTTTTCAAATGTTCAAGGATTACAAATTAGAAGTTAAAACCCAAAAGGTGAAAAAACTTAAAATTCTAAGGAGTGTTGAAGGTGTTAAGTATTTTTCCATGGATTTTATTTTATTTTATGAAGAAAGTAGAATCATACATAAAATTAGTGCTTTATATACACCTCAACAAAATGGTTTGGCGAAAAGAAAGAATAGAGCACTTGTTGATATGCTTAACTCTATATTAGTGAATGCTATGTTGGCTACTAGTTGTTTTGGGGAAGTTTTACTCATTACATAGAGTCTGTAAACTGATTAGATCTCTATATGGATTGAAACAATCATCTAAGCTATGGTATTGGGAATTTGATTATGTAATTTTAGATTTTAAATATAATAGTACTAATAAATGTATTTATTCTAGATTTACAAATGATTGTGATGTGATAATGTCTTTATATGGATGACATGCTCATATTAATACTAACATGAATGGTGTCAGTGATACAAGAAACATCTAACCTCAAAGTTCATTAATTGAGGTAGATACAATCTTAGGTACCAAAGTAAGAAAACATAGTGGGAGTTTTGCTCTTTGTTAATCTTACTGTATTGTGAAAATGTTAAATCAATGTAATCATATGAATATCAAAGAAGAAAAATACTCAGTGTTAAATCAATTTAATCATATCAATATCAAAGAATAAAAATACTTAGTATAATTTTTTCTTTAAGCTTCCTTTAAGCTGAGAGAAAATATTGGTAATTCAATTTGCTCAAATTGAATATGCTAGTGAAATTGATAGTTTAATGATGACATTCATTGTACTAGATCAAATATTGCTATCACAATGTGCAAATTCTCTAGATACACAAGTAATCCTAATACAAATTATTGGAAAATAATTATAATTGTACTTGGTTACTTGTAAAGGACTACAAATCTTGGATTATTTTATAATAATTTTACAATTGTACATGAAGGTTATATTAATAATAGTTGGATAACTAGTGGAAGTGATAATCAATCAACCTTTAGATGACTATTTATTTTAGGAGGTGGTGTTGTTTCTTGAGTTTCAAAGAAATAAACATGTATAACTCATTCTACTATAGAATTTGAGTTTATAGCTTTAACAACTACAAGTGAGGCAAAATGATTGAGAAATGTGATATTGGATATTATGTTATGGCTTTTACCAATTAAATCTACATATCAACCACTATGATAGTCAAACAACTATGTATAGGGTATTTAGCAAAATTTACAATGAAACACCTAAACATATCAACCTAAGGCATGAATATTGTTGTTACCTACTTTTGACCCCACACAAAAAATATATATAAAAAAATTGAACAAAATGTTGAAAACAATAATAGAAATATTAGTGATGAGAACATGGACAATTCCTAGAAAATTGTCAAATATTCGTTAAGGAGGACCAAAGTATACAAGATGGGAAAACTTGATAGTATTTGTTTTATTGATGAAGGCCTGCTGGCAAGGAAAAGTAAATTTATAAAGGAAAAATAAAAAAATTGATGTCTCATGACTTGATAGGATTTTTCCATGGTTTAAATGAATTTATTGAAGACTTGATTACAAAGAAAAATAGTTTATAGAGTCAATTTGGGCTTTAATTGAAAGAAATTAAAGTTTCAGCGTTAAATCATAATTTTGAAAGGTTAATTTGGTCAAATAAGGAGCTTGATTGCATAAAAGTTGAGGTTTAATAAGAAATTAAAGACTTGATTTAGTAAGTTCAAAACCAAGGACTAAAATTGTAAAAAGGTGTGAAACTTCAAAGACTTAAATTAGCAAAATAAAGGGGGCGGGGGGGGGGGGGGGGGGGGGATTGAAGACAATTGAAATTTGATGGACAATTAAAGGTAATTTTGCATAAATCGAGAACCAATGACCAAATTATAAAAAAAGAGTAAAAATTTTAGGTTGATAATTATGTTTGACAGGGGAAATTGCATGAAATTAAAAGTTATTAGACAATCATGGGTGAAATTAGAAGTTGAAGAACTAAATTAAACTTTTCCGAATCCTAAATTACAAACCTAATTTATAGGGGTTTAAACAAGATAATGTTTCACTTAGCTTTAATGAAAGGATTGAGTGACACGTCGTTCATTCACAATTTAGCTTTAGTTTTTGCAATTTAGGTTGATCAAGTAGGCAATTTCATGCAAATAAATGAGGCGTTTCAAATCACATGTGGGGTTGTAACCACTACCATTCAACTGAGAAATACCGTTTCTAAAAATATTGTTCATTCTCATTGAAATTTTGGACAAAATCGAGAGCCTAATTGTACTCTGTTGTGCTCAAGACTAAATAAACAATGCAAATTCAATGTCAAAATGAAATGATTATCGGAAAAATCTATATAAAAATTAAGTTCAAGGACATAAATATATTTTTCATAGGCTAATTTGATTAAATCAAGTGTCAAATTAAGAGTTTAATAATGTTGATGAATTAATTTAGGTGTAATTAAAGAATTTAATTAGATGTAAAGAATTAATTACACTTTAAGTCAAATTAATTTGATTAAGGACTTAGTTGGTGAAAACTTAATTATGTGAAACAAATTTAGGCTTGACTAAGAAGATTGAAATTTTAGAAGACCAAATTTAATTTTTACCAAGATAATTGATGAAAATTAATGGAAAAATCACAAGAAAATTAAAAGTTTAGAGTCAAGCAAGGGTCAAATTGTAAAAATTCATGGTCAATGATTATTTTGTATAAGACTTTTAAATGTGGTGGTCAAATTGCATAAATTAAATACTAAGGACCAATATGAAAAATGCACAAAATTGACAAGGATAAAATTACACAAAATTGAAAGTTTGGAGCCAATCAAGGGTGTAATTAAAAAAATTCAATGACGAAGGACTAAATTAAACTTTGGCCAAAATTGGGCCATTTTGAAGAAGAAAAAATTTAAAAAATAAAATAAAAAGGTACTTGATGACGCATTGTCTCGTATGCTAAAGGAACTAGATGATACATTATCTAAGAATTGTTCATTGTCTTCTTCTTCTTTAGCCTAAAAAGATTGTTCATGAGGCCACTTTTAAGGTGCATTTAATATCTTATCTCTTCATCAGATTTGAAAAACTATATACTACCATGATGGTCTAACATTTAACCATTCCCCGATATGACTCTTTCTTGCTAATTGACACCATAGTCGTGACGACACTAATATAAAAGGCCAACTTATATAGTCTTTAACTTTAAAAATTAACAATTCATGATAGTTACTTTGAGTCAACGATTGAGATTTTTCCAAGATGAATCAAGGGCCAAGATTTATCATAAATAAAGACAAGATGACCATTTTCCACCCTCTACAAATAGGGGTAGATTTCATGCATTAAGCATAAAAAACCAGCTTTCAAACTTGACAAAAAAATCACTCTTCCTAGTTTTTTCTTCTGCTATTACCATATCTCTTCTTTCCCTCCACCGCTTTCTTAGCCACCACAGCCTCCCATATGCCATGGGTGATGGTAGCCCAACACCATTACAGCCATATCTCCTCCTTGGCGCAAAGGACAACCACCATAAGTTTCTTCCTCTCTGTTAATTTGTTTTTGCCAACCTCTCCCTCCAACCAACAAATCATTCACCAATGTTTTCTGCTCTATCGTGAGCCAACAACGCCTCCACTAGATCGCTAACTAGGCTCCCTAACACTAGGTGATCCCTTACTCACCTTCACTGTAATTGTGACCATTGCATGCACAATGTAAATTCATTCTGCATGCGGTGCTAATTTAATAAGTGTGCAATAATAGGTTGGACTCATTTCAGCCTAGCCCAACTAATTGGGTCAGGTCGTACCCACTAAATAAATATATATTGGGCCTTAGTTAGCCTAACTAGACGAGGCTTATGCCCGATGTTTATGCCTAAATGATTGGGTAGGGCCTGACCCAAACTCAAAATAAATAATCCATATCTATTGGGTTACCAACTAGACCAACCCGACCTAGCTGAGTTGGAATCAACCCATAGTATAATGTAATATAATATAATAAAAAAAACCTAAGAAAATCCAAGGTTCATTTTGAAAAAATATTTATGATTTTCTTGCATGTTTTTTTCTATCAATTTTGTTCAATATCAGGTCAGGTCATAAACTTGTATTGTAAGATATAAACTTGATACAAATACTTGATTTTCTATGAAATCTTTGGAAAAAAAAAGAAATAAGTAAATCCTTATTTAAAAAACACCCAAAAAAAGTTTTATTTTTGTGTATTCAGCCAAATACTAAAAGTTTTCCAAGAATATGTTTTAAAAAACAAAAATCTCATCTTTCTTATATTTTAAAATGCAAAACAAGTATCATAACCAATTTATGATTATTCATTAGAGTTTGACCAAAATATAAAAAATCCTTTACCAATAATTTTATTCACTTTTATATTTAAAGTTTTAGGATTTAGTTATAGACTTTACTATTAGGAGGTAGAAAACTACAATATATAATATCTCAAATATTAAAGATACAAAAAAATGATGATAAAATTGGGCTAAAAATGGTTAGGTGTTGGCTCTAATAGGGTATAAATTCTCTCACAAAGAAAGATTTATCTTGAACCTTAGATGAGACCAATAAATAGAACTTAACCTAGAAAAAACAATGTAGCTTATATTAGGTAGGGTGCACTAGGGGTGATGTGTTCACCCCTTAAATAGCTAGTATTTTTAACCAATTTTTCACAGATCATTAGGTTTTCTAATGACCATAATACTAGATAAAGAATCATGAATTATATAATCATAATCTTATGATTATATCTAAAATGTTTTTTTCCATACTCAAGAGGTAGACTCGTCGTTTGACTTTGTGCACGTCATTAAAACCACCATTGTAAAACTAGAATAAGTACAGTGCTCATATCTATAAAACACACTTTAGAACCCTATAATTTTGATCAAAGGGTTGAGCTTTAATCATTCTTTTATTAAATCCATAAAAACACTAACAAAACCATATGATTACCCTTTGCAAAATCAGAGCTAAAAAAGAAAGAACAAAAGACAGAGAAAGAGAGAAATACTGAGAAAATACCCTAGTTATGAAGGTTTACGAGCCTACCATAAGGGTCTCTTCATCTTTAAAAAGGCAATAAGTTTGTGGAAACAAAACCTTATAAATGATAGCCAAGAAAGACAATAACTATTTTAAAATTATAAAGGTATATTTCCTAGCCTAAAAGTGGAGTCCATGTGACCTATTTGAGTTGATTTTGATTATAATTTAAACTATGTTAATGTGTTACAAAAATGACAAACTATTTGGAATGCTTGAAAAGTAGGGACATGCCTTTTTTGTTGTAATTCTTTATCTTATGGTTTGATGTTGTTCTGTAAAGCATTTTTATGATGTATGGATTTTTTGATGTGATAAAAAAATTCTAGTTAAGTTAATTTTTGATAAAATAATGCTTGCTTTCTTAGTTTTTTTTAGTTTGTTGAATGCATTGATAAGTTATGTAGTTAATTCTATATTTATGAGGCTTTGGTCGTGACCAAAATATGTTTTGTGAATCAATTTGGAATCCAAATTGCATGAATAAGCTCAATGTTTTTATTTGCCAATTTTATAAAATGGGATTTCATGCATGTTTCCCATGTTTTTTTTTGTTGTTGTTTGTTTCGATTTAAGCGTATATCATTATGACAAATTGGTTAGTATGAACCAAAAAGATTTGGTTTTAAGGTTTGGTATGTATTTTAAGGTTTTGCAGTAGGCTGATGCATTTCTGGGCAAAATCTAGGTTAATGTTCTTCAAGCTTTTTCTAATAATATTGCCTTAACTATAATTTTTTTGACTTGCTTTATTTCATTTCTTTGAATCTTCACATTTACATGACATCATTAGACAATAATCTAGTTTCTTCATGCATCAACAACTGTATTTGTGAGTTTTATTCTTAGGTTTTATTTTTGGTACCACAATCATTTTTTGGTCAAATCAAGATTATTGGGTTTTGTTGCTTGATTATTGATCTTTGCATGGTTTATAATATTTATGTTCCTTTTATAGTCATGAATTTTGGTTTGGTTTAGAGCTTGTGTTGCAGAAATTACTTTGAATGTTCATCGATGTTCTTTGTGTTTTTACTTGGTTTTGACTGAAATATTTTGAGTTATTGACAAGTTTTATCTATTTTTGGTTCTGTTTTTGGCTTGTTTTCAAGTCAAAACCATGTTTTTGGTTTGATTTATAGTTGGACCAAAAAGTTTAGGTCAACTAGGTTACATCAACTCAGTCGGGTAAACCTAGTCGAGCCAAAATTGGTTTAATGGTTCATGCCTTGTTTGGCTAGCAGAGCTTTTGCTAAAGGTTTTTTTCTTTTTGGTTAAAGGGTGTGTTTGGAAAATTGCTTTTATGCCTATTTTGGGGAGTTTTATTCCAAAAAAAATAGGTCTTTTTCCAAACCAAGTTTAAAAAATAATAAACAATTTTTGAATAATACAATTTTCTTTCTTTCATATGGCCAAAAATCCTTAGAATTGTTTGAGATTTTTTTTAAAAAAATATAAAAATCTTTGGCAAGTTTTATTTAAATAGGATATTGTATAAATTTTATAATAAGTCTGTAAAATTCTAAATGATTTTGACCAATATTTCAATAACTCTAAGAACTTTAATATATAAAATTAATGAACATTCTAGTATAATTGTTGAACATACCAATTATACATTTTCATTAGGTTTTTATGTTATTACTAAATTGGGTTTAAGGCTATTTAGTCTTTCTTCATTTCTTAAAATATTTTAAAAACTTTATGAGAAGTGGCTTTATGCTCTTTGAGTGGCAAGTGACTATTCATTGGAAGAAAATCAATTACTATTGTTGTGTTTGGAGCTGCATGATGCCCTCTTCAACAAGGGGAGTTTTGTGGTGTTTGGAGTTGCATGATGCCCTCTTCAACAAGGGGAGTTGCGTATGGTTATTTGCATGATGATTTGGTGTCACCCAACCCTTGTTTCTCTTTTCCTCTTCCCTTTCTCCTCCATATTGAATTTAATGATCAACAAAAAAAATCAATGTATCCTCTTATTTTATGACATTTCATATTTGACACTTAATGTCTTGATTTCTAAGTTTTACTCGTAGCCCATTTATAAAAAAAAATTTATTTTATTTTTATTATTGGATCCATAATCTTGATTTTTATTTTTTTCAATTTTGGTTCGCATTCTTTTGATTTAGATTCTTATGTGAATTTGATTCTTGTTTTCAATTTTACTTTTCAATTCAAAGTTTGATGATATTTAAGGTTAGACTTTCAATATTTTGATTTTAAATTTTGATTTTTATCTCTTTTATCAAAATTTAATTTGGTTACAATTTTACCTTGGATCCATAATTTTATTTTATTTTCGTATTTGATCCTCATTTTCTTGATTTTAATTTTTTTTGTTTTGGACTGTTTTGTTAACTTTCTTTTTCTTTACAGTTTTATTCTTCAACTCAAAGTTTGATTATATTTAAGGTTAGACCCTCAATCATTTGATTCCAAGTTTTGATTCTTAGCCTTTTTATTAAATTTTTATTTGTTTTCAATTTCATCATTGGATTTTTTTCTCTTGGTTATTTTTTTAAAATGGTCCTCATTCTCTTGGTTTTATTTCTTGTTTTAAATTATTTTATTAATTTGATTCTTTTTTCTATTTAATTCAAAATTCTAGGTTGTCCACTTATTTTATTGGAGTCGATTCGAGAGCCAATCTGAGACAAGTATCGAGTCATGTGTCAGGTAAGTTAATCTAAGTTAATTTTATTTATTTATTTTTGTATAAAAAAAGTAAGATTTATATCATTTTGAAAAAAATAATAAAGGAAAATAGTCAATGATTTTTTACTTGATCTTCACTATGTTTGTCGTGGGTTGATCAAGTCACAGGTCAACCTATGTTTTTTCATATTAATTTACATCAAGTCAATTATCCTCAAGTTTCTTTTGAAACTCGATCCGTCGTAGTTCTCAGACGTAAAACTATCATTTTATCTATAATTGGATTATCCTGTTTGCATAATTCATTCATAAATCTTGATGACCTCACTTGAATTTATTAGTGTTTTGATTTTTTAGATTTTTTTATTATCATTATTTTAATTTTCCATGCATATCAGGATTCTTAGGATTGTCAATCTTAATTATTTTTTTTCTTTTTATAATGTCGAGTACTAGGTTTTTTTATATTTTTTAAAATGTATGGATAATACTTCACCATCATTTTCCTATATTGTAGAAAATTCAGTCGAGTCCGCTGCTAAACACGAGTGACTAAATTTGAAAATTAAACAGTTACATCATCATCCTTAACAGATCATACTTGTATATATTAGGCCCTTTGATTCCTTTGCAGGGTTTCCCATGCATCCACAACAGAACACACTTTTTCTAATTTAACCTAATCTAATATAATCTAATCTGATCTTGATCATCCATCCATCCGCCCCAATCGCCGTTTTTCCAATCTTCGGATACTACCACGTGGCAGTCATGTCAGTGGACCCCACTGCCCACGGCCTCTGGTTATGGATACATTCGATGGCTCTCTGCCCCAATATTTCTACCCCTCATTCTCTCTCCTAATTATCCCTCCAGGTCCAAGTCTTTGTCAAATTCCGGCCACCACCCTCTTTTTCTGTACATTTATATATATACCCCACCATCCCTCTCTCTCCCTTTACTTCATTCTTTTCTCTCCACTTTTCACTTCTCTACACACGTATCTTTTCAATATATTAGCTGTGCCGCACTGCTATAAACTGTTTTTGTAGTAGTGCCAGATACCCCCATTGTTAAAGAGTTTAGCATTCTTTCTTTGTTTTTGTAGTTTCTTGAATTGGTTTGTTGGGATACTGATGATTTATAGAGCTTTGTTATCAGCTGGTGGAGAGAACATGCTGCACTGTACGGACGTAACAGTGCTTGATAGACAAAGGGCTCGTATCAAATGGCAACAAGAACAGCAGCAGCAGGAGGAGGTTCAACTACCACAGCAAGAGATTAATTATTTTAGTGATTTCAGTGGGGTGTTGCAACAAGCGGGGTTTCATGAGGGTGGGTTAAGTGAGGTGGTGACCCGGTCTGTGAAACCTGACCCGGGTTTGGTGGATAATGGGTGGCATAATGATCATGTTGTGGGGTTTGGTGTTGGGCCTCCTTACACTAATGGGTTGGGTTTTGAGTTGAGTTATGGTGCCATTTCCAGGACTTCTAGCTGCCCACCGGCGGTGGCCGCTGCCGCTGCTGCGGCGACAGCTACTGCTACAAGGAGAGGTGCAGAGTCTGTTGTGTCAGATAAGATTAGTTATGGGGTTGGAAGAGAGAGTTCCAAGAAGAGAAAGTTTGATAAGGTGCAGAATAACTCAAAGGTGTGTTTTTTTTCTTTCTTTCTTTTCTGGTATGTGATCATTGTTTCTTTGAAACTCTGCTGAAAAATCTTGATTTTTCAGCGTTAAATTGTTTCCTTTGTTTTCATTACAATTTTGATTAATTTGACTTGAAAGCATCTTAAGCAAAGGATCTTCGAGTTATTCAATTGTTTGACTGGTTTGTTAGAATAGTAAATTAAACCTCTTTTTTTTTGTATGATCTATAGGTTATTGCAGAAGAGGACACCAGGGACAAAAGGATCAAAGGATGTGCGGAGGAAGGAGAGTCAAAAACCTCAGAGAAAAATCGAAACAAAAGCAGTAGCAGCAATAACAACAGCAACAAAAACAATAACAGTAACAAAGATTATTCTGCCGAGATTTCCAAGGACAATTCCAAAGTAACTGAGGTTCAAAAGCCAGATTACATTCATGTCCGGGCACGTCGCGGCCAAGCTACCGACAGCCACAGCTTAGCTGAAAGAGTGAGTTGGAATTTTAATATTTTCTTTGCTGTTTTGACCGACCCCTCTTTTCCCTCTACTCTGTAGATTTGTTTTAGAAACCCTGTCTAATATATTCATGTGTGTGTTATGCAGGTGAGGAGAGAAAAAATCAGTGAAAGAATGAAGTATCTGCAAGATTTGGTACCAGGGTGCAATAAAATCACTGGAAAGGCAGGCATGCTTGATGAAATCATTAACTATGTTCAATCTCTTCAGAGACAAGTAGAGGTAATTAGTGATCTATGGTGATTTTTTAAGATTAATATTCTCAGCTTTTGTTCTTCTAAAATATAATATTTACCTGACCCAATTTCTTGAACAGTTCTTGTCGATGAAACTAGCTGCTGTAAACCCAAGGCTTGACTTCAACATTGACAACTTATTTTCCAAAGAGGTATAGTAAATCCTTTCACAGGGTGGATCTTTATCACCCTTGGTAAAATTTCAAGTGTTTTGGTAGTTTATTTTGTTACTGATGAACTCCTTTTTGTTTCAATCAACAGGTTTTTCATGCTTGTTCAACCAATTTCCCCTCAAATGGGATACCAACACCGGATATGACTAACGCTGCATACCTTCAACTTAATCCAGCACAACAACAATTAGTTACATGCTGTGGACTGGATATGGGAATAAATCCTCCTGATATGGGGCTTAGAAGGGCCACTAGTACTCCTGTAGCTATTCCTGAAACATTTCTTGACTCATCCAGCTTCACTGTAATGCGTTGTTCACTTTTTATTTCTGTCCATATATATCTAATTTCATATAATTTAGTTTCCTCCTCTAATCTTATCTTCACTTATGTTGCAGCAAATCCAGCCCCCACCAACTTGGGATGCTGATCTACAAAATCTTCACAATGTAGCATTTGATTAAGGAAGACAAACATCCTTCCCAATTTAGCCATTTACAGGTAAGATAGAATTATCATGTCGTTTAGATCTTCACTTTATTGATCTGATAAATTCTGAAAGCTAAAAACAAAGCAAAGTGGTTTAAGCTACCAATGATGAAGAGCATAGAGAACCCCGCAAAAGTTAATGATTTTGCTTTGGGACTAAAATGAGTCGTTGTGATAGAGATGGAGAAAGTTGGTCACTGGAAACTCCTATGTATTCTCCCAAATGATCGAGATCACCGATTCTTTTCAATGACTATTAAGTTTCTCTCAATTCTTTCTTTATAAAGAACGAATCAAAGGTGCGAAGCATTTTGACTGTGTAAAGACAAAAAATGGCCCCCTAGGTAAAAATTTGACGAAGTCTATAATTCTTACTACAAAATAACATTGATAATTATGAATTGTTTCTCATGTTGGAATTTAATCTACTAGTTGGAGGAAAGAGCAACCATTAGATAATGAGGCTGGCTTTTGCTGTTCCTAAATTCCCCTTTAATCACACAATGCGATGACTCATGTTCTGGTAAGGTTAGCAATGGATTCTAAAAGTTGTCATGTTAACTTTTGCAGGTTCTATGGAAGCTAGCAATCTGAAGGTGGAGATGTGAATCAGAATCTCAATTTATACAATTCCTGAGGACTTTATTCTACTTTGCCTTAGGTCCCGATTCTTTTACTTCTCTAAGTACATAGCGTATATAATTGTATGTGTACTTTTCACATGGTATGAATAAAATCAATACCTATTAACATCAAAGCTTCTTTTCCTAGCAATGTAAATATAGCAACCACACCATAATGAGTGATTTTCCATTACACCAAAATGGTCGATAGCGATGGAGGGGGACCAAAGAATTAGGGTTGAAGGGAAGTTTAAGCAATGGTAGGGCAATTGAACTTAAAATGAATGGCCTTTTCATGGACTAATTTCCCCTTTCATAGCAACTTTTTTCCGAAGAGGAAAAGCGCAGAAGAAGGAAAACAAGCCACAAGTGTGATTAACATGCTATAATGGCCACTAGTATATTGTAATTTTCATAAAAACTTGTCCTTGTTAGTCTAATGGCACAAGCTGTCCCTCTGTTGGATGAACCAGAGTGAGAAGTTTAAATTAAACCAGAGGACATGAGCCTACTGGTGGACCTTCTCAGCTCCCTTCAGAGCAGAATTGTACATAGATTGATTGAGACTTTGATATTTGGGCAATAAATCGACAAGAAGAAGCAAGAATTCGTTAGAATGGTTTCCATGTCCTAACATACAGCCATATTGCATTTATGTTTGCTCATCATGGCGCTCTTTAAATATCTCGGATGAGTTTAATTTTGCCTGTATGAAAATAGTTCCATCTGGTATTCTCAGACCAGCTTGTATTCGAGACTAAGTCCACCTCTTTCATTATTTTCCAAGGCATGTCGTTTATCCCACGATTATAGGTTTTATGGGAGTTTCATTCCTCATAATAGGACATGAGGTTTGACTTTGAACCATCATGGCAGAGGAGGAAGTTTAATCTTCTTAAGTACGGGGACAACCCCCTCATATTAGTTCATCTAGATTACTAAAAACTCCCATTAATCTTCAATTCGTAACCATTTGACAGGTTTCTTCTTTCAAGGCAACAGAAAGGCCAATAATCAGCCTGAAAATGACCCAAATTAATTAAGTTCCTTCCTTCAATATCTTTTTGTAGATCTCTGATAAGATGATGCAGGAGAAGAAATTTCTGTGTTTGTACTTTTCTTAGTCCATGCATAACTACAAGAGGTTGTTCTAAAAGCTCTGCGTACCCAGTACCATTTTAATGGTAAGAAGCTACAAATCTCGACATCATTTTAATGGTTTAGGTGACCGAAATGTGAAATAGCAAACTTCAACTTTCACATGCAGTTATTTATTCTGTGCCTATGAAGAGTTTATGCCTTGAATGCACATTATTACCAGACATACCTCGTAATCGTCAAATCTTATAAAATAAGAAAGGAGCCTTTCAGAGTTGGTTCGGGCAACACGCAGGGGACCACAAGAGACCGCTTACACCTTCACTGCACCTCTTGTTCTTGGATTACCAGGAGCCCCAGGCTGGCTTCATTTTCGAACAGTGACTTTGGTGGACCTGGCCTCATCCGAAGGCAAGATCTCTTTGATTCTCTTTGTTTTCTATGGATGGTGAAAGATGATATAGCCTATTTCTCTTTCTTGGGTCCATTTTTGCTTTCTTTGAAGCTTTTTCTCCTCATAATCTTTGAGGTTTCTCTCCACCTTTCACAGTGCAATTCCAAGGTATATAAAGCTAAAACCCACAAATATTGTGTTTTTTGGCTCGTCACTAAAGATATTGTTTCGAGCTAGTTATCTCCCAAGTTTATGTCCTTACATTGTAACAAGAATCCTGAAAATAGCCCGGACAAATCTAATATTTGATTCTTTGGACAAAGCAACAAGCGTGATCAGCGCTCAAAGGTGAAGGGAATATATAATGGTGGGAAATCTATATTTTTTAAATAATTTTGAGCCAAGGCAAAGAAGACCACAGAATTAGTAAAACAATATCCTGAAGTCCCATCCATTCAAGTCTGCAGTGTAGGAATCATAATTGCGATTACAATCGCCATTCCTGAGACAAACCAAGTTCTGTGTAGAATCTGAAACTTGGGAAAAGGTAACACTTGCTATTTTGAACAGCAGACCAGGTTGCTAAAAATTGGGAAAGACTAAGAATGACGATCCTGTTAGAATTCTAATGTGAGATTAGCTTTGGATAAAAAGATGTAGCTGTAGATTTTATCATTAGCTGTAGTCTTTTAGTTTGTGTTTTAGTAGTTTACGTAATTTCAGTTTTCTTTTCTATTCATAACAGGATTATGCAAATCCTATTGAGAGCTTTAGTTTAATTCAATCTCATGTTGTTGAGAAGTCCTAGTTTAGTTCAATTTCATGTCCTTGTAATCCCTATATAAGGAATTTCTGATTCAATAAAGGTTAAGCAAAAATTTCAGCAACTTATTGTGTTGTTCTTTGGGCAAATTTTATGTTCTTCAATTTTCCAGATTTTGATCTCAACAGTGCTTGTTAAATAACAGCTACTGTTCAGATCAAAGAATTTCCAACAAGTGGTATCAGAGCACATCTTCTTGCGGGATCTGTGGGGTTCTTTTTTGAGAGACAAACATAGAGAGTTAGAGTTTAATTGAGTGTAAACACAAGTAGCTTTTTACTTTCAAAAATCATGTCAACCTCCAAAAATAATGCTGCTGCAATTCCACTTTTTTCTGGAGAAAATTATCACATCTAGGCTGTCAAGATGAAGTTTTTTCTGCGATCCCAAGGGTTATGGAACATTGTGGTGACAAATGCTGATCCAATTCCACTATGTGCGAATCCAACGATGGTGCAGATAAAGGCTCATGAAGAAGATAAATTGAAGAAAGACAAGGCAATTACATGTCTGCATTCTGGAATTGCAGACCACATACGAAAATCATGAACTTGGAAACACCAAAACAAATTTGGGACAAGCTCCAGGTCGAATTTGAAGGCAGCAGCAGAGACAAAACTGTAAAGTTGCTAGCATTCAAGAGAGAGTTCGAATTGATGAAGATGAAAGACCATGAATCTGTCAAAGTGTATTCTGGCAGATTGATGAATGTAGTGAACCAGATGAGACTCCTTGGGGAGGCATTTGAAGATCATAAGATTGTAGAAAAGCTTATGATGTCCGTCCTTGAAAAATTCGAAGCAAAAATCTCAGCAATAGAAGAGTCTTGCGATTTGCAAAACCTTCCCATTGCTGAGTTAATAAGCAAACTGCACATTCAGGAGCAAAGAGTGCAGATGAGGGATGATGAAGTTATGAAAAATGCATTTCAAGCAAACTGGAAAGGAAGAAAGACTGGAAATTTCCAGAACAAAGATTTCAACAATGGTAAGAAATTTATCTCGGAAAATAAGTCTATTGTACCTGCAAACAGTCAAATGTTTCCATCATGTTCTTATTGCAAAAGAACAAATCATGGTGAGAGCGAGTACTGGTTTAAAGAAAGGGCTCTTAGTCATTGTGATTATTGCAAGAAGTTTGGCCACAATGAGAAATTTTGCAGGCTGAAGAAGAACAAATCACAGCTACAACAGCAAGCCAACTTTTCTGAAGAAGGTAAGGATCATGAGGAAGCTGAGGAGCATTTGTTTATGGCCTTGCAGACCAGCAATAACTCCCAAAAGAATTCATGGCTGATTGACAGTGGCTACACCAGCCACATGACAAAGTACTTGTCGATTTTCTCTTCAATTGATCATACAATTAGGCCAAAAATCAAGTTGGGGAATGGAGACATTGTGAAAGCAAAGGGAAGAGGTGCTGTCAAAGTCAGCACAACCAAAGGTACTAAAGTTATCAAAGATGTTCTGTACATTCCAGAATTGAATCAAAATTTATTGAATGTTGCACAAATGCTTAGGAATGGATATGAGGTAGCCTTTAAGGAGAATTTCTGCTTTATTACTGATGCAAATGATTCAGCAATAGCAAAAATTAAAATGGAAGGCAGTAGCTTCTACTTAGATTTGAATGTAGTAGAAGGAAATGCTTTAAGTGTGAAATCTGAAATGAGTGTTGATTGGGACAAGAAACCTGAGCACTACAACCTTGAGACTTTGAACATGTTGCATCATGGTGATATGGTAAAGGGTATGCCTGAAATTCATAGTAGTGATCAAGTTTGCAAAAGGCTGCAAATATGTGACAAAGATGGGAAAATCAGAGATGGTAATTTGTTTAGCATGAAATCCAACAATGTTTATGTGAAGAATTCAGCTGAATCTACAACACATGAAGACATGAAAGATGTTTTTAATGAACATGGAGCAATTACTAGTGCTGTGATGATGAGGGCTGCTGATGAAAAATCAAAATGCTTTGAATTTGTGAACTTTGAAAAATCTGAGGATGCTGCCGAAACTGTCAAGAGTTTGAATGGGAAAGAAATTGATGCTGAGGAAAGTTATGTTAGAGAATGGTACATGAAGACAGGAGGAGGAACATCTGAAGGAAAACCTGATGGTGATTTAGGCCAAAACAGGGCTGATATAAGTCCAGTTCATCATGACTTGAAGACCAAGATAATTCCAGTAGCAAGTCTGGAATTTCTGAAGATGAAGTTGGGATTGCCTTTAAGGGGATGTGTTAGAGAAGAATATAAATTATATTCTAGGACTTCACCTAATAGCTTAAATTTTTAGATGAAATGATTCCTTACCAGTATACATAGTGGGCAAGGTTGAGTCCTCAATGCACATTCTCACAAAAGCTGAGGTTAGTGCCAAACTCCACAACAATAACAAATCAGAAATACAGGCAAAAAGCTACTGAGTTTTGTAAGAAATAAAGGAATGGTTTTTTCCAATTCTCTTTAATTTATAGAGCTCCGATTTCCCTTCTAATTAATTTTAGATCCATCGACCATACGGATTATGATTTTGTTTGTATCTGATGTGTCCTTTTTTTAATAATAAATTATTCATGGATCAAGGAAAAAGAACAGGATCCAATCCCTTCTTCTTATACATCAACATTAAATATATGATCCGGGTATCTTCTGTAATGTAGAATCAATGTCTATTAGTTTAAGAAGTAGAAGTATTAGAGGAAACTCGGATTCCTCTGATCATGACCAAGATATCAGTGATTCTCCATAATTGTAGCAATTCGCTTTCATTACATATTTGTTGCTATATTTGTTATTGTATACTTTCTGTTACATATCTGTTTCTATATTTGTACAGCTGCTATGTATCTTCTCTTCGGTCTATAAATAAAGATCTCCTCAAAGCATTTTAGCTTGAGGCATTTACTTTACATGGTATCAGAGTTGTTAGGGCTAATTATTTTTTTCTTTCCTCATGGCTGAAAACAGCTCTTCTCTGCTTCCGCTCAACACATTAGTACATATGGTAACCATCAAACTCAACCCCACAAATTATCTCTTATGGTGTCGCCAATTTGTTCCTCTTCTTGAAAGTCACGATCTTATGGGATATTTGGATGGGTCTTTATCTGCACCTACTGCCCAAATCCAAGCTGAAAATGCTCTTGCTCCTAATCCTGCCTACAAGAAATGGCACACACAGGATCGTATTTTACTCAGCCTTCTGTATGCCTCGCTCACTGAGGAATGTATGGCTGAAGTTATTAATTGCACTACAGCCCGTGATGCTTGGTTGGCTCTTGAAGTTTCATTTTCTCATAGTTCAAAGACCAGAGAACTTCAATTAAAAGATGAACTTCAACTGATGCAGCGTGGTTCTCGTTGTGTTGCTGAATATGCATGCTCTTTTCGATCATTATGTGATCAGCTTAGTGCTATTGGCAAACCAGTTGATGATACAGATAAAGTGCATTTGTTTCTGTGTGGCCTTGGTCATGATTTTAAAATCTTTTCGACCTCTATGTTGTCTCAGCTACCACTGCCCTCTTTTGCCAATCTGGTCCCAAGAGCTCTCAATCATGAGCTTTTTGCTAGGTCAATTTTGGGGGACTCTTCTTCTCAGACAGCTATGGTTGCTCAACGTTCCTCTTCTAATCGCTTCAAATCAGCTTCTCCTTTCCCAGCATCAGGCCAATCTGCTAAGCCTTTCTCAGCCACCTGTCAATGGTGTGGCAAAGAGCATCATACTGCCAAGAAATGTCATAAACTTGGTAAATTGTTGAAGAAAGCTAAGGTCGAAGGCTTAATTGAAGCATTTGCTGCCACCACCCTTGATGATAATCAAGATAGCGAGTGGTACACAGACACAGGGGCTACTTCTCACATGACCAATGATGTTACTGCACTTGATAAATCTGTCCCTTATACTGGTAATCAAAGGGTTGTTGTGGGTAACGATCAATCCTTGTCTATTTCTCGTATTGGTTTTATCCCCTCTCTTGTTGCTTCTCGTCTTTTAAAAATGTCTGATGTTTTACTTGTTCCTCATATCACTAAAAATCTTTTATCCACTAGTAAGTTAACTCGTGAGAATTATTGTTTAGTGATTTTCTCATGGGAGTCGGACGCTGTGAGAACGGACTCTATATTCTTGATCGTGGCCATGCATGTCTTTTTACCAGTCTTTCTTTATGTAATTTTCGTGCATCTTCTGTCATTTGGCATGCACGATTAGGACATCCTTCTTATCGCATTATTTCCTCTTTGAATAAGCATGGTGTAATCACATTTTCTGATAAGAACATATTCAAAACCATGTTTTGGTTGTCAATTAGGAAAAAGTCATCGCTTGCCTTTTTTCAAATTTGAATCAACGTTGCTCTTTTTTATTTGAACGGATTCACTGTGATTTATGGGGACCCTCACCAATTCCTTCTCCATCCGGTTATAGATATTATTGTGTTTTTAATAGATGATTTCTCACGCTTTAATTGGTTCTTCCCTTTAAAGCTTAAATCTGATTTTTTTGATATTTTTGTTCAATTTCACCAATATGTCATTAATCAATTTGATTGTCAAATCAAATCCTTTCAATGTGATGGAGGAACCGAATTCACAAATCACCGTCTTACTTCTTTTCTTCGTAAGAATGGTATTGTTCAACGCATAGTTTGTCCTTATACCCCTAATCAAAATGGTATTGCGGAGAGAAAACATTGTCACATCACAGAAACTGGTCTCACTATGATGTTTCATTCACATGTTCCTCTTCATCTCTGGGTTGAATCATTCTGCACAGCATGTTATCTCATCAACCGACTCCCGTCACCAGTTCTTGATGGCAAAACTCCTCATGAAATTCTATATGGTAAAATCCCTTCCTACTCTTCACTTTGTACCTTTGGTTGTCTTTGTTTTCCTTTTTTACGTGATTATATGCCTCATAAATTATCACCTCGTTCTATTCCTTGTGTTTTTATTGACTATAGCTCACTTCATAAGGGTTTTCGCTGTTTAGATAAGAAAAACAACCGAGTTTATGTGTCTCGCCATGTTCAATTTTTTGAAGATCAATTTCCTTATGCTACTTCTATTATTCCTTCCTCGGTTGGTATTGACTATGTCACTTTTACTGAAACTTGTGACAATTCTCTTCGTGGTAACAATTCCTTTCCTATAGGTGGGACTCCAGTTTGCAATCAGACCCCCACTCACTGTGTTCCTTGTGCTGACTCAACTCCCATTATCATGCCTCCCCTCACACACTCTCAGCCTTCTTCACATGAAATAGCCTTGGAAGTCCCTCCCTCTGTTCCTTCTACTACTATCCAACTGTCTACTTCCACTCATCCCATGGTTACCCGTTCTCGGGATGGTATTGTCAAGCCTTGTATTATTGATTCATTGTGTGCTTTCACTGCTCCGTCGTGGTTTCAGGTACATCTTGCTGTCAAAGAGCCTCATGGTTTTAAGTCAGCTGTCAAAAATCCAGCATGGCTTCTGGCAATGGATGCTGAAATTGTTGCACTTCAGCACAATAACACATGGAGATTAGTTCCTCGTCCAGCTGATCATAATGTTGTTGGTTGTCGATGGATTTTTAAGACCAAACTTCATGTTGATGGATCAATTGAGCGTCACAAAGCTCATCTAGTGGCGCAAGATTTTTCTCAAAAGCCTGGTATTGATTTTGAAGAAACTTCTAGTCCTGTTGTTCGACCTGCTTCTATTCGCATCATTTTGTCTCTTGCTGCTATGAATAGTTGGCCCCTACATCAACTTGACGTGAAAAATGTCTTTCTTCACGGGTTTCTCTCCGAGGAATTCTATATGGAACAACCCCCTGGCTATATTGATCCACAGTTCCCAACACATGTCTGCCACTTACAACGTGCTCTTTATGGTCTTAAACAAGCTCCTCGAGCATGGTTTCAGCGTTTTAGCCATTTTTTACTTCGTCTTGGATTTATTGTCAGTCGTGCTGATTCCTCTCTCTTTGTCCATCATAGTTCTCATGGTGTTGTTTATCTTCTTCTATATGTCGACGATATGGTTATCACAGGAAACAATTCTTCTATGTTGCATTCTCTGATTGATCGGTTGGCCAACGAATTCTCTATAAAGGATCTCGGTGATTTAAACTATTTTTTAGGGATTGAAGTTGTTCGAAATGACAAGGGCCTCTTTCTCAGCCAAGCTAAATACGCACTTGATCTGTTGACCCGAGCAGAAATGGTTGATTGCAAACCCATTTCAACTCCTTCTTTAGTGGGATCTCATCTAACAGATTCTGATACTTCCTATTCAGATGCTACACAGTTTCGTTCTCTAGCTGGTGCTTTACAATATTTGACACTTACACGTCCAGATTTATCCTACAGTGTTAACTCTATATGTCAATAAATGTATGCTCCCACTAGTGATCATTTTAAAGCCCTGAAGCGTATCTTACGCTATGTTAAAGGTACCTATCATTTTGGTCTGCAACTCTCACAAGATTCCTCTCAGACCTTGCTAGGGTATTCTGATGTAGATTAGGCTGGTTGCCCTGTCACTCGTCGTTCAACAACTGGATTTGCTGTTTATTTTGGCAGTAATCTAATCTCATGGGGCTCTAAAAAGCAATCAATTGTTGCACGCTCTAGTGCTGAGGCCGAATACTCTGCTCTTGCCTCTGTTGCTGCAGAACTATCTTAGACTCTTCAACTTCTTCGGAAACTTCAAATCACCCTCCCCTCTCCTCCGAAGCTCTTATGCGACAACAACAGTGCCATATTCATTGCTTCTAACCCAGTCACCAAATCTTGCTCCAAAGATATTGATATTGATTATCATTTTGTACTGGAACTTATTGCTAAAAGTGTTATTAATCTCAATTTTGTCCCCTCACACCTACAACTGGTTGATGTCTTCACCAAGGCAGTGGCTAAACTCCAGTTTTTATTTGATCGTGGCAAGTTGTGTGTTTCTCCTATTTCTCCCACGCCAACGTTGAGGGGGGATATTAGAGGAAACTCAGATTCCTCTTATCATGACCAAGATATCAGTGATTCTCCATAATTATAGCAATTCGCTTTCATTACATATTTGTTGCTATATTTGTTATTGTATACTTTCCGTTACATATCTGTTTCTATATTTGTACAGCTGCTATGTATCTTCTCTTGGGTCTATAAATAAAGATCTCCTCAAAGCATTTTAGCTTGAGGCATTTACTTTACAAGAAGGAAGAACTCCTTTATTTATGAACTTTATGTCTTGCAATTGGCTCTGTCATTTTTGATGAGGAACAGGAAAATAAAATTTATATATTTTACATGCAGATAATAGAATAAATTCAACCAATCTACGAAATACTAACCATTGCCACCTGCAGTGCCTCGACGACAAGCTTCTCCAGAAGCCCCTCAGTCGCTTCATAAACAATGACATTTTTCATATCTACAAGAACCCAACATTTTAATCCAAAATGAAATGCACCCATACAAACTACTGACATGGGCATAATCGAATTCTGATCTCAGGATATTTTTTGTTAATTACATATTTACCTGGAATGGCATGTACAAGATGAATGGTGTCAGCCAGACAGCAGAGATGGATCAAGGCCCAATCAAATGCATGTTTGCTGTTAGGACCATGATCAATGGCTATAACAATGTCTCTGCCTCTCCTCCTCTCACCTGTTTCTCTATCGAGTTCAGGTTTCGGTACCACAGGAATAAATGAAGGTAACGTCACTTCTTTCCAGTTGTACTTTTCATCCTCTTCAAGGGTTTCTAACGCTTTCAGCGTATGTTTTTCTCTCCTTATAAAATTTTTAGAATTCATTAATATAAATTGTTAAAAACCCAACCAAAGCAAAAGCTTTAGTTCTAATCTTGGATTGGTTTCTGTTTCTTTTATTGGCAGTTGAGCTCTTTGGCGTCAAAGTTAGAATTTTTCCTCATTTGCATTATGCACGTGTAGAAACTACCTTGATGTGGATCTTGGATATTTCAGTGTGCAACATTGCATCTCTTTTCATGGGATAAAAATAAAGTTAAAAAGGTAATTATCTTCTTATAAAATAATTAAGAGATACTTGAAAAATAAAGAAAAAAAATATATATATATATATATATATGTGTGTGTGTGTGTGTGTGTGTGTGTGTGTGTGTGTGTGTGGACAATTACAGTATACCATAACAACAACTTCTATGTGAAACCCGTGGAAAAACTTTTAAAAGTAGAAAGCTATTGGGAGTTGATATTATTCGGTTATATAAGAAAAATAGCAAGGAAGATCAAGCAATCAACAATAACTCAAATTCAAATCACTGCATTGTGGTTTTATCAAGTTCTCAAGACATTTCAAACCAGAAACCAGTAAGCGATAACTTGTAGAATATAATTGTACAGGTGATAACTTTGTAGATGATATAAAAATAGGCTTGCAATTTAAATTACATAAACCAAAATTACCTAAAAATATGTTATTTTCTAGCAGGTTTAATTCGTTGATTTAATCAGAATGGGAACCACTATATGAATATGAGTATTCTTTTATAAGTTATTGAAGTTTACTTTATATTCATATTGTTTTAATCATTTAATTGCTTCTTTAGTTGATATATTGTTTGTATGTAGTGTAATTAATCATATTGATATTCGTGTAATTTTGTAATACAAACTTATAATTACATGAGTAACTAGGATTAAGTTCAAAGTTAGAACCAGTTAACTTAGAACTTCAAAGTCTATACTGGTTAACTTAAAACCTTAATATTAAAATGCAAAGTCATGTTAATTAAGATAAACACAAAAGAATCTACATTAAACAATTGGCAACCATAGTTGCAGTGTCTAATTAAACCTTAATAATTATAGAAGCAATAAAGAAATCAAAATTACTAGAAATTCTAGAAGAGAAAAATGAGTTAGTTAATGTTCTTATTGGTATAGAATATGAAATATCATTTTTTCGGAAAAAGAGTTAGAAAATAAAGACAAGAGAGACACATATATACCACTAGAAGAAAGATAAACACCACTTGAATGAAGATTAGAAAAAAAAAAAGAATCATCAATGAAAAATATTAAATATTGGTGTCTTGCTGAAGAAATGAAGGAAAAATATAAAGAAAAAATAAAAATTAAAGATGATTACTATAATAGAATTGTGGTGATGAATGATAGGTCAACTCATTCTATACTAAAGTCTAGTGTTAGAGAAAGGTAGATTTGTGAAAGGAATTTAGCAGGAAGCTTGAGAAGTTTGAAGGGAATCTAGAAGATATTTTTGAAAAACTACATAATTTCATTAAAGTTTCTTGTCAAAAAATTGTTAAAATACTGAACACGTTCCATACAAAAGTTGAAATAATAACCCACCAAAACTAAAAAGTTATAGTCAATGCAAGAAAGAATTTGGGATAAGACTGGTTAGAAAGCTTAGAGATAACTTTATCATGATTTGTCAAAATTTCAAAAACATATGAAATTTTGACATTATTCTTACATGCATAGGGTAATTGATATAGTTGTGAAGAAACATGACATGAAGGCCTTGACATATACCAAGTTGTCTAGACACTAGATTAAGGTAATAACTTCTTACCTTGATATCGTCAAATATAAGAATAAGAATAAGAATAAGTCTATTGATCAAGATAGAAGTCCAATATTTGACATCTTCACCAGAAAAAGGCATATTCAAGGGAAAATATTTATATCAGTTAGGTCCATGTTTCTCCGTATGAGAAGGACTCCATTTATTATGAAGTGGATTAGAAGAAACCAATGTGACATTACAAATGGAAAAAATTTGATTGGAGTCATAGTGAGGCTATAGAAATATCTATAAGAGATAAAAATTATTGATGTCAAAAGTAATAACTTTGGAATAACATTGAGGGAAATAAGCAACATCTTAGAGTTTAATGAACCATTAAGGGCCACTAACCGACCATGAAACAACTTTTTTAATGGCACAACACAAATTATTGAACACCATTCCCAGAAACAATAAAATTAGGGTTGAAGCCTCATTATGCTAAAATAAAACATGGTTAGATCAAGATAGTTACTATTAATGAATACACATTTGCAGACCACCAAATACCTATAAATTCATATAAAATAAAAACCAAATATGATAGCCTTAACATCATTACTTCAAAGGAGTTCAAGGCAAAAATGTCTTTTGTAAAAGACCAAGTAAGAATCTTTTAAGGTTTGTGGGGGTAGAAATCATTGGAGAAGATAAAAGAGTAAGGACAGAGTCTATGGTAAAAATGATTGTTTGATTTGAGTAGGTTTAGGGTTTAATATGGATGAAAGAAGACAAAAAAAAAAGTAAAGAGAAAGATAAACATTAATTTACAATCATTAATATGCAACTTTTTTTTGGAGTAGGGAAGTGCTATACCATAAATTTTATGGGATATGGATAAAGTTAAAAATGTAATTATCTAATGATTAAATAATTAAAAGATACTTAAGAAATACAAAGAGAATCTATACATGGAAAGTTACAATACACTATAGAAACAACTCCTATATGAGATCGTGGGAAGAACTTTGAAAGAAAAGAGGTTATTGGCAGTTGATATTAATTGGTTACAATAGACATAAATTACTGCATTACAATTTTATCAACCACAACTCAAACTTAAATTACTGCATTACAATTTTATCAAGTTCTCAAAACCACGTGGGTAATAACTTATTGGTTATAATTTTGTATGCACTGTCTTGCAATTTCTTTGTAATTAGCAGGCTCACTTTCAATTTCATAAAAAAAATACCAAAAATATATATCATTATCTAGTAGTACTAATTCATGGATTTAATTAGAATACGAATCTCTATAAATATTAATATTATTTTCCAAGTTATTGAAATTTAATTTATTTTTAAATTATTTAAATTATTTGATTGTTTTTCAATTGAACTACTGTGTTGTATAAAGTGAAGTTAATTATATTAATATTCATGTAATTTGTAATACTAACTTAGAATTACATGCGTAACTAAGATTAAATCCAGAATTTAAACCAATTAAATTGCTAGGTCCTCTAGATTAAAACAAATACAAAAAAAAAAAATCTACATCAAACAGTATTCATGAGCTCTTATAGTTTAGGCCTGCCAACCTCTTCTTCTTGATGGACTTCTTATCCCAACTTGAATAGGTCCATTTGTCGAACGAGCTGTTAGTTTCCAACTCGAGGGTTATTTCTCAACAAAGAAGGTCATTCTACACTGGGAAGGTCTGTATCCACTACAGCAACCATCAAGACTACTGGGATTCCAGGCAATCAATAAGATAATTTCGATCCAAATGATATCGTTCCATGAAATATTTTTCATTACAAAAGCATAATTTCGAAGCCTTGCTGCTTCCGAATCACTTTCCAAACAGATTAAAGAGAAATCTTGAGGTTTCTTGCACAAATTTTCAAATTTTGACATCCTGGAGAAACAAAAAAATTCTGCAAAATTAGCAGAGCAGCCCTCTGATTTCTGCTCTGTTATGCATCAAATCAAGGAAAGTAGAGGAGTGGATGCTATAGCTAACTTAAACAATAATCATTCAAATGTGCAGCAATTATACATATAGCACGCATCATTACCGCATATTAAACACCACAGAATTACCATCATACATGACAGACCATTCTTGTTACATATTGACAATCAACTTCTTCAATCCGACGCAATCAATCAATCAATCGAAGAAAATTCATGACCTTCAAGTGCTGAATCTGCTATATCAATGATTCATCTCCATCTTCTGGAAATCATTAATAAATAAATGAACTTGATAAAAATTCCATGACATTTCTAAGTAAACAAAAGGTTCTAATTTTGAAAGCAGTACCTTTCCCAGGAACGATTATAACAGGTGCTGATTTACAATGGTGGAAGCAATATTCACTCACACTACCCTGAAGTACACTGCAGAAAAAAGATAGAGATGAGAACCGAGAGAGAGAGATGAGGAGTAAGAGAAAGAAAAGGAATTACCTTTGAACAAGGCTTCTGCCTCTGGTACTCATCACTACAGCTGCAGGCTTTATCCTTTCTGCTTCATTGCAAATTACCTTCCCAGCATCCCCTTGCACAATTCGAGCCACAGTCCTCACCTAATTAAAAACAAGAAATAAAAAGAAATTGAGGGAAAACATCAATTTCTGTGGAGATTTTTGTTGTCCCTTGATCAATAGTTGAAGAGCTTAGAGCTACATGATGTAAGTTAAAATATTTAGATTGGATAGTCTGCATATCATTAGAGGATTATGAATTAGAGTAAGATCAAAGGTACAAGAATCAAAACATCTTAGCTCGCGAATCCAAAGCAAGTGGTTTAATAGTCAAGGGAGAGCAATTAATAACATAGATCGAATATTCGGTGAAATTTTTGCAGAAATAGATTTGTTATGAACCTAATCAAATTGCACATGATTATGCAAAATCAAGATAATTATCAGTTAACAACAAAACATTGTCTTTAGAACGCTAATTATTCTAATTTTGCAATCAAGATTTACTTTCGTGAAAGGAAAAAAAAGAGCAGAATGGTAGGTAACACTAACCATGGCAACCTGCAAAGCGTCGACGGCAAGCTTCTCCATGAGCTGCTGGCTTGTCTCATAAACAACAGTATTCTGCACACCTAAAAACCCACCAAAGAAATCAAGCCAAAATTCCAAACCTCAATTATCCAAAGCATGCAAACATGATATCCACAGCATAAATACTTGAAACAGCATGGATAATATGGATAGTGTCGGATAGTCTGCAAAGGTGAATCAAAGCCCAGTCAAAAGCGTGCTTGCTATTAGGTCCATGATCAATAGCTACAAGTATGTCTCTGCCTCTCCTTCTCTCCCCCGTCTCCCTTTCTAGCCCTGGTTCGGGTATTACTGGAATCAATAAAGGCAACTTTACTTCTCTCCAGTTGTACTCTTCATCTTCTTGCAGTGTCTCCATCGTTTTCTTTCTCTGTATATTTTGTGCTGTTCTCTCTCGTTCTCTCTACAAATCTGGTTCACCTACGTCGTTTTAGTTTACCTGGTTTTATTTCGAAAAGCAAAAGCTGCTGGTTTTGACAATGCAAGGGTTGTTTTAGCTTTACGGCTTTACCTTCTCAATTGTTTCCACGTGATTATACATCGAAAAAAGATATACGTTTCAAGTTGTTTTTAAGACATTATTTTTATTTTAAAAAAAATATTTTTAATATTAAAATATTAAGAATATCAAAATAAAAAATTAATTTAAAATAAAAAATTAATTTAAAATAAAAAATTAATTTAAAATAAATAAATAATTTTTAAAATATAATGTCAAACAAGCACTTAATCAATCATGACACCATATCATCTCATTCATTTCCTTAAAGTGATGATTAATAGATTGTTTCATCTAATTTCATGTGTTCTTTATTAGATTCTTTAAGGTGTTAAAGTAAACACCAATTTATCATAAGAGGTATTTTTAACATAAAATTATAATAGTTTTTCTTCGATTTACTTGTATAAAAAAATAAAAAAATTATTACGATTTATTTTGATATTTAGATGAATAGACTTAACGAATATTTGCAAGTTGAAATGCTATTACAATGATGGATGGAGGGATTACATGTGGGTGCAATTGATAAAATCAAAAGTTTGGTACTCAATTGATATTAGATGCTAAATTGAATTTTCCACACTCTGTTTGCGTGTCTGAATTCTGTCCCTCGGAAGCACAAACTCAACTTTTCTTCTTTCTATTAGTCCAATAATGACAGAAGAAAGAAAATCATCTTTCCTTGTATTTTCAGCTTATTGATGGACCCATTTTCACTTGAACCGTGTGTTAGGCTCCAAGATAGAAGTTAATTTCGTGCCCATTTCTTTTTCATAAAAATTTTTGTATTAAAATTATAATAATAAATTTAATTATATGAAAAGGTGAAAAAGAAAAAAAAATTAAAAGTGTTTTTCATGTATATGAACCATTTGATTAATGATTAGATATGTTTTTGTTAATCTAAAAAATTTTACCATATAAGATTTTAATTTGATTTGAAAAAAAAAAAATTATTCACACGCGTCCAGAAATTTTAATAGTGTGATATTTTAACTTGATTTGAATTAATAAAGAAAAACTTATTTTTTTCTTTGTTTATTTTGTCATTCATAATTTATACATTTACAAGCTAGAAGTAATACAATACAATATGACTTGTTCTTTGATTTGATTTGATCTTCTTATGACTAAACTTAGAATGAATCCTAAGCTACCTTTATAAATCAACGATCAACTCATGGCATAGTTCAAAATATTTTTTTTTTCTCTATACCATTCATAGTTTATGCTTTTGAGAGCCAGATCTAATATTTTAGGCTCATGTGACATGAAGCTTAAAAGATCTTCAATAATATAGTTGTTTTAAGGATTTTTCATTGATGGGCCTAATTAGCGAATCATTTTTATTAACAATCTTATATGCTTAATTTTTTTGCCCTTACTCTTCAAAAGTCTTTGGAGTTAAAACTAGTTTACCTCGATAGATGATTCATATGCTTATAAGTTGTCTTTTGAGGCTTCTTTGATGGTGATATGGTTTATTGCTATAATTTTTTACTTTAGCAGTTGAATCGCTATCTTTGTTGAAGTTTTTTCATCTTTTTGTTGATTCCTTGATTGAGATCTTCTTGAATTTGTTTTTGAGACTTTACTTTCCTATCCATCATTTTAGAGCCTACTCTAGAGAAAATAGAAGCTTTTGGTCTTAAACTTTATAGTTGTGCGGAAATGGATGTTCGATCACATACATTTAAAACACTAAAACATGTGAATCCTCATTTAGTTTTTCAAACATGAAACATATGAATCCTTACACAGATTTTCAAAGACTGAAACATAACCATATTTTTATTGTCTTGATCTAGAATATATAGCTCTTGAGTTTTTTCTTTATTGTATTCAAAGACTTGGATCATGATAAGATTTGATACAACCTTCTTCACCTTAATCTGTAGAGGTTTAAAAGGTTGGTGTCTTATTCTAGATTTTGATTATTGGATTGGTCTTTTCTCTTTGTATGATCTTTTTACTTATTTAGGGTGGTCTTTCACCCGTAAAAAATATCATTCAGGCTTTCAAACTCATAAGATTTACTATCTTATTTTATGTATTTTTTAAATGTTTTTAGACACCAATTTCAAACCATCCTTCAGGATGTTTCATTTCTTTTTTAGGGGTTTTATTCTTCATAGATTCTAAAGAGGGAGAATCAAAAAGTGATAACCTAACTATGGTTGATAATTATAAAACTATCTCCTCCTTCATTGTTTGTATATGTTTCTTAAAAAGTTGAACATTAGGATTTGGCATGAACTTCTAGGTTGAGTTTATCTAACCTTCATCCTTCTTTACTTGTATCTTATTTTTCGAATTGGACATGGGTTCTAACCTAAACTTTTTATCATCTTCAAAGTAAAACTTGGTATCTATATAATATGATACTTTAATAGAAAATGGTTTTATATATATATATATATATATATATATATATATATATATATATATATATATATACTTAATTTACCATCATGATTATACTTAAAAACATTGATGCTTTGTTGATGGAACCATGACATTCTTGTGTAACCAATATCTTTTTATAAGTTACATGAAGTCTTTAAACTCATAATAAAACAAATTGCAATAGATTTCATCTCTCCAATCTTAGTCTTGATATGATTTTTTCAAATGATATGTTGTCATTTTTGGTTAAACTATCATTTTACTAATGGATATTTCATCCAAAGATATTCCAATTTTTTTTCATCGTATGAAGCAACATAATGTTAATTATTAATCCATAACAAAGTAAGATGCATCTAATTTCATGGGTTTAGACATATACCACTCAAACCATAGTTGTCCAATCCGTTATGTTCCTGGCGAAACGCCCTGTACCAGTCAAAAAAACAAGACAAAACGACGTAATTTTTATCCCATTTTTTATTCCGGCCTGTACCAAAAATTCCGGCCAAATTCCGGCTAAAAATGCACCGGAATTGCGCCGGGTGTGCCGTCCTGGTCTCCCACAATACCACTTCTCTATCTCTCAACACATTAACACTATATCTATCTCTAATATATAATTATATATACATATATTCCCCATCCCACCTCCCTATACCTAGTATCAACAATTATATGTTATAGTTGTTTGAAAGTAAAAGAGCCCATTAATGATCCAATAGTTTCCCTAAAGGAATTTTATACTATTATTTAATCATGTTGGTCTTGTTTTTGCTACCATTTAAGAGCATATTGGTTTTCTAAAGAATCTTGATGAGATCATTCCTAGACATATATTTGGTCTTTTGGATGCCTTAATGGGTGAATTTTGTTTTTCTAGTTTCCGTTTAACTGACATTTAAGAGTTAAGAGTTAGATGAACATGAGTAATCTCTTCATTTTTTCAAAAAAGAAATCATAAAATAAGATCTAGATTTCAATTGCATGCTTGACTTTAGGTCATATAGTGGAATCCCAATCCCTTCTTACATATTTAGAAAAAAAAGAGTTTTCAAACTCATTTTAATTATGTTATTTTTTTCTCTTCTAGAGATTTTTCTCAGTAAAAAGACCAATTTAGAATTTCCAGATCAAGTTCTTTTTTTTTTTTGGTGACCGGGGTGACCGGTCCAGCTTACGCGCACCTCGATTATTTCCCAGGCTCACTGAACATCCTGCAAGCTCAGTGAGCATGTAAGACACCACGGGAGTGACAGACATACCGCACAAGGATGGACCAAGGAGAGACAAGAAGGGAGGAACCTTCCAACCCCACTCCCACTGGGACTCGAACCATGTTCGAATGATAGAGGGTGCTCCCCAACAACCAGTGAGCCACAACCCCTGCTAGTTCCAGATCAAGTGCTTAGTTGAGTGACTAGAAAAACATTCACTTCAACAACTTGAGAATTAATTGGAGAATTGCTCAAATACTCAAATGTTTTCGAATTTGAAAAGAAGATCCATTGATTAGAGAGAATTAATTGGAGAATTGCACATAAACTGAAGTTTTTCTAATTTGAATAGAAGATCCATTAATTGGAGAAATGAGAGTGCCCAAAAACTTTACATATAAAAATTCACGTATGAAAAATACAACATACTATAAGTAATGTCAAAATTACAATAATAAATTTGATATTAAATAAAAATAGAAATTCACATGAAGGGCTACACATGTGCGAATCCTTTGATAAATATTTAAATTTGGATCTTGTTTTGGATAAGAAAATATTCAAATAATCCTAAAGCTTTTACCTCGTGAGATAACTTGATAAAAAGTTTGACTTTATAAAGATTATTTCTATTATTGCTTGTATAAAATGAAATTAAAAGTAAAAATAATATTTACATTGATGAAAACTTTTTTGTATTATGATGAAATTCAGTTCAAGCTTGAAAATTTTCAATCTATTTATTTTTTAACTGGGATTTTAAATTAAATTGTAAAATGATACAAGGGGTCAAAAAACAATTTAATAATAAATAATAAAATTAAAAAACTCGTATTAAATAATGAAACTAAATAAAAAAACCAAATATATAGAATGAAACGGAAAAAAATAAAATCGAAATGGCCAATAAGAAAAGCATAGGCAAGTTGCCTTAGAAAACCCTCAAATTCTGTCTATAACCCGCGGGTTTTAAACAATGAACTACAATATGTATTAAAAAAAAATAGATCAAAGCTTTTTCACTTGTTTATTATATACACAAGAATTTCCTTCGATTCTTCTGTAACTTCTTCAAGGTATACAACATCTTATCTGGTCAGAGTCAATCCATTCTATTTGGACGTTTCCTCTCACATGAACACATCCCACAGATAGCTAGATACATGGAGAATTCTAACTCGAAAATTACACAAAAACTGAAACAGATCCAACCAAGTCAAGTATTGACCGATTTTTTTTGTATTTTTTTGAGAAAAAAACGCAACACAGGAAACGATTTCTTACCAAGAAAATAATAAAGAGAAAGTAGAAACGAAAAATTAAAAAGAAAAAAGAAAAAAGAAAGAAAGAAAGAGAAGGTGCTCAGACAGTGAAGAATGGATGAGAAGGTTTTTCCTCATGGTTAAATCAGATTAACGAGATTATAGTCTCATCATCACAGCACCTTCTCCTTTTCGAAATCGAAAGATTTGTATAAACGTAAAAACATGATTTAGCAGAGAGGTGGGGGAGAGAGATCTTTATAACAGATCTCCTTTTCACCTATCAAAGCAACGCGGATAGATTTTAGGGTTTGCATACCCTGGTTTTAATGGGATGATTGACAATATATAATTACTTGAATACCCTTCTCAGCTCCCTTGTAGATACACCAAGGGTGGCCCAGTGAACCCGTTTAACAGCCTCGTTTAATTAGACAAACTATAGCCCATTAATATGGGTCTGGAAAAAGCAATAATATTGGGCCCGACTAAAATCCATTATTATATATTGCTAACGTTGAAGTTGTTTTTTATAATATTGTTTTATTCAGAGTAAATAATGATGATTTTAAAAATAATCTCTAAATATATAAAAAATATTAATTTTAAATAAAAAATAAAAAATATTTTTAAAACACTTTCAAAACATATTTTAAGAGTATGAGATTAGAATCTCTATAGTCAGTTTTATTTCGGTAGAAATTGTTTTGTAAAATATTTTTTTATAATATATAATATATATATATATATATATATATATATATATATATATATTTTAAAATTATTTTTGACATTAGTATATTAAAATAATCTAAAAACATAAAAAAATTAATTTCAAGTAAAAAATAGAAATATATTTTTTTAATTCTTTTCAAAATTGTTCTCCTAATACATTCAAGATTAGAATTTTGTGGTCAATTTTATTTTAGTCGCGAGCAAATCGGTGGCCCGGCACATGGGTAGGTGTATCATTCTTGCATTGAACATAGTCGTGATTATTATTCTTTCACTATTGACTTACTTGGCTAACCCAATTAAGCAGTCTAGAAAGAGAGCCGCTGTGGTTAGACAAACTCTTCTCTAACACCAAAGCTGTTTGTTAGTTGCTTGTAGGAATGAAGAAAAGATTGAAGGAATAAAACCCAGGTCTATACCTAATCAGCTCCAGCAATGACTTTCTAACCCTGGTTTTTAGGATACGATTCCATTTCTTAAGTTATTAAATAATAAACCAACATGCTCTTTTCTATGTTTATTTTCTTAGAGGGTGAGAAAATAATATATGGTATTAAAATTTATTCATATATATATATATATATATAGAGAGAGAGAGAGAGAGAGAGATAGAGAGTCTATACAAGGTCTTCATGTCTGTTTTAAAAATTATTTTTTTAATTATTTATTTTTGTGATTTTATATCATTTTGATTTTGATGTGATGATATCAAAAATAATTTTTAAAAATAAAATGTTTTAATTCATTTCTGAACAAAAAAACATTTTGAAAATAAAATAAACAACAATCTTAAACAGTGTTTAAATTAGATATAACTTTACTTTCGTTTTGTAAAGAAGAGTAATCTTAACACAATCGAACTGTTTTTCCTATTCTCAGCCGTCTATCCAAAACCGAGTAAAATATTTTCGTGTTGCTTGGCTCTACTCAAAGCTGGCGGCTATATTGGCTAGAGCATGCATTCTTCTTGTCAATCAATGGGGATTTCTTTTAAAAATATTTATTTTATGGGCTAAATTGGATGGATTATATGAACATTGATTCAGGCCGCGATGTAGCACGATAGAGTACAGCTTCAAAAACAAATAATCCGTGCATGTCAAGCAAAATCCGCTGGCAGTTACAACAATTCCTCTGTAATTCGCATGCATATTTACGTTAAGATCATCATTTTAAGCTTCACTAGGTAGAAATCGGCCGCCGCAGGCCTCCAATTTCATTGACCTTCATTTGGATAAAGCATATAATAAGAACCAGTGAAATTCTCTGAACAGTATATAAATCAAGTACCTTTGATTGATTCTTAAACTAATTAAACCGTTGTTTACTGAAATTTTAACTCTCTGCACCGCCTCCGAGACGAAGAAAAGTGACCAATCACGTGCTCACATGGGTTCTGCTACAATGAAGGTTTACGCAGCAGCTTCTTATATTGCTGTGATTTTAGCTCATTTCATAGCTACCGCTACCGCTGGATCAATAGACATGTCAACTGCTATTCTGATTAGGGTTGACCAGTCCGGTAACGGAGATTTTAAGAAGATACAAGATGCCATTGATTCTGTTCCGTCTAATAACTCTGAACTGGTTTACATCTGGGTCAAGCCAGGAACTTACAGGTTTGATCAGCTGAAGTGCTAGTTTATGTTCTAATTGATGTTCTTTTATCCTGTGATGCTTAGAACGTGGTATTATTTTTAATAATTTGTGCCTGAGCATGCAGAGAAAAGATTGTTGTTCCTGCCGACAAGCCCTTCATAACGTTGAGTGGTACACAGCCTTCAAACACTACAATAACATGGAATGATGGCGGGAACATAATGGACTCTCCTACACTAACTGTGCTGGCTTCTGATTTTGTTGCCCGATATCTCACTATTCAGGTGCTTATCTGCTTAATTTGTATTACCTTTCACTTTCTTTGTGTGGTAGAAACTTGACAAAGCTGCTAAATTTTAAGGAATTCTGGCTGATTTTTGTTTTCTATCTTGATTATTGGCAACAGAATACATTTGGAAACGAAGGCCAAGCTGTTGCACTGAGGGTGTCAGGAGATAGAGCTGCGTTCTATGGTTGCAGGATTCTTTCTTATCAGGATACTCTCCTAGACGACACTGGATCACATTATTACAGCAGCTGCTACATTGAAGGAGCCACTGATTTCATCTGCGGGAATGCTGCCTCGCTCTTTGAAGTAAGCAAAACATCTCTTCTTAAATCATTGTTTCTACTTTCTACAGATTAAAACCTAGAACCCTAGAGAAAGAAACTAGCAACCGAAAAGAAACTTATTTCATTCTAACAATATTTTTTTCCCTGCAGAGGTGCCATTTACATTCAATCTCCACCAAAAAAGGATCCATCACCGCTCAACATAGGGACTTCGCATCTGAGAATACTGGCTTTGTCTTCCTGGGTTGCAAAATCACCGGTGTCGAAACTACATTTCTAGGACGGCCATGGGGTGCTTATTCTAGGGTGCTGTATGCCTTTACATACATGTCCGGCGTGGTAGCTCCAGCAGGATGGGATGACTGGGCTGGCCCAAGCAAGCAAAGGTTAGTACGTGGGTGTTTTGCTGACACTTTCATGTCAGAATCTAACAGCAAAATACTTACTGATATCCTTACGATTATTAACATGATTTTCTGTGTTCATCAATTAGTTCGTACAACGTTTTTTTTTAACATGTTTTGTTCTGCCTGTTCAATTTCCATGATAGCACGGTGTTCTACGGCGAATACAAGTGCTATGGTCCTGGAGCTGATAGATCTAAGAGGGTTGGATGGTCGCGGAACATGTCCGATGACGATGCTGCACCCTTGTTAACCAAAGACATGATCGGAGGGAGTAGCTGGCTGAGGCCTGCACCAACCACCTTCAAACGAGGCTCTACAATTATTAAGCCTGGCAGCAAATTTTGACTTTAAAAAGTTAAAGCTGTTGCAAATTTACACTAGTTATCATCTGTTCTTTGTAATTAATGGATACCATTAATATCATATAGTTCTTACATCGAATATATTCTTTTTATCCTCTTTTTTTCTTTGACTCTGGTTCTTGTATCCAAATATTTTTGATTTTCTTACACTAGTCCTCATATCAAATGATTTAAGCCAGATATTAACAAAAAAACTAAAAGGCATCGCATATTTACTGTAGATTCCTGTAGCACCAGACTCATTGCCACTGTTCATTGGCAATAAGTCTCGGTGCTTCGCGGCTGTTGGTTTGCTTTTTTTTTTTTTTTCTTAAATTAACAGTGTATGCACGAAATTAGCCCCCGAAAAAGACAAAAAACGCCGTCTTTTTCGGGGGCTGGACGGTCATTGACCAGCCCCGTCCGGACCGGTCCGGCTCGGCCGGCCGGTTTTTTTATTTTTTTAACATTAGACTAAACAGTGCAGAGACGAATTATCCCCCCGATAACGACAAAAACACGCCCTGGGGATGAGGGGCCTAACTGTAATTAGCCAATTTTTTAATTTTTTTTTCGCCGAAAACTGTTGGCGCGTCGCGCGACGCGCCGTCCGTTCCAGCGCCCACGCGTTTTTCGGACGGCGCGTGCGGCTTCATACGGCGTCCAGAAATAACCAACCGGCGTCTAGGAGTATTTTCCGGCATGTTCTCTTCCACATGGGGCGGCGCGTGTGTCAAGCTGATATCCGGATACGTGTCAATGGTCCTTTGAATTTTCACCCCCCCTTTCTCTCTCCTGCCTGCGCCAGCTGACGTCAGCTAAATTGTTTTTTGCCAAAATTCATTTCAGTCCCTGAACGTTTTGATTTGTTATTATTGCCCTTAATGCTATTATATAGGTTTTAATTTTCTTTCAATTTCGTCCCTCAATTGAAATTGATTATATATTGGAGTTCCAATTCGGTCCTCATTCTTTTAATTTTGTGGGTTGGCCTGGAATTCGAAATTTATTTGGTATCAAAGTTTACATTGATTTCAATTTCATCCTTCCATGCAAAATTATTATAAATCCTTAATATTTTCAGTATCAAAATTTGATTTCTTTCAATTTTATCCTTCTATGCAAATTTATTATACATTTCAGCTTCGTTTCGGTCCTAAATCTTTTAATAATTTTTATTTTTTTGACAGTAATAGCAATGATATTTATTTTGTACTTAACACAATAATAATAATAATAATAATAATAATAATAATAATAATAATAATAATAATAATAATAATAATAATAATAATAATAATAATAATAATAATAATAATAATAATAATAATAATAATAATAATAATAAAAATAAAAATTTTAATAATAATTTAATTGTTTTTCTTGCTTACTCTTTTGTTAATGTTTTTTTTTCTCCGTATAATTTAATAATTTTTATTGTTTTAACAGTAATGACAATGATATTTATTTTTTTTCCTTTTGTTAAAGTTTGTAGCATATTTTTAGTCTTTCATTAATTATATGTTCTAATATTTATTGAATATTATTTCATAGGAATATATATAGAGAGAAGAAAACATGACCTAGGATTTTTCGAATAAAAAAAAATAATATCAATATTCTTAAATACATTTAATATAATCATATAATGAATAAATCGGATAACATAAAAAAAATTGTCTTTGAATTTTAATTTTGTACTTAACACAATAATAATAATAATAATAATAATAATAATAATAATAATAATAATAATAATAATAATAATAATAATAATTTAATTGTTTTTCTTGCTTACTCTTTTGTTAATATTTTTTTTTCTCCGTATAATTTAATAATTTTTATTGTTTTAACAGTAATGACAATGATATTTATTTTTTTTTTGTTAAAGTTTTTAGGATATTTTTAGTCTTTCATTAATTATATGTTCTAATATTTATTGGATATTATCTCATAGGAATATATATAGGGAGAAGAAAACATGACCTAGGATTTTTTGAATAAAAAAAATTAATATCAGTGTTCTTAAATACATTTTATATAATAATATAATGAATTAATCGAATAACATAAAAAAAATATATTGAATATTATCGCCTATAAATATATAGAGAGAGGAAAAAAATCACCTAGGATTTTTTCCTTAAAAAAATTTAATGTCGCTATTCTTAAATACATTTAATGTAATAATATCATTAATAAATCTTATAAAAAAAAAATTCCTTTGAATTTAAATTTGGTGCTCTTTTGTTTAAGTTTATTTCTTAAAAACAAATTTCCAATATTTTCAGTTTTAATATTTTAAATGTAATATTACCGGGGAAAAAAATTAAAGTAAAAAAAAAAATTACTTAGGTTATCTACAATTAAAAAATATACGGGTAATTTTCCATTTTGATTACATAGATTTTATCAATTATAATTATACTAACTAAATATTAAAATAACAAAATATAATACATATAAAAACAATTAATTTTCTACATAGATAAAAAAAAAGCCGCCGCATCGCTAATAATAATAATAAAACTATTAATTTTAATTTGCGTTGATTATCATTTTAAAATTGATATATATATATATATATATATCAATTTGTTTTTTTAAGTTTTTTTAAGTTTTTTTAAAATTGATTATCATTTTAAAATTGATTATCATTTTAAGTTTTTTTATTTGTTTTTTTTATAATTGGAGTGTCTGGGCTAGCTTAAATGCGCCATGATTAATCCTCAAATCCAATTTTTTTTATAGATTTTTTTTTCTGATTATATTTTTTTCATTTTTTTCCATGAAACATTTTTTTTACTAGCACGTTTTTAATTTTTTTTCTTTTTCCACTTATATTTTTTTTGATTGGGGTGTCCAAGCTAGCTTAAACACACCACAATTAATCCCCGGATCTAATTTTTTTTATAACCAGGATTTCCAGACCAACTTATATGTACCACGACTAATCCCTTGACCCATTGTTTTTGCTAAAGTGCTTTCCCGCTGGTACTTTTTTTTTCTTTTTTTCTTATACTTTTGTTTTGTTCACTTATATATTTTTTTTATAACCGGGGTCTACGGGTCAGCTTAAGTACACCACAACTAATTCCTGGACCGATTTTTTTTTAAAACAATATGGATTATTATAGTGCTTTCACACTTTTTTTTTTTGTATTCTTTAACTTATACATTTTTTTATAACCATGGTCTCTAAGTCAGCCTAAGCTTTTTTATTAATTTTTTTTACTTATATTTTTTTTTATAACCAGGATCTCCGGGTCACCTTAAGGGCACCAACTAATCCCCGGATCAAATTTGTTTTTGATAACCAGGGTGTCCAGGTCAGCTTGCGCGCACCACGACTAATCCCTTGACCCATTGTTTTTGCTAAAGTGCTTTCCCGCTGGTACTTTTTTTCCTTTTTTTCTTATACTTTTATTTGTTCACTTATACATTTTTTTTATAACCGGGGTCTACGGGTCAGCTAAAGTACACCACAACTAATTCCTGGACCAAATTTTTTTTAAAACAATATGGATTGCTATAGTGCTTTCACGCTTATATTTTTTTTGTTTTCTTTAACTTATACATTTTTTTTATAACCATGGTCTCTCAACCAGCTTAAACCTTTTATTAATTTTTTTTCACTTATACATTTTTTTTATAACCAGGATCTTCGGGCTAGCTTAAGGGCACCACTACTGCTCCCCGGACCAAATTTGTTTTTTGATAACCGGGGTGTCCAGACCAGCTTGGGCGCACCATGACTAATCCCAAACCAATTTATTATTTTTTCTTTATACCTTTTTTTGTTCACTTGTATATTTTTTTTATAACCGGGGTCTCCGGTCCAGCTTAAGCGCACCACAACTAATTCCCGGACTGAGTTGTTTAAAAAAACAATTTGAATTGCTACAGTGCTTTCATGCTTATACTTTTTTTGTTTTTATTTTTATTTTTTCCACTTATATATTTTTTTATAATCGGGATCTCTGGGTGAGCTTAAGCGCACCATGACTAATCCTCGGACCCTTTTTTTATAATCAGGGTGTCCGGGTCAGTTGATGCGCACCACGAGTTGGATAAGTATGTATATACCCCCTATAAGACAAAATCCAAGAGTTGGTTATAGGGGTGTATTGGTAATTTACCAATTTTTAATTGTATTTTCTGTCGCGGTGTTGTGGGTGTGTTGTCGGGTGCGACGTCAATTTCAAAGCTCATGCACATTTCGGATGACGCGTGCGGCGTCGTAGAACTTCTAAAAATGTATATTAGTTTTTTATATATTCATTTTATTATGTAAAATGTGTTTAAATTAATGTTATGGTATTATAGGTATTTTTTTAAAAAAAGCATTTATGTGCATAGTACAATAATCATAATACCCTCAAATAAGATAAAAATCAAGAATTGTCAGTAAGGTGTCTCGGTAATTTTTCCTTTTTAGTGCACATTAAAATAACTTTTGTAGCCTCAAATAAGGCAAAACGAAAGAGTTAACTGCGGTGGTGTTTCAAACATCTCATGTTTAACTATACATGCATAAGAAAGAGTTTCACTCTCATTTTAAACCACCAAAGCTAAACTTACTATGTTTTTTAATGCGAGTTCTATTTAATACAAATAAAAATAACAATAAAAATTAAAAATCTAAACTAAGAGCAAAGGTGTAGAGATATAAACAAAAAATTTAAAACTATCTTAGAAGGACCGAAAAAATCAAGGGATCGAAACTAAACTAAAAAATCAGAGAATAAAAACCAAAATACAAAATAAAAAATTATATGTGTTAAAACTAGACAAAAAAAATTTAATTCCTGCGGCGGAGCGCAGGTTTATGGCTCGTAAAATCTATTTTTAATATATCTATAGTTAATCCATAATTACCCAACCATTCAGCCATATAATACCTTCCAATCCTAGCTAACAAACCCATTATAATTATTATCCATATCCAATTATTCGAGGTTAAAAGTGAATGATGTTGTCAACATGCTTCGTAGGGCTATTTAAGACAAAAACATTAAATTATATGAAGTGTCTGTTTGAGAGTGTGATTGAGTTTGCTTTCGAAAGTGTTTTTTATTCAGAAATGCATCAAAATGATGTTTTTTTATAAATATTTTTGATATCAGGACATCAAAATGATCTAAACACACCAAAAAAATAATTAAAAATTAAATAATTTTTTTTTTAAAAGCGTTTTCCAAATGCATTCCCAAACACCCCCGAAGACAACATAGAGGGTGCGGTTTCATTCTATTGGCCACTCCCTGAGGCCTTATTTGATATTGTATTGTAAAAATGATTTTGAAAAAAGTTGAATTTTTTGTATTTTTTATTTTAAATTAAACTGTCGCACGTTGTCGCGTGACGTCACTAGAGGGAGTCTCGTCGGGAGTTGAGGAGTTGCCACTTGGCTGTTGAGGGTCACTAGGAAAACCGGTTGCAATGGTCTGGTCAGAGATTCAAGGATAGAGGACTAGTTGCGTAAAGAGAATGTATTAACACTCCTAGTACGCCTTACTTGAGGTAAACTGCATTGTGTATTTTGATATGATTTTGAAAATTTCAATGGGTAATATTTATTCATATGAATAAATCTAGCTTTTAAAATTTTATTATGGGCTCGTGAAACTAAATAAAATATCAGGAAAAAGATCCAGGTATATGCCTTTAAAGGATCATCTATCCTAGAGAGTATGAGTTTTCCACATTTTATGTCATAAAAAACATTCCAATTCAAATATCGATCACCGCTCAAAATAACTCTAAGAAGTTTTTAATCATTTCTAGATATTTAAATATTAATCCGCTTGCAGGTAAAATATTTATTATCTGAATTTAACCATTAATTCTTATAAATTAATTTCACAATTTTTCTTTAAATATAGATGAAATTCTCGAGGATTTAATAAACTATCTTGAGTAATTTTTTAAAAAGCTTTGACAGTATGTAAAACATATTTTTTATATTTTACAAAATAAAATCAATAGAACACACATTTTTTTTTATTATTTTTCATTACCTTTTGTATATTTCACAATATTTATGAAACAACAAAAAATAAATCCGCAAATTTAAATTCATAAAATAATTAAAAATTACATTTAAGAAAACAAAAAGATCATCCAAAACTAACAAAATGTTCAGGAACAGTGTTGGAACAGTGGCAATGGGGACAGGATCAGTGTGTGGCAATGCAGATCCGGTACACGACAGAACAAGGGGCCAATGGATCTGCCCCTTCTCTTTCTTCTCTTGCCGGCAGTGGCCTTCACAATGATTTACAAATAACAAAACAAACAGCAACAAACACAAGAATCAATTTCATTTTTTTCTTCAGATCTCAGATCTATTCTTCTCGGTTTCTTCTTCTTCTTCTTCTTCTTCAAGGGGCGGCTGGACTGCCCACGGTGGGGGGCTGCTGTTGATGATCAGCGGCTGCTGGCTCTCCTCTGCTGCCACAGTGGGATGAACTGTCGATGGTCGGCGGCTGGTCTAAATCACAAAAGGGGTGACGGGTTGGCTGGATCTGTTAAGGTAAAGATGAAAAGGAGTGGCTGGTCAGTGAAGGGATGTTGGCTAGCTGAATGTCACGAGCTGAGAAGATCGGGAGCTGAAGAGGAACCGAGATGAAAGACAACTGGAGGGAAGCTTTTGAATTTCAAATATTGTAATCAAACGACTGCGTTTTAAGCAGCACTTGAACGACTACGTTTAGCAGTCCTTTATTTTTCTAGTAGATGAACTATCTAGGCCTCGTGAGTAGCCACGCTGGCAACACGTGAATTGTCTTTATATTCCCAAATGATTGGAACATAATGTTAAGCAAAAATTATAACAAGAATCCTGAATTCTCTCCTGCTCCTATCCTCTGTAAACACGCAGCCTGTGTGTATCCTTCTCTGCTCTTTTTCCTTTCCCCAAGCTTCTTCCTTTTTTCCCCCAAATCTTTTCCAGTTTCACCTGAAGAAATTCTAACCCGTAGCAAATTGGTATCAGAGCTTAGCCTTTTCGGACTCAGTTTAAATGGCACCTGAAACGAGATCCCAAGACGCAAGGAGGATGGACGATTCTTTGGAAGCAACTAATCAAAGAGTCAATGGATTGGAAGTTCAAATACATGCTCAATTTGAGGACCTAGCCCAGCTCAAGGCCATGGTAACCGAAATAGCAACTCAGCAAATTTCCATCAAGCAAGCCTTGCAAGTATTAACTGGTGAGACAAGTTCGTCCCAACACTCTCGCACTCCTCAACAACCTGCACCTGTCAGCAACCAAGAATAGTTAGGAGATGGAGCACAGTTGGCCTACAGGTTACGTAAGCCCAGAAGGGATTTCCCTATCTTTGAAGGGGAAGAAGTGCATAAATGGTTGTTCAAATGCAACCAGTATTTTGACTTGGAGGAAATACCTGAAGCAGACAAGCTGAGACTAGCTTCATACTACCTAGATGGCATGGCATTGTATTGGCACCAAAACTATACCAGGAACTTGGAGGGACAAGAGGTGACATGGGCTGAATATGTGGATGCCCTGTGTTGTCGATTTGGAGGCCAAAGAGATCCCCTAGAGGAGCTCACTGAACACAAACAAGAAGGAGACTTAGAGAGCTACATCAAGGAATTTGACATGTTGTGGAACCGAGCTCAAATTTCAGAAAAACAAGCACTAGTGTTCTTTTTGGGGGTGCTGGAGATAGAGATTAAGAACTTGGTCAAGATGTTTGAACCAAAATCATTAAAACAAGCCTACAACCTAGCTAGACTACACAACAACACCCTCACCTACCGCAATGTTACTCCTCACTACCCAAAGGCACAAGGTCAGGGAAACTCTTTTTCCCAATCCATGAAGCCTAGTTACCCTGCAAATAACCACAAGACAAGCACCAGCCCTTACAAGCCCCCTACCCAAGCCTTATTGCCAACACCTACAAACCTTGCTCCCAACCCTAATATTACCTACCCAAACCATAAACCATCAAGACCTATCCGAACTAGAGAGATGGATGAGAGGAGAGCCAAGGGGCTTTGTTTTTGGTGTGATGAAAAATTTGTACCTGGACATAGGTGCAAGAACCGTAAACTCTACTCCCTATGTATAGTTGAAGATGATGGGGACGAATCAGAGGGGGAGGGGTCAATGGAGACCATGAATGTGGAGGCTCTTATTCCTCTCCTGTCACTCCAGGCCATCCAAGGTACTGCTGGTTGTCAAACTATCAAGGTGTGGGGAAAAATAGACAAAAGTCCTATTTTCATCCTAATTGATTCGGGCAGCACTCACAACTTCCTTCACGCTGACTTGGCTGATAGATTAGGGTGTCCCATGACCCCAATAAGGCCAATGGAGGTTGAGGCAACAAATGGGGGAACTATGTCCTGCGCTGCCGTGTGTAAAAATCTGAATTGGAAGATGCAGGGGGTCCAATTTCAGGCCGACGTTTTTGTTATGAAATTGCAGAATTATGACATGGTTCTAGGGATTCAATGGTTGAAATTGTTGGGGGAATGTGCTGTCCAACTATGAAGAAAGATGGGTCTCTTTTTGGTGGAAAGGCAAGGAAGTAACTCTAAGAGGAGAAAATCCTAAAGTAGCTCAGGCCATACGACTGGAAGAGCTGAATGGGTTATTAAGCACGGATACCTTAGTAGCAGAAGTGGGGCTTTGCTGTTTAAGGGTGGTAGAACAAGATATCCTAAGCTGCCATGCTCACGAGGTGACCAATACTGGCCAAGAGACAGGAAACTCACCTTTGCAGCTTCTGTTAACAGCATATCAGCACATATTTAGTGACCCCGAAGGGTTACCCCCAGCAAGAAGACATGATCATAGGATACCACTCCTTGATGAGAGGCAGACTGTGAATTTGAGGTCCTATAGGTACTCTGGACTACAAAAAGACACTCTAGAAAAGCTAGTGGAAGAAATGTTACAGGCGGGCATTGTGCAGCCTAGTAACAGCCCGTTTGCTTCTCCAGTGGTGTTGGTGAAGAAGAAGGACCAGACTTGGAGGTTCTGTGTAGATTATCGAGCCCTAAACAAACTCACGGTTAAAGATAAGTACCCTATCCCCATAATTGATGAATTGCTAGAGGAACTAGAGGGGGCAACCATCTTTTCAAAGGTTGATCTTAGGGCAGGGTACCATCAAATTAGAATGGTTTCGGAAGATGTTTTTAAAACAGCCTTTAGGACCCACAATGGCCATTATGAATTCCTAGTCATGCCCTTTGGCTTATCTAACGCACCTGCCACATTTCAAATCTTAATGAATGACATTTTCCAAGATTATTTGAGAAAGTTCATTCTAGTTTTCTTTGATGACATATTGGTTTACAGTAAGAATTTGTCAGAGCATCTACTCCACCTTAAGCTAGTTTTTGAATTGTTGAGTGCTCATCAATTGGTAGCCAAGGAGAGTAAATGTGTATTCTGTACCAGCCAAATAGAATACCTAGGCCATGTGATCACCAGGGAGGGAGTTGCAACTGACCCTCACAAGGTAGCAGCCATTAAGCAGTGCCCAATACCTACCACCATTAAACAACTTAGGGGTTTCTTGGGGTTGACGGGGTACTATAGGAGGTTTGTGCAAGGGTATGGAGTTATTTGCAGACCCCTTACTCAGCTGCTACAGAAAGACTCTTTCATATGGACCGACACAGCTACTGCGGCATTTGAAAGACTTAAACAGGTTATGTCGCAACCCCCAGTATTGGCTCTGCCAAACTTCGACAAAACCTTTGTGGTGGAGACGGATGCCTCAGGAGTGGGATTGGGGGCAGTACTAATGCAAGAAGGACACCCCCTTGCCTTTGTAAGCAAGGCATTAGGTCCTCGACAGCTAGCATTATCCACCTATGAAAAAGAATTGCTAGCTATTGTCCACGCAGTCTCTAAATGGAAGCATTATTTATGGGGGAGAAGATTTCTTATCAGAACTGACCATTCCAGCCTAAAGTTTCTGCTGAACCAGAAGGCTACACACATTGCTCAGCAGGTATGGCTCACTAAACTTCTAGGCTTGTGTGCATTGACCCTCTCATCCATTTCTACCCAAATCATGGGGGACATTAAGAAGACTTGGGAGGCAGACCCCACCCTACAACAGCTGATCGCAGAATTGATCAAGGATGCTAGCTCACATCCCTATTATTCATGGGTCAATGACACCCTTATCAGGAAGGGAAAGGTAGTAGTGGGACACGACCCAGAATTGCAGACACGACTCATTAAGTTGTATCATGATTCGGCAGTGGGAGGGCATTCAGGGGCTACGGTGACTTCTAAGAAAGTGGGGCAGGTGTTCTATTGGAAGAAGCTGCAAAGGGTAGTGAGACAGTTTGTCCGAGAATGCCCAGTCTGTCAGCAAAACAAGGCTGAAAATGTCAAGTACCCGGGGTTGTTACAGCCCTTACCCGTGCCTTACGCACCCTTCATTGACATTAGCATGGACTTTATAGTGGGCTTACCAAAATTAGAGGGAAAAGAGGTGATCTTTGTGGTGGTTGATAGGTTCAGCAAGTATGCTCACCTTATGGCCCTAGCTCACCCTTATTCTGCAGTTACGGTGGCTAAAGCTTTCATGGAAAATGTCTACAAGTTACATGGAATGCCAGCAACCATTGTGAGTGACCGAGACAACATATTCCTCAGCCAATTTTGGAGGGAATTATTCGGCCAACAGGGGGTGAACCTGCAGTATTCCACAGCTTATCACCCCCAATCCATGGCCAGACAGAGGTGGTGAACAAGTGCATTGAAGGCTACCTACGGTGCATGACTGGCTCCCTTCCTAATCAATGGGGAAAATGGTTGAGTTCTTGTGAATGGTGGTATAACACGAATTACCACTCATCCACCCAGAAGACTCCCTATGAGGTCCTATATGGGTTTAAGCCACCGATCCACATCCCTTACACTCCCAAAGACTCACCCGTGGAAGCTGTGGATGACTATCTAAACCAAAGGGAAGAAATGCTCAAGCTCATCAGGGGTAACCTACTCCAAGCACAAGACCGAATGACGCAGCAAGCAAACAAGAAAAGAAGCGAGAGAGTGTTCAATGAAGGTGATCTAGTTTACTTAAAATTACAGCATTATCGACAGCAATCAGTGCAACAAAGACAATCCCACAAATTATCAGCAAAGTTTTATGGCCCCTACCCTATAATCAAGAGAATCGGGACAGTGGCTTACAAATTAAAATTACCTGATGCTGCGATGATTCATCCCGTGTTCCATGTGTCCCAGTTGAAGAAGCATGTGGGAAATCATGTCATACAATCTGACCTTCCCATTCCTTCAAAGCAGTCCTGGTTACAACCCCAGAAAATCGTGGAGAGGAGGTTAGTCAAGAAAGGAAATGCGGCCACTACTCAACTTTTAGTGCTGTGGAAGAATTTACCTTTGACAGAGGCCACTTGGGAAGACGCGGAGGAGTTCAACTGGAGGTTTCCTCAATTTAACCTTGAGGACAAGGTTGCGAACATGGGGGGAGCATTGTCACGAGCTGAGAAGATCGGGAGCTGAAGAGGAACCGAGATGAAAGACAACTGGAGGGAAGCTTTTGAATTTCAAATATTGTAATCAAACGACTGCGTTTTAAGCAGCACTTGAACGACTGCGTTTAGCAGTCCTTTATATTTCCAGTAGATGAACTATCTAGGCCTCGTGAGTAGCCACGCTGGCAACACGTGAATTGTCTTTATATTTCCCAAATGATTGGAACAGAATGTTAAGCAAAAATTATAACAAGAATCCTGAATTCTCTCCTGCTCCTATCCTCTGTAAACACGCAGCCTGTGTGTGTCCTTCTCTGCTCTTTTCCCTTTCCCCAAGCTTCTTCCTTCTTTCCCCCAAATCTTTTCCAGTTTCACCTGAAGAAATTCTAACCCGTAGCACTGAAGAGGGAGAAAGAGGGATGCAGTCAGTAGGAAGAAGGAGAAGAAAGGAAGGAGGTGTGGCCGCCGGTGGCTGCAAGCTGCATCTGCAGGATAAGAAAGCAAAATGGGGAGGGGGGCTGCGGCTGGAGGCAGCTGGCTGTGGCTGGAATGGTGACGGCGCTATCAAGAGGAGAGAAAGAGATCTAGGTTTTTTTTTTAGGGTTTTGGGTTTCTTTTGTGTGAGGGAGTGTGTAAATTTTTTTTTTATTTTTCTTCCCCCTCTTTTTACATGCGTTGACACATGTATATATATAGTAAAAAATATGTTTTTTTTTAATCCTTGCTTGTCTCTTTCAATTTTGGTCATTGTGTCCAAATATTTTTGGATTTTTGATTTTTTTTGATATTTTTTTTTTCAAAATAGAAAAATTAATGGGTCAAAAATTGGGTAGCAACAAAAAAAATTAGATATTTGTAAATTATTTTCATGTGCTGATGTCAAAAAAATATTTTTTTGAAAATAAAAAAATATTTTTTTGATGCATTTATAAACAAAAAATACTTTCAAAAACAACTTCAATCATACTCTAAGCATATCATCAAAGTCAAAGTTTAATAATTACATTTTGTTTTTCAACACATTTTTCTCTTATTATCCTTTACTATTTTCAAATTTACTCAAAATAAAACATATGAGTATATCGATTATTTTTACATATGAAAATTTACGCAAACACATCGGTAATATAATTTATCACAGACTATAGCAAAAGAAACAACAAACACAAGCAGAACGAGAATGTCTCTCCTCAGTCCTCTCAAGTACCCCTAAATCATATTCCTAATGAGATAAATGAAATTCTTGTCTTAAAAGATAATGTGACCAATAGATACCCACAAAAGACTAAACTGGGGAGTCCCAAAAAAACAGTATGAACCTGATCCCAAAAATCAAACTAAATATCTCATCAGCAACTATATCTCTAATCATAGATTATCAGAATCATATGCATTTACTGTTACTCAATTATCTAATGTGTCTATTCCTAGTAATGTACAAGATACATTAGCAGACCCAAAGTGGATCAAGACAATGAATGAGGAAATGAAGGGATTGTAGAAGAATAACAATTGGGAGTTATGTCAACTACCAAAAAAAAATTGAGTGTAAATGGGTGTTCACAGTGAAGTTAGAAGTAGATGAGAGTATTGATAGATACAAAGCGAGGTTAGTCGCGAAGGGATACACACAGAAGTATGTAGTGAATTACCAAGAACCTTTTACCCCAATTGCAAAAATGAACACCATCTGGATTCTCATATCTATAACAGTGAATCAAGACTAGGCCTTACAACAATTCGATGTCAAGAATGTTTTCCTAAATGGAGATCTTGAAGAAGTGTATATGGAATTTCCACCTTGTGTGAAAAACAGGTCCTCATGTGAAACTGAAGTATGCAAATTAAAAAAGGCATTATATGGTCTAAAGCAGTCACCTCGGGCATGGTTCGGAAGATTCTCATCCACGATGAAGGAGTTTGGCTATAAGCAAAGTAATTCAGATCATACTTTGTTTATAAAACACAAAAGAGGGAAGGTAACAACACTAATAGTATATGTGGATGATATGGTCTTAACAAGGGATGATCCAGAAGAGAAAAAGGCATTACAACAGTTTCTGGCATCGAAATTCAAGATGAAAGATCTTGGACAACTGAAGTACTTCTTAGGGATTGAGGTCTCAAGGTCAAAAATGGGGATATGTCTATCACAACGAAAATATGTGTTAGATTTATTGGCAGAAAATGGAATGCTTGCATGCAAATCGATAGATACACCTATGGAAATGAATCACAAACTGGGACAAGCAGAAAATTAGATGTCAGCGGATAAAGGATGTTATCAATAGTTAGTTGGAAAACTAATATACTTATCACATACTAGGCCAGACATCGCCTATGCAGTAAGTGTGGTAAGTCAGTTCATGCATTCACCAGGAGAAGAACATATGGAAGCTGTATATCGGATCTTAAGGTATCTAAAAGGTGCACCAGGATGAGGACTTCTATTTTCAAAAATAGAGGTCCAAGATATTAAAGGGAATACAGACTCGGATTGGGTAGGAAATCATACTAATAGGAGATTAACATCAGGATATTTTACGTTTGTATAAGGCAATCTTGTCACTTGGAGAAGTAAGAAACAGAAAGTGGTCGCAAGGTCAAGTGCAGAAGCATAATACCGATGTATGGCTCATGGTGTGTGTGAATTACTATGGTTAAACATGTATTACAAGACTTAGGAATTGATTATGGAACATTTATGAATCTACACTGCGACAATAAAACAACTATTGAAATTGCTCATAATCCGGTTCAACATGGTCGTACCAAACACATTGAAGTCGACAAACACTTCATTAAGAAAAATCTTGATCAGAAAATTATACAACTTCTGTTTGTTTGGTCTGAAGATCAGCTAGCTAATATTCTCATAAAGGCAGTCTCCAGAAGGACGTTCTATGACGCAATTGACAAGTTAGGCATGATAAATATCTACGCTTCAACTTGAGGGGGAGTGTTAAAATATAGCTGTTAATTTCCAGATATGGAAATTGTGTAAAGTTTACTATTTTCAAATTTACTCAAAATAAAACATTTGATTATATCGATTATTTTCACATATGAAAATTTACGCAAACACATCGGTAATATAATTTATCACAGACTATAGCTAAACAAACAACAAACACAAGCAGATCGAGATCCTCCCCCTCGACACAACAGAGTGCCCATTTGGCATTGCGATTGAACCGAAGATTGGAGCAAGAAGCAGTTTCATGGCGTTTGGTAATAAACAAAAGCAAATTAAATTGTCATGGGCCCAACTAAAAATCGATCGAAACCGTGGTTTGCAATAAGTATGAAAATGCTACTTTTTGTGCAATTGTGATTCTTTTTTTTTTGCATGCATTTGAGGGTGTGGGGGAGTAGAAGCAGATGGGTTTGGGTGAAGCAGAGGGGAGGGGGAAAATGAAGAAGTTGAGAGGTTCCAGCCGAAATACCAAATACAAATCTCCAATAACAACAGAACTCGAGATAAAACCACAAAGAAGGAACTACTCACTTGCAACTGGTGCCTCTATTTCAGTAGTAGAAGGCAAATCATCTCTATCGCCACACCAGAGGAAGAAACAAGAGTCCAATCAGGAGATAAGGGAGGTAAAGGAGCATAAACAATGGGTTACGCTTTATGTCCCATGGCTGGCTCTTTCTTGACCTTGTTTTCTTGTGATGTGCAGTTGACTTCTTCTGTGGCCTTGAAGAACCAGTGCCTACTGGGACCGTTTTGAACTCGCCATTGACAGGCTTGAAAGATGGTGTAGCTGGGGGTTTGGGTTACTGCTTGATTTTATTTATTTATTAACTCTCAAACCACACAAATATCCTTCTTCGTTACTGCTTGATATGCTCTTTAAAGTAATTTTATAAGTTGAAAGCAATATAAAAAGTCTGGTAACCAAACATATGAAATTATTTTTCATTAACCTCAAATTCAACCACAGTTTTAACCAAACACTTCAAAACTTATTTTGAACCGCAACTAAAATAATTTTCATGAAACTGTTTTTTTTTAAATCTCAACCACAAAAATAAAATCAATACCAAATACACTAAAGAGAATCTCTTATCTATCATTCTAACTACATTACATGAATAGCATCAAAAACAAGGAAGGAAAGAAAGGAAGCTTTATTTATCTGATATACTCGATCCTTAACCCATCAACTGTCGCGTTGATGCAGCCTTTACTCCTCGGCACTAATGTCACCCATATGCTATCATCTCCATCTGCCTCCAAATCTTCTAACAGTTCCGAGATCCCCAACTTAAGATCAGTCTTCTTTCTGAGAGTTTCAAGATTGGCCTCCCTTTCTACCCTGATCACGCCTGGATCAATGTGAACAAAGGTTCCTGCAAATTCCCTGAACCTCGGATTCATAATCGTCTCATTAACTACGTTTACATAAACATCAAACTTAACGTATCTTTCCTCCGGGACATCAATCCCATGCACAACCAGGATCTCTTCCTCTTCGTCCTTCTCTCTTTTGGTTCTTCGGACTTTTGGCCTGTTGACCCTTGTTCTTAAGGTAGAGGATAGAATGCCGTTCCTTTGCAGCTTCTCATTTTGCCTCGTCTTTAGCACGTTACGGGCGACTTCTAATGGAACAGAAGGCCTAGGACGGCTATTAAGCCATGGGAAATCGACCTTCTCATACGCATATCTCAGCCTTGTGATACTCAGCACGTCGCGAATTTTGATTTTATTGAGCTGCAGTTTCTCGTCATAAAAGAAAAAGGAGGAGTCTAGCCAATCAGGATCAGTGATAACCTTGTTCCCATGGAGCTTCGTCCAGACTTCCCAGAGACGGTCGATGTTGGCATGGTGCGGATAGAAAATAGGGTCTCTAGCAGCAGAGTAAAAGACGCCCATATCCTCCCTGCTTCCCGGATTCAAATTGCTCCCTACCCACTTATGCACAGTGTTGTGAGGGGCCAGCTCTAAGGTGCCAGGGCCATTGCAAGACCCTCCCTCCCCTGCCTTATAAGGGCAGCCCATGAAGAGTTCCATCTTCTTTGCACCTGCTACCATTTGGTTGTACATCATCACCAAGTTGGTGTAAACTTGGTCTTCGGGTCCTAACCCACTCTCGAAGCATCCGTAGTCGTCACTGCTAGACGCAGTACAACTGTAGTCTAAATCAACCACACTTGGTGGAAAGTGAGAAATGTCACGTGCTTCATGGAAAAAAGGAGCCTTCATGTACATTTCAGGAATCACCATTCCTTCAGGAATGTCCCACGGCCAGAATGGCAAAGCAAATGTGTCATCTCCTATGAGACCTCCAAGGATACGTTCGTGGAAATAGATCAACATACGGTGCCAGGGAAAGAACAGCCATGATCTGTGGATGTTAAGTGGAGAATTGGAGTCGTGCTGGTTATATGCTCCTGTGCAGAACAGACAGTGTAAATTGGCTTGACGAGTATAACTCCGAGGATCAGTGTCGGGAAGAGACTTCATTATGGTTATAGCCTTCTTGTACTTGGCAATATAGTTTTCGTCGAGAAGATGGGTTGGCCGTCGTACTCGCAAAGGCAATGAGGGATCAGGAAACTGGAAATCAATAAAAGCAACATCTGATTGATTCATTGGTGGGCAGCAGTAAACAGGAAGATCAGAGCGACCCATAGATTCATGGCACGATGTTAGATTTGGCAAAAGAACTCCAGCTTTTCCCTGTTGATACTTCCCTGAAGATGAGGCTCCTTTTAGCATGGCTGGGATTATGAAATTGAATTCCCTGGAAGTATTAGCAACTTAATTATTAGAGATTTTGAATATGTAGTAGAACCAGCTAATTGAGAGAAAGTGGCTTGAGGTGACAAGGACCATTAGAAAAAAACCCTACCCCAGAAGCGCATGCTGGACATGTGGTGCTTTAAGGAGGTGAAGAATTATAGTAAAAGCTGCCACCATAGTGCTTATGCCGAGGACCAGGCCCAATTTCTTTGCTTCCATTCTCGGAAAATCCAACACTTCTACAAGTAATTAAGCTCTAGCCTTTCAAAAAGAAATGACAATTAGGGGATAGTAACTTTACCCAGACCAAGGCTCTGTAATGCTATGCATATGCAATCCTTCCTCGACTGAAATAGAAGTAAATAGGTCAGATACTATATAAACTCAAGAAGAAATTAAAGAACAACGAGGTTTAGCAATTCAAAAGGGAACCTTAATTTATATACGGCTTGGATGCATCCGATTTAGCACTCATTATAAATTCTAATGACCCGCGTGTTGCATTTGCGCGTTTATGGTGTCCACGTAGAGCTTCTTTCCTCCACATCTATACGTGATAGCTTTCTGTGGCAGCTTGTGCTGTCTTAACTCCTGCGGGGCCACGTTATATACGACCACTGCTCAATGCTGAGGACGTTACGTCCACTGCTTTTAATTTTGTAGAGACAACGATAATGGTATGCATGGTAATCAAACTCGCGAGCGGAAAGAATAATCGAAATCGGTCAAAATCGGTCAAAATCGGGTTGACTCGTAAAATCAGATCGGATCGGTCCGATTTTACGATCCGGGTTTTTCATTATGCCCCAGTTCAAAGCTAATTCAAAATTTCAAACGGAACCAAGAAAAAAAATGGAGAAGAGGATGAGAAGAAAGAGAGTAAAGGAGAAGAGGATGAGGAGGAAGAAAAGAAAATGGAGAAGAGGAGATGAGGAGATGAGGGTGGGCGGCGGCGTGGGAGAAGAAAATTGGGATTTAGGGTTATGTTACTGGGGGAGGGGCTTTTATACTTAGTTATTATAAAAGAAAAAAAAAAAAAAAAAAGAAGAAGAAGGTAGGTTTCTTAGGTGGGGGTGGGGGGGGGGGGGGGTTATATAAATTATTAATAATAATAATAATAATAATAATAATAAAAAAGTAGGTTTATACGGGGGAGGGGTAATAATAATAATAATAATAATCTTGGGGTTTATAATAATAATAAAAATAATAATAATAATAATAATTAGCATAAAAAATAGTTAGTATAAAAAATATTTTAAAAAAAATCCTATTAATTTAAGATAATAAATAACATTAATTAATTTATATTTCACATCAACAAAATATTTATTTTTAGTTTATTAATTTTTACCTAATGAAATTCTATGGACATAATTGTTTTGTAATGTATTTTTCAATTATTTTGAATCATGCATGAACCTTAACTAATGAAGTTTTATGGCCATAATTATGTTATATTATATTCGGAAATATTTTACTTACGATTTTACGATTTTTCTACCTACACGATTTTAGCTGTGATTTTATGATTTTTGTACGGAAAAATTCGGGTACGATCTTACGATTTTACGATCCGATTTTTCGGAGTCCTTTCCGATTCGTGTCAAAATCTCGATTTTGACAACCTTGATGGTGTGTCTGAGAAAGATGTGTTATGTGGTTTGAATTTACAAAAGAATTATATAAAGCTCGTGTTTTTTTTTTTTATTTTTTTATTTTTTTATTTTTGATAACCGGGGTGTCCGGGCCAGCTTGCGCGCACCTCGACTATTTCCCGGGCCCACTAAACATCCTGCAAGCCCAATGAGCATATAATGCACTGCGGGGATGACAGGCATACCAAACAGGGAGCGAACTAGGGTGCCACATGAAGGAACCCCCCCCCCCACCCAAGACCTGCGGGGACGCTCGAACCTGGGTCCCGAGAAGGGGGGGCGCCCTCCTCAACCACTGGGACAGACCCCTGTTGGTGCTCGTGTTTTTTATTTTATTTTAACGGGGTGTGGTTTGTATATATTTCAAATATTTCAAGAGGGTTATACTTTACAATTAAGATAAATTCCTTACTTAGTTCTCTACGTCTATAAATATAATCTTTCTATTAATTATAATCAAGTTATTAATTTCTAAAATATATTTTAATCAAGTTGTTGCATGTCTTTGTGGAGTGTCAAGAGAGGTTGTTGGAGTTGCAACCTAATTGTTTGGTTCAGGATCGCTAAAAAAACTCAGGTTTATTGGTCTTGTCAGATATACAATGGTAAATGAATAGTTATGGATAGCGAAGGTATTATCACCTTCAGCGCATCGTACCGTAGATAAGCTGCATTGTGCAATTTGATGTGATAAGGTTTGAACGAGTAAAATTTATCCATGTGAATAAATCTAATTTTTTGAATTTTATTATGGAATCGTGTGCTCAAAATAAATTTTAAGAGAAAATTCCATGTAGATTCCTTAATATGGTTCACCTTCCTAGAAGGTTGATAAGTTTTATGTGATTTATGTGTCTGTGAAAATAAATGTTCCAAATAATAATTGGTTAAAACTCAGAATAAATGTAGGATTCTTTTTATTTCTAGATATTTAAATGTCAACCTACTTATAGGTCCAATATTTATATCAAATTTTATACAATTATTTCTCATTAATTAAATTTACAAATTATTTAAATATTGGTCAAATTCTCAAGGATTTAATAAACTGAATATTGTGCAAGCATGTTTTTTTTTTTGGTTTTTGTATATAAATATTAAATGACATGTTTCTTTTTGTATTTTTTAAAGGCTTAGCCATATGCAAATAAAATATAGTTTTTTTTATTAAATTTTTTTTTATCTTTTATATATATATATATCAAGTATTTGAAACAAAAAAAAAAAAAACAGCACACACTCATTTTTTTTTAATTCTATTTATCATTACAGATCTACAAATTACAAGTTTACAAACAACTTTAAATAAACAAGATTACAAAAAGGTCCTTCAAGAATGTCAAAAATCATATAAAATTATAAAATAAACTCAAGAATGGTAAAAAACATCAACCACACTTTCAAACAAGTCTTTCATATAGTTCTTATCATCAACACAGATGATTATGGGTTTCCTAGTGAACAACATTACCCGTAGCTGATTTGAATGTGCTTGTTCTTCTGTTTATCATCAAGATACAATTTTTACCTTCATAGATTTTGGTCCCGATCTAGCAGTCTTTTCAATAGCAACAAATCCAGAACAAATAAATGAACATATTCTTTTAACACCCATGACTCAATCCCAATATCAAATAATTTAAGCCAAATATACACTCTAAGACAACAATTGAACATCTTAAACAATCTAAAATCAAACCAATAGATTGAAAGTTAAGTATAAAATATCAAGATCTAACCTTAGAAGGTCTTATATACAATTTTCACTTATTCATTCCTTTATCTTTCTTTGTCCTTCACTTATTCGAGGTTTGTTTCTCGCAATAATCAGAGTTGAAACACCCAATTAAATTAAGCGAGTAACAGTAATTCAATCATGTCATAATACAACCATATATAAAATCCTGAAAATAATTAGAATCTGTATCTAATATAAATAGTTAACCCACAATTACTTAATCATTCGGCCATATAGTATCTTCTAATCCCTAGCTAACAAACCCATTATAACTATTATCCATATCCACTTATTTGAGGGCGTGCCTGTTTGAGTGTGGTTGAAGTTGTTTTTGAAAGTATTTTTTATTTAGAAATATATTAAAATAATATTTTTTATTTTTAAAAATTATTTTTAATATAGTTAATGATGTTGAACATTAAATTATATGAAGACAAAATGGAGGGTGCACTTTTCATTTTTATCGATTTCTCTTTCAGTGTATATTATCAAAGTCAAAGTGTAATAATTACTTATTTTCCACTCATTTTTCTCTTATTATACTTTATTACTTTCAAATTTACTCAAAATAAAACATTGATTATATATATATAGTTAGGGGTAAAAATGGAATGACATTATCAATCAATTATTTTTACATGTGAAAATTTATCAAACACATCGGCAATAAAATTTATCACATACTATAATAAAAACAAACAACTAATAGGTAATCTAGTGATAAGAACTTGGACTAAAGTGTTTACTTCTCATGTGGTCTCAAGTCCAACTCATGTGATTGCTAATATGATGTCTACTGAAGGCCTATATGGTGATTAACTTCAGGGTCTGTGAAATAAGTTAAGGTTTGCACAAGCTGACAATCATGTTAATAAAAAAACAAATAAAAGCAGATCTACCTTGACACAACAAAGACAATCTCTTGTTTATCATTATCAGGGTTATTAATACTGTTTCGTTTTGGCCGAAACGGGCGAAACCTTTTGTGCCAATCAAAAAAATGAGACAAAACGACGTATTTTTTGTCTTGGTTTAAATACCAGCTTATACAGGAAATTTCAGCCAAATACCGGTCGAAATGCGCCGGAATCACGCCGGCTATTCTGTTTCGGCCATTAACAAAAGCACGCTACCCCCCTTCCCCAAATCTCACATTTTCTTCACTCAAAATCTCCTCTTCCTCAGTCTCCTCCTCACCGTTGATAAATCTCAGTCCTTATGTCACCGGCTCGGACTCCTCTTCCTCGATCCTCAGCTCCTCAGTCAGACTCCTCGGCTCCATAATCCTCACCTCAGTGTCTTCACTCTTGCAAGCGTGCAATGCCCTCTTCACTGTGTAAGTTTATTGGCTTTCTTCTTCTGTAATTGCTTGTTCATTTTGCAAATGGTAGCTCTTTTTGTCCTTCATCTTCGCCAAATTTGATAGACTTCGTGTGTGTACTATGTATGGATTTAAGTTTTGATTTTTTTTCTCATGAATTTTAAGATGCCTGCTGACAACACTTGTTCTGGGCTTCTGGCATATTAACACAGATTCAAATTATGCCTCGAATTTGCTTGATGACTGTTCTTTAATTTAGCTCTATTGTCTTTTGTTATGTTTTTGCTAATTTTACTGAGTTTTTGGTAGGTTTTCTGAATGTGTTTGGGTAACAAAACTTATGAAAATAAATCTGGAATTTTGAGGATCCCAGCAACCTCCTATGCTCACGGCAATACTTGAAAATAATACTCTTGATAATCTTTCATTCCATCTGAAGGTAATTTAAATACAAGTTAAGAAGGTAACTGTTTCACCTTTTAACTTCCCATTAATTAACTCTACTTAATAACATAAATACGAAATGAAATACATAACCAAAATACTTAATTAAAATGCATAACCGAAAGCTAATAGATAAAGTAACTATGGTAAGAAAAGTAACTATGGTTGCCACGTGGCATCCATCTCGTGGCTTCCCTTTTTCCCAGAACTGTCCATATGTCGTTCATCCAGCTGCTGACACATTCCCCCGTAGAAGCCACGTGTCTGTCATCGAGCTGCCAGGTGTCGATCATCGGCCCATAACATCTTTAATTGATGTGTGCATCCTCACTCAAAATTGAATTTACAATTTCTAGATTCTCTATACTGTATCTATGCTTTTGATTTCTTAAAGGTTCAAAAACTAGGGGGTTGTTGATTTTTGTGTTTTTAATGAGTGTTGATTTTGTGTTTTTGATTTTTAAGAATTTGTTGATTCTTGTTGCAGTTATTGCTAATTTTGAGATTTGATGAATGGACTGTTACAGAGGAGATATAGAGAGATAGGGAGATAAGTATCTCTTTTTATTGAATTTCTGTTGTATATTTTCTGCTTACAAAATGCTCGACAATATGTCTATTTATACTGTCAATGTAAGAAAGATATTTTCTTTTCTTTCTTGTGTAGTTAACTAGATGGATTGCATGTGTTAACTACTTTGTAACTACTTGATAACTACCTAAGAGAGTTCAGATTGACTTCCTTTTCCTAGGCTAGAATTAGTTACAATTAACTAAATTACAACTGATTTTATCCTATTACAAACACACTTCTTCCTCTCTACCTTCAGTTGTAATATCAACCTCTTTTACTTCATCTCCCTTCGTTAGTGTCTTCTCCTTCAACTACTGTGATGTTGAAATCAATAAGACAACTTATTAATCAACAGGGTTTACTGTTTGTGATGATAATATAATATACGTAAATCATGCACTTCTAGTGTGTTTGGAGGATTTATGATATACATAAACCCATCTCTGTCTTGCAGTTATGAGTCTAATGAAATTTGAAAGAAGTAAACAACATGAGATGTTGTAGACAACACTGTATGTGGTTTAACATTTTATGCATTCCATTTTATTCTAAATTAGTTGAATTAATTTCACTACTGGAATATGCTATATATTGCTAGAGCTAGGTAGTTTAATACTTTAATTTGATGAAGGATTCAAAACTCGTCAACTATTTATATTTGTCAGAATTATAATTAAATTAGAAATGTGTAATTTTTCATATAGGGTAGATGTGAGTTTTTTTTGTTTTGCATTTCAGTATTTCTTTTCTTATTTAATATTGAATATTATGGAATTTGTTTTGTTCAGATTAAATTACATGGCTGAAAACTCATCAAGTGGTGGGACTTCCATAGCTTCAGCTCCAGTAAGATCATCCAGCATGGGCTCATGGACAGGTGATTGTTGGTGCAGGAACTCATGTATATGTGTTCATTGTAACAAACGAATCAGTGGTGGTGGTATTACTCGTCTAAAGTATCACATTGGTGGTATTAAAGGCCAAGTTAAAGCTTGTAAAAAGGTCCCTGTAGATGTTAAATGGCAAATGAAGCAATTGATAGATGAGTTGACAATGGAGAAGGATAAAAGAAAAATCCTTAGAATTGATATCGGAAATTCTTAATCATTTTCTAATGATGAAGTTGAAGAGGGTGATGGTGCTAATCCTCATTTAAGTGATATGAGTTCACAAAAAAAATAAAACATTGACAATGACAAGTGCAACTAGAAAAAAGATGACTTTATTTGCTCCATGAACTACCTCAGGTTCACAACCTAACATTAAAAAAATAGCTTATAAAGAGAGGGAACATAATGCAAGAAAAGTCATAGCAACATGGTGGTTTGATTTTAATGTACTATTTAATGGTGTTAAATCATACTATTATCAGCAAATGATAGATACCATAACATCAATGTGACCCAGTTTCAAAGGACCATCATTTCATGATTTAAGGGGACCATTTTTGAAAGATGTAGTTCATGATGTCCATGAATATCTTTTAGGAATTAATGCAGATTGGATACTTTATGGATGCTCTATTATGACAGATGGGTGGTCAAATAGGAGGAATGTATCAATTATGAATTTTCTTTCTTATTCTCTAAGAGGTACTATATTATTGAAGTTTGTTAACACTTCAGGTCTTTGAAAAGATAAAGAGACATTGTTTGATGAAGTTGTCAAAGAAGTTGGACAAGAAAATATTGTCCAATTTGTTAGTGATAATGAGTCTACATTCAAGGCTGTTGGGAAATCTTTGCAGCAAAGGCATGACACCTTTTTTTGGTCTCCTTGTGCTGCCCATTGCATTGATTTAATATTAGCAAATATTTGTGATCCAAGATATTTTCCGATGATTGATGAAACCATTAAAAATGTAAGAAATATAACCAAGTTTATATATAATCATGTATGAGTTTTAGCTTTGATGAGGAAAGAATTTACTAATGGAAATGATTTATGTCATCCTGGCATAACAAGGTTTGCTACCTATTTTTTAAGCATTCAATGTTTACTTAAATTTAAGAATGAGCTTCGACAAATATTTACTTACACAAAATGGGTTGAATCAAGTCGTGGTAAAAGTTGAGTTGGAAAGGAAATTGCTGCTATAGTTTTACAAGATAAAGACTTTTGGCCGAGATGTGAACATATAGTCAAAGTTATTAGGTTAGCAGACAATGAAGAAAAACCATCAATGGGTTATTTATATGAGGCAATGGATAAAGCAAAAGAAGCCATCAAGACAAGGTTTAAAAATAAAGTATCTCAATATGGACCATATATTCAGGTGATTGATGCTAGATAGGATAAGCAACTTCATAGTCCATTACATGTAGCAGGTTGTTTTTTTAAATCTAGAATATATTTTAGGCCTTGTTTTTCAAAACAAAAGGAGGTTACTTGAGGTTTGCTTAGCGCAATTACTAGATTGGTTCCTGATTGTGACATTCAAGATATAATTAGTGGCCAACTTGAGGAGTATAAGAAAACAATCGGTCATTTTGGCATGCACTAGCTATTTGTCAAAGAGAAAGGTTAAATCCAAGTAATAACTTTTAGTTTTTTAAAATATAATTTTTTTTTTGGATCTATAATATTTGATTTATTGAAATTTTTCTTATCTAGTTGCATGGTGGGAGCAATTCGGCAATGATACTCAAGAACTTCAAAAGTTTGCAATTCAAGTTCTTAGTCAATGTTATAGTGCAACTGAGTGTGAAAGAAATTGGAGTATATTTGAATTCATCCATTCCAAAAGGCGAAATAGGCTTGAGCACAAGAGATTAAATGATTTAGTATTTGTTCATTATAATCTAAGAATTCAACAAAAGTAAAATATCAATACTGGTTTTATATTAATAATGATATTAAAAATAATAATTATTTTATATTACAATGATATTAATTTTTTAATTTATTTCATGTTTATTCTTTGTAGGAATTTGAGCAAAACAAAAGATGCTTTAGATCCCATTACCCTTGATAACATTGGTCTATTAAATGAATAGATTTGTGAAGAACTCAATCTTCTTGATAAAGAGGATATAAGTTGGGAGTATTGAAGCACATTTGTCTAATTTAAATTTAGAAGATGCAGAGATATGTTTCAATGATGAGAATAAACTTGATCAAAATGACCAACTATTGAAATGTCTAGTTGATGACTTTCCTTACATTCCACTGCAAGATCAAGATCCTTATTTTTATATTAATGATGTAGATGATGTTTGATTTATATTTCTTTTATTTTAGAACATTTTACTTTCACAATATTTTGGAATTTTAGAAATGTTTCTATTTTTGAGATTATGTTTGTTTGACTTTGTGTTTGTATTGAATAATTTAAAGTTAATTTATCTTGAACTTTATGTAAGTTAAATTACTATTTTTATTTTTTTCATATATATAATTAATTAATTAATTATATATGAACAATACAATCCTAAAACGACGCGCCGAAACGTTTTGAAACCGAAACATTCCATACCAATAGAAAAAACAAAGCGTGAACCGAAACAACATTGACAACCTTGATCATTATAACCACATTACATGAATAGCATCAAATTTAGTCTTTAATAAATTGAGGGGGGCAAAACAAGGAAGAAAGAAAACAAAAGAAGCTTTATTTAATTAATATACTCAATCCTTAACCCATCAACTATCGCGTTAATGCATCCTTTACTCCTCGACACTGATGTCACCCATATGATATCATCTCCATCTGCCTCCAAATCTTCTAACACTTCCGAGATCCCCAACTTAAGATCAGTCTTCTTTCTGAGAGTTTCAAGATTGGCCTCCCTTGCTACCCTGATCACGCCTGGATCAATGTGAACAAAGGTTCCTGCAAATTCCCTGAGCCTCGGATTCATAATCGTCTCATTAACTACATTCACATAAACATCAAACTTAACGTATCTTTCCTCATGGATATCAATCCCATGCACAACCAGGATCTCTTCCTCTTATTCCGTCTCTTTTTTGGTTCTTCGGACTTTTGGCCTATTGACCCCTGTTCTTAAGGTAGAGTCTAGAAATCGGCCATGGGGACTGAAGTTAGAGGATAGAATGCCGTTCCTTTTCAGCTGCTGCTGCTTCGCATTTTGCCTATTCCTTAGGACGTTACGGGCGACATGGGAAATTGACCTTCTTATATGAATATCTCAACTTTGTGATGCTCAGTACATCGCGAATTTTGATTTATTGAGCTGCAATTTCTCGTCATAAGAGAAAAGGGAAGAGTCTAGCCAGGATCAGTGATAACCTTGTTCCCATAGAGTGTCGTCCAGACGTCCCAAAGACGATCGATATTGGCATGGTGTGGATAGAAAATAGGGTCCATATCCCGGATTCAAATTGCTCCCTACCCACTTATGCAGTGTTGTGAGGGGGCAGCTCTAAGGTGCCAGGAAGATCAGAGCAATAAACAGAAGATCAGAGCGACGCATAGATTCATGGCACGATGTTATATTTAGCAAAAGAGGTGAAGGATGCTGGACTTCTGGTGCTTCAAGGAGGTGAAGAATCATAGTAAAAGCTGCCACAATAGCGCTTATGCCGAGGACCAGGCCCAATTTCTTTGTTTCCATTCTCGGAAAATCCAACACTTCTACAAGTAAGCTCTAACCTTTCAAACAGAAATGGCAAGGGGATATTAACTTTACCCAGACCAAGCCTCATTAATGCTATACATATGTGAAGAAAAGTAGAGCAAGCGGTGGGCAAGCCGAAGAATCAAGAACTGGATTTTAATGTACCAGTTTGTGTTAATCTTTATTAAGGGTCTGTGAGAGTATTTATATGTACATGCTTACAAAGCCAATTAGAAGACTAAGAAAGGAATAAACGATTTACACGGGATTAATCAAAACAGGAAAATAATCAATTCTAATTCTAATTGTGCACGTCATCCTTATATAGCACGAAATTAAATCTTCACTTCAGCCACGCTTCAAGCACGCCTGCAGCTTCTGATCAATGTGATCTGCAACTCCTTCAATTCCTTTCAACACTCCCCCTCAAGCTGGATCAAGGGGATTGATTGATCCAAGCTTGGACAATAATCGGTGAAACTGAGCAAAGGACAAGGATTTAGTGAACACGTCTGCAAGCTGATCATGGCTTCGAATGTAGTGAGTTTGAATATTTTGAGACTGAACTTGTTGGCGAATGAAGTGACAATCGACCTCAATGTGTTTTGTTCTTTCGTGGAATACAGGATTAGCTGCAATATGCATGGCAGCTTGGTTGTCACAGAACAAGGTCATAGGGTCGTTGCTTGAGAAACTCAGTTCAGATAGGAGGCTTTTAAGCCAAATTAACTCACATGCTGCCAATGCCATTGCACGATATTCAGCTTCAGCACTGGAGCGAGCAATGACATTTTGTTTCTTGCTACGCCATGAAACAAGGTTACCACCAACAAACATACAATAGCCAGTGATTGACTTCCGGTCAATAGTGTTGCCCGCCCAATCGGAATCACAATATCCAGTTATCTGAGTATGCCCGTTTTTAGCCATAATAATTCCACGTCCAATAGAGCCTTTTAGATAGCGTAGAATTCTCTTGACCATACTCAAGTGAAAAATAGTAGGTGCATGCATGAATTGGCTAACAAGGCTGACTGCATATGCTATATCAGGCCGAGTAATAGTGAGGTAAATGAGTTTACCTACAAGATGTTGGTAGTGAGTGATAGACTGGAGAGGTTCACTATTCACGGCAAGCTGCAATTTACTGTCTAATGGAGTCGGGGTTGGCTTAGCATCCAACATATCAGCTTCTTTGAGTAAGTCAAGTATATACTTACGTTGATTAAGGAATAATCCTTTTTGAGATGTAGCCATTTCTATTCCAAGAAAATATTTCAGCCTGCCAAGATCTTTAACCGGAAAATGATTTTGTAGAGTGACCTTGAGACGTGATATATCTTCAGCATTATTTCCTGAAATAATAAGATCATCAACGTAGATAAGAACCACCAATGTTTCCTTGGGTGTAAGCTGAACAAATAGGGATGAATCCCCATTACTCCTCTTAAAGCCGAGTTTTTCTATAACAGAACTTAATTGAGCATGCCATGCGCGCGGAGATTGTTTCAAACCGTAAATTGATTTGGGAAGTCGGCACACTAAGGTAGGATCAGAGGCTTGCGGATGACCAGAAGGTAATTTCATATAAACTTCTTCTTCCAGCTTTCCATGTAAGAATGCATTTTTTACATCCATTTGACACATCATCCACCCATTGTTCACAGCAACTGATAGTAATACGCGCACAGTATTCATTTTCGCCACCGGCGCAAAAGTTTCCTTGTAATCAACTCCATGGGTTTGGGTGAAACCCTGAGCTACAAGTCGTGCCTTGTGTCTGTCGACGGTCCCATTAGCATTAAACTTGGTTTTATATACCCATCGGCTTCCAACAATGTTCTTACCTTTGGGGAGTTTGACAATACTCCAAGTATGATTCTGATCAATGGCTAATAGCTCATCATTCATGGCATGTTTCCACTCATCATAGGCGTTGGCTTCCTGAAAATTCCATGGCTCATGAACATTTGAAATCGCGGACAGAAAAGCAGTATGAGCTGGTGAGAGCCGTTGATATGTGAGGGAATTATCAATGGGATGCCTGGCTGCATACGTGACAAAGTCGCGCATTTTGACTGGAGGTCCACGATTGCGAACTGGATTTTTCCGAGTCTGTGGCAGAGGAGCATTGGGAGCGTCTGATGCAGTTTGCTCAATTTGAAGTTCATCTTCAGAATTAGTCATAATAGGACCTGGTGCATTTGAGCTAGAAGGAAAATTATTAGCAGGAAAGGCATTAAAATCAGCATTATCAGTAGCAGCGGAAGAAGTACTGTCATCAGAAATTGGATTAATTTCAATGTGCCCATCGCTATTTTCTAAGTATGAATTAATAGGGCTGGCTGTCTCTTCATTTGAAGATATAGGAGCTGGAGAGCTTATCATGTCTGCATGAGCCAAATTCGGTAGAGGAAATAAATCTTTCGCAGATTGCAAATTTGATTTGCCATAATATGGAGAAGTTTCCTCAAATTGAACATCTCTCGAAATAAATAGCTTCTTTGACTGCGGGTGATAGCATTTGTAACCCTTCTTGGTGGAGGAATATCCCAAGAAAATACACTTGGCGGCCCTTGGATCAAGTTTATCACGATTTGGAGCTTGGATATGCACAAAACATGTGCAGCCAAACACCTTTAGATGCGAAATTTTCTGATGCTTTATTCTGCAAAACCTCAAGTGGTGATTTAAAACATAACACTCGGCTTGGTAGCCGATTAATTATATATGCAGCAGATAATACTCCATGAGACCAAAAAATCTTTGGAACGTGCATTTCTATCATTAAGGTCCGAGTTTTCTCCAAGAGATCTCTATTTTTGCGTTCAGCTACACCATTTTGTTGTGGTGTACTAACACAACTAGACTGATGTAAAATGCCATAACAAGCTAGATATTGTGTCATTTTTTGAGACATGTATTCGGTGCCATTATCAGATCTAAGGATTTTAAGCCTTGCAGAAAATTGAGTCATGACTAGCATATGAAAATTCTTAAGAACATCAATGACTTCGCTTTTGAATTTTAGAAGATATATCCAGGTCACACGCGAAAAATCATCAATAAAAGAAACAAAATATTTATACCCATCAACGGATTCAATTGTTGGTCCCCAAACATCCGAATGTACAAGTTCAAACATCTTATCTGTTTTAGACAAGGAAGGAGAAAAAGATAGTCTAGTGGATTTTGAAAAATGACATGTATCACAAGTGATATTTGTTGCATCCAGACTAGGAACTAATTTTGCTAGGACTTTTTCGGAGGGATGAGCTAGACGTTGATGCCATAAGATTTGATCCTGACCAAGGGAAGAAAGAGCAGACGCTTGCGGAAGCCTTTTAGAGTTATTTGAAAAATAATACAGCCCTTGAAAAAAAAAACCTTCACCAATCGTCCTCTTGGTGACGCGGTCCTGAAAAATAACCCGGTGAGAATCAAATATTACGCGACAATTTAGTGTTTTGGTGATTTTTCCAATAGATAGCAATTGTAAGGGAAAAGATGGAACATATAGGACTAGGGATTCTATATTTTCCGAGAGCAACCTGATTTTACCTTTCCCTTTGACAGTCACGTTTTTTCCATTAGCAACGGACACATGAGTTGGGGTAAGACAATTTTCGAATTCATGTATGCTAGTCAATTTATTGGTTATATGATCTGAGGCGCCCGAATCAATGACCCAAAAATTATGCACAGTGCTAGCAACTAAGGCAATTTTAAGAGCAGTCAAAATACCTTCAATGTTCTCCTGTGACAGTTGAGTAGAATTTGCTAGAAAACCTGCAAATTGTCCAAGAAGCGCTGTTGGATCAGAGGTGCTTGAATCTGCCGAGATAGTGTCACTTTTCTCCTTGAGGTATGTAGCAAAATCACTGAGAAGAGCAGCAGGATTTGAGGAGAAATTCATGGCGTCAATTGAGGGAATTTTCCCAGTAGTGCAGGCAGCAGCATGGGCTCTGTGTTCATAGCCCCTTTGAGGTCCTTTTTCTTTATCAAAATCACGTTTTAACTCTGGATGTAGAGTCCAACATCGCCCAACAGTATGGCCAAGATTATGACAGTGAGTGCATTTTAAATCTGGTCTTTTACCTTTGTAAGGTTTGCTCTTCATATTTCTGGCAACGTAGGCATGATTTTCTGGAAAAATAGCCCTTGATTCTGGGGTTGATTCTGGGTTCATAATTTTCCTGCGGGCCTCTTCCCTCTGTATTGTAGCACAAACAGAAGCAAGAGATGGAAGCTCAGAATTCATAAGGACCCTGCTTTGAAGATCTTCATACTCTGGTCCAAGACTGGATAGCAGCTGGAAGATTTTATCTTCTTCATCACGTTTTTTCAACACTACAGAATCAGTGGTGTGAGGACAATAGAGTGCAAGTTCACTCCACATGCCTTTTAAAGTCCCCAGCAGCTGCACATAAGTTTTCCCATTTTGTTGAAGGTTGGACAGGTCCCTCTTGATCTAAAAAACACGTGCTGCGTTATTTTGGTTCCCATACATCTCCTTCACAGACTCCCACAGTTCCTTTGAAGATTCTGAGTAGCTGAATATTTCAGCAATATTGTTTTCCATAGAGTTAAGCAACCATGACATGACAAGCTGATCTTTGCACTGCCATGCTTCGTAATCCTTTGAGGATGGGTCTGGAGCCTTAATATGGCCATTGATATAGCCAAGTTTGGATCGTCCACCAAGAGCAATTGTCACAGCTCTTGACCAAGGAAGATAATTCAGTTCATTCAACAATGTTGAGCCTAGACGTTGGTTTGGATTGCATGGTTCTCCTTCTGCAGTGTTAGATGTTCTGTTGTCATCAACACTAATCTATTTAGGAGAGTCTTCCATCAAGAAATCGCAGCAAGAAATACCAGAAACAACAAGATTGCTTTGATTCTACTGAGAACAGTTGTGCTAAGTTCTGGAAAAAAATAGAGGCTGGAATTTCTTGATCTCCACAGTGTCTGTTTTTCTGGGCAATCAACCAGTAACAATTACTGATTTGAACAGTAACTGTTCGTGCTAAGTTTATAGCAGAATCACATCAGGGGAAATAGAAGCAAGATTTGCTTAAATTTCAAACAACACGAACAAGTCAAGAAATAGAAGCAAGATTTGCTTAAATTTCAAATAAGAACAGTTGTGCTAAACTTTTAGCAGAAAAATAGGTTTGATCGCAACCTGCTCTGATACCATGAAGAAAAGTAGAGCAAGCAGTGGGCAAGCCGAAGAATCAAGAACTGGATTTTAATGTACCAGTTTGTGTTAATCTTTATTAAGGGTCTGTGAGAGTATTTATATGTACATGCTTACAAAGCCAATTAGAAGACTAAGAAAGGAATAAACGATTTACACGGGATTAATCAAAACAGGAAAATAATCAATTCTAATTCTAATTGTGCACGTCATCCTTATATAGCACGTAATTAAATCTTCACTTCAGCCACGCTTGAAGCACGCCTGCAGCTTCTGATCAATGTGATCTGCAACTCCTTCAATTCCTTTCAACAATATGCAATCCTTCATCGACTAAAATAAAAGTGAACATTATTATTATTCTAAAAGCTAAAAGAGATAAGGCTGCATTGTTCATCCATACTCAGTGTACTTGGACGGAACAGTGCAACCATGACCTCATTATCTTTCATTGCATTTTCACACTGACATAGGCTGCCCGAGATAGATTTTTCTCTATTCAACTACCCATTGCCCGTCCAAGAGCATTTGGCTTCAAAATATTTTTTTTCTTTTTAATTTAAATTTAAAGAAAAAAAAGCCAATTACTGACAAAAAAAATAATTGGTTAGACAAACTGTAGTTAGCTTAGTCGAAAGCTCGACAAACTTTAGTTAGCTTCGTGGGAATCCCATATCTCTTTAAGCCTGCTTCTTAGCTTAGTCGAAAGCTAGAGATTGATTGCCTTTCACTCGAAGTCAAGCAAGTTTCCTCTCTCTCTCATCTCGAAATAATTTGACCAAAGGAATTGAATCCAAAAGCCCCCGCTTTCCTTCACCTGGGTTCACTCTCTTTCTCTTAAATATCTCTGTCTTCATCCAAAGTCTGTGTTTTTTTTCCATTTTTGTTTATATTTTCAAGTAACTATATTTTGATTCTTTTTTGGATTTTTTGAAGGCTAATGGAAGATGATGTTTCAAACCCGTTTCGAAGAATGTCAATGCGAACTCGAAAGATTGCTCCAAAAATGGCGGTTGCGCTTGCCAACAATGATAATAGAACTTAGGTTTCTAATTTTTTATTGAAGGATTTTTTGTTTTGCAATTATTTGAACTATTAAATAAGAGAGCAGTGAAATGGGTTCTGTTTGTATATGAGAAGATTGAATTTTTTTTATTGATGTTTGGCTGATTGGAAAAAGATATTAGTTACTGGGGCTTTGTTTTTAATTGGGAGGATTGAAGCTTTTGTTGTTTTACTTATGTTTTGTTGATTTAAAGAAGATGGTTTTGGATTTTTTTTTTAAGGTTGCTAGACTTGAAGCATTGGAGAATGATTATACAGGGATGGAAACAGTTGAAGCAGTTGATGATGATGAGGCTTCTCCTGACGATGACGATGACGATGATGGTATTAGAGTCTCTCATTCATTTCTCTTTTTTGTGTTTTTTCTTTCTTGAAAAACCTTTGTTGCATTATCCATTGGTATGCTTTGCTTTGTATAGTTTCAAGTTGAAGAGAATGTCCTTTGATGCATTGAAGGCGTGGAGTGTTTTATTTGTATGATATGTTTATGTTTTCCCCTGTCATTTATTCTTTTGCAAGAATTATATATAGCTAGCTAGTTTTCTTTATTAGTATTCACGAAGAAGTTTGTTGTGTGCATCTTTTTTCTGTTATTTTTTTTGGGTGTCAGTTATCTACTCTAATGCATCTTCTATTTCAGCAAGACAAGTTTCTGGCACTGCTATTTGGATTGAAACATGTCCCTTTTTGCGAATTTGTTCTCCAAGGATTTTTGCTCAACGTGCATTTATTTAAAAAGTTTTGAACTTGGCATTTTGATCATCAATCCATAACCAGCATTTGATTCTTTGAATGGGGAGAATGAGAAGCCTTCTTAAAATTCCTTCCATATTATCGTCACAAGTGGTGGTAGTTTGATGGGATTGCTTAGCAGAGTGAAAATTGATCATATTGTTTACGTTTTTTAGAAATATTGTTTTAAAACATTCTTTGATCTCTATTGCAGTCTATATACAAAAGAAGCAGAAAGGCACATCGTAAGACTCGGCAAGCAAAAGCACTTGAGAATGCTAGAAAAAACCCAAGCAATTTCCTTGAGCTCTTACAAGAGGTATGAATGGAAACGCTAACATGTATTAATTGTATGAATAGTTGGTCTAAATGTTCAACCGACAAAATAAGGCAATCCTGGAAGCTTTGCCTCCGCATGTTCCATCATATATGAGGGCAGCAATGGGACCTCCAAGCTCTACCTACCGCAGGCATTTCTACACTGTTTGTGGGTTCACTTCCAATCATACATGTGCGAAGTGTGGACTGTGCTTTTGTTCAATCCGATGCCAAAAAAATACATGATGATACCCATTACCTGAAATTTGTGGCTTGATTGGTAAGACTTGAATGGGGCTTTTTTTGTACATACAACAACACTTCACCTCCATGAGCTCATTTTGATATACTGGAGCTATTTATGGATTATGCCACTCTAATTTTCAGTATGTGTGGATATAAGCAAAGAGAGGCTTTATTCTCCATTATTCTTCGTACATGTACATTTGTTTTGCTTGATTCAGTCAGATGACCAAGAGTATATTTTGATTCCTTCTACATTTTTTTTGCAAATGTCTTGCGAGGTTGTCCTGTGTTATAAGATCATTTTGGACATTAAGGTAATATTAGTTATTGTGTTGAAATCATGTTTTTGAAATTTTTTGAATTTTGTTTTTGCTTTTAATTATTTTAGTGTTTTTGAATTGTTTTGATGTGTTGATATTAAAAACAAACTTTTTTAAAAATAATAATAATATTTTAATGTAGTTTTAAACAAAAAAAAAACTTTAAAAAATAACTAAATAACTACTGCAATAATATTGCTATAATATAAGACACTGCCTAAAAATCTATCTTTATTTCCCATGTGAAAAGCATAATCTATTTGTCGTTTCAAGTGAAAATGATTATTTAGATGTTTTTAATTGGGAAACCGGGGATGTTCCTAAAAACCAAACCCAAACAGGCAAAAAGATTAAATCCATTTTGTAGGACAGACAAGCTAACATTTGCCAACTACATATTGCATCATCTCTGATATTTTTGCCTTCCTGTGACTAGAGTTGTCTCTTTTGGTCTTGAATCAATAGTTATAGGCAGTAAAAATAAATGGATTGATATTCCAACTTCTCAAAATTCAATAGATTTTCTTGAAACAAACACCCTCGATCCAGAAATGTACCAAATCAATTTCTTAATGGAACATAACTATTACTAAAAGCTAAAGGAGATCGCAAATTTAAACAGTAATGAGCAATGATTTTTACTGTTCATCTAAACTCGAATACACTATGAATTGGAATAGTGAAATTATTATTTTGCCCCTCGGTTTTTTGTGTTTTTTAGCCTTAGGTCCGGGGGTATTTTTTATTTTTTGCATTTATATGTACAGTGAAATAACCATGATACCCATTTATAAGAAAACATAACACAGTAACCGTTGGGGGCATTACTATTATTGCACATATTTTTTTAAATGGCTAAATAAAAAAATACCCCCATATAAGACAAAATTGTACAATAAACGTCAAGGTCAGTAGGGCCATTGCATATTTTTTTTAAAAGGTCAAATATGCATATACCCCCATATAAGACAAAATCCAAGAGTTGGTTGTAGGGGTGTGGCGGTAATTTACCTTTTTTATTATATATTCTAGCGAGATATTGTTTGCACATCGTTGGACGTGTCGTCCGTTTCCACACTCACGTAAATTTCGGACAACGTATGCGGCGTTGTCCGACATGTAAAAATGCCACACAGGAGTATAGAATTATTCTTCACCATGTTCTTTTCCTCATAGTGTGGCGCGTGTGGTTCCAAGGTGGCCGGATACATGTCGGTGGTCGGTTGAAGTTTTTCCCCTATTTTCTCTCTTCTACATGCGAAAATACACGTTAGACCCAGCTGTTTATTGGGTTTTCATTGTAGTCCCTAATCTTTTGATTGTTTTGCATGGTCCTTATTTCTGTTATATAAGTTTTGATTGGTTTTGATTTTCTCCTTCAATGGAAATTGATTATATATTGTAGTTTCATTTCGGTCCTTAGTCTCTTAATTTCCCAATTGGTTTGAAATCCTTAATATTTCTGGTATCAAAGTTTTGATTTGTTTCAATTTTATCCTTCAATTCAAAGTGATTATATATTTTAGTTTCATTTTGGTCCTCAATATTTCAATTTTCGGTTTTGTGTTAAATTTTGTAATTTTTTAGATACCAAAATTTAGATTTGTTTCAATTTTGTCCTTTAAATTAAATTTATTATATATGTGTTTTTCATTTCGGCCCTTATACTTTTAATTTTAGATTTTATTTTAATTCCTTTATATATATATATATATATATATTTCCTAAATGTTTCCTATTTTTGTCGATGTATATATATACATGCTCTTAGTTTCTGTTTCTAATTTTATTTAATTTTTAAATTTTAATTTGCGTTGGTGATCATTTGAAAATTGATATTTATTATTTTTACTCTTTGTTTTGGTTTTTTTTTAATTTTTATTTATTCTTCAAGTCAAATAATTTTTTTACATCTAATAGTTTTTTTTTTTGTTTTGTCTTTTTTTTTTAAGTTTTTTTTTTGTTAATATTTTTAGGTGTTGAAATTTCTAATTATTATAGATAAGACATTCAAAATAATGATAATGATTATTTGTAAGTTTTTTTTCTTATAAATATGTGAGACTAATTATATATTTTGATATTTATTTAATATTAGTACCTTAATATATATATATATATATATATATATATATATATATATATAAATGACTTATTTTCTTAAGTAAAAATAATAATAATATCAGTGTTCTGAAATACTTTTAATATAATAATATGAGGAATAAATCCTATACTATAAAAAATAATAATTTAATTGTTTTTTTCTAACAATAAGTATGATGACATTGATAGTATGAGCAATAATAATTAGAATAAATTATTATAATAATATTTATAATGACAACTACAATAATTGTGATAATTTAACAATCATGATAGTAACAATTACAATAATAATAAAAATAATTCATTAGTTTATGTTATTTTTCTTAAAAAATGACTTTTGCTGCTTTTCTACGTATGATATTTCATATCTAATATCACATCAAAAAAAAATACGAAGTCACACGTAGATGAAACAAGTGAAAACAATGGGATAATTTATCTACAATGAAAAATATACCAGCCAAATGCCCTTCAGTTCGCCATAGCCATAAACAAATTTTTTAACATGCAAAAAAAAAGTTAATGGTCTTAGTTTTTTTATAATGCTATATATCTTAGTAAAATAATCAGTTTACAAAACTTTTGGTTCTCACTATATAAAAAATGAAGTAATCTTTTTTAAAAATTCTAAAATTAATTTAATCGTTGTATTTTGAAATACTCCAAATATAATAATATGAAGAGCAAATCTTGGAAAAAAAAATGAATTTCTTTTTATAATGATAATGACAGTGGCAACGATAATATTGTCAATAATGATTAGAATATTAATTATTTACAATAATTGTTACAATAACAGCTGCAATAATTGTGACAATTTAACAATCATCATAATAATAAGAATAAGAATAATCAAGATAATTCATTAATCAATGTTGTTTTTATGAAAAATGGACTTCCACAACTTTTTTATGTATGATATTTAATATCTAATATTACATCAATAAAAAATATACGAAGCTACACATAGACAAAACAGGTGAAAAAATTTAGTCTAATTATCTAGAAATAAAAAATATATGAGTCAGTTGCCCTGTGCTTCGCCGCAGACAAAACCAAATTTTATAACATGTCAAAAAATATTCATAGTTTTTGATTTTTTTTAAATAACACTATACATTAGAGAGAAATAATCAATCTACAAGACTTTCAATTGTTTAGTTTTTTAGTATATTCATTTTATTATAGATAATGCATTTAAAATAATGAGAAAGATTATTTTAAAGGTTTTTTCTCTTAAAAATAATTATATATTCTGATATCTGTTTAATATTAACGCCTTAAAACATGTAATAAATAACTAACAACTTAATATTAACTATACATGCATAAGAGAGGGTTTTATTTTAATTTCACACCATCAAAGGTGAACTTATTCTGTTTTTTTAACTAAAACTACATTTAATACAAAGATAAATTATAATAAAAATTAAAAGTCAAAACTAAGAGTATATATATATAAATACAAACAAATATTAGAGTTATACCAAAATTACTTAAAGAATAAATGGATCAAAACTAAATCAAGAAATAAAAGAATTATTTATTTTTTCCTTGCAACAATTTTAATTGTTTTAATTTAATCCTTCAGTTAAAATTATTTACAGATTTTGTTTTTATTTTGGTCATATACTTTAATTCTTTATTTTAATTCCTTTATTTTTTAGATATATTTCTAAATAGTCCCTATTTTTATTCATGTTTATATATATATGCTCTTAATTTTGGTTTTTAATTCTAATTATTTCCTCTTTTGTTTAGGTTGTATTTCTTAGAAAAATTTAATTCTTAGATTTTAGGTTGTTTTGGTTAAAAAATTACCTTTACAACATTTTTATATTTAATATTTCAGATCTAATATTACGTAAAACAAATACGAGGCAACACATAAATAAAATGGGTAGATAAATTTGTCCAAGTTATCTACAATGAAAAAATGTACGTACCACTTCCCATGAATTTCGATTACAATGTTCCTTTTAGACGAAAAAAATATTTTTAACAGATTTTATATATTATAATTTTACTAATTAAATATTAAAAAAAATCAATCAATTTTTTATATAGAAAAAAATCTAACATAGCGCGCAGTTAGTCATACACTATATAAACTCAAGAAGAAATAAAGAACAACGAGGTTTACGAATTCAAAAGGGGACCTTAATTTATATACGATTTACATGTATCCGAATTAGCACTCATTATAAATTCTAATGACCGCCCATTGCAGGGGCGCATTTCTGGTGTCCATGCAGAGCTACTTTCCTCCACGGATATATACGTGGCAGTATGTGTTGTCTTTACTCCTCCTGAGGAACCAGGTTATAGATGATCACTGCTCAATGCTGAGGACGTAACGTCCACTCACATTAACAAAAACACTAAAACAGAACGAAAGTTCTGTTCATTTACTGTACACATACACTCATTGTCACTGTATATTGGCCATTTGTCTCAGTGCTTCGTGGGTGCAGGTCCACCTATTTTTTTTCCAGCTTATGAACAGTATATTAACGAAAAAAACCCTCGAAAAAGACAAAAAAAGGCCGTCGGTTTCAGGGGCTCCGCGGTAATTGACCATTTTCGGTCCATTTTATAATTACTTGCACAATGCAATAACCATTTTGTCCCTCTAAAAGGACAAAAAACAGGCGTTGCAGTGAGGGGCAGTACGGTAATTAGCCTTTTTTTTAATTTTATCGGCGCAGTACTGTTGGCGCGTCTCCGTACGTGCCGTCCATTTCCGTGACCACGCGTCTTTCAGACGACGCGTGCGGCTTACTCCGGCGTCCAAAAACGCCCAACCGGCGTCTAGAATGATTTTCAGGCCTGTTCTCTTCCACATGGTGCGGCGCGTGTTCCTATAAGGTGTCCGTAGGCGTGTCAATGGTCGTTTGAAATTTCACCCCCCATTTCTCTCTCCTCCTGCGAAGGCTGACGTCAGCGCAACTGTTTTTTGACGAATTTTATTTCGGTCCTTGCTCTTTGTAATTTGTTTTTCTGATCCATATTTTATCTATAAGTTTTACATCCTCAACATTAACATTGTTAGGGATGTCATCCCGAGGAGTTTAGGGAAAACTTTATCTCTCTCGAGTGTCTCTAACAAAAAAAGGAGAAAGACTCGTATACGACCTTTTATCCTAGATATCTCTAGTAGAGGTAGGAAAAAGATTCATGCAAGACGTTTTTCTCACCTTTTTATTTGGGAATGATGCCAACATAACACCCTTTCTTGTCCCGGAACCCAGTTTGATGAACCTTTGTCCTTTGTTGATTCTTTCAAGCTTGAGTTAAAACCTAAACTCCTCATCGGGGATAGGAGCACCTAAATAGATTTGACATTTCTAGAATCCATTTTTTTAAAAGAAAGATAAGGAATAAGAATCTGACAAAAGAAATGTCTGAAATTGGTTTTTCTCTTTTTGGATTAAAGCAAAGATGATTTAGGGTTTTGTTGTGGGATTTGATTTTCAAAAATAATAGAAAGTGAAAGTAAAGGAAAAGTCATAAGTAAGAATAACCATAATTATAATTTTTTTTGTTCCCATCATCAAATGAAAAACTTTTCATGTCCCTATATATCTAAAAAAATTCCACTTGATTATCTTATTGAAAGCTAGTCGCTATTTTACTTTCCAAAGGGAAACTCCTTATAGTAAATACAACCATCTAGACTTGAAGATCTCAACGATCCTATATGAGACATGCAAAATTTTATGTATGAAGAAGGTAAAAAAATTTAATTATTGTTGACAAAGACTTACAAGATCTTTATGTAGAATTAACAAAGACTTGAGGGGTTATAGATCGATCAATATTTTTTGCTTTCACTTAGACCTTCTTTTTTTGTAAAGAGAATAATCGAAGACATGGTAATAACCCATCATCTCCAAGTTCAACTAAGTGTTGAGTCTAGATATATATAAGTTTCATGAGCTTACAAACCAGTCATCATTGGCTCAATCAAACATTAAACCCAAACATGTATGAGTCTAACAAGCTACCAAACTCATAATCCCTAGACTTAGCCATACTTTGAGTTTAGGTATATATATGCCTAGCAAGCTACAAGATCCTAATACAAGATAAGTATAGGTCTGAAAAATTATCAGACTTGTTATATTCGGGCTCAGTTAGAACACTAGACCTAAATATATATGTGAGTTTGACGAGTTGTTAGACCAATTATCCCTAGACTTATCCAAGCACTGAATCTAGATATGCATGAGTCTGACGAGTTTTTAGACCCTAAGCTCAAACATATATAAGGTTGATAAGTTACTAGATTCGCCCTATCTTCAGGCTCAGTCAATCTAGATTCGCCCTATCTTTAGGCTCAGTCAATCTAGTGAGCTGCTAGAATTACCATCTCTTGGCTTAGCTAGACATTAAGTCCATTTTTTTTTTTTTAATGATTTTTAGACTACATGACTACTTTAATAAGTTAAAACTATTCTATTTTGATAAGTCAAAGATGTTTTATCATGATGAATCAAGTATATTTTGCTTATATTTTGGTTTCTCCTATCTATATAAAAACATATGAGATATAAAAATAGGGGGGATGCTTCAAGCCATAGGGTTCAAGTTATGGATTCTCCGCTACTTATTTATTTTCAATCACTCCTTAAAATATTACTATTTTTTTTTAAAATATATATTTATTGAAACTCTAGAGAATGAATATCAAGAGACTAACAAATAATTCAAAATATAAACTTCAATCCCAAATTACTTGAATTTTTTGAAACATCAATATGATTAATGAAAAGAATAAAAATAAAAAAATATATTAACGTTAATAATCTCTCTTCAAACATCTAATCGTAAGTCTTGACTACAAAATTGTCGCGAAATGAAAATAAAATAAAATAAAATAAAGATGAGTCTTATGAGAGTGTCCCCACAAAGCATAACCACCTATCTTTCAAACACCCCTCACTGTCCTCCATCAACACTACTCGTAAAATAATACCCTCTTCGCTTATTTTTTTTATTCTGTTTTTTTAATGAAAATTCAGAAATAAAAAATTTAAGAACTAGGAAAATACCAAACATATCCCTGCAAGCAGGCACTGGCTCTTACAGATCGATCTGCACATATTTCTCCTCCAAATATTACCTTGTGTTCCTCCGCTGTTATCTCTCACAGTCCTCAGCCCTCCAAAAAACAGAAGACCATTTAAGGTCAGCCCCTCTTCTCTTGTTTTTTCTTTACTATCATAATCAATATTTTTATTTCTATCTCCTTACATATTTTTTTCCATTATTTTTACTTGATGTTTTGTACATCTACTATCTGAATTCTTTGCTGCCTTTAATTCCATATCTCTTGCCACCCATTCAGCTCGTAAGCTTATGGTTCTTGATTCTTATGCTCTGTTAATTATAGATCTATTTCTTGTATTTTCTGGGTTCTTGAAAGTATTTCTTTGTTTCTTGATTGCATGGATCTTGTACTCTTTTTTTATTTGGTTACTTAAGTGAAGCTCATTAACTGCATTTTGGGTCCCTCATTTTTGGGAAAGTTAAGGGTTTTTAGGGTGTTGGATTATTATTTTGTGCATTTATCATCTGGGCTTCTTTCAAATATGTTAGATTTCATTTTTGACGTAGTCTGGGTTCATAAAAAAGGGAAAGTGAAGTGTTTTGAGCGTGTTGGATAGTTTTTATGTTTCTTGCATCCATTTTAGCACATGCGCTCTTGTAAATCTGTTTCTTTTCTTTTTGGACATAAATTTGGTAAATATTTATCGGTTTGCGGTTTATATTTTGCTTCATCTCATGTGATTTCGGTAGCAATTGAGAAGATTCATGCCTTTTTTTTGTGGTGATTGGAAATCAATTACTTGTCAAGATTATGGTTCGTGAAATTGAATGGGTATTGATCAAAAGGAAGCAAGCTCATACTTTTACAGATGAAATGAACATGGTAGTGTACAGGCGCATGTAGATATGGGCAGTGGTATCTGTTGCATTTTCTGTGTTGTTTTAGTGTGCTGTTGGTTTAATTAGTTTTGTATTATCAAATCGACAGGATTGTGAAAGATTAAATTGGATGGAGGGAGTTGGGGCTGAGGGTGCCTCTGTGGCATCGCCTGTTGCACAATGGGGACATGATGTGTGGAGGGTGTATCAGTATTATCTTGATAAGACTACACCTCATGCGGTCTACAGGTGGATTGGCACTTTTGTTGTAGGGGCTATCTACTGTTTGCGAGTTTGCTATGTTCAAGGATTTTACATCATTGCCTATGGGCTTGGAATATACATACTGAATTTGCTAATTGGGTTTTTGTCACCACTGGTTGATCCTGAAATTGACCCTTCAGATGGTCCTTCATTGCCAACAAAGGGTTCTGATGAATTCAAGCCCTTCATTAGACGACTTCCTGAGTTTAAATTCTGGTAATAAAAACAATTTTGCCACTCGTGGCATTTAGTTTTGTAAATACCTCCATGCTGCTGGTATGCTTATCATTTCAGTTATCCTGTTGAGTAATTGCTTTTGTTGTTCCTTATAACCTGATAAATGATTCCCTCTTGAGGATTTTTTGGTTATATGTAGCCCCTTCATGTTTTTTTTGGACACTTGGCAATATACATGTGTGGTTCTCATAATTTTTGCAGATTCTAGTTTTGTAAATATTTTTAGTATTTTGTTTGGTTAAGATCATATGCTTCTCTATCCCAAGCCTTTTCTCAGCTACTGAGGGGTGCTTTTGGGGATCCATCTTTGATTCATCTATGCTAGCCAATAACCTGCTGTTTCTGCCATTACATTCAGGTACTCCTTCACAAAGGCATTCATCATCGCATTTGTTATGACCTTCTTTTCCATGTTTGATGTTCCTGTCTTTTGGCCTATCTTGCTATGTTATTGGATTGTTCTTTTTGTCCTTACAATGAGGCGCCAAATTGCACATATGATCAAATACAAATATATTCCATTCAGTCTTGGAAAGCAGGTGAGTTTCTGAGTGCTTTACACCTCTATTTTTCTCTTCCACGCAACCACCTTTTATTCACACCTCCAATAACTGTGGTTGCTGTAACATCCTTTCTTACAGTAGGACTGCTGTTATGTGAGATAACATTCTGGTTTGTTTGGTATTAACAGAAGTATGGTGGTAAGAAATCTTCTGCAAGTAGCAGTGGCTCCCGTGGGGACTAAAGCTTGGCTGGGTGATAGGCACCTAGAAAAAGGACCAGATGGAAGGAAATATTTAGACATGAAGATTCACGACAATTGAATTTTCCATTTTAAGGGACATTCCTTCGTGTTGTGATGGACTTTAATATGCACTTACAAACCTAAAGTTCAGTTGTGCCTTGGCATTTTATGATGGCAGAGTGCTGATGTTGCAGAAGTGAAACTTTATTGTTTATATACAAATGAAGAAAGATTCTTTTACGTTTCTGAGAACGAATATTGTCTATGTAAAGTGCTTGATGCAGTTGTATTAGTTGCCTTTGTGGTAGTCATGAAAAGTGGCATTTTTAGCCATTAGTGTATGCTTCTGTAGTCCCGGAAGTTGTGACAGCCAGATAGTAGTGGACGACTCTGTTTCAAGTTGACTTTAAATTCGAATGGTTTAAATTTATTTTTTTCCTGGATCAAGCGCTTGTTCCAACTGATATATTTGGAGGGAATTGCGCATTGGGTACTACTGAGATATTTCTTCTGTGCTTTGCGCTGATACGTAAAATGATTTGGTAAATCCTCTCTTATGTTGATGTCCTTAACTGCAATCAATTTTTGTTATCAACGCATTGCCAAGTTATATCAATCTTTGCTTGTGGTTTAATTAAATTCATCATGCAAGAACTGGAGTGTTTTGACTTCCCGCCAGCTGTCTCTTTCTACCTCAGCTCAGTGCATGCACTTAGGAGTCAGTCGCCTATCTGGGATGTGAGTTCGGCTTTGAATTCCTCTACCCTTCACCCTCGAGCTCTTTACCATGGCGAAGGTGGAGGAGAAGGGACCCTTGCCAGCCCTATGTTAATTGGTTGAAGTTGCCAGACATCTTTAGATCTCTGTCAATGAAGCCAAGACTCTGGAGTCTGGAAACCACCATGTGAAATCAGTTTAATGACAAAGAAAACGAAGAAAAACCCTCCTTAGAGCTCTAGGCTCTGTACCTTCACCTGCCACCTACTTTCTTCTGGCTCTCTCACCATAGAGACGGAGACCCTCTAAAAAACCCTCAAAATATTATTCCAAGATGCATTGACGGAACTCTGTAGAGAATATAGAATTTAGACAATAAGCTTTCTGTACGGAAAAATCAACCACCGCATCTTTCCGTACGCTTTGGGGTGGTTATAATTGCACGAGTATCAGGTGCTGCAATTCTTGAAAGAAAATAAACTGCTTTCTTTCTTGCTGGAGCAAACTCTGTCTACTACGGTTTTGCAACAAGTTTTTGTTGCATTGCTTAGCAAACGCCAAAACAAAGTCTATTCGAGGTTAAACTCTACTCCATTTTTTCCTGACAATATGGACCGATTTCCCTTCTTTTACGTCCTTTTTTCTGTTTAGGCATTTACATTTTGAGGATTTTCTTTGTTTCTTGATTCTAAAACTCTGACTAGAGTGATTGAGATATTGTATTCTTGGAGCTTGGGAACTACATTTCGGTTTCTAAGAGGTGGGAAGTGAAAGATTTTGGGGCTATAGGTTTCTTTTTATGTTTCTTGCGTAGTTGCACATGTCTGTCATCTGGGTTTCTTTGGCAATGGTTAAATATTGATTTTTAAGGGATTTTTTTTTTGTATATTTTGGTGCGTGTATGTGATTCTAGAGTTATTCTTGCTTTTTTGTTTTCATATAAATGGGTGTTAATGGTTGATTTGATTGGAAAGTGGAGAGTATGCCTGAAGATTTTGATTCTTGAAATTGATGTTTCCATGAATTTAGAACATTTACATTGATTGTGAAGCTTGAAGTGAATGAATATTTTTCACTTGCATGATTATATAGTCATTAAAGCATTTCCATGAACTTGGTATATCCAGGGACATGTTCTGTTCTGTTTTTTTATGCATTTTTTATTATCTTTGAATATGAGGATTTGTATGCTGGTTTGATTGGTTTTGTACTGTAAGATTTGCGGTGTGAAGATTAAAACTAATGGAAGGATTTGGGGACGAGGGTGCCTCAGTGGTGTCACCTGTTGCTCGATGGGAACATGATGCATGGAGGATGTATAGATATTATCTGGATAGGGCTACACCTCATACTGTCTGTAGGTGGATCGGGACTCTTGTTATGGTGGCTGTCTATTGTTCAAGACTTTATTACGTCCGAGGGTTTTACATCATTGTTTATGGGCTCGGGGTATACGTAGTGAATTTGCTCAGTGGGTTTTTGTCACTTCTGGTTGATCCTGAACATGAACATTCAGATGGTCCTTTGCTTCCGACTAAGTGTTTCGATGAATTCAAGCCACTCATCCGCCGACTTCCAGAGTTCAAATTCTGGTAATAAAGTATATCTATGTGCTATTACAGTTTGGGCTGCTTTTGCAGATCCATCTTGGATTTATCTGTTCCTGAAAATAATCTACTGTTTTCGCTGTCATGTATCTAGGTACTCCTTCACAAGGGCATTCATCATGGCTTTTGTGATGACATTCTTTCCCGTGTTTGATGTTCCTGTCGTGTGGTCTATTTTGCTCTGCTCCTGGACTCTTATTTTTTTCGTCACAATGGGGTGCCAAATCAGATACTTGATCAGACACAAGTGTATCCTATTCAACATTGGAAAGCAGGTGAGCTTTAAGTGGTTACATCCGGAACAGCTTATAATGTTGTAGGATTACTGGTACACCTGAGATAAAATTTTGATTTCGATTTGTTCTGACAGAAATATGGTGGTCAGAAATCATCTGCAAGTAACAATGTTTCCTCCATGGCCTAAAGGCTTGGTTGGTTTTCTTCATGGTATGGTGAGCTTTAACTTGCACTTACACATGTAAACTTCAGTCTGGCTTCTTTCATGGTGGATAAGGAAGACCTAATTTTGATTTTAATTCGCTTATTAGAATGCTGTCTTCGGAAACTGTTCATCCTATGGAAAACAGCAACTGTAGCTGCTCGGAGTATGCTTCTTTCATACTGGAAAGGAAGGCAGTGGTGGATGGTTCTGTTGCAAGTTAGATATACATTTTTAACTCATTTTGTTCGCGAAATGCTTTTCCTGCATTGGCTACTGAATTTCATTCAGAGTGAAATTCATTTTGGCTGGATCCAAAATATTTCCTAAATGAGCTATATATCCTCTCGCGCTGATTATTTAAACTCAATGCTCCTTTCGCCATGTTATACGCGGATTCCAGGAGACCAAATGTAGAATCTGGAATCTAGACTTCACCACAGTAGTATCTAAGATTGGTATGGAGGAGAAAGAGGAATCATCCACTCTACTCATTTTCTCTCTTAGCAGTGCTGCAATGGCAGCTCACTCTCCTTTGTTTCATCACATTTTGGCTTATACATATGCTGCTTTTTTGGTGCCTATTTATAATTGGCCACATGAATGGCAATAGTCCTAACAAACAAAACATCAAAAACTAGAAATGGACTTTAGCCTCTAATTTCAACGGCAACCAAGTATGATTGCTAATTCAACAAAGCCTAGTAAAATAAATCGTAACAAAAGTTGAATAGATTAAAGAATATCAATGGTATGCTTTTAGCATGAGAATGAAGGCAACAACAATAAAAAAAAAATAACAACCATTTCTAGCAGTAACAATTGGAGTTAGTTAACCATTTGTAGTTAGGTAACAAATTGTTGGTCCACAATTCACGTCGTGGTTTTGGGTGAAGTTTCAGGAAGCCATGGATACTAAAGTACAGCTGAGCACAGTTTTTCACCCTCAAACTGATGGTTAGTTTGAGAGGACTATTCAAATCCTTAAGTTCCTATCATTAGTGGAATTTGCTTACAACAAGAGTTATCAGACTAATATAGAAAGAGCACCTTATAAGGTTCTGTATGCACAAAAATTTAGATCACTGATTTTTTGGTTTGAGGTTGGTGAGAAAAGGCTTGTGGGACCAGAGTTGATTCAAAATACCGCAAAGAAGATAAAGGTGATTAGAAAGAAGCTTCAAACAGCTCAAAGTAGGCAGAAAAGTTACGTGGATAGAAGGAAGCGTGACATAGAGTTTTATGTGTGTAATTGTGTGTTCTTAAAGGTCTCACCAACCAAATGAGTATTCAGGTTTGGAAAGAAAGACAACTTAAGTCCTCGATTTATTGGATCGTATGAGATTTTGGAGAGAGTTAAAGCAATTGCTTATAGATTGGCCCTACCACCAAATTTGTCAGCCATATATCCTGTATTTCATGTTTCTATGCTATGAAAGTATATGTCGAATCTATCACATGTAATAGAAGTTCATCCAGTTGAATTGAGAGATGATATGACTATGGCGTGCAACCAGAAGTTATAGTGGACCAACAAGTGAGAAAACTTAGGTCAAAAGATATAGCTTTAGTGAAGGTGAAATGGAAAGGTCATTCAAGTAAAGAAGCGACATGAGAACTCGAGGACACGATGCGCGAGGAGTATACTCATCTTTGCATTAATCTCAGTACGTATTCAATATTGTTTATTTAGTTACGTTATATGGTGGGGAGATTATAGTGTTTTAAAATTTAAAATGAAAAAGGGAACAATGCCCTTAGTGGTTTAGAATTAGGTATAAATGAATGAAGGGTATTGTAGTAATTGTATAAACTTTGTAGATATAAATAGAAAAGAGAGAGAGGTCTGAAATTTTAAAAGAGAGAATCGGGAGGAGAGAAAGAAAGAAGAAGAAGAAAAGGAATAGAAAATAGGAAAAAAGAAAAAAGGGAAGGGGTTAAGAAGTAGAAGAAATAAGCTATTAAGATAATATTTATGTTTTAATATGTATAAATGTTGTTATTAGTTAATATTTTTAATTTATTGAATATTAGGGTTTAAGATTTTGTTTTAGGTTTCAATGATGAATTGATTGCGATGTTAAGGATTACATATGTTGGGTAATTGTTTATTTGATTGGAAATTTTGAGGTTAAGTGATGTGTTGGGAGTAAACAATATTGGAGAATTATGAGAAAAAAAACTCTGCTGGAAATCTGGACAGTAGTCTGGAGGTTGAAGATGGTGAAATTTCAGTTTGGTCCCTCGATTTATGAAAATTACAGATTAGTCCCTGAACTTTTGAAAATTATAGTTTGCTCCCTTTAATGAAATTTGAGATTCTGGACAGAATTAAGGGTGAATATAGGCAAAATCTCAGTATAGTTATGAATTTATGAGGTGTTCAATTTAGTCCTTCAATTTAACAAAATCACATTTTGACCCCAAAAATTAGAGAAAAATACAGAATGGTCCCTAGATGAAATATTAGTTTTCAGATTGGTTTTGTGAATAATTGAGTCTTATTTAGTGAATTATTATCAATTTTATGAATTTTTTATTTTGGATTAGATTTTAGGAGACCGTTAATTTTTTAGGTTTTGATAAAAATAGATAGTTTGATTCAAAAACATATATGATTATGAGTTAAACTCTTGGATAAGTTTATTAAATAGATTTTACTTCTTTTGGTTCATTTTTTAGTATCTCTTTTTGTGTTCAGATAATCCCAATATTCTACCTGCGGGACATTAGTAGGATTTCCTTCGGTATTTGCTTTTGAATTTTATTCGCTTTTGAGACAAGTGAGTGGATAATTTTTAATATACATGAGAAATATTATAGATATTTGAATTGTTAATATGAATTGGATTGTGCTTATTGATAATATATATGTTGATTACCATTTTGTTACGATAAAGCATAATCAATTGTAGAATCTAAATTTTTTATATGAGCCAATATATATATTTATGAATTGATAGCTTCTCATTTGATTGATTTCATGAGTTGACCTTGAAATATGATTGTGTTTTTTTTATTATGATATAAACTTACAGTATTCTAGTTAGAATACTCATGCTAACAGAGTAGTGTCATTGTATTTGAAATCCTAGTTGGTCGGGGAAGTCACTAACTTGTGTGGACTTATCCCACAGTACGGAGTCTCATGTTCATTATATTTTGATTTTCTAACCAGCTTTACCTTATAATATTCTTGTTATGACCTATTTGAGAAACCTCTTGTAAAAACTTAAAGTCGTATTCATAAATATATTTCTCTTGTAAGAACTTAAAGTCGTATTCGTAAATATATTTTTCATTGTTGTATTATCTTATAAATATATATTGAATGTTATCTACTCACTAAGTTGTTGAACTCACCCTCTCATTATTTATTATTTTCATGCTTGTGGCTTATTAGCAGGTCATTTTTGTTGTACTCTCAGAACCTGGTATTTTGTTTTTAATCGATGCCTTTTCCTTATATCTTGTTAGTGCTCCATAATTATAACAATATATATTTAACTCTTGTATTAAGACAATCAAATTATATTATGAAGTAATTTTTTTATTAACATTGCATTGACTTTTGATAACTTATTTAAAGAATAAGGTTTTATGTAAGTTTGGATTCGCATGAGTGTGGAACTTTGGAGGGGAAACCACATCTATATGCTAGACATGGATCTAGGAATCAGGTCATGACAAATATACTCAAGTCCTAATAGGGTGATTCCTAATTTGAGAGGTTGTGGTCATGGAGAAGCTATATATATAATAATTGTCTACAACATTTTATTGCTCATATCCCTGTTTTTCTACAATGATTGAGGATTAGGATAGTTTCATCTAATATAGCAATAACATGATTAATATGAGTTTTTTGGTACTCTATATATATAGTGGCAACTTCTAAACTTATTACAATTGTTAAGCTTATAAATAATATGAGACCAAATATGCCTAGGTCAATCAATCCATCTCTTTTTGTCACAGATCCATGTTCTATCCTTTTCTTTTCAACTTCAGACTATTATCATTATTCTCTAACAATCTAGTAAAATGATGAATTCTGAGTAGTTTTGACAATTCAGGGATCACCCGATTATCTTTTAAGGGAAAGTAGACTTTACACATGGTTAGGAAATCTCATTAACATGCTATATTCTTCTATACTCAAACATAAATCCATGTCCCCGAAAAAAAACAAATGTAATTAGGATCCCAATAGTTAACTGTAGCTTTAGTGTCAAGTTGAACACTTTTATTCTCATGATTTTTAGTAGTTGCCCATATTTCCTAGAAAATGTCACCTCATTATTACTTTAGCTATGGGTCAATAATCTCCTCACATCATTTACTGTGCAATTCAAACTCTTGATTGATAATAGTTTCCTTACATCGTATATGGGGCAATCTCCTTCTAATAATTGTGATAATTCAGAATTTTATTCATATTCCACAATGGTGAATTTAGTACTGATAACCATCTTATTATTCTTAAAACATGTAATTCATCATGCTTTATGGCTAGACTTGGACTTCATACAAAACATGTATTATAGAGCATACGCTTTAAAGATAAGTTTTGATTTTGTTATGTGAGATAAAAGGGTAGATTTACTACTTGATCTAAAAAAATATCTCTTGTTGCCCTAGTGATCATCCTTATGAAAGAAATATGGGGGCTCAGTATATAATATGTTAGCATATGTATCAATCATTATCAGTCTAAGCATTCAAAATATATATATATATATATATATATATATATATATATATATATATATATATATATATATCAATGATGCATGAATGTCATTGCATGATAGGATGCATAAATAATATGTGTTAAAGCTTTTTAAAAAATAAACTATTAAAAAAAAACAATCATCAAATTTCAATAGCATAATAAAAAAAGGATCTTAGTCAAAATCCCCAGCAGAGTCGTCATTTTGTCGAACGTGGAAGTGCAACATCGAAAAGGTTGATGATGAAGAACAAATGTGATGTTTTGTAGTTGTGGAGAAGGGAATACAGTCTAGTGGAGGGGGGTTTCATGGTTTAAGGTTCAGCCAAATAAAAAAATGAAGTGAAAAGAGGTGGACAGAGGGTCAGACGTAAAAAGAAAGAGGATGAGAATAATGCTAGTGGCTTCGGGTAGTGAAGTTGGTCAGCTGGTAATGGTTTCCAAACCAAAAAAGAAAGAGGGGAAAACGATGTTTTGTAGTTTAAGGACGACGACTTAAACTATATTGTCTTTTTAACTTTGGTCCTTTAAGGTCGGCGACTAGTTTTAAAAATTAGGTTTTTTCATGCTGTGTGGATGTGAAGAGAGTGTGTAAGAATATGTTTTAACCCCTTAAAAATTTTCTCCCCCACCCATATTTTCTCTCTTAAAATACCCCCATCTTTTGTGTATTTGTTTTGATCCCTTGTTTTTTTTTCTTTTTAACTTTGGTCCTTTGTCCAAATATCTTTTACTTTGTTATTTTTATAAACAGAGTAACATCAACGTCAACTCAAAGAAGAAAATCAATGATTTTTAAAAATTAACACTTTAAAAGTTGAATGTGTTAAAAATGACATTTAAAATTTGAATCATTTCGAGATGACGATGAAAATACTAAAAATGACATAATAACATTAAAAATATTTTTTTATATTTGTTTTTTTTTCAAACATACTTAAAAAAAAAGTCAAAATTGGATAGCAAGAATATTTATTGCATATAGTTTTGAATTATTTGAGAATAACAAATATTCTAAAAGGTGTAGGGTAATATTGTCCCCCTATGTGGACTAAGATTTATAGGCACTATGGATTCACTATACCCATGAGTTTTTTCCATCCTTTTTCTCTTTCTTTTTTTCCCTTTAAGGACTTAATTAGAGGCTAATTTAGCTAGATTTTTAAATAAAGACATGGATTCGTCTTACAAGATTTCTAGGTGTTTTGAGTAAAAATAGATTTCCAATCTAAAAGCCTCCGATCTTGATTTTTCGTGCTTCATAGTGGTTAGGATTTAGGCAAAATAGAACAATACATTGACTAATTTTGTTTTCCGAAAAGAGGGCGAGCAACTATCTACTATAAAAAAATATCAGGGGCCCAAACACGCATGCCCTTATTAAATGGGTTAGGCGGGTTAGCGTGTATTGTCAGGCCTAGCAGTGTATAACTCCTTTTTTTTCTAAATTTGTTTTTCTAATTAATTTTTATATATGTATTTTTCAATATTTTTATTTTGATTTAAATTAATATTTCGTCTCTTTTTTTATAGCCTCTTTTAAATCATAATTATTACTTTTAGTTATTTTGCATGCATTTACCTTATGAAGTGATTATTTTAATTCATATACTTTTTTTATGTTTTATATAAATAAAAAGTATTTATTCTTGGATAATATTTATAATATGTGTAGCCTTATATAATATTGTTTTTTGCTTTTATTTTATTCAATTAATTTCATGTGCATTTATTCATATTATCATTTGATTAAATAAAAAATTAATTTTGATAAATAAAGTCATTCAACATAATTGGATCATGACTCATGTTGTAAAATTAAATATCTTGATCTTTATTATTATTTTTCATTTTTATTTATTGTTAAATATTTTTTACATGCATTGTTTTTAATTTATTTATTTATATGTGTGTATATGTTTTTAATTTATAATTTTAATTTTCTTATGTATAAACACGCATAAAAAAACCTATATATATAACTTTTCTTATTAAAAAAAGTATATAACCATGTGTGAAGCGCAGTACTGGTGCATGTGAAAATCTGACTCCTTCCTAGATACACTCTATTGAGAAGGAACCACGGTTTGACGGAGGGCACCTCGCACAAGCAAAGTTATAGGGTGCGCCCGCGGTAACTCATATTCTTTCATTTTGATTGGTGTTTTATTTTTTTTAATTGAAATAAAATATTTTTATTTTGGAGCGTCCCACAGCCTCATTTGGCTGTAGACGTAATTGTAAAGTCTTATGTAACAAAATCCTTCTGATAAAACGGGAGTATTTGGATTGTGTTTCAAAAGTAATTTTGAAAAAAAAAATGAATTTTATTTTATTTTAAATTAAAATATTTTAGTATTTTTATATCATTTTCATGTGCTGATATTAAAAATATTATTTTTAAAAAATATATTATTTTAAAAAAATATTATTTTAATACATTTATGAACAAAAAAACATTTTCAATCATACTTTCAAATCGTTACAATATCTTTATGAGATGTTGGAAGGTGAAAAAGTTGCAAGTGAGATAAATGAACAATTAAAATAATATATTTTTAAATATTAAAACATGAAAATAATCTAAAAAAACTAAAAAGTTAATTTAAATAAAACAATAAAATTAAAAAAATTAAATTTTTTTAAAATATATTTTTAAAATGCAATACTAAACAGAAAGTTGTCTACAATCTCAGTATTAAAAAATATAATTTGCCGTAGAACAGTTAAAAATGTTGTCGAACGTGATGATGTTTCAACTGAAGTTAGAAAAGAAGCTTAGTTAATAATGATTTTGAAAACAATTTTAATATGATTTTTAGAAGCAGAAAAAAACATTTTCCGTATTCAATCAATTTCATTTTTTAGCAAATTCATTTCCATTCATAAAAAATGGAGTGGGATCGACAAAACCTCTGATTTGAAGCCATCTTTTCACGCCTCAACCAAATAATCTTCGCCACTTAAATTAAGTGGTCAGCCTTTTTTCCTCATAACAAACGGCTTTTTTGGCTTGGCCTGTTTGTTAGTGTGTTTAAAATTATTTTTTTAAATATTTTTTATTCTGAAATACATTAAAAAAATTGTTTTTTTAAAATTATTTTTGATATCAGCATATAAAAATAATCTAAATACATCAATAAAATTTAATTTAAAATAAAAAAAATCAAAAAGATTCTTGAAAAGCAATGTCAAACATCCCAAAAGTATGTTCATCCAGCAAAATAAATCTTTCAAAATCAACAAACATTGAAACACTATGATTTATCAATTAAAAGTAAATATAATAGTGACTCGTACAACATCTATAAGAGTATTTTAAAGAAGGTATAATTGCCAAAAACTCTAGATAGAAGGAAAAAATAGATTATATTTGATACATATACTTTGATGACTTGTATAACATCTATAAGAGTATTTTAAAGAAAGTATAGTAGCCAAAAACTCTAGATAGAAGGAAAAAATAAATTATTTTGATACATATGCTCTGGTGACTCGTATAACATCTATAAAAGTATTTTAAAGAAATATAGTAGCCAAAAACTCTAGATAGAAGGGGAAAATAGATTATTTTGACACATATGCTCTGATGACTCGTATAACATCTATAAGAGTATTTTTAGCTTTATAATCAATCTATAATTTGTATGTACATCAAACGGATATTAAGATAGCTTTCCTCAATAATGAATTAAATGTGGGGATTATGTAGAACAAACATAGGCCTTGCTCTACTAAGAAATGAGCATAAGTCTAAAAATCAATTAAATCTCTGAATGGATTTAAATAAGCACTTAAGTAATGGCATGAGAAATTTCATTATATAATTTTAGAATATGATTTTAAACATAATAATGTTGATGATTGTATGTATTTTAATTTGACAACAATTTTGATATGATAATATGGGTGACATGCTCATTATTAGTACTAACATAAATGTTGTTAATGATATGAAGAAATATCTAACATGAAAGTTCAAAATAAAAGACTTAAATGAGGTGGATATAATTTTGGGTATCAAAGTAAGAAAACATAATTGGGGGTTTTGTTTTTTATCAATCTCATTATATTAAGAAAGTTTTATATAAACTTAATCATTTAAATATTAAAAAAATCAAATACTTTATTTAATGTTTTCTTAAAGTTGACAGAAAATACAAGTATATCAATTACTTAATAGAATGTTAGTGCAAATGGTAGCTTAATATATGTCATGCATTGTACTAAACCAGATTTTGCTTTCACAATATGTAAATTGCCCTTGTACATGAGTAATTCTAGTATGGATCACTGGAAAGCAAATGCAGGAGTGCTTGGTTATTTGAAAGTGACTATATATTTCAGTTCATTTTATAATAATTTCTTAGTTATACATAAAGGTTATAATGATACTAGTTGGATAACTAGTATAAATGATAATAAGTCAACCTCTAGATGAGTATTTATTTTAGGAGGTGGTGTTGTTTCTTGAACTTTAAAAAAAAACAAAATGTATAACTCATTCTACAATAGAATTTGAGTTCATAGCTTTAACAATCAAATCAAATGAGACAGAATGGTTAAGAAATATGTTATTGAATATTAAGTTATGGCCACAATCAATATTATCTATTTTCTTATATTGTGATAGTTAAACAATTATGTCTAAGGTACATAGTAAATTACAACGAAAAATCAAGACGTATCAATTTGAGACAAGAGTATATAAAGCAATAAATTTCTAACAGGATAATTACCATTATGTATGTCGAGTTATGTCATAATCAAGCATATCTATTCACTAAAAGTCTCTCAAGAGATTTAGTTGGAAGTATTTGTGCTAATATAGGTTTAAGATCATTTAATTAAACTCACTAATAGTAGGAACCCAACTTTTACTAATATTAATAACAAATTATTATTAAGAGTGGTGTATACTAATTTGTGTATGAAATCGAGATTTATAAAATTAGTATTCAAACTAAATGGAAGGATGAGTGATTAACATTTTTAATGAAATCTCTATGTGAGATGAAAATTTCCCCTATATGAATGTAGGAAGTTGTGTCGCTTTAACAAAAGTAAGAAAAACTTTGTAAATATTCATGAATTCAGGAGTAGTACAAGGTCTTATTAATGCTAAAATAATAGTGAATTTTTATTTTGGATTAACCATATCATATATGTAGTCGAAAGATAACTTCTTTTATCATAAAATAATATTTTTAATTTTTTTATATTATTATATCAAAATGATCTAAAAATACATAAAAAAAATTATAAAAACATTTTGCCACCATAAAAACAAACAGGACTTTAGTGGAATCAATCGACCTTTTAAAAATGGGATGAGAATTCACAGCAACAATTTTTATCTCAACCTTCTATTTCTAATGAATATGGCTAGGAGTGTGTTGATTGAGAGGAATGTGCCGAGAGAGTTCTGGCCTGAGGCAGTAAATTGGACTGTCTATTTGTTGAATAGAAGTCTAACCTTGGCTTTGAAAGATAAAACCCCTGAGGAAGCATGGAGAAATGCAACACCTTCTGTAGAATATCTTAGGGTATTTGGATGCATAGGATATGTGCATAATGTGGATCAAAAAAGAAAGAAATTAGATGATAAAAGCATTAAGTGTGTGTATATGGGGGTGAGTAAGGAGACCAAGGGGTATAGGATGTATAATCCCATAACCAAAAAGATTGTCATAAGTAGAGATGTGGTTTTTGATGAAATGGAGAGCTGGAAATGGGGAGAAACCACTGAAAATAAACCTGACAGCAGCACATTGAAGTGGGGAGATGATTCTGAGGGTGATGACAGATCTAGTATGTGTGATGATGAGGATGAATTGGAGGCTGATTTGGGGGAAAATGTGGAAAATATGCAGGAAAACCAAGCTGAAGCAGCTGGGGTAGAAAAAGGGGTGCAAGATGAATCTCTTGAAGTAAGTGAGGACATAAATGAGATTGAAGATGAGATTGAAGAAGAGGGTGAGGGCAGGAATGTGAACACTGCTGGCAGGTCACTGGGTAGAGTGAGCAGAGAGCCAAGATGGATGAGAGACTATGTTTCAGGAGAGGGATTGACTGAAAGTGAGGAGGAACAAAACATGGTTATGTACACAGAGGCTGGGGATCCAAAGTCATATGAAGAAGCAGCGGGAAATCCGATATGGGAGCAAGCTATGGTGGCTGAAATGCAAGCCATAGAGAAGAACAAAAGTTGATTATGGCAGTGGCAGCCTATCATGATTGGAACATATATCAGTTAGATGTGAAGAGTGCCTTCCTGCATGGAGAGTTGAAGGAGACGGTGTACATTGAGCAACCCAAGGGGTTTGTGAGAAAAGGGGAGGAAGGGAAGGTATTCAAACTTCACAAAGCTCTATATGGTTTAAAGCAAGCACCAAGGGCTTGGTATAGCCGTATAGAAGCATATTTTGTTGGATGTGGGTTTGAAAAATATCCTAGTGAACACACATTATTCACTAGGACTGAAGGAGGGAAGGTGTTGGTTGTTAGTATATATGTGGATGACTTGATATTCACTGGGAATGATGAGGAGATGATCAGTGAATTCAAGGTGTCAATGAAGAATGAGTTTGACATGATAGACTTGGGAAAAATGAAGTACTTCTTGGGAGTGGAAGTGGTGCAAAACAGCAAGGGTATCTACATGAGCCAAAGGAAATATGCTGAAGAAATCCTTCTGAGATTTGGTATGGAAAACAGTAACCCCACCAAAACTCCTATAGTACCTGGCTGTAAGTTGTCAAAGGATGAGGATGGAATTAAGGTTGACTCGACCAAGTATAAACAAATGATTGGGAGCCTGATGTACTTGACTGTGTCAAGACCTGATCTCATGTATGTGATGAGCTTGGTGAGCCGATATATGGAGAAGCCCACTGAACTTCATATGCTGGCAGTGAAAAGAATATTGAGATACTTGAGAGGCACTACTGACATGGGCATATGTTACCAGAAGAGAGGATGGACAGATGGATTAATTGCTTATTCTGACAGTGATTATGCTGGTGATGTAGATGACCGCAGAAGCACCTCAGGATATGTGTTCATGATGAGTTATGGGACAGTCGCATGGAGTTCGAAGAAGCAAGCTATAGTCACTCTCTCGACCACTGAAGCTGAGTTCATTTCTGCAGCAGCATGTGCATGCCAAACCATTTGGATGAAAAGGCTACTTGAGCAACTGCAGTGGAATCAAAAGGGTTGTGTGATATATTGTGATAATTCCTCAACAATCAAGTTGTCGAAGAATCCAGTAATGCACGGGAGGAGCAAGCATATAGCTGTCAGGTATCACTTTCTTCGTGACTTGGCAAAGGATGGAGAGATAGAGCTGAAGTATTGCAGCTCACAAGAGCAAGTGGCAGACATCATGACCAAACCTTTAAAGCTGGAAACTTTTGTGAATCTGAGAAAGCAATTGGGAGTATGTGACGTACCTAAACTTGTAAACTGATTTAGTTTAAGGGAGGGTATGTTGAGATATAATTCTTTGCTAATCAGTTAGTTAGTTGCTATTAAAGGTTGTTACTTTCTGTTATAGTTAGTTGAATTCGGTTTAATTGTAAGTTCAGTTAGTTGAGGTACTGAACTGAAGTTGTATATAAAGGGACCATAATGCATACTGCTATTGTGGGATTCAATTGAATAAAATTGAAACTTCAAGGATTCTGTCAAATGGTATCAGAGCCAGTATAAAGGAAGAGAGAGAAAGAAAGCTTCTCTCGGAAGCTTTGTGAGAAACGAAGAGAAGAGTGAGAAGGAGATCGACTCTGGCTGAGAAAATTTCAATTCGAAGAGCTCAAATCGAGCCTAGAATCAGTGTTTTCTGCGGAAATAGAGGAGAAGAAGAAGAAGCAACTCTTGATTTGTGAAGAAATCGAGAGTAACGATCCATTAGAATCCTTGATCGATGGAGAAGATGGAAAATCCACCACCACCGAAGACCACCACAATCAGTTGGTGAGAGAGAGAGTGAAAGCAAGGTGAGTAAGAGTGAAACACAGAGAGGTGCGAGCGAGTGAAACACGAAAGAAAGAGAGAAACACCGAGAGTGAGTGAGAGTGAAATTTTTTCAAAAAAATTTGTGCAAATCGTCCACTGTGTGCTGAGAAAATGCTCAATAACATAGACAAATTTGTACAAGCTGCCATTCCAAGATTCGACGGGTATTATGACCACTAGTCGATGATGATGGAGAATTTCTTGAGGAGCAAGGAGCTGTGGACGTTGGTGGAGGATGGCATCCCAACCGTAGCTCGAGGAACGGCAGTGAGTGAAGCTCAGCGAAAGAGCTTAGAAGAAATTAAGCTCAAAGATTTGAAGATAAAAAATTGCCTATTCCAGGCAATTGATCGAGAAATAATGGAGACGATTCTTGATAAAACCTCGTCAAAGGCTATTTGGGAATCAATGCGGCAGAAGTATCAAGGTTCAATCAAGGTTCGTAGGGCACAGTTGCAAGCCCTGAGAAGAGAGTTCGAACTACTGAGCATGAAGGAAGGGGAAAAAATTGACAAGTACATATCACGAACCTTGGCAGTGGTGAACAAGATGCGTACCAATGGAGAAAAAATGGAGCAGAGTGTGATAGTAGGTAAGATTTTGAGAACATAATCCGAGTTTGGCTCCTAATCCCGTGGTTGATCAATTTTACAGCTCTTGCTACAATCTATTGAAACCTCAACTCCACAACTCAGTGGATTCACCAATTAACTTTTGACACGTTCGTCATTTTTCCCAACAAAATCTCGTGGTGAGGGGCGGTAGTGACTGGATTGGAGAAGGATTAGGTTGTGCTTAGTATGGAATCGCACTATTTCCATTACCACATTATTAATCCAACAGCGAATTTTATTAGTGGTTATATAAAAACGTGTTATTATTTATTTTTAAAAAAACTTATATTACATTGTCAAAATTGCTAAACCCAATTTAACATGAAAGATTCAAGACTTGGCTAATGTATTATTTGACTCGCTGAATGTCTAAAATAAATCAATCTAGGATTAATTTAATTTGATTATTGATTTTGATTTAATTAGAAACATCCATTGTTTTATTTATTTATTTATGACAACATTTTAATCAAAACAAAATGAATTAACCTCTCCTTGTCCAAAATTCAAATTGGACTCCACAAATCAAGTAGGTACTGTGCTAACCCTGTTGTAGATGCTTTTGCTCATGCACGAAGCTAATTATTAATTACCATTTATCAAACAAAAAAGAAATATCCCTTTTTACTATTCATTAATGGTATTATTGGCTCAAAAACATTGGAGATAAAGCAATTGTATTCAGAGTTGTTTGTCGTGGCGCAGAAGAACTGTAGAGCTCCTGCTCATCCTTTATGTGAGTTGTTTGTTTTCTTCTTGGCACATTATAACAAAAGCTAAAGATGATTGAAGTTTGCTATGCATCTACCCAATTCGCTCTGATTTTTCCCAATAAAATTATTATTTTGATATTTGTATGCAAAATCATTTGGTTTTGTTTTGAGGGTAGGGATTTTTTGCATTTTAACTACACAATATAATTATTTTATTACTATCAAAAGAAGAAAAAAAACATTTAACTTTGATGAATATGATTTTTAGTCTTTGATTTAATTTTAAATCAGTTAAGTTGTCTCTTAATATTTAAAAAGCTTTGGTCGGAGTTGTTTTTTAAAGTACTTTTCATTTAGAAATGCAATAAATAATATTTTTTATTATTTTTAAAAATTATTTTTGACATCAACACATCAAAATAATCTAAAAACACTAAAAAAAATAATTTAAAGCAAAATAAATTCATTTTTTCCAATGCTTCCCAAACGGGCATCTTTTACTTTTAGTGAATTAATAGTTATTATATGTCATTAAGAGCAACAAAGTAATTTGGTAAACATTAAAATAAAATAAAAGTGAAAATTTGTGAACATTTTTTATTGGGTTTGGACGACATGAACGACAATGACTCCCAAAACTTTGCTTCCAAGATAGTGACTAAAGTGGCTCAGCATCTCCTCTCTCTATATAAGTGATGTGTGTTTTATAATTGTCGGTTTAGCGTGTGTGACTTTTTTTTCACTCTTTTTCCTTCTCATGTTTTTGTACAAACCTTCAAAGAAAATCAAATCAACCTCTGAAGTTTGTTATCCTTAACATTTTGTTCCTATTATGTTTATTTGAAATAATTAATTAAATTAAATATTTTTCTCAATTTCATCCCGAATAAAAATTTTCATACGTGAGATTTGGTTCCCATTTTTTCTTATTACTATTTGAGATGGTTATTGAAATTGTTTTTTGTTTTATAATTTCATCATTCTTGAGTTTTTTTCCTATCAAATCTTCTTTTTTTTTGTTATAACTTGTATAATTTTTTTTAATTATTTCAACCTACAATATTTAATTGGTCAGGTTTTTAGCTTTTTAATTGAGTTCATGTCTACAATTTAACAAATTATGAGTTTAAAAGATTAATCCTAGTTTTTAAAGTCTAACCCAGACTTTTTTGTTGTTGTTTTTTTCATTTTTAAAGCTTTTGTTTTTTTCATTTTCTATCATTCTATTTTTTAAAATTCATTTTCCATGAGATGTTTTAGTCATTTTGAAAATAACATAAATTGCCTCATTTTTTTTTGGTCTTTGTTAAATTTAACTTTTTAAAAGGAATTTTATTTTTAAATTAAATTAAGTTAATTAATTTTATCCTCTGATATTTAATTATTCGAGTGTTGAGCTTTTATGTTTAACCTGAATCGAGAATTTACCAGGTTGTAGATTTGAGAGTTTTTATTTTATTTTCTATAGTTTTGAAAGTAACAAAGTTAACTCAATTTTCTATCTTTGTTAAATCTAGCGTTTTTTAAATATTATATATATTGAATTGATTGTGTGAGTGACCATGGTGCTGTGATGTTAAGGTGTTGTTGGTGGCTAGAAGGTTTAGCCGATGGCACATAGGGATGGTGTTGGCCGTTGGAAGAAATGTTTGTAGCGGAGAGGAAAAACTTGTGGTTGTTATTCTTGACATGGAGGTGGCTAGTTGGTGGTTGTGTTGGCGGCTTGTGGTGAAGTTGTCACCGGAGAAACTAGTAGCAAGGTGGTTGGTGGACGCATAAGCTGAGGTTATGGCAGTAAAGGAGGAGAAAGATGAAATGGACCGGAAAAATTAAGGAGAATGTTGATCTTCTTACCAACTTTGAACCCAAAATTTTAATGCTAAGGACATAAAATCTACCCATATTAATAGAAAGTGGAAAACAGATATCTAGTCATCATGAACTGCTAATTTTTGACAGTTAAACGATGCTTAAATTGATCTTTTTAGGAAGTGGCATGATGATTGTAGTGACAATCAACTAAAAAGAACCATATCGGGGTATAGTATAATGTTAGGTCATTATGGTGGTAAATGGTTTGCCTAGTTTAATAGGGAGAAAAAACATTAAATGTCTCTAAAAAGTAGCCACTTGTTAAGTTTTTTTACCAAAAAAAGGAGAAGATAAACAATTACTCAAAATGATGTTGTCTTGAGTAAGTTCAACTTAGTTCCTCGTTTGTTTATTTATTTTAATTACACCCAAATTGGTTATAATCTTTTGATTTTATGCAATTGAGCTTTTATCACACTTTAATATCACCCTGAATTTCCGTGTATTTTTTATTTTGATCCTTAGTCTTAGATTTATACAAATTGACCTCTAATAAACCATTAAACTTTTATTTTTTTTATTTTACCTGTAATTTCAATCAATTAGGTCCTCATAGTTTGACACCTTTTGCTAAAAGGTCGTTGACAACGATTTTCTTCAATTTGACCTTCAATTGATCCTACACTTTTGATTTTCTTGCAATTTTATCTCTGATACCAATCAATTGACTTGGTAAGAATTAAAATTGGACTCATAAAATTCCAATCTTTACAATTAAGCCCAAATTGAGCCCCAAACTTAATTTTCACCAATTAGATATCTAATAAAATTAATTTGACTCATTTAAAGTATAGTTAATTCCTTGTATCTAATTAAATCTTTTAATTGAACTAAAATTGATTCTTAAACATAATTTAACCTTTAATTTGACCCATGATTAAATCAAATTATCCTATTAAAAATGTATTTATGTGCTTCAACTTAAGTTTTGTGCAGATTGTCCAATAATCATTTATTTTAACATTGAATCTATATTGTTTTTTCAGTTTTAATCACAACAATATATAATTAGGCTCCAAATTTTATTAAAAATTTCTAGCTTAATGTTCCCACAACACTAATCCTCTTGCTATTATTATTTTTATTTTTTAATTTAATTTTAAATAGATAATGATGAATTTGAAGGAATAACCTAAATATAGGTTACAACTTATGAGATATTTGTTTTGTTATTTTTATTTTTATTTGCTTTCTAGGTTAATGCTTTGGTGACAATTATGATATCTTATTGTTATTATACTCTTGGGGTTTTTTTTAAAAAAACATTGATATCATGTTAACTCTTTTTTTTATATAGGTAAGAAAATAAACCAGTCTTAGCAAACCTCGTTCTATCTATCTACTTTTTCTAGTATATAAAGTTTGTTCTCAAAGTTTTTTTTGTTTAAGAATACATTAAAATAATATTTTTTTTAGTTTTTGAAAATTATTTTTGACATTATCATATCAAAAATAATAAGAAATACAAAAAATAACAAAATAAAAATAATTTTTTTTTTTATTTTCAAAAACATTTATAGAATCAGCAGCTTAATTTTGGACTTTATTTCTCTTTTGTTTTTTGCACGCATCTTGGTTCACCAGTTGTTTGGTAGTTTTTGGGTTATTACATAGCCTATTATCATTGCGCATTTAATGACAGTAAATGCTCTAATTTATTTTCTCTTAGAATTGTAGTGTTCTTTACTCTCCTCTCATAATTTTCTCCATAGATGATGGTACCGGTTGATGGGATAAACCATGAGGGTGACTTAAAAACCCTTAGATAAGATAAATCCTTATCTACAAAATAAAAACCCTTTTTTTTTTCCAAGAACAATAATCATGAGCTTAGCTATCTATTTATATACAAAATAAAAACATGAAAATCAAAAATTCAAGTGTGAACGCAGTGGTTGGTGACATTGTAAAGGTGATTGGTCAATAATTGGAGAATGAGTTTACTATACTAGTTTCCTCTTTAAACTTAATTGAGAGATATTATTCTAAACATAAATTTTAATTTAGTAAACGTCTCACCCTTCAATTATTTTATAAAAATATATACAATCTGATCATTTGTTTTGCAAACAATCAGTTAAACTTTGTTGTTTTTCACATGTTCTTGGACAAAATAATGACATGTATCGATTTGCTTATTTCTTTCATGAGACATTAAGTTCTTTTGCTAATGCAATCTCTAATCAATTATCAATATAAATCTCCATATGATTTTCTTGAAAAAATCTTAAATGCTTCAACATATTCCTTAACCATATTAAATGACACACAATTGAGTAGACAACAAAATACTCAACTACACAACTTAATAAAAATGTTTCTTGAATGATCATCTGAAAGATGTATCTCTTATAAAAAAAAAAGACAAATCATGTTATATTTTTTCTTTCATCCAAATCTCTATCTTAATCACTATCGGAGTAACCAAAAAGTTAAAAAAAAAAATTATTTGAAGTAGAGAACATACCTTCATTCATCGTTCATTTGATGTTGTTGAGAATTTTTTTGGCTACATTCAAGTTAAACTCATATGGTGTTTTTTTAATCTATTGATAAGTCCTAATCTATAGAATATATATGGTATGATACATGTCAAATACCTTTAAGTTTTCCATTAAGCTTTAAAAGTAGGTTATATCGACTTTTCTCACTTTACTTTTCCTTTTTCCAACCAACTTTCAATCAGAGTTGATACTAGACTGTAATTTTATATCTTGAACTTTTTAAGGATATTTTTGGTGTAACTGTTTTAGGATGTAAAAATCATATATTCCTTCGAGGCCATGAAAGTGTCATTAAATCAATATTTGTCATCTTAAACTCTTGCACCATACTTTTCTTGAAATCCTCAAACATGGTGGCATTATTTTCGATGAAAATTAGAGCATTGACATACATGCATGTAAATAGTGTGCTTCCATTAACTTCTTTCTTCATATACATTACATGCTCATATGGATATTTTTCAACACTATTTTCTTGGAAATACTTATCAATTTTAGTATTTCAAGTACACAAAGCTTGCTTAAATCGCAGAGGGATTTCTTCTATTTGTTTACTTTGCTTTTATTAACAGCTTCAACTTATTTAAGTGGTTATTCAACATAAATCATTTATTCTGGAAAATCATTCAGAAATACCATCACTACCATCACATCAAGTTGATATATCTTCTATTTTTGTTGTGCAACTAGTTAGATCACTTGTGTAATTACTTATTGTCAGCAAATAATTCACCATGATACAATCTTTCCCTCTATTTATAATCTTTTTTATTAATCTTGCTTTGTATTTTGGTACTTTTATCAACTTCCAAGTGTCATTTTCTCAGTAACTCTAATCAAATTGTTGTATTTTTTTCATCCGTTGATTCTATCAATTTCTCTTATGTGCTTGCTTGATTGAAGTGAAAGAAGATCACTATTTGATATTAAAAGTCAACAAAACAACAAACCTATCTAACCATGAGTTCCACTCCTTCAGATTGTTATAGAATGGCATCCAGTTGGCCCATTCTCGTGGTACAAGATGATAGAAACAGTACATTCTTATACAAATGCATACAATTAATTATTTTACACAGTGAGCTACAAAGTATATGGAATGTTTGAGTGGTTATTGAAATTATTTTTTAAAATGTTTTTTTATTTATAAAAGTATTAAAATAATATTTTATTTTTAATATTAGCACATTAAAATAATTTAAAAATATTTAAAAATTTTAATTTAAAATAAAAAAAATAAAAAAACATAAAAAAAAACTTTTGAAAAACAGTGTGATGTAATGTTGAATTCTTGAACATTATAATTCAATAGCTCTGGATTTCTCATTATTTACTTATAATATGGCTCCAGATTTCTGAAAACCTTTAATATTCACTCAATTAAAGTTTAGTAATCGTAAAAGCCTTATTACGCTAAACCTTGTGGTCTTTGCTTATAATCTAGGAACGACATGAAAGAACGTAACTGTAATGTGATTTATGGCTCATGGCTGTTGCTTAGTTTTTTTATTTTCTTTTAAAAAAAGCAAATCAGATGCTAAATTATTAAAATATATATATATATATATATATATATATATTACAAAACACATAAACGTTGTGGTGTTTTCCCTGTAGCTCCTCTCACAGATCACTGTGGATTCGAGCAGTGTAGGGGCGATTTTGGCCCTCGACCGCGCGGCAAAGTGGGGCTGTTAAGCGGGGCTATTTTGGGTTTTTCCTTTTCCCGTCCTTTTTTTTTTAAACATTCAGTTGTGAACAGTGCATGGACGATTTCGTCCCTGGTAATAAGACAAAATAAGGGTTCCGGCTGAGGGGCACCGGCGTAATTGTGCGCGGCCGGACCGGTCCACCGCAACTTTTGATTTTATTTTTATTTTCTGAAATGGCTAAAGACGGTTTTAGCCCCTAATAAGACAAAAACACTGACTTGGGTCCAGGGACAGGACGGTAATTGACCCTATTTTTTCAATTTAAAATTCGGTGTCTATCAGGGCGTGAGGCGCACGCGCCAGACGGTTTTTCGCCTCACGCCCTGTTTAGGTGGCGCGTGCGGCGTTCTACGGTGGCCGTAAATTGGATATCGACGTCCAACCCGAAGCGCCTCCGCGTGGTCTTCCTTCCGCGGTGGCGCGTGTAACCTAAAACAGTCTGTGGACGCGGAGGAGGCCGATTAAAGCCGCCGGCCACGTTTCTCTCTCTCATGCACGTAAATATGCAGGAGAGTCCCCCATTTTTTGTTGCTTTTCACTTCGGTCCCTCAACTTTTAATTTTGTTTTTGGTCCTGATTTCTGTTATATAAGTTTTGATTTGATTCGATTGGGTCCTCCGATTTTAATTAATTGAATGTCAAAGTTTCACTTCGGTCCTGCTACTTTCAATTTCCGGATTGGCTGTATGTAACTCAATTAATTCGGTACACAAGTTCCGATTTTTGCAATTTTATCCTCTGATTTCAATTGAGAATAAATTTAATTTGCATTTCAGCCCTTTGACTTTTAATTTTTTAATTTAAGCCCTTTATATTTGATTTTTATTTCAGTCCTTATAATTTTATTTTTTTATATTTCTAGAATAATCCCTACTTTTGTCCATGTATATATAAGTGTATTTAACACAATAATAATAATAATAATAATAATAATAATAATAATAATAATAATAATAATAATAATAATTTAATTATTTTTTGTTCTTACTCTTCTGTGTTTTTTTTCTTTCTCCCGATAATTTGATAATATTTTTTGTTTTGCCGGTAATAGCAATAATAATTGAGTTTTTTTTTTTATCTTTTGTTAAAGTTTCTTGCATATTTTTAGTCTTTCATTTATTTTTGTTTCTTTCATTATTAACATAATAATAATAATAATAATAATAATAATAATAATAATAATAATAATAATAATAATTAAATTGTTTTTCTTGCTTGCTCTTTCTTTAATGTTTTTTTCCCTCTAGATAATGTGATAATTTTTTTTATTTTGACAGTAATAGCAATAATAGTTTTTTTTAATCTTTTGTAAAAGTTTCTAGGATATTTTTAGCCTTTCATTTACTTTTGTTTCTTTCATTATTAACATAATAATAATAATAACAATAATTTAATTGTTTCTCTTACTTATTCTTTTGTTAATGTTTTTGAGTTTTTTTTTCCATTATAATTTAATAATTATTTTGTCGTTTTCGAGGGGTTGATTCGTGATTACACTGTGCACATTGCGGCTAATTAAAAAAAAAAAAGCCAAAAACCGAAAACACCCCTAGAAAAAAAACACAACACGCCTGATCACCAAGCCCATTTTCTTTTGTGATCTTTTATAACGCAGTTTCTTTATTCTAAAAAATGTTATTTATGCTTGCGCAACAAACTCTACTTAAAAATTGCTACATTTTATCTCATAATCTATAATTTTTCTTAATTATATCATATAAATTTATTATTTTTTATTTAATTATGTTAAATTATATACATAAAAATATCCGCGGTAACGCGCGTGCAATAAAGATATAGTATATATATAAAAGATGAAAGAGGACCAGAGTTGGAAAGTGCAAGTGGGGCCAGTTTTATGTCTTCGGCTTATGAGTTTGTGGCTTAGCAAAGCAAAAAGAAAGAACAAACTCGCTACAGCTCCAGCACCATCCAGCCACTCCTTAGATTCTTCCTTCTTCCTCCTCACCGCTCCATACATTTCTCCTCTTTTACAGACCCTCTGAAAAGGGTTTCAAGTTAATAAGAAGCTGATCTTCACCCCGGTGATGTTTTCATCCATTGATCCATGATTACAGAGGGAATCAGAGAAGAAGTTGATAAAACTGTAAGCTTGCTCACACATTCTACCTCTTTTTTATCTGTTCATGAATGAGCGTGCAAGTAATATAGATAAAGTAATATTTTCTTGTAGACTTTTAGGTTCGTGCTTCGTAGTGTAAGTTTGTTTTTAAGTGGAGATCTTCTTTTTTTTCATTTCCTTTAGTGCGATTTATTTTGTTTCTGGTTAACATGTACTAAAGTCAGGTGCTTGCAGTGAAATCTTGTTTTTGGATAAAAAGTTAGATTTTTTAAAAAAAAAAATGAGACGATTCACATGTTGTGACGCTGATACCTTTGAAGTTGCCAATTTGAGATATTTTGACAAATTGGGATTATTTTCTTATATTCATTTTAATTATTGTTGGACAGAGCAATTTTAATCAAGAAGTCTTGAACTTTGTTCAGATGCTGCTGTCAGGTGGTACATGATTACTTGTGTGGTGACTAGGTCTAACAGTGTTTGGTTTACTGCATCTTCAGGTGATTAGCCTGCATTCTTCTGTAAATCCCACTTCATCATGCCTGATCGCGTGCTGCAGTCATATCAAGATAGGGATGATATTCCCGGAAAGTCTACGAAGCAGTGCCAGTCTATTTGGATGTCTCATTGGACGCACACGAGTTGCAGCAAAGCAAATGAAGCTCCAAGCCAATTAGGTCATGATTCTCCGGAAGTTAGCAATGGTAGCAAATATCACAGCTTACTTAGCGGGCCAGAGATGGAAACTGGTAGTTCTAAATTTTTCATGGGGCTTGGTGAAGTAAACAAGGGGAAAAGGATCAGCGTCATGAACGATAACCTTACAATGAGTTCAAAAAGGTTGAGGAATGAAATGTTTGAGGGACAGTCATCTTTTGTGATGTTCAAACCTTCTCAAGATAGGGAGAGTGTTTTATATCTGAAGAATGTTGAGTCCTCTGGCAATCGCGAAGGAGTCTTAAAGTCACGAATTGGTACCAATTATGAATATGATGTTTCCCACGGGAGAAATGAGGATCACCTACCCTCAATACCATCACAGGCTCATCCTGAGGTGGAAATTCAAAAAAGAAAATCTCAGTTTCAGGCTGAATATCTCAACTTGGTTCCAGAGCAGCGCGTCAAGTCTAATAGTTTGCTAGAAAGGAGTAGCAGAGTTGTTTCTGGACATGTTCAGGATGATTTTGTAAGGTCAACCCCAGATGTTGTGCCATTTGAAGTTGGAAGGGCTCCAATTCAGCCCTTTCTCTCTAGGTCAGATCACATTAAGGAACCAGGCTCTACATCTATGGCTCATGAGAAGAAAATGAATAAAAATGCAGGTCTTCTCTTTCGTGATCCCTCAACAAGCAATAATGAGTTTTTTGGCAAGTCATTTCACATGATGCCAAATCATTCTGATTTTGAATTACTTCCTAGGCAGATCAGTACCAGAGATGACAGTCAATCAGAAAAATTATATCATGGATCATATGCACTACCAACACTACCTTCCAGTCATGATGGGGTGACATTGAGAATACGTACTACAATAGACTCCCAAGAAGAATTTTCTAGAGGTCCTCCGATATACACTCAAACCACTCATCGCTTTTTCTTCAAAAAAGAGACTGACGTGAACTTACCTGATAGTGCTCAGATGTTTAGAGACTCAGCAATATCCACTGAATTTAAGGGGAAAATGGTGACCAAACTCCTTGAAATATCTCCGGATTTTGGTTTCCATGTCAAGCAAGGAGTTAAGCTGCTACCTCTGGACAGCTCCACAGGGAGTGAAGGAAAAGAGAGCACTAGGAATGTTAAGACTTCTGCAGTTATTAAGGAGAATGATTCATTAGCTGAAGGAAAAGAAAATACCGAGAATGCCAATACTTCTGCTGTCAATGAAGAGAGTGATTCATCTGCTGAAACTGACACCATGGATATGGATGCTTTCTGTGAGAACCATCTATCTGGTATATACGGTCCATATTTTATATGGATGGTTCTGTTAAATCTTTAGACTGTAGTGTTGACAATCTATGCTTTGGAGCACAGTCAGATGAAGTTGCTAAATATAATTACGTAATTTGAACAGTGTTAATGAGTTTTGTATCTTTTTAGCGTAGTCCTTGTTTGCAAATTAGTGAGATTTTTTTTCATGTTGCAGGTGTGGCTTCTTTGCAATCAGATAAGGTAACTTACTACCTCCTGATCTCTAAGTTTTAATGCCCCCTCTAGTGATTTTCTAAGGTCACTTGCATTTACAAAAACTAGTGAAGGTAGAAACATTGTCTTGTGCACATGTTAAAGGACAACATATTTGATCTACTCTTTTACTTTTGTTAGGCCAGCATTTTACACAGATGTTTTAGTTGCCGTTGCCACAAATAATTGTTAGAGTCTACAATTGTTTTGCCTTGCTTTGTTAATATTTCTCTTTGGTTTAGGCCAAGGAATATATGTAAGAGGTCATAACTCTAATAACTTTCAGAGTCAAAGGTTCACAAGGCCATCGTCTCATTTGTTCACATGATTAGTTATAAACTTTGTAGGGCATCAATGAGGGCCTGAAGTTGCCAGCTTCTCAAGCTGGAATGCCTTCAGTCAGACAAGAAACCAAGGGCAGACAGATGAACACCAAATTACCCAATATAAACGAAGAACTTCCTTTATTTCCAGGTGTGGCAAGGTCACCAGATGACATGGAGACAAGCAGCTCAAGAACCCAGAGTTTGGACGCAGATTGCTTCCTTCCGCACGCCAAGCACTCCACAGATTCAAAATTTAGTGATTGCCCTGACGCTTCTGTGAGACTGGACCCCTGCAGCAGATGGTTTATGCGTCTTAAAGGAGGTACTTCAAAAGTTGAAGAAGCATCATCCCACCAGAATTTTAGTAAGTTCTTCAACAAAATGCAAAGACATAGTAAGACTAGTTCAGAACCAAAGACAGGCAAGTCTGATGGGAAAGAGTCAGATCAGATTGCGGAGTTACCAGGGAAAGCTGAATTCTATTCAATTTACTCAGAAAAGAAAAGGCAAGAAATAACACTGTCTCATGTTTGGGTTCAGAGGTGGTTTCATAATCCATCTCCATCTTCGAAAAAGAAGCCTGGAGCTGCGGTAGTCTCTGAGCCAGAGAGTTCAGAGGCAGCACTAGATTTCCAGAAGAAGCAATTTCCTAGCATTGCTGCCATGGCTCTGATGGGGAAGGCCATGAATGGTTTTTGTCCATGTGAATTCAGAAGAAGTGGGTCTTCTGTAGTCTGGAATACCAAGTGATTCAGGGATAAGCTTTCTTGAGTTAATGCTAGGAATGGATAGTGAGATAGGCAGTGCGCAGGATGTGCTGGTTATCTTACTGGTTGACATTAGTGCAGCAAGTTGAAATCTTTGACGAGCAATCCTCCATCAGATCAATGGACTGGAAACAAATTTTGTATAGCCTGAATGTTGCTTTGGTATGTATCCTGCTTGAAATTGTTTACATTTCCTGCTTTCCTCCTATGATCAGAATAGGCATTGTGGATGAAACTTGTGTGAAAGATTTGACAGAGGCCATGTTTAGGTTGAGAAAGGGGCAACCCAGCCTCTGCTGCTTTTCATATTTAATTCTATAATACCTGGAATCAGAAGCTAAAAATAAAAGATTTAACTGGAGGGGATTGTGCTTCTTCAAACTTAGATGCTCAATAATCATTTAAACACATACAGTTACATGCAGAAACACATCATCAGACCTCACACCAGCTTTACTTGTCATGTATACACAAGTTTGGTCTTTGGCTTTTGATGTTTTAATGTTATCTATTTGAGTGGTTTGACATTTATGATGACAATCAAACTATATCCTGAAATTATGCTTGAAAAATAGGTAGAATCATACATTTGGTTTTCCCTGATGGCTTGTTATGAGGGGAATGGCGTGGGGCTGTCACATCCTGCATTAGGCTGAAAATGGATGAATAATGCATGACTAGAAGAGAGCAGAACAACCTGGGTGTTACAATTTTTCCATATTCTCGCAGAACAGTGTTTTTCATTCCTCTTTCAGCTTTGATACACAACTGCATTTCTCAGAGCTCATCATCTGAGAGGCAGACAAGTTTTGGTGCGCACATCTATTTAGGTTTGTTCTTTATTGTGCCGCAGAAAGCCGGGAGCTGTAAATCGCAGGCCTTCCTATTCATGAGTGAACCTTTCCCTTAAGATGTAGAGTTCTTTTCCACCGTCTCCTAATTTAAGCTACTGTCACATTTAGCACTTATTTGAGTGGAGTTGCTTTCTCTAGATCTGTCGCACATTTTTGGTAGGAAGCTGTTTCTCAAATGAACCTTTCCCCAGGTCCCCTTCAATGGTGCTATCAGGTATTTTTCAGCAGTTTGTGAATGAATGAACTCCACGGTTAGCCATCACTTTGGGGGGGGGGGCGTTGCTGTCTGTCGCTTAGTAGTTCATTATTCTCTAGCAGAAGATAAACGTCCCTGTTCCTCATGCAACCAATAACCTCCATATTTTCACGATTGACAACGGCAACTACACCAGTTCGGCTTTGCCACAAAATATGAAGAGCTTCTGCCAAGCTGTAGTCTCCATATGCAAGACCAACGTGCTCTTCACTTCCAAAACTGCGCGAGGAAAAATATAGGTGGACAAGCAGTTTAGTGGTTTACAGTTCCAAACAAAAAAGAAGTTGAAACATTCATTATCAGGAATTGCTTTTTTAAGGTGCGCCGAAACTCAGATAAAACATGAAATTGAGTATCTGTTAGAATTTGATGATTTGAACAGTATCTGTTTTAAACGGTTACTGTTTGAATCAAAAACAGAAATTCAAGAACAGAATTATATGGAGAAAGATCAATTCTTTATTTAATTTGAAAATACCTATTTAAAGGCTTACAAGAAACTCAGAAATGACACAAACAAACTCTCAACGACCATGAGAGATTATTGGCAGCAATTGATAATGCAGAATCTGTCATGTAATTCAAATTTAAAATTCAAAAACAATTGACTTAATCTTTTCTTTTATCCTGAAGGCAAAATCTAGTGAGTAATTCCAACACTCCTTGAGATTTGCCTTGAACAAACCATGTTTCATCCTTGGAAATTTCAGCCTTGGAAGTGCTTTAGTCATTAAATCTACAATTTATATTTTATTATTATATTTAATTTAAATTAGATTATGAAATGAAATAATCCTAATTCAGCAAATTCAATGATTCAGATATCCGAATATTCATATTTTTTTAATAACCATGATAATTTTATGCTGATGATTTCATTAAACATACAAATTTATATCAATTTAAAATTCCTGAAAACTTGCACTCCTCAAGAATTCAACACAGATTTTATTACAAGACAGAGCCAAATGAATAGTATGGTCATAAACGGTGTTTTAGGAGAGATTTGGCAGTGTCAGATGGTTAGTGGTGAGAGTATTTATAATTCTATTATACTGTATGATTTTATAGATTTTGATCGAGGTAGACATTAAATAAATGATATAATTTTACGAGTTCACTCAGTATTTAGAAATGCTATATTTTGCAGGAAGGAAAGCAGAACTTTTATCCCAAGCATCACGAGCCATTTCCTTTTTGTATGATGGCATATTGGCATTTGGGTATAGGGACCATGTTGCCTCTATCATAGGATTGTACCTCCTCATCCCCACCTCATTTTTATTTGTTTGGTACAGGGGAGAAATTCGAAGATTCTTAACTATTAAAAACATTATATGCGCTACTATAATTACAACATAGCAATCAAATTTGAACACAATGCAATAATATATATATCAAGTCCATGCAGTGAATTTTACTACAACAGAAATAATTGATGAATATAAATAGTCAGCATATAAAGTTACATAGCATTAAATCCATATTAAAGGATCATTGTTGAACAAATATACTTGATGAAGTAAAAAAAAACGGGAGAGATGAGTTTCAAAATGGGACAGGAAAGATGTTGACCCTATTTCCTATTTATGTACAAGGAAAATAACCTTCATACCATCCCATCTGTCCATTGGATAATTTAGCCATCCCACCTACTTTAGGGAGCAACTTTTGTAAGACTTGTATTACTTGACATCACCAATCAATCTACATCAGGATTGGTTACTGCGATGAATTCTGGCCTAATAATAGTTAAAACTAATAAAACAATGGAGGGAGGGGCAACAAATACTATTCTAGTAGTCACAACATGCTAAACCCTTTCTGCTACCCTCCATGATTGTATATTCAAAACCATGAAACTCTGCGCTGTAGTTTGGCAAATGAACATACATATCTTGAGCAATTTACCAAACACCAAGGAAAATGTTTGTCTTGATTGAAACAATCTAAACTAACAGTGCAACTTACTTCCACAAACAGCCAAAAAAAAATGAAAACAAAAGGTAACAGAACGCAATGCCATGCACAGAAGACCAAGAACAAGAAGTGCATGCCACAAGGAAGGAAAATAATCTAGAGATGCAAAACCAATATCTCAAGAACTCTGAAAAAACTCATTCAGCACAAAAGATAGGAACCGTCTAAAGATTGTTATCACAATCACTTGAATAAAAAGTAATAGAAGCAGTGAAGCTCAGCAACATGCTACTGAAAACTAAATAACCAGATACAATAAGACACCTAAGTGTTGGTTGCCCTGGTGTAAATCTGCTGGCTTGCATGAGAAGAGACCATCCTAATAGAACCTCTAGCCATCAGTTCCCTAATTGCCTTCCTCGCAAGTGATCCACTAATCTGCAAGGTACATAAAAATACAAAACCATGAAACATGTACACAAAATTAAATAAAACACAAAAGCAGAGTAAGACATTCACACTTAATACTAGGCATGCTAGTAAATATACATTAAGAAGACAATGTCCTAGTAGAATACACAAGACCAAGGTTACATCATAGTAGGCATACAGCAGTTGTTGTTCTATGGTCGATGTTATTTTCACACAAAAACCTATTAAACATGAACCTCACAAGCCAAAATGATACAAGTATACAAGCGCTGAATACCTAGCTTCTAGCCTGAGCTCTATTGTAAAAAGTATCAGACAGTGCACATCAATGTATGACTGAGCAGTGTTCGGTATTAAAATGAAAAAAGCACTTGGCATGGTACCTAATAACCTGGGTTTGAATCCTGATCCTACTGTTGATAAGAAGGATCATGGTGCACCTATACTTATGTAACCAAAAGCCTCCTAGACCATCCCAATAGACCAAGTTAGACAGACAATACTAGATCAGAAACCAGACTTGATGTACTTTCACCAATGAGAATATTAAGGCATATATAGTAATTTACAGAATCTTGACACCATTACAGAAAAAATAAAACTAAAACCACAACAGAAACTTTTGAGGGACACCAATTGCAAACTCATCTAAATCCCAAAGACAATCAAAACACAAAATATACATGATATACACTACACATAAGCTAACCAATACACTCATCCAATTGTCAAAGCTAAACGCAACATCACCAGGAACAATGTTTCAATAATGAGAGAAAAAACAGGACCTAAACACCTATTCAATGACAATCCGATTCATGATAATTTTGAGTAAATTTTAGCTTTTTTATTAACTATCTATTATTTTAAACAATCTCACAAACTCTTCCACCACATTAACATTACAACTTACAAGAATTCTCCAAAAATTTCTACCAAAAACTAAAAACTTTGTATTCCCTAAAATGGAAACAGCACGTAGCAAATCAGAAACTTCACTTCTAGAACTACAACAATAATCGGGATTTATGTCATATACTCTAAACACAACATCAAGCTGCATCAAGTTGGACCAAGTCATTACACTGTTCAGAGCAGATGTTTTGATGAATATAGATATTAAATAATGCGAATTTCACATAACTTCTCGACAAAAATCATTCATCGAACGATAAATCCCACAAATACAACGGTCAAGATCCTCCCGGAAATGATTCCAACAGATTTTCAATGAAATAAGCATTACGCATGCGGCAGTACTATACACCTAGATGTAAAACGAGTAACTAAAATATCCTAACATAGTCGTAAGAACAAAACCCACGATTTGATATCGCTTAAAATACGGAAAGGACGCAAGCTTTCAGGAAAAACGTAGTGAAATACTGTACCCTCATACGGTCGGAGAGGACAGAAGGAGTAATAAGCTTGTACTTGGGAGCTTCAGAGAGAAGCTTATCATAAGTAGCTTGATCAAAGAGAACCATGTTGTTGACTTTCTCCTTTTGCTTTCCCTTGCTCCACTTCTTCTTCTTTTGCTTCCCTCCTCCTGATTTCGCTGGCTTTGATGATGGTGGTGGTGCCTTCTCCTTCTTCGGTGCCTACAAAAACCAAAGAGAAAAAACAATAATTCAATTGGGTTTGTGAAGAGAAACGTATTGTTGTTGAGATTTGAATAATTTTGTAGAGGATCAGAGGTTTACCATTGGATCTGTTGATGCGGTGTTAGGGGAAGGAGGGAAGAGGCTGCTGGTGCAGGGAAGTGATGAAGGAAATCAGGTAGGCGTTTTGCGTGCGTTGTTGTTATGCAGCAAGTATATATCTAGGGTTTCTTGGATTGTTAGCTGGATTAGAAACGACGACGTAGGATTTCATTTTCGTCAAATGGGTTGCTTTTATCGTTTCAAGCTAGGTTTTAAGGATCTGTTTTGTTGAAAAAGCAACGCCTATGTGTTTCTCCAATGCCAAGCCCAAGACCACAATTATTTTGGCCCATGTCCTTGAATACCGCTTAGTTTTACTAAAAAGATTGTTATTTCAAAACATTTTTTTGTGTTTGTTTTATTTTTTAAAGATATTTTTTATAAAATAATATTTTAATTAAAACTAAATGTGTCAATAAAATTAATAATTGTAACTATTAAGATAAAACTGAATAGCAATTAGTTAGTTTGCATCAAAATATAATTATTGCATGAATAATTATATAGTTTCATTAATAATCATAATATTTTATTATATTGTTTCAAGTCTATATAAACATGTTACTGCACCTATAAAAACATGTATACAAAAGGAAAATGTGTTTTCTTTTTTTTCTTTTTTTTATTCTTTCACATGTTTAAAGGACTTAATTATATCATGGAGGTGTTGTCTTTGTGTGAAAAAATAAACACCTTAAAGATAAAGATAGTGTTTTCATGTCTTTAAATTATTATTTTTATTTGTTTCTAATTTATACATTTTACAATAATAGCAACCTTAATACATTTTACTATAGTTGTCACACCATCCGGACCATGTTCCACTTTGCTTCTCATATATTTTTGCCTCCACCATTTTCACCCATCCAATAATCATTACCATTTTCCCCCATCCAAGAATCTAATGATCACAAATATATATACACATTAGTCCTTCAATATTATACAACTATCATAAATTACTCTAAAAATAAAGAAGAAGAAATTGTTTTATGATTGAGTAATGTTAAAGATGGGACTCAAAACTGAAATTCCTTGTTGATATTTAAGGATAACTAATTTGGTTGTTAAGATTGTGATATTATCCTTGACTTTAAAATAGTTAATGTAAAGGAGAAGGTTATAGATAATTTATTTATAAAACCTTACATACTCTATTCTTTTAAGATTGTAAATTAATATACAACTCTCTTTTTTGTTAAACTTTTCTCCTTATGAGTTCATAGATGGTATCAGAGTTATCTAGTAGGGTATTTGACATTGAGTTTCAACTTGTTTGTTGTTAGAATTTATTTATTTATTTTGTTTCAATTTTTTTTATTATTATTATATGATTTTAATGTGCTAATGTTAAAATAGTTTTTATCAAAAAACAAATAGTGCATTTCTGAATGAAAAAAACACTTTGAAAAGTAATCGTTATCACACTTTCAAACATCTCCCAAAAATCACGTCTAATTGATCGTTTTCAAAATGTTTGACTTTTAAAATTTCACGACCTCAATTGCTTATGAATCCAATCTCCTTGTCTTCAGCCCATTCTTTTCTATCAACCTTACTAAACTCACACATTTGAACTATACAGCATGGGAATCCACCATGTTAGCCTACCTCAAAGTTTAAAAAGTCTTTAGCTATATAAATGGTATCATTCCTCAGCCAATCAAAATCATTTTGCCTCTTGTGGTCCTATATTACCTAACCCATCTTATGCTCACTAGTACACCCAAGATAATCTTGTCCTTAGTTGCATCATTTTTTTTTTCTTTTAGACAAGATACGAGGTAACTTGCTCGCGTGCTACACTGAGTTTTTTTCTATATAGAAAACTGAATGATTTTTTGCGTGTTGTAATTGGTTACTTTAATATTTTAATTAGTAAAATTGTAGTAGATAAAATCTAGTAAAAAGAGTTTTTTCGCCTAAAATGAACATTATAATCTAAGGCTGTGCGTTGTTTCCCAGAATTCACTTTCCGAGAAACCACTTTCCAAACTTTCCTGTGTTTGTTTGCCTTCCGGAAAGTTGGTCAACGGAAAACACTTTCCAGTCAAAGAAAAATTTGGCTTGGTTTTCAGGAAAGTGTTTTCCGGAAAATTTAGGCGTAAAACACTTTCCGGAAGTTGTGAAAAATTTAGAAATGTCATTATTTGCTGATTATATCAAATTTGATCCTCAAACTTTTGATTGCTATATATAATTTGTTTTGAATATTTATTTTTCAATTCCATCTCTTAAAATTTAATTTTTATATTAATTTTGGTCCTTATTTTTATAATTGCTATTTGCTTTTTTCTTATCATTTTTTTATTGAAATTTTTTATCTATCAAATTTGTTCCTCATTTTTTTTATTGTTACTTATTTTATTTGAAATAATTTATGAAATTTTAATTATTATTATTTTAATTTATTCACCTTTCATTTTTTTTTAAAATTTTTAGATTTGATCTCTATTATTTTGATTATTATTTATTTTATTTGAGATAATTTATGAAATTATATTTTTTTTCAATTTCATTCTCATTCAACTTTTTAATTTGTAAGATTTGTTCCTCATTATTTTAATAAACTTGAAAAAAAATTAATTTATTAATAAATTATTTTCCAGTTCATTTTCCATAACACAAACAAACACTGGAAAATGTTTTCCAGTTCATTTTCCATAACACTGCCAAACATCGGAATTCACTTTACATGAATTCACTTTCCCCGGAATTCACTTTCCAAAAGGAAAACACTTTCCAGCAAACAAACGGGGCCTAAATGCAGGGGAAGTGGTTCGTATATTTTTTAATTGTAGATAACTTTGGTAAACTTATCTACCCATTTTGTTTATGTGTTGCCTCTTTTTTTGTAATATTCGATCTGAAATATTAAACATCAAAATGTTGTAAGAGTAATTTGTTAACAAAAACAACCTAAAATCCAAGAATTAAACTTTCTAAGAAATAAAACTTAAACAAAAGAGGAAATAAATAGGATTAAAAACCAAAATTAAGAGCATATATATATATAAACATGGGAAAAACTAGGGACTATTTAGAAATATATCTAAAAAATAAAGAATTAAAAGTATATGGGCTAAAATGAAAACAAAATATGTAAATAATTTTAATCGAACGATTAAATTAAAACAATTAAAAGTGGTGCAAGGAAAATAATAATTAATTCTTTTATTTCTTGATTTAGTTTCAATCCATTTATTTTTTTAGTAATTTTGGTATAACTCTAAATAATTTGTTTGTATTTATGTATCTATACTCTTAATTTTGACTATTAATTTTTAGTAGAATTTGTCTTTGTATTAAATGTAGTTTTGGTTAAAAAAACAGAGTATGCTCACCTTAGAAGTGTGAAATGAAAGTAAAACCTTCTCGTATGCATGTATAGTTAATCTTCAGTTGTTAGTTATTTATTATATTTTTTAAGGCGTTAATATTGAACAAATATCAGAATATATAATTATTTTTAAGAGAAAAAACCTTTAAAATAATCTTTCTAATTATTTTAAATGCATTATATATAGTAAAATGAATATATTAAAAATATAAATAATTGAAAGTTTTGTAGATTGATTATTTCTCTCTAATGTATAGCGTTATTAAAAAAAAAATCAAGAACCATGAATATTTTTGGACATGTTATGAAATTTGGTTTTGTCTGCGACGAAGCGCATGGCAACTAACTCATATATTTTTTATTTGTAGATAATTTGATAAAAAAATTTCACCTGTTTTGTCTATGTGTAGCTTTGTATATGTTTTATTCATGTAATATTCAATATGAAATATCATACATAAAAAAGTTCTTGAAGTTCATTTTTCATAAAAACAACATCGGTTAATGAATTATCTTGATTATTATTCTTATTGTTATTATCATGATTGTTAAATTATTATAATTATTATAGCTGTTATTGGACTAATTATTGTAAATAATCAATATTCTAATCATTACTAACAATATTATCGGTGCAACTATCATTATTGTTATAAAAAAACATTTTTTCCCAAGATTTGTTCTTCACATTATTATATTTGAAATATTTCAGATTACTAAGATTAAATTTATTTGAGAATTTTTAAAAAAAAAACTTACTTCATTATATATATATATATTAAGGTGTTCATATTAAAACAATATCAAAATATATAATTATTTTGAAAAGAAAAATCCTTAAAAATAATCGTTATCATTATTTTAAATGCATTTTCCATAATAAAATGAATATATAAAAACCTAATATACAATAATAATTATTAATATTATTATTGTAAATATTTTTACTATAGTAAGAACCGAAAGTTTTATAGGCTGATTATTTTGCTCAAATATATAGCATTATAAACAAATCTAAGATCATTAACATTTTTTTGCATTTTAAAAAATTTGTTTATGCCTACGGCAAAGTAGAGGGCAATTAGCTCGTATATTTTTTCATTATAGATAATTTGCCCTAATTTTTTGACCTGTTTTGTCTATGAGTAACTTCGTATACTTTTTGTTCATGTAATGTTAGATACGAAATATCATACATAAAAAAGCCGTTAAAGTCAACCTCTAAGAAAAATAACATCAACTAATGAATTATTTCGATTATTATTGTCATTGTTATTATCATGATTGTTAAATTGACACAATTATTGTAGCTGTCATTATAAATATTATTATAAATAATTCATATTCTAATTACTATTGTTCATACTATCGATGACACCATAATTATTGTTAGAAAAAGAAATTAAATTATTTTTTTATTTTATAAGATTTATTCATCATATTATTATATTAAAAGTATTTCAAAACACTGATATTAATTTTAATATTCAAAAAATCCTAGGTCATTTATATACACACACACACACACACACACACACTAAGGTGCTAATATTAAATAAATATTAAAATATATAATTAGTCACATATTTATAAGAAAAAAAACTTAAAAATAATCATTATCATTATTTTGAATGTCTTATCTATAATAATTAGAAATTTCAACACCTAACAATATTAACAAAAAAGCAATTAAAAAAAAACAAAAATTAATATTATTAGATTTAAAAAAATTATTTGACCTGAAGAATATATGGAAATTAAAAATAAAAAAACAAATAGAAAAAATATTAAATATGAATTTCCAAATGATCACCAATACAAATTAAAATTTAAACATCACATAAAACATTCAAACCATAATAACAGTGGAAATAATAAAAATTAGAAACAAAAACTAAGAGCATGTACATATAACTATGGAAACAAATAGAAACCATTTAAGAAATATTAAAAAATAAATAAAGGAGTTAAAATAAAATCCAAGATTAAAAGTATAAGGGCCGAAATACAAAATATATATATAATAAATTTAATTTAAAGGACAAAATTGAAACAAGTTCAAACTTTGATACCGAAAAAATTAATGAATATAACGCAAAACCGAAAATTAAAAGAATGAGAACCAAAATGAAAGTAAAATATATAATCATTTTGAATTGAGGGATAAAATTGAAACAAATCAAAACTCTAATAACACAAAATGGTAAGGATTTCAATCTAATCTCAAATTAAAAGACTGAGGACTGAAATAAACTACAATATATAATCAATTTCAATTGAATAACAAAATTGAAACAAATTAAAACCAATATTACCAGAATAAAGACCATATAAAACAATCAAAATATCAGGTACTACAATGAAAAGTCAACAAACAGCAGGGCATGACGTGTACTTGTGCAGGCAGGAGAGAGAAACAGGGGGGAAAGTTCAACCGACCACCGGCACGTCTCTGACCATGTTAGACTCCAACGCGCCGCTCCATGAGGAAGAAAACATGACATAGAATAATTCTAGACACCGGTAGGGGATTTTTGAATGCTAGAAATTGTCGCACGCGCCTTTCAAAACTCGCGTTGGCGCGAAAATGGACGGCACATCCGACGACATGACCACAGTACCGCGTTAAAATATATATTGAAAATGGTAAATTACTGACACACCCTTGCAGCCAACTCTTGGATTTTGTCTTATATAGAGATATATTCATATTTGCCTTTTTTAAATGTGCAATTACCATTATAACCCTAAGGTTTACTATGCACTTTTGTCTTATTAGGGGTATTTCCGTATTTAGTCATTTAAAAAAATATATGCAATAGCCTTGATGCCCTGGCGATAAATGTATATTTTTGTCTTATTCATGGGTATTATAGTTATTTCACTGTGCACAGAGAGTTAAAAAATCAAAAATACCCCTCCCCGGGGCTAATAATAAAGTAAATTGAGGGCAAAATATTAATTTTACTATTTCAATCCACAGCGCTTCTGAGTCTAGATGAACAGTGGAAAACAATGTTCATTCACTATTGAAAACCCTCTTATGTTTTAGCTTATAAGATAACCAGCACAAATTGCTCATTATAAGACCTCATGTAAAGTCTAGAAATAAAGTCAATCTCAACTCTAAGTTTTACATTTACATCAATTATGTGCTACAAGAATACAAGTTCAATCTCAACTCTTTACTCTATAGAAATAAAGTCAATTTACAAATGATTATTTGATGATAATCAAATGTCTCAAAAACAAATTGGCTATTGGTGGATAACCTTTGATGTGCAATTATATCATCATATATCTATTTGATAGGCTTATTCACTGGATATTTCCTTTGAAATTAATATTTGTTATTGATAATATTTTTTTCCATCTTCAAAAGTATGTTAAACAACACTTTGATTCCAAAATAAAAGCTTTTCAAATTGATTAGGAGTGAATATAGATGTTTAAATAATTATTTCAAAACTTGTGGATTTGAACGTTGTTTATCCTACCCTTACACATATGAACAAATAGCTTATATTGAATGTCAGCATCGTTGAGTTTTTGAAAAGGACTTAACCTTGCTCACTCATTTTTATTTGTCAAAACCATATTAAGAAAATGTATTTTTAATTTTAACTTATATTATTAATCATCTTCCCTTAAAAATACTTAACACTAGATCATCATTTAAAATGACTTACAATTAGAAATCTAAGTACAAGTTCATACAAACTCACACACTTATGATAAGTATAGAATTGATTTTCAGTCCAAAACTTGTATCTTTCTTGGTTATGTAGTTCAGCACATATGAAATAAAATGTATCTAGAGGGGCAAAGAACATCTATGGAGCATAAATGACAGTCTTTAATTCATCTAATTCAAGTCCAAAAAGAGTATCATTCAAGTTACGAAGAGGAATTATGTGTTAGGCTCCAACTTAGCTTTATTTGGACTTATTTTTCCTAATATTACATGAAATTCAAGTCAACATATTATTCTCCTGAAGAAGCAAGGAAATTCTTCCAGATTACTTCCTAAAGAGAGGAGGATTTTTAGCATTCAAAAGAAAAGATTTCTTAGTCTACAAAAAAACTAATGAGTTGTCAGATTTGTTTCCTAAGCTAAGGGGTTATTTAATTTATTCTCTTAGCATAGGAAGGAAACTAAAAGGTCAACAACATTCAAGACCAAATAAATCATTTTTTATCTTATTTATATGTGGCAACAACTTAATTTTTTATTTTAAATTCTTATTTTGTGTCTTAAGGTTAATAATCATCAATTGGGCTTAGATATTTAGGGATTTGGGTATGATTGTAAGTGAGTTTTATACAAGTTCATATATTTGGGTATTTTAGGGTTTAGTTTAGGTTAAAAATACATATGTAACCTAAGTTTCAGATTATGTTTTTTGCTTAATGATATTTAGATTACGGATGCAACTTTGTATTTTTATGAGGCTAAGAATTCTCTCTTCTATGCTCTTTAAATTATTGAAAATGACTTATCGAGGTTCAACTGACTTTGTGACGTTATTCTATACTTATCGTTCATGAATTGTTATTTATTGAGTGAGAATCCAAATCAAATAGTATTGGTGCCTAGATACAAGTTATTTAAGTGTCACACTCCAATCAATACAGATATAATTAGCTTTCCAGGAATTAGTGTTTTTGTATATGGGATGCTTAACCCGCATGTTCAAGAGGTTCGTATCATTATAGATTTAAGAACTGTATCCTATTTTTTAAGTGTAAAAGCGTTGTTTGATGGGCATGATTTATTTTAGGATAAAAAATATGTAGTTGACTTGTTATAACAAGTTCACATGCATTAAGCCAAACCTTGTTCAACTCATATAATTACCACTTCTATTTTGTCTAATAAATTATATTTCATAATGTATTTAAATGTGTTATTTAGGCGAAAAAATTATCAAATTAATAAAAAATACGAATGCAAGAAATACTTATACCATTTTATCAAGTACATATTGATATAATCCAAGCAAAGTTACATTCAGATTTTGGTGTAAACTTTTTTATTGTCTAGTTGTACTCTATTAAGTATAACTTTCAGCTCAACTATTAAATGAACTAAAAATTTTACACAATCTTTTAGACATATTTTTCTATATTGGGGTAAAATATTAGGTCAATCAAATTGTATAAAGGTCTTATGATATAATTCAATTCATGTTGTATAAACTTTGTTTTTCACTTATGGAATTTTTATTTGGCAAAGATTCTTTTTTTTTTGTGCAAGGATATGATAACGTTTTGGGAATTTTCTATCTACACAAGGAAAAAAAGGGTTTGTGCTATTTGATGACAAATTGATTATCTTATTTTATAGAGTTTTATAATCTTACAATAAAGGTTAAAGGAAAGAAATGAAGGTTTTCATGTTTTGAGATGATTATTTAAAGCTATTTAATTATCCAAAACAAACAAGAGAGTTAAGGGGGAGAAAACTTCAACAATCAATTTCCTAGCTTATTTTGAATATATAAAGGTGGCAACAAAGATCCTAGTTTTTATAGAATATATTTAAACTAGGAAATTTATCTATCTTAAGTTATTTTGCTAATTAGGTTCACCAACTTTAGTTTGTGTGTTTGATTTTTTATTTTTATTATTTTCTTCATTCTTGGGCTTAGTTAATATACATTAGGTTTGTTGTAAGTAGGTAAATATTAACCTCACAAGTTTTGGATTTGTTAGGGTTAGTGGTTGCACTATTATATAAGGTTTTATAAGTTCTTGGAGTGATAAAATAAACTTGTGTTTTACTTGATGTAACATGTTTTATTTGATAGGACAATGAACAAATTTAATACATTAAGGCATAACTGGCCTTGTGATGTATTCCTCATACTTCTTGTTTGTGAATTAGTATTCGTAGGGTGAGAGTTATTGTTCCAATAATATTGGTGACTTGAGATATATTTTTATTGTGTCATCTTTTATTGAATCTATTTTGGTTTTCTAGAATTTGTTATCAATCTTGATGTGAGCTGTATGATCATATGATCATGAGGTTATCACATACTGAGTAATTAAATGAATGTATATATAACATGAGTTTTGATTAATTATATAACATGATTGAAATATGGTTAGGGACTAATTGATTATCACTAGGTGTGAAAAGAAAAAACACGACAAAGAAGATTGTGAGGAGGGTTGTAAATTGAAAAGGGACTTGTCATTCTCTTTTGTTATATTTGTGTGGAAAATAACTTTAGCTTTGTATATATAAATAAAAGTTGGCACTATTTCAATAGAGGGAAAGACTAATTGATTATCTTTAATTATTTTTTACTATAATCTATAATTGTTTGCTTATACAATTATATAAAACTTGTGACACGTAAATCTTCATATTATGTTTTATATAATTGTAGTAAAAATGTTTTATATAATTGTGTAAGCAAACAACCCTTGGTTCACGATCCTCTTTGTGAAGGCCAGTTCAAGGTAAAAGATTTAGGAATCTTAGTTTAGAGGTATCTTAGTCTTTTAAAAATAGATTATAGTAAAAAATACGCTATTACCCTCAAAGTTAGTAAGATTTGTAATCAATGAAGAAGATTTTTTTCATCTTTTCACAAGTTTTAGAGCAATTAAAAATACTTTTTTTTGTCCTCAAGGGAAAAGAAAAAAACTAGAGTTGTTGACTTATGGTTTTTTTTCGTTCTTCCTTTTTTAAGCTATAGTTAAAATGCATCTTTGCCCTTAGAAAAGAGAAAAAAATAATATATGAATTTAGAGGTGTTTTTGCTCTTTCTCACAAGATTATTTTTTATTTACAGGTTTATGATAAGTATTTTGGTGTTTTTATTTTGAATTTTTTTTTATTTTAAATTGTAAAAAGTTATTGGCATGTACTCGTTAAGCTTCCGTGCATGCGACACATCTAGTTGTCAAACCTGACATTTCATTGTTTCCTTTGAAGTAATTGCATTCAATTTCTCTTGGTGTAATGTGTGATGGAGAATGATGAAGGGATTATCACCGGAGGTAGTTTTTTTTTTTTAGATAAAATGATTTTTTATCAAAAACATTTCTTTTTATTTTCAATTTGAGACCTTATTTTTTTAGTGCTCATTTTATCATTGATCATTTTAGAAATGTTTTTTATATTTTGAATTTAGTTCTTATATTATAATATCTCATGCATTTTTTTTCCTAATTCGCTTTTTATTCCTTTTATTTTAACTTTTATCCTTATTCTTTTTTTAAAAAAATTGTGTCTAAGTGATTTGCATTGATGGCGTCCATGCCGACATGCGAAGAAGAATTGATTTTGATAGTAGATAATTAGATAACGATCGGCGATATTTCCTTCCAGCAATATGTCCATTCCCTCGTCATCAATATTGAAACCACGCCATTTTCTTAAAATACTATTATGTTGTCCACTCCTTACCCTTTCCCGATGCTTCTAAATGTGTATACTTCAATTACAATAAAATCTGTCAATTGACAGATACCGACCTTAGCTCAGTTGGTAGAGCGGAGGACTGTAGTGGTCACTGTAATCCTTAGGTCGCTGGTTCGAATCCGGCAGGTCGGATTTTTGATTTGGCAAGGCTTTTTTACTTTTGGACCCGGAAAGTTTTTCCTAAACAGCATTTATTTGGTAGGCCCGCCCATAAATCTCAACTTTGGACCCGAGCCCAAGAACTATCCTAAGCCTACGTTTAATTAGAGCCCTTTTTCACCTTATGTTTATTTGAAAAAAATAAACATTTAATTTTATTCTTTTTCTCTGAATTAAATTAATTTTTCATGTTCCTTTAGTATTTTAATAACATCTTACATCCGAGGTCACATTATACAACTCATTGACACACATTGGATGGTGGGCCGTACAAAAAAACTGGTCAGGGAATAAAATTGAGCAAGAAGTGGTATCCATCTCACCTATCACCGAATCCAACGTGGCTGATCTTGTGGGCGTGTAACCAAACTAAGGGCATATTAACTTTTTCTTCTTTTTTTATTTCCTCAATTAACATATATATATATATATATATATATATAGTGAATCTTTAGCTCCGGTGTCACTGAATCAGCCTCCACTCTTATGTACAAGATCAATATTAAATAAACCATATAGTAGGTAATCCAGTGATAAAAGCTTGAGATTAAGGAGTTTATTTTCCTTGTAATTTCATATTCAAGCCATGTAGTTACTAATATAATAGTCACCAGAGATTTACATGGTCGTTGACTTCAAAACTCATGAGATTAGTCAAGATTTACACAAATTAGCCTACACCCACATTAATAAAAAAAATCAATATTAAATAGCCCAATAAAAATAGAAAAAAAATAAGGTGGACGTTTCATGTACATGAAAAAAGATAGCTAGACTTGGTAATCAATTAATTAATAGACGAAGGTGAGCTTCGAGTGTATTATTTTTATGCCTTATCTACTCCAAATCCTTTACAAGCAAGAAAAGTTTGCTTTGTTAACATCTTAATAAATAAATAAAAAATCGGGATTCGAAATTCTTTGCTTTGAGCCACAGGGACCCCCTTCCATGTCGACTCAATTGTCGATAGCCACATCTCTTAACTGCCTATTTAAAAATACAATGGAAATTGTTTTTATTTAAAAATATATTAAAAATATTTTTGACATTACGATCACTAAAAAAATAATTTAAAACAAAAAATAAAAATAATAAATTTTTATTTTTTCAAAATACTTTTGAAAATACAATGATAGACCTGAATTAAATTACTGAAAAACTATACATTATTATTTTGTTCAAAAGGCAAGATTTCCCCCCTTGTTCTCTCTCTTTCATGCTCTTTCTTTGTCACGAACTAAATAATAGAGCATGTGGAGCCCTAGGCCCATTTGAAGTTAAAGTTAACCCCTATAATCATTTTTTTTTTTTTTTTGTCTGTGAAGTGTTTTTTTAAAAGTAATAAAATAAAATAAGACTTTTCCTCGTGTTATTTATTTACTCTTTTTTTTTTCTTCTAATAAGACAATCTTGGATTATTCTCATAATAAAGGAAAGACAAGTTTCCTTTTGAGTAAAGCCGTTTCCGGGTAGCAAAGGCAAGTTTCGTGTCAAATAAAGGTGATTAGTACTATTCATTCATTTATCCAAATAAATATATAAATAAAGAGGAAAAAATAAAAATAATAATAATAAAAAAATGTATATAAAGTATTTTATAGTAATTTTTTTCTCTTCAACGGGAAAGCTATTTGGATAGCTAAAAATAGTTTTTCCAACATAGCAACTTGAAATTAAAAAGTCATATTTTTTGTTGTCTTGCTGGACTTGTTGTGCCACATATTTCACAATTATTTTTCAAAAGTTGGTGACAAATGAAATTTTGATGGAATTTTTTAATATTTTAAAATTTCAAATTTAAATTGTTGCAGGATTTTTAATTTTAATTTTAAATATAATTATAAAATTAATAATTATATTGTTGGAGAGTTTTTCAAAAGTAATTATTTAATTATATAACTTACTCCTATTAATTGTATAATTAATTACATAATTAAACTATATACAAAATAATTGCACTATATTTAAAATAATATAAAAAAATAGCTCTCCAAAATGACTTTTACCATTAGAGTACACATCAACGAAAAAACTATATATACACAATTCAAAAGGTCATTTTAGATATTTGACTCTCCAAAATAGCTTTTGCCATTGGAGTTGCTATTAGGATTGATATCAATTCCCAAAGCTAGATTTATACCCAAATAAAAACTCAAAAAGATTTTATTTAAAAATTAGTTTTTTTTTTATTATTTAATATGCTGATATGAAAAATATATATTTTTTAAAAATATATTATTTTGATGTATCTATAAGTAAAAAAAATAATATTTTCTTACCACACTTTCGTCATACAAACATAGTGCAGAACTAGACAAAGACTGTGTTTGTTTCCCGGAATTCACTTTCCGGGAAACCACTTTCCAAACTTTTTTATGTTTGTTTGCCTTCCAGAAAGTTGGTCAACGGAAAACACTTTCCAGTCAAAGAAAAATTTGGCTTGGTTTTCAGGAAAGTGTTTTCCGGAAAATTTGGGCGGAAAACACTTTCCGGAAGTTGTGAAAAATTTAGAAATGTCATTATTTGCTGATTATATCAAATTTGATCCTCAAACTTTTGATTGCTATATATAATTTGTTTTGAATATTTATTTTTCAATTCCATCTCTTAAAATTTAATTTTTATATTAATTTTGGTCCTTATTTTTATAATTGCTATTTGCTTTTTTCTTATCATTTTTTTATTGAAATTTTTTATCTATCAAATTTGGTCCTCATTTTTTTTATTGTAACTTATTTTATTTGAAATAATTTATGAAATGTTAATTATTATTATTTTAATTTATTCACCTTTCATTTTTTCTTTTAGATTTTTAGATTTGATCTCTATTATTTGATTATTATTTATTTTATTTGAGATAATTTATGAAATTATATTTTTTTTCAATTTCATTCTCATTCAACTTTTTAATTTGTAAGATTTGTTCCTCATTATTTTAATAAACTTGAAAAAAAAATTAATTTATTAATAAATTATTTTCCAGTTCATTTTCCATAACACAAACAAACACTGAAAAGTGTTTTCCAGTTCATTTTCCATAACACTGCCAAACATCGGAATTCACTTTCCCCGGAATTCACTTTCCAAAAGGAAACCACTTTCCAGCAAACAAACGGGGTCAAAGTATTAGTTGACTTTCAGTCTGGGCAAGACACAGGAGGGCCTGGCCCAGCGGCAAAAGGACTTTGTCCATTTGTCTGCGTCAAGGGTTCGAGTCCTCCCAGTGTACCAGCCCCCAAGGTGTGTGGTGTAGCGGGAGGGACCTGTGCGGGGCCATCCCCGGGTTCGAGCCCCTGCAAAGCTCCTTGTAAGAGCACTGGGGCAGCCGGAGGTTTTAACCACTCCCTGGGCCCACAAAGTGCGCTTTCCGGGAAGTGGGGTTTCCTTCGTAAGAATCGATTCAAAAAAAAAAAAAAAGACACATTCTGAACTATTTTCAATTCTACAAACATTTAATTTGATAATGATGTTATTTCATTATAAATAGAGGTTTGATGTTGAGAGAAGTTATAAGAAAATAATCTTCTTAATGTTTCTATACGAACTCTAACTCTATGTTTATGTTTATCAAAAACAAAAGAAAACTTATTCAGAAGTTATTATCTATAAGTTTAAGTTTTCAAGAAATAATTTTTTTTAAAGAAAATAAAACTACATCCTAGTGCAGCATCTCAAAGGTGTTTCAAGAATTAAAAATATATAAATTACGTAGGGGAATTAGATAAAAGAACAAGTCAGAGAGTTGGATAGTATATACAGTGACAAAAGTAAAATAAAGTTAATTTAAATATCTATTATAAAGTTAATTTAAATATCTATTATAAAATAGATTGAGTCATAAGAAATGATTTGAAATAAATATCTATTACAAAGACCCCCCCCCCCCCGACATGAAGATAATTATCACATAAACATATTTGTATCAAAAACTAAGATAAGCAACTTGATTAAACATTACTTTTTTGTAATTTTTTATAGAGAAATAAAATCAGCACCTTCATATATCAGTCTAGGCTTGCCTAATGGGAAGTCGATTGACTTGTTACCATTTCAATGACAAAATTGTTTAATCTTTCTATGTAAAAGAAAAGGGTAAGAACCTCCTGAATCATTCATGGTGTCAAATCAAACAACAACATAAAACAAACACCAACCAGTTCTGATTTTGACAGAGAGAGGGATTGAAGCAAACCCACAAGAATATATCAAAGTGAAAGCAACGTGCAAGGAAAAAGAGGCTCCTCAAGCTCTCTATCACCGGCAGTGGTGGGTCTTGTCTCGAAGAACTGGAGGGTTCCGTGATGGGTTGCTAGTTAAAGGTGAAGAAAGTTCATAAAATAATGGAAACAGAGAGAGAGGAAAGCAGCATTTTCTTTCTTAGCAGGGAAGAAATGGGCCTGCTTTCCTAACGGTTTGTGTCTGAATCTGCTATGCCCAAATCTTTTTACCTAACATTCTACAAAAGTGTCATTACAGTGACAATCAAGTCACTCTTCTGGAAGATTCAACCTACCAGATTACTAGATCCATTGCCTATCATGTAAGAACAACTTTTATGTTTACTTGTTATAGCTACATGGGATATTTTTGCTCTGCCTTTCTTTCACTATTTCCTGAGTTTCTTCAGTAAAACATGCTCAACCACTTGCACTTGAACATGTTGAAATGACTAGCTCTTAGTGAATAGATGACACTGGATGGTAATCTATCATACAATCTTGCTGATGCATTCTTAAATTCCATAAACATCTTGGTTGTGGAGTAATGAAAATTGTTGTGCAATTCAAGGCTGCTCTTCTAGCCTGTTCATGGGATATTCTAAAAGAATGTGCGTTTATTGGGTAGAATAACTTTCCATCAAAGTAGAACTATTTGGTCGAATAATTTCCCACCAAAGTTGTAGAGAGCGTTCTACCCGTGTAAATGTGAGATTCATTTATTTAATGTAAAATCTAAAGCTTGGTGAATGACCTTCAAGGGAGGTGGGAATAATAAGGTAAGAAAAAAGGAACAATAATGGTGTGGACAATCCCACAACTTGCACATTTCGAATAAAGCAAAAGATGGAATATAATACTTTCCCGGTAAAAAAAATAATTTTCTTTTTTAAAAAGCAAGATTGGATATATAGGAGAGAAAAAAATGTCTCGCATATTTCACCAAGTATAAATAGCCTACCCAAACAACTTAACGGTTTTAACAAGAGGAGCAACATTTTCTAGTTGACGAGTGGATTGAGAGGGAAAAAACAGAAGAAGAAAAAACAGAGCTACCCTGTTTCCCCTGTTCCTATCTTTTGTATTGTTTTCTGTCTATCTGCTTCCATGCTCCTTGGCAGCATAATACCTTCACTGTCTACTGTAACTATGGTAGTCTCCATCTTGTCTCAACACAGAGAAATGGCTGCTACCGAGGCTTTGCTTGTTTACCACTTCTCTTTTGAGTGAAATCCCTTAGTCCTCCATTTTCTCTGCTACCTTGCTGTTGCTTCGAATTCTCTATTCTGCAAATGGATTCATTCAACATCACCAACATCAAGATTCAGAAGGCTAACGCGTTCAAGAAGCACAATAAGATTCAAAAGATTGCAAGTTTGTTCAGGTTAATAGAGATAGGCCTTGTTCTAGCCTTGATTTCCAGGTTTTCCATTCAACTCCCAGTTGCTGTCAGGAACTCCAGTGAATATTTCAAGGACTTAACAGTCACCCTTGTAAGTCCTCAGTTCGTGTTCGTTCTTGGTAACGTGATAGTCATCACTCTCTTTGCAAAGTCAGGGCAGTTTTCGTGTCAAAGTTCTAATGGAAAGAATTCAAGCACTGGCCTTTATGAAGAGTTTGTTGAAAAGAGCCAGGGAGCTCATCAATATGAAGCTGGATGTGGAGAGAAACAGGTCACTTATGTTGAGTACATCACCGAGGATAACTCAACTTCTTTAGAAAGCAAGACATATAACAGGAGTCAATCGGAGAAATTGAAGAGGCCAAACAGTAACAAGTCTTGCCGGGAACTGAGACGGTCAGCGACGGAGAGATGCAGGAAAAGCATCGATTCCGACAAGGAATTGGAGAAAAGCCCATGTCCTGAGGATAAAATGAGTAACGAAGAGTTTCGATGCACGACTGAGGATAAAATGAGCAATGAAGAGTTTCGATGCACGATTGAAGCTTTCATAGCTAGGCAAAAGAGGTTTCGAAAAGACGAAGAGAACTCTTATGTTTTAGAGTAAAAACTGTGGTGTAAGAAAAAACCAAGATCCTTTCTGCCCTTTTTTGTTTGCACTTCTACAAGTCTATAGGGGCGTGTACAATGATAAATCATAAATGCAGAGTAAATTTACCTGTTAGCTTTTTTGTGTGTGGATTACTATTTACAGCTCTGTGCTTTACATTTTCATGAATAGAACAGGCACAGGATCTTAGCAGAGAAGGATTAATTCTTGCAACTTTCCAGCACTGTGAAATAGATGCCAAATCTGATGTCAGGATTGGATAAAAGCCTATGTGCAGATAAGAATTTCCTGATGTGTAGGCTTTTCATGCTGTTGATATGGGATATGGGATAGATACGGCATAACAGGAAGATCTACACTCGAAATTCTGTCAAAAATATGCTTTGATTCTAGTTGGTAACGTCTTGAAGCTTTCAACAAAGATCATAGCAAAGGATAAAGGAAAGATAACAAAGCTGTTCTAGTTTTGACTGTTGAGGCCTTCCAAGTAGAATAATAGCATCTTTATCTTTTCTCTCTCACAAGTCTACAGAATAAGCAAAGTAGGAGAGACAGTACAAGTTCTGGCACACTCACTAGTAGATATTGTGCGAGCTGGAAATAACATCATCACTGTTTCCCACTTGCTGCATGCTTGTTTCTTCTTGTCAACAATGGACGAGATATTTTAATTCTGTGTTTATTTGTTATCATCTCTCTTGTTCCCAAGATGATTATTCACTGCACGCATCTCTTTTTACATCTCATTATTAGATTTTTCTTTTACTTCAGCTTCCATTTCTGTAAACCCTACTCTATATTTTCAAGGTGGCTTGGATCCATGTTGAAGCAGAGTGGAGAGCTGGGCTTCATCTTCCAGCTTGATTTTGGAAGCCTACAGATTTGAAAATCGCAAGTTATTAAAAAAGTAGTATTTTGGATAGGTTTTGTGCTGTATTTATTCATTAGTAAAGTGCAGAAAGGTTATTTGTCACCTCGTCACGCTCTTTAAAATAGAGTGACACGTTGCCTTCCTGAAAAAGATGGTTTGGAGTAGAAGGCAAAATATGGTGGCAAAGGCTCATGGGAGAATTGTCTGGTTTTGTTAAAGGAATAATAGTGAGGACAAATTGACTATTCACCGAAGCAACTAGCCAGAAGACAAATGTAGAAAGGACAAATGGGCGAAAGTTATCTGTTGGAGCGTATTATACACACATCAATACTTGCAAGGACAGGTATTCAGATCACGCAATGCAAAATTTTATGAGGATGACAGGCAAAATGTTAAGGTTGTAAAAAAACTCCAAGATTGCTTCCTTGTTCATCCTCCTTCACAGCAAGCTTCAAAACGCAGTCTAAATTGGTAGCCCAAGATTTCTTGGACGCATTTAAAAGAGGGCTCCTGATGCTTGACAGAACAGGGCGACGCACGTGCCAGTCAATTTGCTTCCAAAACTTGTTCCTGAGTTTAAGAATTTGACAATCCTGTCCTAACATGATTTCAAATACGAATGCCTTTTCATAGCACGATCAAAATGAACACAAGATTCACAAAAGGCAAAAGCACTGCAAAAGGAAATAGCCCGTCCAGATTCCAATCCACTTCAAAAGAAGTACGGCAGAGTATTGTTGCAGTTATGCGATGGATCCGTAAAAAATGAACGCTAGTTTTTATGAGGGGACAAAAAACTAAAACTAAAAAACAGGTATCCTAAATCACCTTAGAACCTCGACTGGGAGTGGGACTAAAGGATTCTCACTACAACGCACAAGCTTGAAGTATATCCCAAAACTACCAAATTTTTATTTGATCCTTCGTATCAAACTCTACATCATGATAGGCCTCCAACAGCTGTGCCTGAAACATTACAAGGAAACCAAAGCTTCAGATCGAATAGTTCGATGATAACATTGTGATATAAATATTATGACAAGTTTCCCCAAGTACGGATCAGAACATCAGATTCTTAATCTAAAGGACAGACAAGGCTCCAAGGATAGACAGGGTGCTACTGTGCTTCCTGCACCTCCTCCAGAGAACCTCAAAGATCTTAAATCACTTGGTGGCCAACTGTTTCAGGTGCACTGTTTGTTGTTTTCACACCTCCCCTGAGATACACCAATCTTACTAAGAGATTCTACAATATGATACCAACTTGTGTGACTATATCATCAACTAAGAGACAATCAGAAAAATTATAAATGGCAGGAATGTCAAACATGGACTGTATATATTAAAGTTACACACCACATGTCATATAGAGCTTAGTGTGAAGGCATAGCAAAGTTCAATTTATAAAATGCATCCATATGTTTAAAAAGAACAAAAAAAAGGAAGAACAAGAAAAACTGCAATTATACTTGCCTCAAAACTACGATCATATATTGCTGAGGAGGGATCAGAGTCTCCAATTACACTAAATCTTTAATGAAGCTCTATACCGCCATTTTCATTTCAATTTTCTGGTGAGGATCATAGCCTATGAGCTTGAAATCATCCGCCACAAAAGTATCTATGTCTTTCTTCTCAGAATTGATCTTCAAAATCTGCATGAAGGCAACATGGTGTAATAGACACACAAGGATAATTTGAATCGAATTAGCACAATTTCTTCTTTTTTACTTACTGGGAAAGGCTTTGGAAGTTTCCGAAGCTGCTCCTGCAGAGGCCTGATATGAGTTTGGTAAACATGAGCATCACCAATCACATGAACAAAATCGCCTGGAATGAGATCTGTACAAAGATAAAAGTAAGGACTGGTTCTGCAATCATGCAACCATGATGCTAAAGATTGAAACTACTATAGCAATGACTACTTTTTCTAGCACCATAGACCGGAGTCATGTTAAAAGCATAGTGTTTGAAACCACAAAGAAGGTTTTCATCCCCTCCACCCCCATGAAATATCCCACTATACTTTGACAGAAACTGGATCCTTAAAATCTATTTATCAAGCTATGCAAATTCACTATCATTATCACAGAAAAAACAGCAAATAACCATCTTATTCGTAAAGCTTTCCTCATTTGAAAATGTCAGAACCTTTTCCAGACATATAACATAGCAAATTACCAGCTTATTTGTAAAGCTTTCCTCGTGTGAAAATGTCGGAACCTTTTCCAGACATGTAACATAACAAATAATCATCTTATTTGTAAAGCTTTCCTCAAGTGAAAATGTCGGAAACCTTTTTCAGAAACAAATTCCCCCATCAAATTGAATTTGTTCCACAAAGTGGTGTTCTCAATAATAATTTACCAGCAGGCCCATCATCGGAGGACTCCTTTTGTCCTTAAAGTTATCAGTTCATTAAACATTCCATCTGTTAACATCCAATCTAACAATTAAAGGCTGGTGAATCAAATGTCACGGGTCCATCAGCTTGTGTGGGTGTCTTCACTCATATCAACAGATACCATTTCAGATGACTGGACATGCACATCTAGAACATCAAACACCCCAGCAATTCAACAAGCATGATTTGTAAATTAATGGTGTGGTTGCAAAGAGTACATACCACAGACATGAGCAAGGATGCATGTCAGAAGAGCATAAGATGCAATGTTGAAGGGCACACCAAGGCCCATGTCAGCAGATCGCTGGTACATTTGGCATGATAATTCTCCATTGGCCACGTAGAACTGAAAATAAAATCTCGATAAGTGATGATAGAAAAAATGGTTTAGAAAGTATAAACATGAAGTTACCGCAAACCTGAGCAAACATGTGGCAAGGTGGAAGTGCCATCAATTTGAGATCAGAAGGATTCCAAGATGAGATTATAATCCGACGATCATTTGGATTATTCTTAACCTTGTCAATAACATCTAACAACTGGTCAAATCCCTGGCCAGTGTAGTCAGCATGCATATCAGTATACCTAAAAAATGCACACACAAAACAATTAGCCTACTTAGGCTACCCATTTGGGAGTGTGCCTGAGGGTGCTTTTCAAATTGCCTTTTGTTCGGAAATGCATTAAAATGATCTTTTTTATATTTTTTAAAAATCATTTTTGACATCAGCACAACAAAATGATCCAAGAACACACAAAACAATTAATTTAAAGCAAAAGCAAAAACTCAATTTTTTTCAAAAACACTTTTTTTTTGGTTTCCCAAACACCCGTAAAACTATTTCTTGATATAATCCAGCAGCTGAACTTAGATAAAGGAAAATCAACAAAACCTAGCACCAAAATGTCTCCACTGGAACCCATATACAGGTCCCAAGTCACCTTCTTCTCTGTCCTTTAACCCAATACTGCAACCAATATAAAGATATCATTTAAAATCTTCATATATGAACAGTATTTAAAATATTTAAAAATATACATAACAAGAAAATAAAAGCCAATACATGCCTGTCAAGGTAATCTCTGGATGCATTGCCATCCCATATGTGAATGCCCTTTTCCTGAAGGACCTGCTAGTTATAGCAAAATTTTTAGAAATGCGTTTCATCCATGTTTTATTCTAGCATCTAGAACTAACAATAGAGGAAATCTTCCAAGATCATTATAAACACCTCATGTAAACACAATGACTTTTATTTGACATACAACAGTGTTTGACGTTCAGCTGGACTCTGTAGCAGATTTTTTTTTTTTTGCCAAATATCAAAACACCAAATCTTGAAAAGAACTGGGAAGAATTATTTTCTTAAATGTGGGAAGAATAATTTTCTAAAAGGACAGGGAACCAACAAAAACCAAGACCCTCCATCCATCCCATCAAAACATAGATGACAGACAAGGAAATAAAAAAAGCAAACAGTTAAGATATCATTACCTTGGCGCTTGTTGAACCACTGATGAACCATAGGAGTTCTTCAACAACACCTCTCCAAAATACTTTCTGCAAGAAAATAAAATAAAATTGTAACATTTCATGTCAAACTTAAAGGTGAGATAAATGAATGGTGCCTTTTCTTCTTAAACTGGCCTCACAACAAGAGATTGCAAGTTATGAAGAAAGAAAACGGGAAATGTATATAGAAATTTGGTTACAGCAAAAATAACAAGTCATAAAAAAGATAAACGTGCCTTTGTTGTAAGAAGCGGAAAAGTTTTGCGCAGATTGAATCGCATCTGTGGATCAAAAGGAATGAATTGATCAACTAGCAATCATAATTAACTAAAAAGTGTAAACATGTGGACACGTAATTTAAGAAGCAAAGAGAGCTGTAAACAATCAAGGGTTCAAGTTACCTGGCAACCAAATTTTGATAGAGTACCAGTTCCTGTCCTGTCATCCTTCAAATTCCCATCCGAGATGATATCTTGAACCATTCTGAGATATAAATGCTCCTCATGTCTCTCAAATACCATCTTGGGAAGGAATGAGAACTCCTTTACCTCGAATTTACTATTTTCTGAATTACCATCAGGGTTCATGCCATTGTTTTGACTAAGGGATTCTATTGTAGAACTTCTCACTCGAACATAAGTTGTAAAGCAATGTCGTATGTCTTTTTCCACCTTGGGAAAAGAAGAGTACCAGGGCTGAAATACAGAGGTATCAATTGCAGGGATAAAAGTATCGCAATCAAAATCCGTCTCAATTTCCGTAATGTGGATAGCATCGCATCCAGGCGCATTCAAAGACTCCCTGCATTAATCAATTTAACACAAAAGAAACAAATGTGAAAAAAGAATATCATTCATAAACTAATTCAACTTTTCAAAGCACTAACCTTAGTATCTGACCACCTCCAATAACAAATACTTTCTCGATTGACAAACAATAAGGGGATGCCGCCAGCAACTCCAATGCAGAACCCATGCTTCCACAAATCACAACATTCTCAACAGTAGCAATATCAAAACTCCCAGAACGTGTCAAAACAACATTAAGCCGACCAGGAAGAGGCCTATGCTCGAGTGGAATACTTTCCCACGTCTTCCTTCCCATTATAACAGCGTTCTTCTTCCCAGAATCGGTCGTTGTCAAGGTCAAATCCTTAAAAAACTTAAGATCCGAAGGCAATTTCCATGGTAGCTTCCCATCTTTCCCAATGCCCATGTCCTTAGTCGCAGCCACAACCACTTGGTATGTCTTCCGCGGATTAGGCTGCTGTGTATTCGCATTGCCATTGGAAAGGTTTGCCACAGAATCCCCAGACATGATCGGATAGAAATCACAAGAAAAACTTGAAAAGGATACCCATCTTTTTTGGCAGTACAGTAAAACCTGAAATTCACGATTAACAAATTCACTTCGATATATTTAAATTAATGAATATAATCCTAAAATAGTTCACGAATTTAATAATAATCCGTAAATAATACATAACAAAGTGAAATAGAGAACAGTAAACTTCACCATTTTTATCTAAGCAGTTAAACTTTGGAAATCAAGAAAATTAAACATTATTGATTGTAAAATGCAAACAACAGATTACAATAATTAAACTGGAAAAAAAGTAACAAATTCACTCAATCTATCAGAACCAATGAATTTAATTGATAATCCATAACTAAACAGCGGAAAGTAAAATATAGAACACTAGATTACACAGTTTTTACACGCATTAACAGTTAATGAAATTTACTAGAAATCTAAATAATAAAACGAAATAAAATCCATAACGCTAACAACAGATTAATAAATTAAATAATTTAGAAAACATGCTAAAGATTGTGAAGAAAAGAAACGTAACAAATACGCAAAAAAGGCAGCATTTTGAGCAGGTGACTAACCGATCAAAGAGTGAATCGCAGGAATCTTGGTAGCTCGAACCCTAACTTTCACTTCTGAAAGACAGAATAACAAAGAACAGGGAGAGAATTAGGGATTCGGTGAAAATGAGTGGATTTTGATGGTTTAAGAGTGGAGAAGAGTTAAAAGAAAAGACGAGAGAAGTGTGGGGGGTAAAACAAAGAGCTACAAAAAAACCCCGATAGGTTCTCGCTTTTATTTCTTTGTGCTCGCTCCCTCTCTCTCTTTCTTTTTCAATGGGAGAGAGAAATGAGAAAAAGGGAGAAATAAGAAAGAAAAGTCCAAAAGCACGGTTGACGCGGAATACCGCCAAAGTGAAAATATGTACGCGTGAAAATACACATGCGTATTTTTTGTTTCTTTCTAGCAAGGCCGGTTAGAGATACGGTGTAACCGTGTTTGATGAAACTTTTTTTTTTAAAATATTTTTTTATATTTTTAATTTTATTTATAAATATATATAAAAAATTTAAATAACAACATTTATTACTACTCCATCACACCCTACAAGTGACAACATTTTTTTTATAAATATTGTTTTTCATGACACTTTGATAACGGAGAAAAGGAGAAAGCAAACAGTGAATTTTACTAAATTTAGTGATTTAGGTGTTTATTTGGATAATTTTAAGGGGGGTTTTCCCATCACATGCAATGAAAGTGCAGATCATATAATAATTTCAACAGATTCAGTAACTGCTTTAGATAGAGGAATAACATTAAAAATTTCAATTCAATCGATTAGTGAGGGCTACACATGCTCACACCCCAAAAGAATAGGGACAATTCTGTACTTGTGCAGAAATATTTTTTCTCTTCTCCTGTTTAGCTACTCAGGTGATAGATTTTACAGAATTTGTGGTGTTTTTTTCGATGAAGGGGCAACATTGAAATCAATTTAAAACAATATGGGTGAAAATATTATTATTCTTCTGGATTTGACTTCGTGGATTTTTTTCTTTTATAATACACCCATTTCAGTAAATTTAGCTATGATCGGTGCATTCTTCTTTATTTTTTACTACAAAAAACAACCATGCGATTAATTTTTATTTTTTTTTTAAATAAGAAATTAGTTGCTGCGTGGAACCAGTATTTTAAAGCCAATATGAAGTGCGAGTCGCCTTAAATTTCTTCACAAATTAACAAGCTTGCGTGCATGGCGAGTGTACAGTAAATATTTTTAATTTATTTATTAATTATTCATTAATTTATTTATATTTTTTAATATATTTAATATATTTAAATAAAACATTTTGAAATAGATGCTCGGTAAGTAAACTTATCAAGGCTGTTTAATTTTTCAAAAAAACATTGACCTTACACTTGGCAAACATCCACGAGTGCTGTCACTTGTAACAGCTTTTTTGCTCATCGTGGATCAAGTATAAGGTGTTGCTTGAACGTTTTAATAACTCCGATAGAAAGCTATGAAATCTCAGCCGTTAACGTCACTATCGTTAGATCAAAAATATTTCTCACCACGAATCGATCTTGGCTAGCTAGTATCATGTTGAGCTTAAGGGGATGCCCCGGTCGATTTGAACGTGGACGGCGCCTTTTATTTAATTTTTTTTTTCCAAAAAAAATCATCTCCACATTTCTTATATATTTTTTAACTAAAATTTTAGTTGTTTTATATTTTTATTAAATAAATATGTTTTAATTTAAATCTGAGAGATTTTAAATTTTTTAACATTATTTCACGCCCCTTGAATGATTTTTACCCTAAGGAGAAAAATCAATCGATCTTCATAAGATTTGTGAGCCCTAAAGTTTATCCCGGGATATACCATCCCTGAGATGAAAATATAGCTTGTAAATTTTTTTATCTGAAAAACTAATTTCGGAATGCTAAAAGCACACACGACTTCAAAACAATGATATGGAGTCTGATTGATATAACGAATTTTTATTTTTAAATTATAATTAAAAAATATTTTTTCTTGTATATACTTTATAATAAAAAAAGATTAAATTTACTTGAAGTTAGATTTATTTTTGGTAAAAAATATGCAAAGAACTTTTTTTAAAGAATACAGGTGGTATTATTTTAGAAGTCAACAATTAAGAGTTTAAAAATTATAACTTTTATTGACTATTTAGGAAGGGTTGGGGTTGCTTTTGAAAATATTTTTTGTTCAAAAAAGTATCAAAATGATATTTTTATTTTTTAAAAATCATTTTTGACATCAGCACATCAAAATAATTTACAAATACAAAAAAAACTTAATTTAAAGTGAAAAATAAAAAAATCACTTTTTTTTCAAAAACGTTTTTGAAACGCAGTACCAAACGGGTAATATATTAAATTCTTGATTCAATTTTAAAATAAATTATATATTTAACTCATAAATTATTTCACTTCATAACTTATCTTCAAGTCAGAAGTAAAAAAAATAAAATTAACTTGAATTAATTTGTTTAAATTACTAAATTTATGACCCATGTGATTTGGATACGAGATATCTCCACATTATATGTTTATTGCATATCCTACATTATAAGATCATGATAATTTGATAAATAAAAAATTAGCAGATGATAAATAAAACAAAACTGGAAAACAATTGAGAGACAAAGCTAGATCAAAATATTTAATATCGCAATACGAGTCATTTACCCGATTATGTTTAATGAATTTGTTTATTAAAATCAACTTGTGATGAAAATCAACACACATGTAAAATTTATTGGAAAAAAATAAAAATAAAAATATTATGCAATGTTGCACATATTAAAAATATTATAAAAAAATAGCTGTTAAAAATAAATTTAATCAATGTAATATATATAATAAATTAATCACACCTCTTTAGAAAATAAACACATCCAATATAAATAAAAATAATTATTATTTTAAAAAATTAAATAAGCTAAAAGAATCGTAGAGAATGGATATTAGTTGAAATATAAATTAAATAAGCATAAGATTCATAGATCTCAACACAAAATGGAGGGCGACGGCATTGTCAAGATCATGAACAAGGAAGATGCTTGCTGCACAAGCTTGCTCGAAGGATAGAGTTAGTCTGTGATAGATGGCAAACTAGTGGTGGCATGTCAGAATCATGCACCGATAATAATCGCAGCAGGGCCACTAGGAAATTGCTTTCCCCTGTCCATCCTTTTGTTTCTTTCTTTCCCATCAGGCTGCGTTATCCATCGTGAAAACGAAGGAACAAAAATGGCCACAAAACTGGGGTGTTGAAAACAGTCCCGCGTTCACGCGGAGAAGGTAGATGATATTTTTTTTTTAAAATTATTTTTGATATTAACACATGAAAATGATCTAAAAAAATTAAAAATAATTAGTTTTAAATAAAAAAATAAAAAAAATTCAATTTTTTTTCAAAAATATTTTTGAAATGCAGTGTCAAACACCCTCTAAATATGGAATGCATGTCTTTCCAAAGGTAAGCAAATATCAAAATCATAGGGCACCTCCTATTTATGGCCCGGCCAGATCACACCCCTTGTTAGAGAATAATATAAATCATATTCTAGGGTTTCATCTAAAAACTTAAGCTTTTAGATGGTATCAGAGTCTTGGTGACTCAGCGGTTACGAGTTCAAATCTCACCACCCTTATTCTATTTGATAAAAATCAAGCACAAGGTAGAGTGAGCATGTGTGCAAGTTTCAAGCGCAAAGAGCTTTCACTTGAGGGAATGTGCTAGAGAATAATATAAATCATATTCTGGGATTTCATCTAAAAACTTAAATTTTTAAGTAAAATAATTCGTCAACACCCCTATCCTATATTTTAGCCTCAGTGTCATATCTATGTAATTTTGATCATGCATCTCTGATAAAATCCTTTTATCATTATAGCTATCATTGCTAGAGTATCACAACAAAAAGCACATTTTGTAATAAAGATAGTGCACCACAATTGTGGATTCAAGATTTATGTAACATCACCAAAGAGATAAAAATATGTGGGCTCCTAAATCGACATTTACAACGTTGGAACCACACTATGCTTGACAAGCAATAGGTTGTACAATAATTATAGATGGCTGGACTCTTCATATATTCTTTTTACTTGAAAAATAAAAAAAAATGTATTGGTAAATATTACTAAGGTTGCCATCGTGATTTCAGAGCGATATACATGGATCTCTCGTTCTCCTTATGTTTTGCTTTCTTCTTATACATTTTCAAATACAAGCTTGGCACAAACCATAGTAACCCCGCATTCAATACTACGGCGTTGTTTGGAAAGGGAATACCACCCAAACAACATCTCACAAAAACTTAGTTATTTTTTGCTTTAAACTTTTTTTCCATGTTTTTATATAGTTTTGATTGGTCGATGTTCAAAATTATTTGTGTATAATATTAAAAAATACTTTAAAAAATAACCAATTAAGAAAGAAGGTAAACCGTGTGAGTTTTTAACTGTAGTAGTAAATACATATTACTGTGGATTGTGATACTATAATTATCGTTTTGTCTCTCACTGCATAAAATTTTAACTCTTGGACCCAGGGACTTTTTAGATTTCCATAAAAACGGTTGATATTCTCTGATTGTTTGAAGGTATTTGAGTCTTACGAGTATTTTTGCAGAGTAAAACTATGTTTTTACCCCTACCATCAAACAACAAACATTTGACTCTCCAGGAGTATTTTTTTTGTTTACACTAATATGAACAGTAAAATAACCATATTACCCTCAAATAGGAGAAAAACCAAGAGTTGCTAGTGAGAGTGTTTCTGGTATTTCATATTTTTATAAGCAGTACAAATACAGATATGCAATCAAAAAAGATGAAATCCAAGAGTTGATTATAGGGGTATTTAGATAATTTTATGTTTTTCCCCTGTAGGCCACTGTGGGCGTGTCTGACTGACGCGCCGACGATTTTCTTCCTTACGCTCCCTTCAAGCGGCGCCTGCGGTGTCATCTGGTGGTTCCAAATGTCCATCTTGCATCTCACCGAATGCGCTGCCATGTCCTTTTTCCACATGGTGGTGCATGTGTCATCTCACAGTAGCTGAAAACATGACGATGGTCGGTTGATCTTTTTTTCCCCTTTCTCTCTCCTGCAATCTAAATTACACGGAAGTCCCGTTGGTTTATGGTGTTTTCATTCCAGTCCCTGATCTTTTGATTGTTTTGTTTGGTCTTAATTTCTGTTATAGAAGTTTTGATTTCTTTCAATTTTGTCCTTCAACTAAATCTGATTATATATTTTGTTTTCACTTCGGTCCTTATTCTTTTAATTTTAGGTTTGGTTTTAAATCCGTAAACATTGTCGGTATAGAAGTTTGAATTTTTTTTCAATTTTGTCCTTCGATTGAAATTGATCATATAGTTGTTTTTCATTTCAGCCCTTATTCTTTTAATTTTTTATTTGATTTTAATTCCATTAATTTTTATGATCAATCTGGAATAGTCCTTATTCTTTGTCCATTTTTATATGTATATACTCTTAGTTTTAGTTTTTAATTTTTATTATTTTCTCTTTTGTTGAGGTTGTGTTTTTATTTAATTTAGTCCTTAAATTTTAATTTGTATTGGTGATCATTTAAAAATTGATATTTCTTCTTTTTTCTCTTTGTTTTTTTTATTCTTCGAGTCAAATGATTTTTTTAAGCTAATAATATTTATTTTTGTTTTGTCATTTATTTTATTTTTTTGTTTGCTCTTTTGTTAAAGTTCTTAGGGTTTTTTTTATTCGTCAAGGTAATTTTGTTTTTCCCATTATTTATACAATAATAATAATAATAATAATAATTTTAGTTTTTATTTCTTGCTTGCTTTTCTGTTAAAGTTTTTGAGTTTTTTCATTCCTCAAGATCATTTAATAATTTTTATTGTTTTAGCAGTAATAGTAATAATAATTTTAGGTGTTATAGTCATGGTAATAATAATGATGGTGACAACGATAGTATTGCCAATAATAATTAGAATATTGATTATTTACAATAATGGTTATAATAACAGCTATAATGATTGTTACAATTTAACAATCATGGTAATAACAATGGGAATAATAATCGAAATAATTCATTAATCGATGTTGTTTTTGTTAAAAATTGACTTTTGCATTTTCTATGTATGATATTTCAGATGTAATATCACGCAAACAAAAAATAAATGAAGCCATAAGTAGACAAAATGAGTGGAGAAATTGGGCCAAACGATCTACAATGAAAACTTATATGAGTCACTTGCTTCGCGCTTCACCACAATCAATATGCAAATTTTTAACATGTAAAAAAATATTAATGGTTCTAATTTTTATTATGTCCACCTAAAAGACATAGCAAGAGAGGTTCAACTTAAGCGTTCAATGACTGAATGGAGAGTGGTGGTAATAGAATAGAATACAAGTATTTCAAGCATCCATAGTCAATAATTAGTAGAAAGGAAAAACAGAAGCAACAAGGATTTGCTGTTGGGATACCTCAGTGATGGCAATGGCCCCCTACAAACTTCAGCTCATCACGGTGTGCCTTTACAGCATCCAGAAACCATCGCAGCTTCTCATTTCTAATACCAAGTTTAGAGTTCTTGTTCCCTGTCGCAACATAAGGATGAACCCGAAGAATACAAGCACGAAGTCTTTGATTATAAAATACACAATAAAATAACCATAAACATACCTTGTGGGATCGAACCCGGTCCGAAGAGCCAGCCTAAGCTCGTTCCCACTTACCAAAACAGCACCACAACCCAACCCTCTCCCATGCTCCAAAATCTTCAAATTTTATTAGCCTCAACATTTCTAGTAATCTGTGGCTTGCTATACAAATAAAACGGTCTCATCTCAATATTATCCATAATTGAAGGAGTAGTTGTTCAAGGAGTATGCTGATGTGTTTCAAGTTGCTAGATTTTTGTTATTAATTATGTTAAGAAATGAGTTTCTTGAGTTCATTGTTTGTTATTCAGGTTGTTAGAAGTTTGTTACATTGAAGTGGTATATAAGCCAGTGTCGATAATTGCATTTTTATATGTCAACGAAAGTATGCATTCGAAATTTTAAAAAGATTTGGAATGATGGAGAGCAATGAGATGAGTAGTCCAATTATTCCAGGTTTTAAAATTAGTAAGGATAAAGATGGAATTTCCGTGGATGAGATATATTTCAAGCAATTAGTGAGGAGTTTAATATATTTTACAGCCACGAGACCAGATGATATTTGGCACAAGTCTCATAAGTAGATATATGGCAAAACCTACTGATCTTCTTCTACAAGCTACAAATAGAGTTCTTCGATATCTAAGAGGAACTATGAATTATGATATACATTACAAGAGGAGTGGAGATGGTGGACTGATAGCTTTTACAAACAGTGATTAAGCAGAAGACATGGAAGATAAAGGAGTACAAGTGGTTATTTATTCTTGTTAAGTTCTGGTGCAATATCATGACGATAAAAATAACAACCAATTATCACTTTATCAACCGCAGAAGTTGAGTTTGTGATTGTTGTGTGTGCATGTCAAGCAATTTGGATGAAAAGAGTGTTGAAAGAGTTAGGACACAATGATAAGAAAAGTATGATAATAACTCAACCATTAAACTTTCAAAAAAAAAAAAAACATGTGATGCATAGACATAGCAAGCATATAAATATGAGGTATCATTTCTTAAGAAATCTCACAAAGACAGATTCAATTTCTTTGATTCACTGTGGAAGTAATGATCAAATAGCAGATGTAATGACTTAGCCATTGAAATTTAATGTTTTTCAGAAGTTTTGAGGATTACTAGGAGTATATGATATTACTAAATTAATCTAAATGTTCTGCAACAATTAGCTTAAGGGAGAGATTGAAGGAGCAGCTATTGAAGGAGTACGCTGATGTGTTTCAAGTTGTTAGATTTTTGTTAAAAAAGTTAAGAAATGAGTTTCTGGAGTTCATTGTTTGTTATTCAAGTTGTTAGAAGTTTGTTACATTGAAGTGGCTATATAAGCCAATGTTGATAATCAATAAAGTGAGCTTAAAGTATACAGCTTCTTACCTCTGAAACTCTTAAAGTATACAGTTCCTTACCTCTGAAACTCTTTCTTGTTTCTACTCTCATTCTTTAACAATTGCAAGTTTTATTCTTCACAATAATCTTATGAACCTTAAGGTTCTCACAATAGAGAAACCCATCTTTGGATTTCATGAAACAATGATTAAAATGTGTCATGTGTCGTGTCTGTAGCATGGTTTTGTTGGGACAAAATTGCCTTAAAAGAAAAGGGCTTGAGAGTGTTTTTTTGTGAGCTTGAAGGGAAAAATCAAGTGTTTGGGAAATGAGTTTTGATTTAGGGAGTGAGTCAGAGTTTAGGAATGAAGTCAAAATGAAGCTTGACTGAGAGATTTGTTGTAGCTGCCATTGATGAAGAATAAGTGAGTGTAGGAAAAGAGTTTGTGTTTTTAGGGTTTTACATTGAAGAGTCAAGAGAAGGTTAAAAAAAAGAGCAGATTCAAACTGCTTGCTCTTATTTTTTTATCTCTATTTTTTGTAGTAATTAATGTGGTATTTCACCACGTGTCACCAGTAAGGCAACAATGTTGTCTGAAAGTTTGAGCAGCAACCAGAATACTTGTCGTTTCTTGACAAGTATCTTCTGCTAACAGATTTATATGGCTGTAAGTATATGATATAAATTTTGCACTTAATTTTCATCCTAAAATTTACTCTTTATTTATTTTTATTTTTATTTTATTCAATTATACTTTAAATTCCGATAAAAAATTAAAAGGAAAAAACGTGCATAGAAAAATCAAACCCTTTTAAAAAAATTTAAAGTAATTTTATTAATGAATTTAAGAAGATGTAATGGTAAAGTTTGAAAAGCTTGAGGTAATGTTTTTCCTTTTTATGTTAATGTTGTAGGATCATATGCTTCATCTGTTAAGAAATAATCTCACCTCAAAGTTTCGGTTTTGAAATGAGATGATTCTTTGACATGATATCAAAATTTTGTTGATCAAATGGTCACAAGTTCAAATCTCATCACTATCATTCTATTTGATAAAAAAAAAAATAAGTACAAGATAATATGAGACTATACAAATTTCAAGCCTAAAAAACTTTCACTTGATAAAGTGTATTAGAGAATAATATAAATTATATATTGAAGTTTCATATAATACCTTAAGTTTTTAAGTAATATATATATATAATGTCAACTCATATCCATGTATAGCTTTTTGGCACGAGTATTTTTTTAAAATTTCTATTTCTTGGCTATAATTATATAAGAATTTTAATTTAAAAATCATGACGATTGTTTTATTAAAATATTTATTTAAAATATATTAAAATATGTTTTTTTTAGAAAAAAAAAACAAAAAAAAAAAACAAACAAAGAGCCGGTTTGTTTATGGACTCATCATAGCAATAAAGAAATGGTTGCAACCATCAATTGCAGGGTTTTTTTTTCCCAATCAACTCGACCATTAATGAATTGGTTGTAAACTTAGTGGAGCTCCACAAACAAGCATTTGACTTCTGCTTCCTCCACCACCAAACTCTATGCAATTGATTTTAAAATGTCGACAAGCTTGTGTTATTATGATGACTAAATATCAGCAAGTACGTGGACTGAATCATCCATCTTCAACCTCATGTCCACCACTCCTAATAAGCTTACCTGCCTTCATCACATATTAGACGAAGACATGAAATGAAAATTCATTAACAAATGTTCTAAGGGTATCCTGATCGAATAAAGGGTATGGCCAAATATCACACTAGCAGCAAACGGAAAGAATTAACTAAAGATAGATGGATGAATAAATGCTGAAAAAAGAAATAGAATTCTTCCCATTAAATGTCAGCCGCCAGATGTATGAGATCTAAAAAAGGAGGAGGAAATTCTGCCGGCAAAAAGGAGAAGACGTTATGCAAAGTTAGTTAAAAGAGACCATGTCAATAGAAGAAGACATGCTAAGAAGCTATAAATTTCTTGATTTTCTAATTCTGTCAATATCATCTTCGCTGTCCAATTTATAATTAGCACCACCTATTTTAGAGACTGGTACGGCTGTTAAATATCTCTCTTATTTGGTACCCTTCGGGTTCCTTCCCTGCAGTCTTGCCAAAAGGTGATTTCTTTTTCCTCTTCTTTACTTCTCTCTTCCATCTTCATTTGAAAAAACCTTGTTCCTGCTTCAAGTTCTTGCACTTTTTGATATTGTTTTGCGACCCTTTTTGGCAATCAACTCTTTCATTTTCATGGATTGAGCTATGCGTGCTGTTCTTATGGACAATGCTTCTGTTTCATTAATTCTGTGTCTCTGGAATGCATCCATTTATGGGTTTGCTTCTAATTGTTAAGCGTTTAACGTCCCTGTTGCCATCCCTAGTAGCAAGGCCACCGGGAAGGTTTTATGGTTAAGTGGTATCGTCAGGTCAACATTCAGACACAAAAACAAGAACACATTGATGTGGTAGCCTTACAAGGATATTAAACACCTATAATTGCGTACAACTACAAGAAGATGTGCATAATGTTGTGGACTTTTTACCTTAATCATTTCTCAATTTCCTGCTATTGTTTCCCTTCCTAATATTTTTGGGCTTCATTTCGAAAGTGATGCGTGTGTTTTCATAGCACTTTGATTGCTAGGATTTACAGGCTGGGAAAAAAGTTATGTACTTCTGTTGCATCCGATCCGTCTCCTTGCTGATTTTTTTTTTCTTCCTTTTAACATGGTTATAGGGACGACAGTATTCTTCGCGAGGGCCATCATTTATTAAGTGCTTGATTCTCCAGGTACTTCCGAAATCACAAGTAGATCACCAACATTGCAATCAAGCCATGGCTGATACTATGTCTGGACCGCTTGATCGACATATCAAAGGTGGTAAGTGCTCTAGAACTTCGATTTTATTTGAAGGATTATCCTTGTTCAATCGTTTTGTGATTCTTGCCTTCATGTTTAACATGAATATAAGTGTAGTACAAAGCCGGCGCCTTTTCAGTTTTCGAATTGCATACCATTTTCGCACTCATGAATTCTGAGTTCTCGTTTTTCATTGTTTGGGAAACAAAAAGAAATATACTTTTCCCACCTTCGATTTATATCTTTTCTTGTTATGTTCATAGCTTGAAATGGGAATTCTAATAGATAAGGAAATATGGTTTAGTGCTCATAAGAAAGGCCATTCCTTTGGTTCATCGACAATCATGAATATATGCATGCAATGGTTTATTGAAAACTTTGGAACATGAAAATATCCATGCAATGGTTTATTGAATCTTTGCAAAGGAAATATGCAGGAAGGAAAACTTCTTTCTTCATAGTGAGTTTCAAAGTTTTTGCATTTCATTATCTATGATTTAAACAGGTCCTGAGAAATCCGATGCTGAATATTCCGAGGATGAGAGGAAGACCAAGCTTGGATCATTGAAAAAGAAGGCAATTAGTGCCTCGAACAAGTTCAGGAATTCTTTGACAAAGAGAGGCCGGAGACACAGTAGAGTAATGTCTATTGCTATTGAAGATAACCTTAATGCCGAGGATTTGCAGGCAGTGGATGCGTTTCGCCAAGCACTTATTTTGGACGAACTACTACCCTCTAAGCATGATGATCACCATATGATGCTAAGGTTACTTTTCATTTTTCAGTCATTAGTGTTTAGAATGGCATGTTCAGCTTTGATGAAAAATACTTCTTTGACTTGATCTAACTGCTTCGGCTGATCATGTGTTGTCTCCTGATACAGATTTTTAAGGGCCAGGAAATTTGATATCGAGAAAGCCAAGCAAATGTGGTCTGACATGCTCAGTTGGAGGAAGGAATTCGGTGCTGACACAATCATGGAGGTAACCTGTTTATTTACATAAAAGATTAAGAATGTCACCATACAGTATGATAGTTGCTGAATTTCTGCGTATTGGGTTCTCTCAGGACTTTGAGTTTAAGGAAATCGATGAAGTCTTGAAATACTATCCGCAAGGATATCATGGAATTGATAAGGAAGGAAGGCCAGTTTACATCGAAAGACTGGGTGAAATTGATGCTAACAAGCTTATACAGGTAACGACATTGGATCGGTATATGAAATACCATGTACAAGAGTTCGAGAAAACCTTCAATGTCAAGTTTCCAGCCTGTTCAATCGCAGCGAAGAAACACATTGACCAGAGCACCACTATTTTGGATGTGCAAGGAGTGGTGAGTGAGGATTATTGCTGCTAGTAAATAGACATGGATGAGATAATGAATTCCACTATGCTTGCTTGTTTCACTAATTGAAGAACACTAACAAAAAAGTTCATGGTCAGGGGCTTAGGCAATTCACCAAAACTGCAAGGGAGCTCATTGGCCGCATTTCAAAGATTGATGGTGACAATTATCCTGAGGTGATCAGTTTGATTATTCTAGATTTATTTTCTGCTCGTGTCTTTCCTTGGATGAATCAATGGTTCTCGTCTCACCTAATGCTACTCGAATTTCCTGATTATTGTAGACCTTAAATCGGATGTTCATCATCAATGGTGGTCCTGGATTCAGGCTTTTGTGGAGCACAGTTAAACAGTTCATTGACCCCAAGACTGCCCAAAAAATCCATGTAAGCATTCATCTATTGATCTTAAAATAAAAATAAAAACGAAGCTCTATAAATCTCCAAATTAATCCATCGTTGTAGTGTCACTAACCTGCTGCAACTATTTTTTATCAGTTTCTGGGTAACAAATACCAGAGCAAGTTGCTTGAAGCAATTGATGCCAGGTAATTTCATTGTTGATGACATGAAACTTCACTTTCCCAATTCCTTTCGCACTCCACTTATGAAACTCAAGGAGCCCTCTTTTTTTCTTCTGTTTTTTTCTCGACTGTAACCAGTGAGTTGCCAGAGTTTTTTGGTGGTACTTGCACCTGTGCTGACAAGGGTGGTTGTATGCGTTCTGACAAGGGTCCATGGAATGATGCCGACATCTCAAAGGTATGATTTTTCTGTTGATTACCACTTCTTGTCTGCTCAGCATTTACTATACAAATAATAAATCACGTATTTTTCTCTCATTTTGATGACCCAGATGGTTCAAAATGGTGAAGGCAAATGCCACAGGAGAACATTTTCAGGAATTCACGAGAAAGGAATCTCCGAGGATGATCAGCCATGCACAGAGGTATTCATTATCTTGTGACCTCTACTCGCTTCATGGACACCCAATTTCAAGCCATTGATTGATTGCTTAACGTTTTCTTTCTTCTTTGGCAACATGAAGAAAAACATTTCTTTCAACAAAGTAGCAATTGTGGATGCTGCTGATTATGGCCATCCAAAGAATCATGTACAGCATGCAATTCTTTCTCCAGTTCCTGAAGTAAGTTTTAAGGATTTGAGTCCTATCGTTGGGATACCTTAGTATTATATCTTCATTTCTGATGTTCTCTTCACACTGCAGTCTCCCTTGAGCAAACGGAGCAGTAGCGACCACGACTATGAGAACTCCATTCCAATGGTGAAAAAGACCATCTATACTGCTTGGCCTCCGGCGTTGAATACTAGAGATGAGCTCTCTAAAGGTATATAACTCGTCCAAATGCAGCACACCTCTCGTAAAATCTGTAATTTCCATCAAAGTTTAGCCCTGTCAAAGCCACAGGAATCCTTCGTTTGAAAAATCTTATAATTCTGACACTTCTTTCAAGTCTTTCATATCTCGAAACAGAGAAAGAAATGTTTTCTTGAAGTGCCAAACTTTTAGATTATTTCTAGAATTCATATGAACAAACTTTTGCTGTCCCCCAGTGCATGATGTTTGCAAGGCTCAAGGAGGGAGCACTCAGATATTAAATGGGATACTGACAGTTGTGATGGGAATCGTCACCATGGTTCGCATATCACGCAACATGCCCAGGAAACTTGCTGAGGTGGCTGCTTATGGCAGTCAGGTTTACTACGCTGATGAAATGGCTAAAAGCCACGTGTTAGCTGCACCATCCATCTCCACTTCTGAATACAAGAACATGATGCTGCGCATGGCTGAAATGGAAGAGAAGCTGAATGTTCTCAGCTCGAAACCTCAAGCCATGCCCGCTGAGAAAGAGGGATTGCTGAATGCTGCGATCAAGCGAGCAGATTCCCTGGAGCAGGAGCTATCGATGGTCAAAAAGGTACCCGCTCGATTTTCTGTCATTTTATCTGGAGCTGTTGGCTGTATGAAAATATCAGCCTGATGTAATAATGTTGGAGCTAATTTCTTTCGTTTTGTTTTGGCTTGCACAGGCACTTGAGGATACCGTTGCAAAACAGCAGGAACTCTTGGCCTACATTGAGAAGAAAAAGAAGAAAAAGAATGTAAGCTTGCGCATCTCTGATTGTGCTTGGTAATAGTGACTCATGCATGCAAACATTTTTCTAATTTACTCTGTTCGTACTTTCAGATTTTTGGATTTTGAGTTAAGAGTTCATGGTGATGAGGTAATAGATACTGCCCTTGCAATGGTGGCCGCAGATATTTCTAGCCCCCGGTGTTTTCAGACCTTGTTTTGCCGTGTGTAATGCTAAGTCAAAGTCCATGTATATTATATGGTTATCATAAGATCATCTTCGTGAATCTGTAAATTATACTAACACCGACCACTTTAGTGCAATGAGGGCATTGTTGGTTGGATTAAGAGGCACTTAATTTGATGTTCTTCACATGCCCAGCAGCTCTTCAAAATAGATTTTACCAAACGGATGTATAAGGGCAATGCAAAGGCTGAGATGGACTATCATTAAGTTTTTTAACTTTTAATGAATTCAAAATATATTCTAAATATATTTCTGTTCCTTTAGGAGTCGCAGACCAATAAAAATAATTCAACTTCTTTGAAAACTGATAGTCACAATATTAAATAGGAGGTGACTTTAACGTCAAGCCTGTTCTGTCTTCACAACATTGTTTTATTGGCCTGCTGGTTTTTTCATTTCAAAAACACTTCTACAAAAATAATAATTATTTTCTATATTTCAAATTAAATAAAATTAAGTGGCTTATGTCAAATTATTTTTAAAAAAGTATTTTAATATATTTTAAACAAAAATCACTTTAAAAAACAAAACTAATATCCCACATCTAACATATACTATTGTCCTCGGAGATGAAGATTGGTACTAAATACGTTGAAGTCAATGACTATCACACACAGGTCCCAAACATGATATTCCAGAAGAAAAAGTGCTCATGCAAACTTCCTTGCAACAAGGTCTATATTCTACACTTAGTGTCAGAGAATTACATTTAATTTCGAAAGCATATCCCAGAGAGACAACATTGGCGGTCGTATGACAGTCACTCGTATAGAAACAACAGATTTAAGTACCAGACAAGAGCGCAATCATGATCTCTCCATCTCCCTTGGCAAAAAAGCTTACCAGCATAACTTCTTTTTCTGACATGCAGAAAGAACAAAGTTAGCCACATAGTTGAGCAAAACATGTATTTCCCATATAGAAGAAATAAAAAAGAGATCTGGCTCCCTACCTGGCGGAACTTGGCCTCTTCCTGACTGTCTATGTATGCTAGCAATTCTTCCTGCCTCATTAAAGCTTCATATAGAGCCTGCTCAGGAAGCAGAAGATACCCAATGATAACATGGATTAAATGCGAAGCAGAAGCAGAAGCACAAGTTAAAACAAACATGCGCATATACTAAAACATGTATATTTGTGAAGTAATTCAATTTTTTTGCCACGCAAGCCTGCTGACATTACCAGAAAGTAACTATTCAAAATTAGCAATTAGAGTTTGCATGTCATAGATAAACTGGCCTCGACAACATAAATTGCCCAAGCCGCACAGAGGTCAGGCACAGAATGGTATGCAGTGAGAATCATGGAGATGTGCCTATGCAGGTGAAAACAAGAACTTAAACACTACTCTTCAAGGCAACAAACAGAAAACGAGTGGTAATGCTTCTGATATTATGCTAAGAGAATCATCACATTGTAGCAGCAGGTGCCAAAAAACAAAAACAAATTACCAAAACACAATCACATGTTACATGCAAAAAAAACAAATTGAATGCATGCTCACAGAAGATTGCCTGATGGAAAAAGAGCAGTAATGAAATCAATGTTTGTGCAAGTAAAAATGAAATTCAGGCCTGAGGTGATCGAACCTTTTTAGTTGCAATTAGCTCTGCTTCCAAAGCATCCACACGACAAACAGCGGCATTCAACAATTCCTCTTTCTCGTAAGGCATCACTGATGGCTTTGCTTGGAGTGTATCAACTTTCTCCTCAAGCTCACCTAGCCTTTTCAATACAGAGGAGAGGTCTGTCTCAGTGAAAGCAGCAGTTGGTGAAGGGGTACGACACTCCTCTTTTTGAGTTGCATCAAGGGCAAGTTCAGGAGAACTCTGATCACAATCAGATAAGGTGTGGGGAAGCCTTTTGGTTACTTGGAATGTCAGTGAGCGAAAGAGAGTTAGAAGTGTCATGAAGAAAGCCATAACTGCTAAGAAAATTCGAACACGAATCCCTTCTGGAGTCTTTTCAGTGTTGGGCAGGGTCATTGTGGCTGCATCAGAAAATTCAAATTTTATGATCTACTAAATAAGAGATGGATAACAAGATAATGCGTTATATCAAAGAAATGTGTTATATGTAGCACATTAAACACTTGAAAGACTAAAACCAAAACTACAAAGCAGAATAGACTGAAATCAAAACAACACAAAAGTTGTTCCACTGCATCTGTTGCATCAGCTGGAGATATCTACCAGGCACAAATGGAAATGGGAATGCAGTAAATCAAATAAACATACATGGAGCATATTAAACACTGTAAAGACTAAAATAAAAAACTGCACTTAAGATGATTCCTTGCATCAGTTGCATCACTGTGAAACATTCCCTAAGCACAGATAGATTTTCTTATTTTTATTTCTATTTTTTTTAGTATTATCATTATTTATTATTTTATTTTACTTCTGCTTGAACAAAGAACAGAAAACTCAAATATTTGGTGGCAGATGTAAAAAGTTGCCAGCAACCACAACTAACTGGGTCAAATGCCTAAGACACAAAGCAGAAACCTAAATCAAAATGGACATTCTATGATTTCATCTAAGCCCTTCTTTGAATGGGTGATTGTGAAGTTGAAAGGACCTTATGGAGAACTTGCAATTTGTTGATTCAATCTTGTTCTATCTAAAAAACATTCACCAATTTTAAGAAATCCTAATGACCTATTTCAAATCACATGTACTGTAAGTCTGAGCTAAACTGTCAAAAAGTAAAAAGGGAAAGGATTGCGCATTGCACTTGTGTCAAAGTCAAAATTGAGGGTTCTTAAGCCTTGAGGTTACAAGCTTAAGCTATAGAGAAAATTTAGAGAAAACTATCTGGCGTTTTATTTCATGTCTTAATAATAATTTTCTTCTTAGAATAAACTAGATATTCCTATTTATATCAGCTTTACAATCTTTTATGCAAAAGGATTCCTAATTAAAACTAATAGGAAAATCCCAAAAACTTCCAAGCCTTATTTAGATGCTTTCCTGATCTCTGATCACCATGAAAATGTAACATTATAGGAAACAAGACTGACAGAATCTTCACTAAAAATTTCAGCTCAATCCAACTATTGGATTAAAAGTTATGTTTGATTTACCAAATTGCATATTGGACTCTTATTACACTTCTCAAAATCTAAAAATCTTAATCATTAATGAAATAATGCCATTAACATTATTATGCCAAGAAAATTAAAGAAACTTACCCACACCACTCTCCTTTACTTCTAAAAAACTCGCCTTTGAGTTATCTATCAATAATTGAACTCTTCTAATCCAAGTGAACAAATATTTTGAATGTAGAATTGTAGCCAACATTTACATGAGTGAACTTCAAATTTTTATTTATGATGTGGCGCATGCTAAAGAAAACTCAATGATAAATGTTATATTTTCCATTCCAATGAAATCCATAGTTTCTTCACAACTTTTTTTTCTTCAACCTTGACCTTATTATCATCTATGACTTCCAATACATCAACCTCTGAATATAAAAAAACTTGAAGATAATCTTTGAATACACTTTTAGGAGAATTATAAGAAATTATCGTGTCCTCCATGTCCTTGTTTATAAGCTTTTTATTTATGACTGAAAGATCATTGTTTGCCACTAGCTTCTCCAACTTAAGGTCAAAAGTATGAAACTATTTGTAAGCAACCTCTTTGATCATGTTATCTTCAACATGATTAGATAACTTTGAAATTTTGTTTTCACCAAAATCCTCCATGTTTTTCCACCTTACCTTTTGAGAAGGTAGAACATAAGACAAATAAGAATAATCTATTTGCTTATCTACCCTAAATAAAATCTCTTTGTAACTATCTTATATAAACTCTAAAATTAATGATTGTCTTAAATCTTGCCAAGTTGAAATTAAAGGCATACCAATACAAGTTCTAAAGTCTAGAAATTCAAACCACCATTTTCTAGCACCACAAGAAAGTTTGAGTATGACAAATCCTATTTTTTTTTATGATGAAGAACCTTGTTAAAATAAAAGTAAGCTTTCAAAACTGCCAACCACTCAATAAATCTTTTCTTCAAAAATCACCCACCATGGAATGAAATCTCATTAAATTCAAGAATAGATCTAGGGTTTGGGTTGCCTCGAGGTAAGTCTCCAAGCAAGCTTTACTCCTCTTCACGATACTTGTTTGTGATACCCATTAGCCGAGCTAGATCTGTTATGGTTTGCTCCAAACAATCTAGATCCAGCATTGCGAAGTGGGTTGCCATTATCTCCATTCATCAAAGAAGCCAATTTTCTTTGATACCAATTGATGCGACATATAACATGGTTAAAAGCTAGGATTTTTAAACCCTAATATTACAGACTTGAGTTGTTGTGAAATTTAGAGAAAATTCTCTGGTGTTTTATTACAAGTATTAATAATAATCTTCTTCTCAAAATAAACAAGACACCATATTTATATTAATCTTAAATTCCTTTATGGGAAAAGATTCCTAATCAAAACTAAAATCCTCTGTAAAAACAAAATCTAATTAAAACTTACCCAATTAGCATAACCCATTTAGCATCAGAATTCCTAAATAGTGACATATTAATTAAATTAAAAGTTCTAATCTAGATAGGAAAAAGAATCCAAATACAATAAGGTAAATAATGACATAGTAAAGTACTAATTAAATTAAAAGTTATAATCTAGATAGGAAAATAAAGGACAATATAGCACAATAACTTCCAAGCCTTATTTGGACATCCTTTTGGTCTTTGATCATCGTGAGATGTTAACCTAATTAGAAACGAGGCCTTCAAAATCTTTTGTCAAAATTTCAGCCTGATCAGTTGAATTAAAGTTGTTTGATCTACCAAACTGCATCTTGGACTCTTATTAAACTCCTTAAAACCTAAAACACTTAATCATTAATGAAATAATATCATAAACATTATTATACCAAGAAGATAGAAGAAATTTCCCCACGTCAGCATCCATGTGAGTAATGATTCACAGGTGTCCTGATCTCATACAATTAGATGAGGTAACACAAGTTGACAACATTGTAAGCAACATAAGTAGAGGCTGCAGACGAGAACATAGCAAAGAGATATAAACATGATACAGTGAACAATAATAATTGCTAACCTTTGGAAACAGAATGCCTCGTGATGGTTGCTGGCTTTTTCCATCCAGCATCAACAGCTTTGTCAACCATAGGTACGTATTCATCATAACCTGGGAAGCTACCACCATATCCTGCCTTTCCGACTACCTTAGCCTGACAATCCAGCAAAGAGAATTTACTTGTGTATATAAGAGAAGATCAAGCCTCAACACTTGATCAATCTGGTAGATATCATTCTCAGTTACTTGGCTTAGATGGTACAAGCTAAAGTTGTCACTACATCCAAGTCTCATTTTGAGCACATGCGTTTTCACTTTGCAACTAACCAAAGCAGAAATATTTAAGAGTGCAGGGGATGTTCCCAGGGAAATTTCAGAGTTATTAATAGAATAAATAGAAGAAGAAAAAGAGCATTTTAAAACAAAATTCAATTCCCATGCCCATGTCACTTCATCATTCATTTTGACCATGCAAAATAACAGTCATTATGGATTGCAATAGTAGCACCTCAAAATAGCACATAGCAAATTCCAGAATAATAATAATAAACCTACCTCTTCACGAACAGGAGTCAGTCGAAGATGAGAGTAACTTTTCAATGCTTTAGGGGATGCTATATCTTCAGCTTCAGATCCTGATTCCGTAGTGGATGTATCACTACCTTTAAACTGCTTCATGATACAAAGCAGCATGTTAAAGTTAAGTATAACAAGATGCACATGTGTCAATATCAAAGATGACGATAGAGAAAATCTTACCATTGGATACTGTGGCTTAGCATAAGCGATAACCTTGCCTTCACTATTAAGCACTTTTACAACCTGTCTGGCTCTTCGTGGTTCACCATTAAGAACCATCTGCAACAACATAAAAGCGGTCAAAATTTCTTCTTTTTTTCTTTTAGAACAAATTAGTACATACACCCATGGGTGGCAGGACGATCTAAAAATTATAACAGCTTGCACATCACATATATTAAAGTCCAGTAAATAACCTTTAATATTTCAGGGTTTTTCCATGGTCCCTTATCAGACTGAAGGCAACCCCCCTGATCAGCACATATACAAGTACCACCCAGAAATTCCGGCAATTCACTGCAATAATTGTAAAGTTCTGGTAAGTGAGAACACAAACATTTATATTATAAATATCAAGAATTTCAAAATAAAAGGTTGAATGAGAGTCATGCAGAGAAGTTACAAAACAGATATGTATTATACAGCTAATTCCAGCTCATTTTACCTGGCATCAATAATCTCAAGCAATTTGGTTTGGTACTTGTTTCCAAGAACCTGGCAGGTTCCAAAACACAAAAACACATGGGAGTTTAAAATTATAGCAAGCGGATACCAGAAAAGTAAAATATATAGGAGCTAGAAATCTTAACACACATGAATCTTGGATGTTGTTTTGGGATCTAGAAAAGTCTTTACAGTATTCCACAGCAGCCTAAATCCAGGACCAGCGTTGATAATGAACATTTGATGGAGTGTCTGCATCATTAAACGAAATGCAGGAAATCCAGCTTCAAGTCCCAATAAAGAAAGCATTTCACACGAGGAATTAATCAAAACAACAAAAACTATATTACAGACCTCAGGGTAATTGTCACCGTCAATCTTCTGGAGGCGCATAATGAGATCCCGTGCTGACTTGTTAAAGTTCTTGAGTCCCTGAATGATTTACAATGAAAAGAAGAAATCAGCGGTTGAAATCTTGAAAAACATGCGCTGCAAAGATTACAAGTGACATACCACGCCTTGAACATCTAAAATAGTCGTGCTTGAATCTATATGCCTCTTTGTAGCAATAGTACAAGCTGGAAACTTTATTGCAAAGCTTTTCTCAAACTCCCGCACATGGTACCTCACATACCGGTCCATAGTTGTAACATGCATAAGTTTGTTAGGATCAACTTTTCCCAATCTTTCTATATAAATAGGTCTCCCCTCTTTATCCACACCATGATTACCATGAGGATAATACTTCAAAACTTCATTCAACTCTTTAAACTCAAAATCCTGAGACATGCATGACAAATTTTGGTGAAAAGGGAAAAATGTCAAATAGCAAAGCCATTTCAAGCAAATTGTTAAATAACGTAGTTACCTCCATAATGGTGTCAGTACCAAATTCCTTTCTCCATTGAATCATATCAGCCCACATGTGCCTCGCCCTTTCAATGTCAAATTTTCTTGCTTTCAAGAACCTGAAGGGCCATAAATCACTTAAGGTTATCAGCCTTTATCATTTATCAATCATAGAAACAACATAAGAGACTCAAAAATGCACAGAATTCATTATAGGTAGGGTCGCAACAGATTACCTCAACATCATATGATAATCATCATGTTTTCCTGGCAATAGATCATCCATCACCAAAGCCTGTCTAAATTGATCAACGGCCTGTAGTTCCTCAACATCTCGGACATCCTCAATGGAAACAGAGCTAACCCTTCCATCACTCTTTCTCCTATTGCTTTTTTTCTTCAGAGAATGCTTGAACTTAGTAGATGCATTAAGGGCTTTCTTTTTCAGCGACCCAATTCTCGTTCTCCTCTCATCCTCGGAGTTCTCAAAATCAGATTTCCTCTCTCTCCGCTCATCACTTCCCGAAAACCCCTCAAAACCTACCACAAAATATAAAGAAGACAGATCTTTTTTATGCCATATCAAAATCGATGGCGTCAATTTTAATTCCAGTACAGTAAAGTAATAAAACTCAATTAAAAAAATAAAAAAAAATTAATTAATGTTTACCAGTAAAAAAATTACAACTTGAAGGCAAAGGAAAATATAAAAATATAAGCTGAAGTGAAAAAAAACGGAAAAAACATAATTAAAACCATTTGAAATAAAAACATAAACAGTGAAATTTAAGCTAATTTTTTATATTTAAAAGCGATCAACACCAAAAAAAACATAAACTTAAAGGTAAGAAACTTCCAGAGAAACCCTACAACCAGTCAACAAAATCAAAACGAAAAAAAAAAAACTTACAAGGTCTGGCGAATCGATCCAGTGGACCCGACATCTCAGTATACGGAAATTTAACGCACACAGTTGAATTTCACTCGATCAAATCAAATTGATCACCGCATCAACAACTTTACCTTCAGATAGTCACACCTATAAAAAACCTTCGCATTTCAATAAAAACATCAGAAACCCTAGAAAATAAAATCAAGATAGAGGATTTGACTGAAATTAGGGTGAAAAAAGGGAATGCAGTACGATGTATGTACTAGCAAGTACCTGTCAGTAGAGGATAATTTTTTCGTTGACACGGATCACGATGTAGATCAGGTGGATATAATAAATGCATCAACGTCGCGGAAGATGAATTAAAATCTGTAACAGACTGGTTGGTTGAAATTAAATATAAATAATAAACAGGGAAATAAAGTAATTTCGCCGAATATGTCGACGGCGAAACGAAAGCGTTTTTTGGAGGGAGAAACGGTGGTGTTTGTTAGGTTAGGTTTATAGTAGTACGAGAGCGAGTTGTCGGGGGTTGACTGTGGGGCCTACTAGTATTTTTATTATTTTTTGGGTTTTCGAGTGCCATTTGGCAGATGGTCAGACGAGTGGCCATAACAAGGAGCCGGCGATGATTGTGTTGTTTTTTCGGTTTGAATAACGTGATAGTTGTTTTATTTTATATACCGAAGCCCATAAAAAATGCGCGTGTAGTTGTTTTTATTATTTTATATTTTTTTTAAAGTACATTTAAAATAAAACAATATTAAATTAAAAGTTTTCTAGTTTTATATGATAATTTTATTCTACTAATTATGAAATAAAAAATATTTTATACTAAAATACAAAACATATATATAATTTAGAAACTAGTCTCAAACAACACTATTCAAGATCTCTATAGAGCTTGATGAATTTTTCTTTTTTAAGAAAAACAATATATAATAAAATCTGAGAATTTTTATTGATTTGTTTAGATTCAAGTTCCATATATCAATGAATCAACTAGCTAGATTGTGAAATATATACATATCAAAATTTTAATTTATAATTGTATTATGTGACTGTTTTGAGTGTAATTGACTTTGTTTTTAAAAATATTTTTCGTTCAAAAATGTATTAAAATGATGTTTTTTATTTTTTTTTAAATCATTTTTAAAATCAGTACTTGAAAATAATAGAAAAATATCAAAATAATTTAAAATAAAAAATAAAATAAATTTAAATATTTTTTTAAAATAATAGGGTATGAGCTTGTATCGAAGGTAGAATTTGAGCATTTGCTGGTGGGGCCTACAATCCTATATTTGCAAACACAACATGCAGACACACATCAATACATGCAGCAGCAGGAAAGCACGCTTCTAGACAAACGCATATTTTGTTTCGCTTTCCTTGGCAACGGCGACAGCAAGTAGAACATTATTACATATCTCTCAGAAAAACCCAAAGGGGGACAAAAACATAACGAATGCATGCATTAGTTTCGGCATCCTCCTCCCCCGACACGTCAAATAGGCCATCTTTGCAAGATTCTTGCTCGATCTTCCTAATGAGCAGCAACTTCAAGTAACTTTTAAAAATTCGAATAATATAAATTAAATAAAATTATAGAGAATAATATAAATTATATTTTGAGATATTATTTAATAGTTTAAATTTTTAGGTGAGATGATTTTTTAATATATTATTAATTTTTTGTTGATCCAATTATCACGAGTTCAAATTTTAACATTCTTATTCTATTTGATAAAAATTAAGCACAAATTAGTATACACATGTGTGCAAGTTTCAAGCTCGTAAAAATTTTATTTGAGGAGTATATTAAAGAATAATATAAATTATATTTTAAAACTTCTCTTGACATCTTAAACTTTTAAGTGATATTATTTTTCGACATAAATTATTGTCTCATGCTGCACTACTATATTGTCCAAAGGCATTAAATTTATATGAAATTCAGTAACCATAAAAAGAAATTAGTAGAAAAATGTAATGAGATGAGATATGGAATATATGGTAAATTAATGAGTAGTTTACATATTTGATGATAATAGTTAAATATGTTTAACAAAAAAAAAAAAGTTCATTTACAATAAGGTATCTTTTTGTATTGTTTTGAAATTTCAAAGAAACGCGGTTATTTTTAATACCTAGTTAATATCATATAATGTAAGTCTATAATCACTATGTTTAATGGGATTATTAAATAAACATGTGAAGGACCCGTGAATTATTTTTAAATGGTCTTTAGTTTTTTTCAGAATTTTTTAAAATTATTTAATGCTAGTTTGGCAAACAAGAAAGGAAAGGACATAGTAAAGTTATAAAAAAAAAATATAGAAAAGTGTGTTTAACGCCCTTATCCAAAAATAAAAGACACAAAAAAAATCTTAAGATCATGTTTAATAAATACACTTAAGAAATAAAAGGCTTTTTTCTTCGGTTAAAATCAAACATGTTAAACACGCCCTTAAAATTAAGGCGGGCTAGGTTGAGCCAAGCGATGTGAGTTGGGTTTCTAAGCTCAAGGCCTAAGCCCAAATATACATGGTGGGGTTAGCCCCAACCCAAGGTTATTGGGTCGGTAAACAATCGAATATTTTTTTCATATTAAACTTAGACTAGCCATATGGGTTGGGCTTATTTTGTGGTAAGCTTTATCCATGGGCTAGGACTCATTCTATTAGGGTTTGGTCCATTATTTGAAGCCTACACTCTATATATGTTAAAAATATCAAAATAACAGGAAGAATAAACTTCCTCAACATGCATTCAAGCTCCCTACAATACAAATTGCAATTTTTACTATTTTTTTCTCTTGTTTTCTAAATCCACCCTGTATTTCTTCTTAACAGACGTGGGAATAAAATCAAGGGACTTGATATCTTTATGGTGTTATATTCTCAATACTTTCATGAAAGAAAATAAATGGGTAATTATGTTTTTATTACCTGAGACCTATGAAATTTCTTTTGTGGTTACTAATAAAAAACAGATGCTTCCTTCTTGCATAAACCAATGTTTTGCAGGTGCCTAAGATGAGATTATATGGAATAAATAGGAAAGAATAAGCTATGTTGGTGCAAAAGGAGGTGATTACTAACAAAAATCAATGTTTCTTTCTTCCACAAACCAATATTTTGCAAGCGATTGGGACATGATTTTCAACTTTTCTCTCATTCTCCATACCTTCTTTTTTGGCTAAGTCTTACCCTCATTTATAGACGGTGAAATGGGTGTTTGAGGTCATTTTCAGGGTTGCATTATAGTCTTTTGATTCGCTTGGAATGGATCATAACCATTAGCCACAAGCCAACAAATAGGAACTGTAAAACCAATTTGTTAAGGTTGTTTGGGTCAAGTATTTTGGATGTGTTTTGCAGTGCTATAAGTTTGTTGCTAGGTGATAATAGATGTAGTACAATGTCAAGGTATGAAAAATATGTGTTTTTTTTTTGTCTTTTGCAGGAGATAAATGAGGGAGAAAAAGACAATGTCATTAGGCAACTCAACCATGATTCACAAGTTCTTCTGAAAAAGATGATGAACAATCCAAGACGATGTGTCGTCTCGTTTTTATGTTGTTTTTTGCCTTAATGTTGAACAAAATATTGTCATTTTGGACTAGAACATATTTTTATAGTCAAAACACACTATTTTATTTAATGAACTAATACCATTTTAGCAAGTTCTAAATTAAATTTGGTCATAAATTCTCCTTGTGATCCCCGCCCCCCCTCAATATTTGAATTTGTTTAATTGGATACTCATTGAATTTTAATTGTAATAATTAATTCAGTTTTACCTGTGTAAAGTTTTATAAGGACCCTCTAATCTTAATGAGTTTTTGAACTTGGACTCTAGTATTGAATATTTTTATTTTTGTCCTTAATTAACCTTTAAACCTCAATGTTTTCAATTCTAAAATTCCAGTTTGGTTCCTCCATGTATTTGAATTCTTTTTTAACTTGTTTTAGCTAACAAAGTTGTTGGTCTTTTTTATTTTAAGAGAAAAAGATAATTTTATAGGACCCGAAATTGGGTTATGACAATAATATTGAAAAGAACAATCTTTTAAAGTTATAACATTAATATTAATATTAATATTAATATATATAGACACACACACACACACACACACACAGAGAGATAACTTAATTTGAATGTAATTTATGGGTGGATAAAAAAGAGTAGATATGGAATAGGGATTTTCTCTTGTGCTTATGAGTAAATTGTTCTTTTCATTTCTTTCATGAGTTTGAAATTGGATACTTTTATATGAATTAGGAATTTTTATTAATCATTAAAAAAAATTATGTTTAAATTAAAATATATTAAATTTCACTTGAGTTTTTTCAGGTCATAAAATCCCAAGTCAAATGGATTAGCAAATCTACCAAGCGAATTTCTTAGTCGGTTTTTTTATGAATCCGAATTAGTTTAGATTCTAGATCACTATGTTAAATGTTCCATTTGTTTAGTCAATCAAATTTTAAAATGTTGGTGAAAATTCAAGAAAAAAAAAAAACAGTTCTAAGAACAATCTTTCAAAATGAAAAATAAACTTGAAGCAATTACAAAAGTATTTTTGTCGGAGTTTAGTAGTCTTGGTGTGTTAACCTTGGTCCTTAGACTTGATGATGGACACAATATTCTTTTTCTTCGATGTCGGCTCAAGTAATTGTATAGATTACTTAACTAGTAATCTATAGTGTAGGGCAATACTTAACTATAGTGTAGTTAATTGCCCTACAATATTCTTTGATTGTATAGATTTGGAGGGTTTAGACCACAAAACCAGCCCTCCGCACCGAGAAAAACTATAGTGTAGGGCAATACTTAACTAGTTTTCCTTCCATCACAAGCATGAGTTCTCCTAGCTTTCACCTCCTTTTCATTCAAATCAAGCCAAATAACTTTCAACCCCATACTAAATCTTACTGTGATTATAACTCTAATCTCAAGATAAAAAGAAAAAAAGAAAAAGAAATAATATAGTGTTATTTGAGTTTGGACGGCTGAAATTGAAAGGAGGAGGGATTGGAATTTAGAAGATGGGGGATTGAGGGAGGACTGGACGAGAAGAAGAAAAGCAGGTGATTGTTTTATGATAAGAGAAACTAGACATGAAAATGCTGGATTGGATTAAGCTTTTTGGGCTGGGCCAAACATGGGCCTGAGCCTGTGATTATTATTTTTTTTCATTTTCAAGAAATGGGGCCTCTGCCTTTCTTTTATTCGAAGATAATCAGGGAATGCCCTGTGCGAAGATGAAAGGCATAAAGGTCGAGAAAGATCGATCCAAATCTTTTGGTGACCCTACTGGGATAGGAATTTGGGATACTTTGGTGCCATGCAGTCGTGCCTTCGTTTTCCACTTGTACTTTTCTTCGCCGAGAAGGCAACGATCAAATTCGAGAGTTCATGGCAACATTGAATACATCGTACCAGATGCAGCAGAGGTGGAGCAGAGCTCCAGTTTCTCCCGACAGTATTGACGGTACTCGGGACATAATTGCTTGCTAGACGATCCCTTCTCACCACTCATCCGATTTGACATCATATATATATATATATATATATATATATATATATATATATAAAACACTCTTCCTATATCATTTATTTCGATGAATAATGTGTTTTTTGTACCAGAAAATTTAATGTAAATTAAAAAAATAATAACTGTATTCAATAAAGAATATCAAAGATGATATGTTCTAATAAATTATAATAAATTTATTGATTTCAATAAAAACAAATTGAAAAAAAAGCTTATATAAATACATACATATACATATAACGACTTGACATCACTCGCTAAAAAAACCGGTGTATGATAATAAAACTGTTAAGCTAACATTCAAGAAGATTGAGTTGATGGTTTTCTAAATCTTATATACATCTTGATGCACTCTCTCTAAACTCTTATTTTTTAATTATCACATTTTAAATTGATAAATACTTTTTTATTTGCTTGCGTGTTTAAAATTACAAGTTATTAGGTAAGAAACAAATTGTAGTTTTACCTTGTATATCCTTTTTTTATTTCTAGCACTCTATCTTTTAATATGATATTTTTATCATGATTTTAAACCTAATTTTATTTAATTAGCCTACGAGGAGATATAATTAAAAGTAATTTGTTTTTTTTTTAAAAAAAAAAAAAGTAGATGTTTTACCGATCATGTGAGCACTAAAGCACCATTAAAATTTTCAAGTCTTCAACATGTACAAGGTAAGCATATAAAAAATAAAAAAAATAAAAGAGTATAAAATCCATTGAAAACAGTTTGACGTCAAGTGATAGCTATCCTTAAAACTGGGCAAGTGACAGCTGTTACATCATTAAGCCAACCTTTGACTTAGAGCAATAGCATCATTACATTGTGAGCAACAATCTTCCATTTTTCTTTTATGGGATAGCCATTGCTGGAGTCCAGTGGTTGGTGGTTTGGAAGATATAATCTATTCGTCATTTGCTTTACTTTTACGTGTAATTATCCCAAACATTTTGTTTGGGTAATAATAAATATTAAGCTATTTGACCCTTATTTCACGACAGGTAGTTTAATCATTTTTTATTAGCATATATAAATAGGTTCTTATCATGTATTTTATACATTAAGAGAATTTAAAGATGAGTTCAAGAAATTCATGCCTATTATTATTATGCAATAAAAAATATATTACTAAGCTTAATCTTTGCTTAGTCAAATATGTGATTTAAGTCAACTATTTAATTTGATTCAATAATTTTTTTTATCTAAAATATACATTTATAAAATTAAAAACCAATACAGTTTTAGAATGATTGGAATAAAAATCAAATCCAAACAACCTACCATGTCTAATTGATAATCAATTAAGTATTAAATGATGCAATTGCAAGGGGGGAAATACAAGAAAAGATAAAAAAAAAATTACAATTGTAATGGAAAATAAAACTTAATCTCCCAAGCTAGGAAGTCCCAAGGATCATGGGTCTCCTAAAAAAAGTATAAAAATAGACTCAACACCTTATAGAACATGTTTATAACCTTTATCAACTCAAGAATTATCTTTAAAACCTACAATTAACCTGAAATTGAAAGTCTTTTTGGGCTTATACTCATAATTTCAAGCAACTTCAATGGGGACACAACACCTTGTATAAACTAACACACAAATCACTCATTTTAGCGGCTGAAATGATTCTAAATCTAGATGTTTCTTCTAAGTGCCCGTTTGGTAACACGGTGCAATCTGCGTTTCAAGGAAAACACAGTTTGCACCTGTTTGGTAACCCATAAACCGCAGTTTATACTGCCATGGGACCCATTGAAACCATAGTTTACATGACGCATGATTTTGTAGCTTTTCCTGCGATTGCCTCTTTTTTTTTGCATGTGTTTCCTGCGATTACCTGCTTTTTTGCCAACATGAGTGCACAAAATCCTTCGACATTCTCATCCACAATGGTCAACAAAAAAATAACCGTTGGAATTTAATTACAAATCAACACTCGTTCTCCTTCACACACCACCACAAGCACAGAAAAACAAAACTCAAAAATCCCCAACCTGTCAAAAAAATAAGCTCACAAACCTGCCTAAAAAATGAGATTGAAGAAGTCATTCTGGAGAGAGAGAGGGGGGGGGACGGGAGGAGTATTTTGAGAGAGAGGAGGGGGGGCTTGCTGGAAAGAGAGGGGGGAAGGGGGCGGCAGGGGAGTGGTTGGTTATGGGGGGGGGGTATTTTGAGAGGGGGCTGTTAGAGAGGGTTAGGGTTATGGAGAGAGTGGGGAGTGAATAACATTATTTATTATATTTTATTAATATTAAAATAATCTAAAAATCTTAAAACTTATTTAAAATATAAATAAATATAAATAATTATATTTTATTGTTATGATTATTAATCTAAAATATTTTAAAAAACAATATATATATATATATATATATATATATATGTTTTTTAAAGTAATTTCATAAGTTGACAGCAATATGAAAAACATGTTAACCAAACACACGAAACTATTTTTTATCAATCTCAAACTCACTTACAGTTTTAACCAAACACTTCAAAACTTATTTTGAACTGCAACTAAAGTGCTTTTCATGAAACTGCTTTTTTTTAAAACATCAACCACAAAAGCAAAAACAATACCAAACACACCTTTAATCACTGTAATGCAACCACTCTTTCTCTTTTCTCTCAAACTAGGAACAAAAAAAAGAAACTAAAGTTTGGGATCATAATCGAACTTCATAAGTTGTTAACGAGTTAAATTTTATAATATGAAAAGTTGAATAACTAAAGTGTATGTTTAGCCACAACTTTAGAAAAAAAAACATTTATTTTTTCTACGGGTTTTATTTAATCCCTTATCTTTGAATATTTCATTTCTTTAATAAATGTGTTTTAATTAGGATCCATTTTGGCCTATAAGAATGGAAAAGAAAACAAGAAGAGGGACAAAGAAAAATCATTGTGGCAATCCATAGTGATTTGTCTCATGATAATTAGCAGCGTGATAAATAGTATTCCCCACACGGCCTTTAAAGCATTAATTAATTGATGTGTAAGGTTTTGTATTATTAATATCCAAACTTGAACAAAAAACTATTTGAAACTGATTTTATTAAGTTTTGAGTACCATCATGTAGTCATAACTTGAATTCAAATGCTATAATCTATAATTATTTAATACATAATTCGTTTAGTATACATGTAAATTTTTAAATTCTAAAGTTAATTTTTATTCCAAGTTGAGTATGGGTCAAGTATAGCAATATTGATACCCAACCTGAAATCCAACTTTTTGCTTTGGGTTTTACATGAAACCAACCAAAAACCTGTTCGGGTCTAAAACATTCCTAACCATTCATGGCAATTTGGGTTGAATTCAATCAGGTAATATGAAATTATAATCCATAAAAACCAACATGAGAGACACACCAATAATTACAAAAAAATAATAAAATTGTGACCTTAATCATCACCTATATATAACATTAAACAAGTATTATCTACCCTCTCATCCATTATTAAAAATATTAAGAAGACTAGAGCTATTCTTGAGGGCACTAAAATATATTATATTGCAACACATAAATGATGTTTAAGGTCAGAAAAGGGTGCCTATTTGTTGGTAATCGAGAGGGAAAAAACTATCATTCCATTATGAAATTTCTATTAGAAATGATGACTAGTTGGGTTGGTCAAGTTTTTATTTTCCCATACTTGCAAACTTTTAAACTTGAAAGTAATGTGTGATGTCAAGATAAAGTAAATAAATTATGTAAATTAAAAACTAAACATAGTTTTATCCAAAATCAAGTTGACTCCAAGCCTAAATTGGTATGACTTTAAGAAAAATTAGAGCAAGAATTGATTTGATCTTACCTGGTTAAAAAACCAAGTCAACTCAAGATTAAACACAAGTAAAAAAACCTAGGTTGAAAACAAGGTTCTTATGATTATTTTTTGGCCAATCAAGTTAACCTTTTTGACCTGTGACCTCAACGTTGCTCAGTCAAGCTCCAAATTGAGTTTTAAAACTATTATAATAAAAAATGACCTGGATCAATCTAGATTAATCATTTTGATTCGTGACTTAACTCTTGTCATAAATTGACCCCCATATTGAGTTTAAAAACTATTATAATAACTTTAATTATTGTATTTACTTGGATCAGCCCGTGTTAAATCTTTTTAAAGATGACCCAAAATTGACCCATTAGTTGGGTTATTAAGTTATTATTATAATAACTTTAACTTTACATTGACTTGGGTCAACTCAAGTTGACTTTTTTGATCTATAACTCAAGCTTTGCATTGGGTTGAACCCGAAACCAGGTTTAAAAACCATGATAACTGTAAAGACCTAACATTTCAAAATAAACAAACAAATAAAATATGGTGGTGGCTTTGATAAAACAAGTTAGGATGAAATATAATTTTATGTCTATGTTAAAACAAGGGAGTAAATATAAAACAAAAATATAATACTAAATAATTATCATTATAAAAATTAGTAAAATGAATGGTTACCTAAGGGAGGGCTCGACTATAATACACATTAAGGAAAAAATGAGTTACTTTTAAAGTATTTTCTGGGGGGGGCTAATCGTGAAGGAGGGAGAGAAGGTTTAAGTGAAGATAAAAATGCTATAAACGTGCAAGTGAATGTTCGATGCATGAAAATAGTTTAAAACTTTTCTTAAATTGTTTCATGGGTTTGATAGAAATGTGATGTTTGGCAGTGTTTGTTAGACTCTGCTTTTTTTTTTTTTTTTTAATTATTATTTATATCATTTTAATATAATTGTGTTTAAAAAAATACAAGGGGGTAGGGAAACTTTTCTTGAAATTGAGTTTATAAGTTAGATAAAATGCAGTTTTGGATTTGCAACCACATGCTTAGCCCCGTTTGTATTTGAAGAAGAAGATCGTTTCAAGGATTATTTTAAATTAAAAAATAATGTGTTTAGATCATTTTTATATAGTAATATAAAAAAATTAAAAAATATATTATTTTAATACATTTTTAATTTCAAAACAACTTCAATCTCATCAGTTACTTTTACTCCACTCCACAGTGAATACAAGATAAATCACATTAATATAACTCCTTACCACCAGCAATGGAGGTTAAAGTTGAGATTATTGGTTGATACCAGCTGTGGATCTGGATACCTGAGGAGGTTCCCTCCCATCTCTCCTCCCTTACCTCACGTGTCCCATCAACTTTTTTTCTCTGATGAGATTCCACCATGTTCTTTAATTTCTCTTCATTTTTATTTTTATTTGTTAACTTTTCCCCATCAACTGATACTCTCTTCTGCTATATAAACTCCATCCTCCCTTTGCTTCAAGTCCCCTTCTCCCTTCCTCTCTCTCTTACAATTCTTCTGTGCTGGGCTTGGGGTTTTAAGGCTGTTTTAAGCATCAAGTGGCAATTTTTTTCTTTTGGGTTTCTAGTGGGGGTTTTAAAATTCTTATCTTGATGATAAATATTCTGTTCTTGATGTCTGAGATTCATGTCTCCAATTCTCAGTGAAATCTTCATTACTGGGTGCATGATAAATTCTACCTTCAGGCGCAGGACCCATTTAGTTCAATCATTCTCAGTTGTTTTCCTTTACTGGCTGTATTATGTTTCATGATTTTTGCTCAAAATCTGATCTTTAGACTATAATATATATTAAATAATACATAAATACTATTACTACTATTATCTGCCTTACTTTTGAGTTGGTTGCTATTTGGGTCCTGCCATAACTCTCTCTGTTGCTGTTCTTGTTTGAAAGTTGCAAACCTGTTTCGTGGGTCTCTCATGGCTTCCTCTAGTGGGACATCTTCAGGATCACCTTTGATTCAAAACTCAGGTTCTGAGGAGGATTTGCAGGCATTGATGGATCAGAGGAAGAGAAAGAGAATGATATCTAATCGTGAATCGGCGAGGAGGTCTAGGATGAGAAAACAGAAGCATTTGGATGATCTAACGGCTCAAGTGTCTCAATTGAGGAAGGAGAATCACCAGATTATTACAGGCATCAATATCACCACTCAGCGTTATCTGAATGTTGAGGCTGATAATTCAATCCTAAGAGTTCAAATAAGCGAGCTCAGCAAAAGATTGGAGTCTTTGAATGACATCATCGGTTTCTTGAACTCAAACAATGGTGTTTTCGGAGATTCAAGCACCTTCAATGAACCAGCTCCTGACAGCTTCTTGAACCCATGGAGCATGCCCTACCTGAATCAGCCTATAATGGCCTCTGCAGAGATGTTTCATTACTGATCCAGGCTTGAACTTCAGAGCAGAAAAGAGATAGAGAGATCTGTTTAGTAATAATCAAGATTAAGAAATTATTATCACTTAAGAGATGCTAAGAAATAAGGCATCGCAGGTAGAAGGAAAGGGGTGTAAGAAAGAACAGAAGGGTTTAATGAGTTATGCAGTTTGATGTACTAAGATTTTGCTATGATCATAAATGTAATGGTGCTTTTAATGAGTTCTGCTTCTTCTTTTTCCAAGTTGTGTGGATGGGATGGCCTTTACACAGTGACGGCATCAGTTCTTTGTTCCTCGCATCGATTTTTCTATCTGTAAAGCCATTTATAAAAATTGAAATAATCGAGTGCAGACAAAAAACTAGTTTATAAAAACTAAGCAGCAGTCTCCACCTTGGAGTGCATTTTGTTCTCTTTTTTCTTTTCTTCTTTTTTATTTGAAGTTTGAGCTGTGCATTTTGACTATAATATCATTTTGATATATTTTTGAATGAAAAATACTTTAAAAAACTTTTTTTAAATTGACTTTAATGGATTGACTCGGGTTGTTTTTAATATTTTTTTAATTGACTTTTTTTAATCTCATGATTCAACATTGAATTGATCAGTGATTGAAATTCATAAGTTATTTCAATTTGCTTTTTTATGAGGTTATTTTAGTGTGATGACCTTAATCATGAGTTTGGTGATTTGATTTGTGTTGTTATTTATTTTTTAATTGATTTTTTATTTTATCATTTAATATTAAATTTGATTGAGTATTGAAATTTATAATTTGTTTTGATTTGCTTTCCATGAAATTATCTCGATGTTATGGCCCAATTTGTAGGTTTGATAGTTTAACTCAAGTTGTCTTTTTAAGTTAGTTTTTTAATTGATTTTTATTTCTCAATTTCATTCTTCAACGTTGAATTTATTGAGAATTAAGCTTTATAATTTATTTTGATCTGTTTTTTATGAGGTTATTATAATCCTATAAATCAGGTTGCAGATCTGACATGTTAACCTGGGGTGACTTTAGTCAATTTAATAGATTGTTATCTTAATATTTAAAAATAATATCATTTTAAAAATCTTCTTAGTCAAATTTACAAGTTGTAAGAGTTGCTTTTAGGCCTGCAAAGTCAATCGGGCTATATCAAATTAAACGTTACATTTCCACTACACAAATACTGAAAAAATTTAAATATTTTTTATATAAAATAAAAGATTTGACTTGACTCACAATTATAGCGCACGTAAAAAATTGAGTTAACCCCTAAAATCTCATTTGTTGTTTGAGATTATGTTAGATTTTGTGGTTGGAGATGAAAAGAAAGTACTTTTAGTGGTTTGTTGGATTAAAGTACGTGTTTAGCTATAAATGTGGTTGAAATTGTTGTTAAGTGAAAGCAATTCAAGTATTTGGTTAAAATTCTTTATTCTTATGAAATGACTAAAAAGGATGTACTATTTAGCATGCCAATAAACTATTATTTTGCATTAGATTATTAATGCATTATAAAAAAAAATGTTGACTTCGATCTCCTATTTTTATTGCTCCATCAAACTATTTGTAATCTCGTCACATACATAATTCATTCGAGAATGCCTCTGCTTTCCTTTCCTTTGTGAACATGGAATGTCATCATTTAAAAAATCAACAGGAATAAAATTGAGATTGCGATCATATTATGCAAATTCCACATCTTCGGGCAACTTTTTACTTAAGTAATTATGAAATATCATTAATGTCACTACACTTTAAACCTGCATTTTGTATGAAAACACATGCATGCTTTGTAAAATTCTCTATCTCTCATCCACACTCCAAATACGGACGCTGAAAATCTTGTAAATTGACATGTCGTACCTTTATATGGAACTAAATACTCATACTTATCTGAGTATCCAGAATCAACTAAATAATAATTTTCTGTAATAACAAGGAATCATTTAAAATTAATTTCACATTGATTAGATTAACTATAATTAATGTTAAAAATGCCATTTAATTTTTGTCATGTAATTACAAAATGATGGTGTTGGAAATTTGATATTGATTAGCTAGGACTGTGTTTGTAATTGTGCCTTGAGCATTATGAATCGAGAATACCAATGTTGGGTAAAGTATATGTATACTGCTAGCATGCAAATAAGAGAATTAAAGATGACGGTTCTAATAACAAGGCAACATTCCATTCCCCCCCTCTAATGTCTCCAAATAGAGAGTAACAAATCAATTTTCTTCCCCATATTTGAGTCTCCAATTAACATCAAATCTACCTAAAAAAAGAAAACAACACACTAAGCCTAAAAGACATATTAACTAATAATGGTTGCCTTTCAAAATAGTCCCCAGTAGACATTGTATAATGACAGAAGACTTGTGATCTGCATAAACAGGTCTCGAGTCCAAGTCATGACATGTATCTCTTATAAAAATAAAAAATAGTCAGAGTTTTACTCGTTCATCTAGGCCAATATAATATGTTTTCTAGGGATGTATTTCCTTGCATAAGAAAACAAAATAATCTCTATTAGACATTGCATGATGATAGAAAACTTGTGATCTGCATAGTAGATCTTAAATTCGAGTCAGATAATATATCTCTTGTAAGAATTAAAAACAACTAGTATTTTACTCATTCATTTAAAATAATCAAATATATTTTTCTAGAAATACGTTTCCTCCCATAAAAAACAAAAACAAAAAAGTTACCTTCCAATACCTGCTATTGTAGAGTTGCAGAGATGAGTGTTTTGTAAAGTAATCACAGTTTCGATCAATCCTAGTTTTTCTTAGATCCACATGTGCTATTAGCAGAAAGGTTGCTAGCCTAGCGTGTGCGCAGATTCCATGTGTTTTTTTTTTGTCTCTAGGTTACTCTTTTCTGTGTTCCTGTCTTAGTAAATAGAAAAATAATCTACGAGGAAAAATCAAACAACAAGGTTTATATTACGAAGACAACTTGAACAAATACTGCCAAACAACCTAGGTTTATGATTATGCACAGACTTTGGTATTAAGAGGGTGTTTAACATGGTTTTTTAAAAATATTTTTGAAATAATTTGATTTTTTTATTTTAAATAAAAATAAATTATATTTTAAATTATTTTCATGTACTGATATTAAAAATTAATTTTTTTAAATATAAAAAATATATTATTTTAATACATTTATTAACAAAAAGCCTCAAGTAAAAAATCAAGGTGAGAGACATTTTTCTTAAATGCACGGGTTAAAATTTTGATGATTTATTTAAAATACGAGAGATTAAGAGGGTGTTTCAAAAATATTTTTGAAAAGAGTTGAATTTTTTTTTACTTTAAATTTTTTTAATATTTTTGGATCGTTTTAATATATTAATGTCAAAAATAATTATTAATAAAATAAAAATATATTATTTTAATATATTTTTAAATAAAAAATATTTTCAAAAACAATATTAACCATCCTACATCTGAAAAGTTAATGCCCCAGAAGCATTGTAATATATGCTAGCTTTTATAGGCTTGCATAAAGAAAAAAAGCGGATGCTGATGTCGCAAGAGTTAGTGGGAAAGGTAAAAAACAAAATGCATTGTAATATTTTTATTTTTTATTTTTTATTTTTTGTGGTGAGGAAAGAGCCGGTAGGGAACAGAGCAAATGGGCTCCAACGTGGTTTTGCTGGGAAATTGAGACTGTGGTTTTCTCAAGATTCCCAATGACACCTTTTCACTTGCATCTTTAAACAAAGATTTTGAAGGGATTTATTTTAATAGGTTCGGGTCACATCGACACAGAGCATCGCGGGGGGACAGATGTTGTCATCAACCATACCTTAGTCTCAATCATGGTTCCGTAAGCATCACAGCTACTTTGATTCATTCTCTTTACCTAATGACTTTCTTCTGTAGCATTAACATTAAGGTATCAAATGGGGCGTTACGTGTTAGTTAATAAAAGGTTTGAGCTATGTATTGTAAATTTTGAATTTAAATATAAAACAATTAGAGTGTTTTATTAGTTTTTCTAGGCCTCCAAAACATGTTTAGAAAATAAAATTTTCTCCCATCTAAAAAAAATTAAAAAAAAATTAAATCCGCCATCACTTAAAAAAAAGCATCAAGGAAATCGAGAAGTTATTGTCTTTTTTTAATTGGTAAATGCAATGTGGAAATTAAAGTGATATACAAAATTGAATGCTAGATAAAATTAGTCAACATCTTCCGAGCATCTGCTTGCTGATGAATTGGGGGTGTTTGGGAGGGCTTTTTAAAAGTGTTTTTGAAAAAAATTGAGTTTTTTTTTAAAGTTTAAATTAATAAAATTTGGTGTTTTTAAATCATTTCGATGTGCTGATGTCAAAAATAATTTTTAAAAAATAAATAAAAAAATATAATTTTAATGTATTTTTGAACAAAAAACACTTTAAAAAACAACCGCAACCACACTCCCAAACAGGCACGAAAAAGCTACCCAACTTTGGAGTGGTGGAATTCTTTCTTAAAGCATCCGAGAAAAATTAACAGAGTTCGATGGCCTCCATAGAATTATTTACTCCTAACAAGAAATATTGTTAATTTCTTGTTTTGAGGATATTTGAGAGTATAACATCGATTATTTTTTATTTTTAATTTAAAAAAAACATAAAAAATATTATTTTCTGCAAATCTCTTATTAAAGTTCGATCCTTATGACATCATATATATATATATATATATATATATATATATACTAGACAATGCCACCGCGCTTCACCGCGGGCGGCACAATATTTTTTTCAATGTAAAAAATATTAATTGTGTGTATTTTTTATTATAATATAAATTTAGCTAAAATAATAAATATGTGTAGAATTCATGTCAAGTGCAAGTTTTTTATAAAATATATGAATTTAAAATCGATATAAATTTATCTGTTTAGTAGTTTCAAATGAAATAACAAGCATAAATTTATCATCATTATTAAAAAAGCAAGAAAACTCGGATATCTGAATTATTAAGTTCACTGTATTAAGATTAGTTCATTTAATAATTCAATTTAAATTAAACAAAAATAAAATATAAATTGTGAAAATACATATAATAATCAAATAAAAAAAATAAGTTGTTCATTTTCTATCAAAAAAAGACGAAAACATAGATTGAAAATTCATCTTGACGTTATTGCCATTATCATTGCTATTAAAGCTAAAATTATTACTAACATTACTGCCAAAACAATTAAAATAATTAAATTTCCATGAAAAATAAAAAAAAAGCAAAAGATTTTTATAAAAATAAAATAAAAAAACAATAACTAAAATTATCATTATTATTGCATAAATAATAAAATCATAAAAATCATATAATCTAAAGAACAAATAAAGAAACAGAAAAAAAAACGAATAAAGGGAAAAATAGAGTAATATTACTTTTAAAATGATCACCGATATAAATTAAAATTTCAGGAAAATCTTTAAAAAAAATCAAAAGATTTTTATAAAAAAACTAATCACTAAAATTATCATTATTATTGGTTCGGAGATTAGTGAACAAAAAAACGTATAAGGAAAAAAAAATAAAAAATAATAATAAATTGATTCGGAGATTAGTCATGGTGTGTCCACGCTGGCCTGGACACCCCGATTATCAAAAAACAGATTTGATCCGAGAAGTAGTGGTGGTGCACTTGAGCTGACCCGGAGATCGTGGTTATAAAAAAAAATATAAGTGAAAAAAAATATATAAGTGAAAAAAGAGTTTAAGCTGGCTGAGAGACCATGGTTACAAAAAAATGTATAAGCGAAAGAAAACAAAAAAAAATGGATAAGCGTGAAAGCACTGTAGCAATCCATATTGTTTTTAAAAAAAATCGGCCCAAGAATTAGTCGTGGTGTGCTTAAGCTGGTCGGAGATCCCGGTTATAAAAAAAATGTATAAGTGAATAAAAAAAATTATAAAAAAAGAAAAAAAATGTACCAGCAAGAAAGCATTTTAGAAAAAAAATGTGGGTCCGGCGATTGTCGTGGTATGCATAAGTTGGTCTGGACACCCTGGTTATCAAAAAAATTTGGATATGGATATTAATCGTGGTGCATTTAAGCGAGCTCGGACACCCCGATTATTAAAAAACAAAAAACCAAAAAAATATATAAGTAGAAAAAAAAATGTAATAAGAAAAAAAAAATGTAATAAGAAAAAAAAAATAATAATAAGTAAAAAATACAAAAAAAAGACAAAAAAAGAAGAAGCAAAAAACGGAGGAAAAAAAGAAGAAAAAGAATAATTAGGAAAAAAAAAAGCAAAATAAAAAAAGAAGAAACGAAAAAAAAAAAGAAACGACAAAAAAGCAGAAAAAAGAGAAAAACAACGTAAGTAGAAAAAAAAAGAGTAAAAAAAGCAAAAAAAAAAAAACCTACTATTGCAATCCACAGTGCACTGTGTCTGTGTGCACAGTGCACTGGTGCATAGGGGTGAGCAAACCGAACCGAATAACCGATTTAACCGAGAAAACTAAAAAAAAAACCCCGAAAAAACCGTACCGAAAAAACAAACCGGTTAAACCGATTGCAAAATTATAAAAAACCATCCGGTTCGGTTCGGTATTAGTTTTGTACGGACAAAACCGATTGAACCAAACTGAATCGGTTCGGTTCAGTTTACTCACCCTACTATAAATACAAACTTAAGAAACCCTAAACTTTAGTTACTTTACCGTTCCGCCTCTCGCCTCTCGCCTCTCTCCTCTCGCCTTCCTCTGCCCCTCGGTTCCTAAATTTACTAAACCGTAAATTTTCTAACACAAGCAGCCTCTCGCCTCTCGCCTACCTTTGCCTCTCGATTCTTAAATTTACTAAACCCTAAATTTTATAACACAAGCAGCCTCTCGCCTCTCGTCATCACAGGGGTGGACTTAAATCACCTTGGTCGCGTAGGAGAAGAAAACACGAAGTGGGGTATGTTGCTGTCTCTGCTGTGACTGATGTTTTTTTTATTGTTTTGTTTAGTTATTCATCAGGTCTCATGCTGTTTTTTATGTTCCTTATGCTAATTTCTTACTGCTGATGGGGTGTTATCTTTTCTTAAACTCTAATGCAGGGTATCGATCCAAGTCTTAGACCAGAGGTTTGGCCATTTCTCCTTGGAATGTAAGTTATTGTTTATATGCCTTTTTACATTTGATTTTCTTAGCATCTAAATGCCACAGATACTTGGTTGAGTGAGGTTTCTTATCTGCTTAATTTTTCCTTCTGCTGCTGGTTTATATATAATTACGCAAGATAACAGCTTTTCATCAGTATATTCTGTCATTAAATTTGTGCTGTCACAGAGTGCTCTATCTGTAAATTTGGAAAAATCATTAATGGTAGGCTAGGAACAATGTAATTGTTGGCAACATAGTTGCTAAATGCAAACATTCTCATGTGAAAGGTCTTAACATTTATAATTTTCCTATTTGGAACATGCACGTCCAATTTATGCTACTGTTTTTCTGATGTCCGTCCTAGGAAGCTTTTTCTTATTGTTTGTGCTCATTTGTTGTGAGGATGCATTAGCACTGCTCTTATATTATGGACTAGACCATGCTGCAAATATAGTGTAAATTTATTATGCATATATGCTGCGAATAAATTGTGGAATTATTATGAATATATGCTGCGAATATATTGTGAAATTATTATGAATATATGCTGCGAATATATTGTGGATTTATTATGAATATATGCTGCGAATATATTGTGCATTCTTAAAATATATATTATTAACATGTTTTGATCTTTTTCATTTGTTAATTACAGATGCAAAACCAAAATGTTTCATCCATCGACACTACCCCAACATCAATATTTAATGCCCTCGCTTCAAACACTCAAACTACATCAGCCACTGCAAGATCTGTCACAAATGATAGAGGTAAACAACCTGAAGTCCTTACATTGAGAAAAAGAAATGTTGATGATAGAAAAAAATCACAAATTTGCGATCATTTTACAAAACTAGATTGTGATTCTAATAAACCTAGAGCTGCATGTAATTATTGTAGAAGGGATTATGCATGTCATACTATTTTGAATGGAACAAGTAATATGTGGAGTCATTTGAAAGTATGCAAAAAATTCCCTTTTGTGGTTGATAAGAAGCAAAAACTTTTGGTATTAGAACCTAAGAAAGAGATTGATGAATCAGAAGACAAAAATATGGGCACTCTAAAGGCAATAGGTTATAATCATGAAGAATGTAGATTAGCACTAGCACAAATGATTATAATTGATGAGTTGCCTTTAATTTTATGGAGGGAAGGGGATTTAAATCATTTTTGAGGACAATACAACCTAGATTTGATAGTCTTTCTCGTTTTACTGTTATGAAAGATTGTTTGAAAATTTATGTTGACGAGAAGGAAAATTTGAAGATAGCACTTAGGGGTCAACGATTATGTTTGACAACAGATACATGGACATCAATCCAAAACATTAATTATATGTCCTTAACGGCTCATTGGATTGATAGTGAGTGGAAATTGCATAAAAGAATTCTCAATTTTTGTCAAGTTTCAAATCATACTGGTGAGGTAATTGGTCAAGTGATTGAGAATTGTTTGTTAGAGTGGGGGATTGATAAACTTTTTACTGTTACAGTAGACAATGCAAGCTCTAATAATGTGACTATTTCTTATTTGAAGAATGTGATGATAGATTGGCCATTTAATATATTGTCAAATGATCATTTGCATGTAAGATGTTGTGCACATATTGTAAATCTTATTGTGGGTGATGGCTTGAAAGAGATTCATGCGTCAGTTGTTAAGATTAGAAATGCAATAAGGTTTGTGAGATCTTCACCTGCGAGGCAGCTTGCATTTAAAAAATGTGCAGAAAAATTGCATATAAAATGTAAAAAGGCATTATGTTTGGATGTTGCAACTCGATGGAATTCAACTTATCTTATGTTGGATGCTGCTGAAAAATTTGAAAAGGTGTTTGTAAGGTTAGGTGAGAGTGAACCTAGGTATATGGGTTATTTTTCGGAGGTTGATCTAAAAGGGAATAAAAAAAATATAGGGCCACCTGGTTCGGAGGATTGGGAAAATGGTAGAATTTTGGTCAAGTTTTTAAAGATCTTTTACACAGTTACATTAAAGTTTTCTGGCTCATTACATGTGACATCAAATTCTTTCTTCAATGAATTTGTTGAAATTGTGTAAAAGTAGAGATGATGTTTTAAGTGGAATGGCAATGAAAATGATGTTGAAGTTTGAGAAGTATTGGGGTTATGATGCAAATCAGAATTTCATATTGTATGTGGCCAATGTTTTAGATCCACGCTTTAAGTTGAAATATGTTAAATTTTGTTTTGGTGAGTTGTATGATTATCACAAAGCACAAGATTTAACAACAAAGGTGAAAGCTCATTTAGTAAGACTATATGAGTTTTATTTAAGAGTTGATGAAGTGGAGGATGTTAATAAACATTTTCATGATGTTAATGATATGGATTGCAATGATACAGAGTTAAATGTTAATACTTTTGCTCGATTCAAAAGACATTTACAAGAGGAAGATAGTGTAGAAAATAAAAATGAAGTGGAGAGGTATTTGAATGATGGTTGTGAGGATCCTGATGATGATAAATTAGATATTTTAGGTTGGTGGAAGGGTAATGGTTCAAAATATAAAATACTTTCGAAGGTTGCACAACATGTTTTAGCTATTCCTATATCCATAGTGGCTTCTGAATCATCTTTTAGCACAGGCGGTCGTATACTCGACCAATTCCGAAGTTCTTTATCTCCAGCGACTGTTCAAGCACTTGTTTGTTGTCAAAATTGGTTACATCATGAATCAATACCGATCGACATTACAACCTTGATGAATGATTATGAAAAATATGAAAAACTTGAATCAGGTTATTTTTCTTATCCATTTGCATTTTTATTTTATTAAATAATAATCAACTTATTTGCAATCTAACATTTCTATTATTTTTTTTTGTAGATTTTGGTGGAAAGTTAAATCTAGCGACGGATGATAATTAGTTCAAAACCGACTGTATTTCTTGAAGTTTTTTATGTTAATGTTGCTTGTTTTTTTTGAAGCCCTTTGAAGGCATTTTCTGTAATTTAAATTTAAATTTGTTCACTTGCGTAGTTTTAATTATTTCTCATCATGCTAAATTACACAAAACAAAAGTATTAGAAAGGTTAAAAAAAACTAAATAAATACTATATTAACAATTTAATACATTAATATTTGTATTTGTTTCAAAAAAATTAAAAATACTTTGGGTTCTGGTATGAAAATAGTTTTTCAAGCCCATCAGAAAATTTATTAGAAAACCCATCAAAAAGCCCATCAGAAGGCCCATAAGATGGCCCAAAAACCAAATTCGGTTTTATGATTTTTTTAACCAAAAAAACCGGACTGAACCGAACCGAAAGTGGTCGATTTTGAATACTTTCGGTTCGGTTTCGGTTTGAATTTAAAAAAAAATCGGTTTGGTTACTTTTTTGACAAAAAACCGGACCGAACCGAAAATGCTTACCGTTACATATTGCATAGTGTTTTTAACTGAATAAATATATCTTTAAATTCACTCTTCTTGCTTTACATAATGGATAGTATTATGTATAGAATTCATATAATAGTCACTTGTAAAGATAATAAAAACCAATAGGCATTGTTTCCATTTTACGTAAAAAAAATTAGATGGCAGAGAAAAAAAAATTAATTACTTCCATAAAAAATAGCATTAGTTACTTTGTGGATCAATTTTAAAAAATAAAATAAAAACATAAAAAAGAAAGTCAAGTTGGTTACTAGAATACCTCCTATCTAAGTTCAAAAATAGTTTTTTATTCTCTCACCTCTTGCTTCTCTTTAAATCGTATATTATCTCTGTTTATGAAATAAATTGATTATTTTTAGAGTAATATAATTTTATTTTTTTAAGCTAAGAAAACAACAAGTATGTTCTCCTTTTGAAGTAAGCAAACCAACTTGATGAGACCACTGAACTGGATATTTAATGATGTAATTCTAAGAAAGCTACAAGTTTGAATTCAATTTAAAAAAAATACTAAACAAATTATTTTTTATTTTTTATTTTTTTTTGATATTATTATATTAAAATGATCTAAAACTACTAAAAATAAATTTGAAACAAAATACAAAATAAAATTTTAAATTTTTACAAAAAAATATCTTTTAAAAATCAGTGCCGATCAATATTAAATCAGGGCTTCGAGTAAAATTAAAATAAAATAAAATAAAATAAAATAATATATATATTTATACCTACTAAAACCTACCCATCTTCCTTTAATTAAAGATTAGATTAGGAAATTTACCATATTTAATCAATAAATAATTAAGGAATGACACGCAAATTGCTGTGTTACACCGGCTGCTACTTCTCCTCCTTTTTTTGATAGTAACTTCTGGCTGTACAATATAGAAACAAGAAAAAATGAAAAAAAAAGAGTCGGTGATAAACAAATAAATTATAGCAGCTAGGGTTATTATAATTAAACCCGCCATGGAAAAAGAGGGAACAGATATATATGATGAAATCTTCTCTCGTGCCCTTTCACTACAAGAAAAGGGTGCCGTTAGCAACGGAATTTTGCAACGGCAAAATTCCGTTGCTAAATTTGCATCCGGAAATTGATTAGCAACGGCAATGCCGTTGCTAAATGAATTGCAAAAATAAAAAAAAAGAAACAAGTATTGCAACCAATAAGCCGTTGCAAAATGAATTTGCAACGGATTTTCATTTTAATGTGCAACGGATAAGCCGTTGCAATATCCGTTGCAATGGAAATGGAATTGCCGTTGCATTAGCAACAGTTGCAATGGGTAAGCCGTTGCAGTTGCAACGGAGTAGCCGTTGCAGTTGCAACAGCATATCCGTTGCAAATGCAACGAAAATGCCGTTGCAAATGAAAATTTAGCAACGGCTAAACCGTTGCATTTGCAACGGCACATCCGTTGCATTTGCAACGGATTTACCATTGCAAATGCAAATTTAGCAATGGATAAGCCGTTGCATGTGCAACGGATAAGCCGTTGCATTTGCAACGGATAATCCGTTGCAAAGGTGAAACGCACCGTTTTACCCTTTTTAATTGAATATCCACTGTCTTCCTCTTTCCCGGTCATTTACTCACATCAACCAGCTCAATCTCTTGTTCCAGCTCAATCTCTTCTTCTCTTTCCCTTCACAACCGAACACCTTCACTCTCTCAAACCAGAAGACCTTCGCTCTCTCTCTCCCCCTCTCGGTTCAGCAAAATCAGCCATCAACTCCGAACACCACCTCGTCGGAATCCTCCCCTCTGCACCAGAAACCCAGCTGCAACGCCACCGTGCACCTTTGGAACACCACCTCGCCGGCGACGAGCTTCAACCACCCAGCAGTCCCATCACCACCACAACGAAGGTACGGTCACCATTTCAAAATTAAAATTTCTGCTCAGTTTCCTGTTTATTTTCTTAGTTTCTAAATTAGTTTAGGGTTTAGGGAGTTTTGGGGGAGCTTTGTATTAGATTTTCTTGCAATTTTTAAGCATAGCTAGGCACAAATTCCGTTTTGGGGGAGTTTTATGGGGTTTAGGTTTTTATAGTCTATTTGTCATGAATCCGGCACTAACAATTTTATGGGGGGGTTGTAGCATTCTATGACATGAAAATGAAAGTGAAAATATGAGATTATTGTTCTGCTGTGAATAAATGGAGAGGAAGGAGGCATGGGGCTTGTGAGATTACTTTTGGGAAATTTGCAGTTGCGAAATCCTAAGATCATGAAAACGGTAAAACAGATTTTGCTGAAAGATTTCTATTCTAGTTAGCACTAAGGATTTTTAGATACTGGGAAAGTTCCATGTTGTATCCCTGATTTTGATGATGAAGGTCTGCCTCTTGCCTATCCTTTGATTACTTAAATTGATTTAGTGAAAGTGCTACTTAAATTGATTTGGTGAAAATGCTGATGAAAATTTGAGGAACGTGATATTGGGTTTTGGTGACATTTGCAAGGATTATTCTTTTAGTTTGTGGGTGTGAGCTGTCTTTGTTTATTGAATATCCAATGTTGCCCGCTGAAATGTACTTTCCATTTATATACCTTTTAAGTAGTATAGATAAATCGTTATTAACAGAATTGAATGAAGGAAAAGCTAAATGTAAGTAGAGCTGTATCAAGTTGAAAATAATGTTTTTTCCTATTTGAGTATGGCTGCTTTTGCAACCTGTACAAGGTTAAACAATCATTAGTTTTTCTTTACATGCTACAATATGTAATTGCATTTTGGATCACTTAAAGAATGCATATAGGACTTTATGACAATTTATTTTCTTAGGCAGATCACTCTAAGAATTTTCTCTTAATATATAAACCCAAAATTTAATATTCAAAATGATAGCTGATTTCTCTCATAAAAACAACTCGGAAATATCTCCATACATCAAAATTTTAGAAAGAGCTCAATTTCCAACTTTACAGATAATCACCGGGTACTTGCTTAAGACTTGTTCCACCACCAATATCCAACCCATACCTCTTCAGCTACTAGACATTCCAGGGAGCTAAGATTATTTCTTAGTTGATTTTAATTTATTTTTTGTCAGTAATATAACTCAATTGCTGAAAGTACTAACAACATCTCTCTACGCAGGGTTTTTTAAAGGAACATCAAACATCGATCAATATCTTTTGACTTCAAATTGTATCAAATTCGCTTGAAAGGTTAGTGTAATTTGTTGATTATGTCATTTGAGTATGAATATCGATTTAATGCATATTGTTGTGTATGGTTTTGCTGTGTGTGTTTCTCCTATGTGTTTTGGTGTTGTGTGTTTGATGTTTTGTTAAGTATTTGTTGGTTTTTTTGTTTTTTTTGTCTTGGCCATGAATAATCCATAGACTAGAGATATCGATTGAACTCAAGTGATACATAGTTGTCCCCTTTGCGTCGTAATTAATGTAGTATTGAATTGCGTCAAATATTTACATTATGCGTAATACAAAATGTTTCAACATTCTAAAATGTTTCAATGTTATAATGTTTACTAGATTAATATGGATGATCGAGAGTGGATGTATCGTCGTAGCAGAAGTGGTCGTATGAATCCTGAATATATTACGGGTGTTAGAAGATTTATCAATTTTGCATTTTCAATTGAAAGAAATGTATCATTGGGGAAAATTAGATGTCCTTGTATGAAATGCAAAAATCTAAAGTTTCAGAAAGAAGATGATGTTTGTAATCACTTATTGAGAAAAGGGTTTTTACCTTATTATAAAAATTGGATTGTACACGGGGAGCCTTATGACACAGATAATATGGTCGGACCTTCATCAGGAGGGATTAGTCGTGCTGTGAATGATGAGGGAAATGCAAATCCATATAGAAATATGGTTCTAGATGCAATGAGGGATGATGATGCATACTATAATGATAGGGATTGGAGTACTGTTGTGATAGAGGAACCTCCGAATGTAGAGGCATCTAAATTTTTTAAGTTGTTGAAAGCTGCAGAGGAACCTTTGTGGGATGGGTGTACTAAGCAATCAAAACTATCTGCTTGTGTACAATTGCTTAATATGAAGTCAAATTTAAATTTAACTCAGAATGCCTTCAACAAATTCACTGAATTTGCTAAGAGTTGCATGCCTGATGATGCTAGTTTGGTTTCAAATTTTTATGATGCCAAGAAATTTATGCGGCCTCTTGGACTTGGCTATGACAAATATGATGTGTGTCGTAATAACTGCATGCTATATTATGGGGTTGATGAGATGAAAATAAGGTGTGATTTCTGTGGAAGTTCACGATACAAGCCTAGAAACCCTACTAGTAAAGGCCCTAGCAAGGCGGAGAAGCAACTCCGATACTTTCCATTGGCACCAAGACTTCAGAGACTATTTATGTCTTCACATCATGCCAAGGATATGACATGGCATCATTTTCATAAGTCGGATGATGGAATAATGGTGCACCCATCAGATGGATATGCTTGGAAAGAGTTTAATCGAGTCCATCCGAGCTTCTCGGCAGATCCACGAAATGTTCGATTAGGATTGTGCACTGATGGGTTTTGTCCATTTAATATGGTTTCAAATTCATATTCTTGTTGGCCAGTAATTGTAACTGTGTACAATTTGCCTCCTTGGAAGTGCATGACAAGACCATTTATGTTTTTATCAATGATAATTCCAGGGCCAAAGAATCCTGGAAAAAACCTTGATATTTTTCTAAGACCTTTGATTGATGAATTGAATAAGTTATGGTCTGTAGGTGTCGAAACTTATGATGTATACCATAAAGAAAATTTTCAGTTAAAAGCAGCTTTGATGTGGACCATAAGTGATTTTCCAGCATATGGTATGTTGTCGGGCTGGAGTACACATGGCAAATTATCATGTCCTTATTGTATGGAACACAGTAAGGCATTTCAATTAAAACATGGTGGGAAAAATTCATTCTTTGACTGTCACCGACGATTCCTACCCATTAATCACCCTTACAGATATCAGTCGGATAAGTTTATAAAAGGAGTAATTGAAGAGCTCCCTCCTTTTCCTCGTCGATCTGGTTTAGAAATGTTAGCTGAAGTTTCTAAGTTCACCGAGGGACATGTTGGTAGCTCTTCATATGGTGGGAAAATTCCCGGATTTGGTGTGTATCACAATTGGGTGAAGAAAAGCATTTTTTGGGAGCTTCCATATTGGCACACAAATTTAATTCGTCACAACCTAGATGTCATGCACATAGAAAAAAATTTCTTTGACAATATCTTCTACACGGTAATGGATTGCCCTGATAGAAGCAAGGATAATGTAAAGGCTAGGATGGATATGCAGTTGTATTGTAAAAAGCCAAGCTTACATTTGCAACAAGATGCAAGTGGTCGAGTTTACAAACCGAAAGCCACTTATTATCTCTTCAAGAAAGAACAACAACAAGTGTTGGCATGGATGAAAGAGTTGTCTTTTCCTGATGGCTATGCTTCAAACATATCACGGTGTGTGAAAGAGGCACAATGTAAGGTCTCCGGCATGAAAAGTCATGATTGCCATGTTTTTATGCAAAGACTTCTTCCTGTTGCGTTCCGACCTTACTTGCCTAGACCATTGTGGGAGGCATTAACAGAATTGTCAGTATTTTTTCGGGACATCTGTGCGACTAATTTAAATTTCCAACACTTGGAGTTGATGCAAAGAAATATCATTGAAATAATTTGTAAACTTGAAAGGATTTTCCCTCCATCGTTCTTCGACTCCATGGAACACTTAGCAATACACCTACCTTATGAGGCACAAGTTGGTGGACCCGTTCAATATCGATGGATGTATCCATTTGAACGGTATGTTTTCATACAATGTAATTTTAATTCACTTTAATTGAATAATTTGTTTATTTTTCAAACTAATTAACATAAATAATGTAGGTATATGTTCTATTTGAAGAAGAAAGTCACCAATAAAGCCCAAGTAGAGGGTTCCATATGTGAAGCGTACTTGATAGATGAAATTACAAATTTTGCGTCTTATTATTTTGGTGATGACGTTCAAACAATATGGAATCGAGTTCCACGAAATAACGATGGTGGAGCTAAGAGTGAAGGTGGACAACTTTCTATTTTTTCCTATCCAGGACGAAAATTGTCTAAAAAATATTATAGACGGCAATTATCGCAGGAAGAAATGAAAATTGCGCACAACTATGTCATTTTCAATTGTCAAGAATTGAAACCCTATAGAGAGTAAGTGTGAAATATTTTATTTTGTTTCTGAATTTATAATAACTTCATTTCAACTAACAATTTAAAATTTAGGCAATGTCGCCATGAGCTACATTCACGACAACCACATTTGACCAATATTGAAATTGAAAAACTATGCGAGGTTGAATTTCCAATTTAGTTGAAAAACCATGTAAGTATTTTTCACGATATATTTTGTTAAATTTACTATTTTGTATGAAATAATAATTCATACATTGTTATTGTTATGCTAGGTTGAATACAAATCAACCGGAATTGAGAATCAAATCTTTGCTCTTTCTATGGGTCCGTCAAATTTCGTGAAATGTTATAATGGGTATTATGTCAATGAGTTTAAATTTCATACTCAATTTTATGGTCGCTATAAAAAAACAATGAATAGCGGGGTTTATGTAAAAGGAAGTTGCTACAATGGTAATGAAATTGATTACTATGGAATGCTTGAAGAAGTGATCCGGCTTAAATATTTAGTGAGTAAGTGCAAGGTTTTTATGTTTAAGTGTCATTGATACGATACCAAACGTGGGCTTAAAGTGCATCGTTCAAATGGTTTGGTTGAGATCAAGCATACCTCTAGACTACATGGAAGTGAAGATTTTGTCTTGGCGCAGCAATGTCAACAAGTCTACTATACGTGTCCACCCGATAATAAATCTTCAGAATGGTGGGCAGTTATGAAGACAACAGCTAGAAGTCGTTATAATGTTGAGATGAGTGAATTTATTGAAAACAATGACAATGTGAAAACATTTGATGTTGATCAATCAGATGAAATTTCTCAACCATGTTGTGTGCTTCCTAATATGACACTTGATGAACCAAGTATATTTGTTGACACATCTTATTATGAAGAAGTCAACCAAAATGATTTGCTTACGGTAGAGGGAAATTGGGGAGACGATAATGAAATGGATGAGGAAATTGAGTATGATAATGAAGTCGTTGGTGATGATGATAATGATGATGATGATAATGATGATTTGATTAGAAGTGATGATGATGATGATGATTAGCATTATGCAGGTATATTCAATGCATTTATTTTTATGTGATGATGATGTTGATTACCATGCTGCTTGTATTTCTTATATTTAATTGATATATTAACTTATGATATTTAATATTCTTTTGTTCATATTTCTTATTATTGTCATATTGATTAGTTTTTACCAACAATACTTATTGACGACAATCCAATTGTTGTAGGATGTCTAAACAAGCATCTATATTACAATATTCCAGAAGTGATAGGTCCGCATCCAGAGCGAATAGAACTCCATCTACCGTGGATAAGAACGCATCATCTTCTCACCAACCCGAGCCTGATCAAGTACATGATCATTATGCACACAGAGTTGCAAGTACATTTCCTCATCAAGAGGATCATGTGAGGTTTAATGCACATGAAGCTTTCGGGTTTCAAGATTTGTTAGCAACACAAGGTGTCCCGCGAGATGATACAAACATGTTTAGAGAATTTAATGTTCATCAAGGTTATGCGGGAGGAGTTGGAGATGAAGTTGATGAAGATGGTAGTGATGAGAGAGAATTCGATGAGTCAAGAGAAGGTAGTAACATGCGATGTTCAGAGGATCCGGATTGCCTCCATTCAATCCATGGTTCAAGCTATTCTCGAACCAGTGTAAGCATTAAACGGAAGAGTTTTGACACAGCAATCGATCCAGTGTCGGGAAAAAAAGAACTGAGTTTGTATGGAACATCCGAGTAAGTATAATATTTTTATTACATATTTATCATTTGTGTCATTATTGTTCCGTGAACGTTTGTTACTTTAATTTTTCAGGTTCAATAACGCTTCATGTGGCCGAGAAATTGGAATAATTTTGAGAACTAATTTCAAGGGGCCATGGCACTCTTGGGATAAAGTTGATGCCATGTGTAAAGATGAACTGTTTAAGGAGTTCAAGGTATGTTTTTCTGTTAACTATTTTTGAGGGAGATTTGACAATCATGTTTAACAGTAGTTGAATGATTATTGAGAATGTTTTGCAAATGATTGGCACGAGATACTAGTTTTTTGTTAAATGATGAGGTTGTTTGAGATCTGTGTGTTTATGTTAACATTTATTAATTGTCATATGTATTTGATAGAAAAAATATGCCTTTCCCGAAGAAGATGAAGCAATTGTTCGTAAAATATGGGAAGATAAAGCTCGAACTTCCTTGAACCAACAATTGGCAAGAGCTCGAAATAAAGCTATGTCAATAATAGGTACCACAAATATCATCGATTGCCTGGATAAAGGACCTGTTTGGATCCAAAATGAAGATTGGAATACGATGATCAACGATGTTTGGTCTACCGATAGATTTTGCAAACGATCCAAAACATCAAAACAAAATCGATTGAAGCAAACAGATGGGAAAATAAGTACCCATTCTGGTGGCTCTGTGTCATTTGCATCATATCGAGCTAGTATGGTACGAAATATTGTTGTTCAACACTTGTAATTTAATTTGTTTAATATTTTTGTTGCTTACTTTTTTTTTCATGTTCGTAGCAAGAACAGGCCGGGGGGAAAGAACTTCCCTGGGATGAGGTCTTTTCTGCTTTGCATCAAAAATCAAATGAGACCGGCACATTTGTAGATAACCGGTCTAAAATAGTGGTGGTAAATACTTATATTTTATTTTATATATATATGAAATATCATTCATATTCAAATTAATATATTTTGACATGAACTTGTTTGTTTGCAGGAAAAATATAGAAATGAGATGGTTGCAAGATATGGACCTGATCAGAACAATCATCCCTCATTTGATGGAGCAGCTTGGTGTGAGGCTTCAGGGGGAGTAAGCAAGGGTCGAGTATATGGTGCACCCCGTATGCCTAAATCTAAAGTTGATGTGAGTTCTTCTTCACATATCTACTCAGTAAATTCATCATATCCAAGCACAACAACTACTAGACGGTATGAAGAGCAATTGCAAGAAAATCGTGAAGTTATTAATGATATGAGAAATGAAATGAGAAATGAAATGTCTTCCATTAAAGATTGTCTTAAGCTCTTGGTAGGACATATGGGTCTAAGTATGTTAACACCTATGGCTCCGTCGATGCCATCAATTGTGGCTCCGTTGATGCCATCACCTGTGGCTCCGTTGATGCCATCACCTGTGGCTCCGTCGATGCCATCACCTACAATGGTACCAGGACATCGACCTCGACCTCGACCTCAAATGCCATATAATGGTCCATCTTCCTCTCATCAACAACATCGTAGATCATTTCCGTCTTAAAAACTTTAAAATATTTATTTTTAAGTTTCATGTTTATTTACTTAGTCATGTAAATATAATCGAATCTGTAGTGTATTAAGATTTCATGTTTATTTACTTAGTCATGTATGTAATCGAATCAGTAGTGTATTAAGACTTTTAATTAATCTTTTAAATTTTATTTCCACCATATTAATGTTATTTTCAATACTAATAATATTTCAATATTTGCTAGTTCTTTTAAAAGATTTAGTTGTAATTAATTATAATTAAAATATATTAAAAATAGATTTTAAAAATATAAATATTTAAATAATATTCTGTCGTTGCAATTGCAATTGCAACGGCAATCCCGTTGCAACGGCAACGGACGACCCGTTGCAACGGCAACGGACCCAGCCGTTGCAACGGCAACGGAAATCCCGTTGCATCGGCAACGGACCACCCGTTGCAACGGCAACGGACCAAGCCGTTGTAACGGCAACGGAAAACCCGTTGCATCGGCAACGGACCACCCGTTGCAAAATGTGTATTTGCAACGGGAGAGCTTGCAACGGATTAACCGTTGCAAACAAAATTAGCGGTGACTTGGTTCCAACGGATTGTGTCCGTTGCAAAGTCCGTTGCTAATTAATATTAGCAACGGCTTTCTTTGTGTTTTGCAACGGATCAATACGTTGCAAATCGACCTGTTTTTTAGTAGTGTTTCATTTTTGGATTTGGTTTCATGCTAGAAAAAATAAAAAAAATCTTACGTGCATTAACATGTTTTTTTTATTCTTAACGTCGGTGTTCGGGACAGGTTCCTAGAAGACGTGATGACAAAAAACTTGAGATTTGCACAATATGTCTTAAGTTCGAGTCAAGACGTGCACTTCTTGTAAAAGTCGGTGACAACCGAGGTTTTACTCGTTCACCTGGACCCCACAAAATGTATTTTCCACGGAATGAGGTTTTTCTTGAATCCAAAAAAAAAGTGTTTGAGACAACTTGCGCTCTCCTTAACAAATCTCAGGAGCCCTGAAATTAATATTCATCTAAGCCTCCAATAATCATTATATTAACAACTATATAGCTCGAACAGATAAAGGAGACTAGCATTGTTAGTAATAAAGGAGATGGTGATAGCTAGCATGTGGCCAGCCATGCTATTCTAGCTGTTCTAGGGTTCACAGGCGTTGAAGAAAAGGTATCTGATATCTTGGCGTGCATGGGAAGATTATATGCTTCTGAATGGGATTTGTGTGATTTGAACACACACAGGATTACAATTAAGACAGTGCAGCTGATGTTAATCAAACAACAGAATTTACAGACCAGAACTGTTGTTTCATGTCAAGATCACCCTACCAAAACTTTGAGGAAAAACAATTTGTAGCGTAACTTTTCCGATGCCCCCCACCCTATTCCTTAGCTTTTTAATCAGGGAGTTCTTTTTCTTACTGACTATATACAGTGATCCATTGTATTGATCCCATTGAATAAGCATAACAAAACTAATTCTACCGAAAGATACATCCTGAATTCAAGACTAGAATTTTCGAGGAAATAGCAGCTTTTTTTTGTCTCTCCTTCTTTTGATTTTCCAGGAGATTGTCAGGGATCTTGTGGTGTTCTTTTTAATCTTTCCAACGTTGTAAAAGCAGTATTGCCGAACAAAATGGCCCCACTACTCTAGCTTTACGAACCAGCAGCCATCACACGTGAAAGCCGTGCAACAAAGAAATCAGTAGAACATTTGCAGCGATAATCAGAATTTCTTGATAACCTGTTCGCCTGATTTTCCTGCACTATTTTGCTCACTACCAACGTTAAATTCAAAAGACTTCTTGATGAGAAAAAGAATGTAAAGAGAAGTTTGCTTCCCTGTCTGCGATCGACTCATTGTTATAACATGGCTGTGCCTGGTCCATTATTGTTTGACAGCCAGTGTAAATATATATAGCCATGTAGAGTTTCCATGCTTACATGACAGAGATCCAGGCTAGATGATATTGATGTAAATTCAGATCTTTTTTGGTGCATTTAGAATTATAGATTTTATATTTCTGCGCAAATAAAAAAACTGGGAAAATGAAGTTCTGAAAAATTCAAGCATTTTAAAGATAGATAGAGAGGTAGGCAGAAACTTATTACAGGGACGGCACTCCTCTTTTATATGTCTGGAGCTTGCTGGTGAGAAGGTGCTTGCTAGACAAATCCGATCCAGGCAATCATATTTGATCCATCGTCCAACTCTTCGCCGGTGATTCATCAGTTCATGGGTCAGCAGGGTTCTGATACGGTCCCTATTATTATTATTATTACTACTACTACCACGGGCTGTTTCCTCTATAGAAGCAACAACTTTATAAAAGAACATAGTGCGGTTGACGGCTTTCAACGTCCTTTCTTTTCTGTGGGGTGATATTTTCAGCGTTTTCTTTTCTTTTCCACGAAGTAAGGCGATTCAACTTTGATAAAAGCGCTGAGCTGTAGCTTTAGTAAAGTCCAGGCGGCTTGGAATTTTAATACAAGCAAGGACGGAAGGGAGAAGGGGAGTAAAGCTGCCAATGCATAAAAGTACGAAACAGGCCCATTTGGAATCCTGGCCTGTAGTTAGGAAGGCCCATCTGATTCTAGAAAAAATATAATAAAATATATACGTATTTAAATATTTATATAAAATAAAGTTTACCGATGTCCAGAGTCGGTCTTGTAGTTTCCAGGCCATGCTGCATGAGGGTGGAGGTCGGTGTCGATTAAAGGATGGACCGAAGGGCTCACAAAAATGACAGAACAGGCTTTAATGGCCCATGTGGAATCCTAGCTCAGGTTCACTGTCTGTCTAGGAAAGGGCATAGTGGACCTTGGAGGCCCAAGTTGAATTAAAGAAGGCCCATTGTTCTATAGAAAGGGAAAAGGTCCATTTAGAAATTTACACTGGATTCAGAGATTTGCGATAGAGCGAGACTGTTACGGAGGGCTTTAATTATTTTTTTTATGAACAAAGGCTGCTAGATGCCTCAAGAAGATTAACAGTCTAAATAATGCTATATATTTAATTCTGATTTTTTTAATCCCTTGGACTCTAATTTAATTTGATTTTTATATCAATCTTGGTACTCATTATTTTGATTGTTATTTGTTTTTTATATTTCTTAATTAATTTTTTATTTATCATATTTGTTCCCTGTTATTTTGATCTCTATTTATTTTATTTAATATAATTTATTAAAGTATTTTTTTTCCATTTCCATCCTTGTTTAGCCTTTTAATATGTAACATTTGGTTCATATTTTTTTTGTTTTATTTCAAAGAATTTATGAAATTGGAATGTTTTTTTTTTCAATTTCATGCTCTTTCTACCTTTTTCACCTGTTAGTTTTGGTCCCTATTATTTTAATATACTAGAAAAAATTAATAATTTATTTTTTTATTTATTTTCCACCGAATATCCAAATACTAAAAAATATTTTTAAATTTATTTTTCATGACATTGTCGACTATAAAAAATTATTTCACTTTTAAAAAATCTATTTTCCATGAAAACCATTTGTTTTTAAAAAAACACCTTTCAAAAAACAAATAGCACTTAAAGTTTTCTTAATTGCTTTCCTTTTTCTATTTATGTTTAGATGATATGAGACCAAGATATAAAAATAAAATTAAAATAAATTATGAAACTCAATTCTCAATCAATCCAATGTAGAATGATGCTGTTAATTAAAAAATATAATAAAAAAATAAACACAAAAATCACTAAAGTTAACCAACCAACTCATAAAACGGTTCAACATCATAGAGCACTTATCAAAATAAATTATAAAACTCAATTCCTAATCAAACTAGTATTGAAGAATAAAAAAGATAAAAAAACCTAAGTCAAACGCTCTAATTCACATCCCGAGTCATAAGATTATGATAACCTCATAGAAAGTATAAATAAATAAATATATATCACTCAAATCCCAGTCAACCTAATGTTCAAGGATTGAATTGAAAATAATAATAATAATTAAGAAATGAAAAAAAATAATTTAAGTCAACCCGAGTTAACCTACCAAACTCATATTTGGAGATTAGGTTGACTCCATGTAATTTAAATCGAGAAAAAAAGATATAAAGTCCATTTCATAATCAACACAACGTTGAATGACTTTTTTTTTAAAATACTCAACTTGGCTAACCTACAAAATATGTTATATGAGTCATGAGATCATAGTAAACCTGTAAAATAAAGAAAAACAATCATGAAGTCTGATTCAAAATCAATCAAATATTGAAAGATAAAGTTGAGAAAATAATAATTAGAAAATGACAAAAAAACCCAAATCAAAATGATTAACTTGCAAAACTAACGATTTAGGTCATATGATCAAAATAATTTAATAAAAAATAAATCAAAATAAATTATGAAACCCGACACCTAATAAATTTAATGTTTTATGATGAAATTGAAATAAATAAATGAATTTAGAATTGAAAAAAAAGTCCTTAAAATTTTAAAAGATCAAATTAAAAAAAAAAACCCTTGTTATTTCACTATCATGCAAACATTTTAGTATATGTTAATTGATAAAAGTATAGATCAAGATAAAAATTAGTAGAATCAGTGTCAAAATAATTTTATTTTTTTTTACATAAAATATAATATTCTCATTAGTCCATCCCAAGCTTTTGTACCTTAAAAACAACAAATAGAATATAGCTGCTGTGTTTTGAGCCGGCGACAAAGAAATCAAATCAGAAGTAGCTGCTGCTACTGGTCAGGAGCAGGAGCGTAAGCCGTTAACTAATGAGCGACACGTCTTCCCTCTCTTACCACGAAGCTTCTTCAGTTCTAGAAAACGTTACCGTCTCTTCTATTCCTTAACATAGATAAAGTTTCATTTATCTTTTATTGACCAATCAAAAACTTTCTCGAAAATATAAAATCCTTAGAGTAAAAGAGAGCTAAAAGAAAAGAAAAGCTAATGGGAAAAAACAAAAAAAAAAGACTTTTATTCTTCATTTATATAATTTTAAAGAGAGAGCTATATTGAAGAGTTAAAATGAATTTTTTAAGTTGAAGAGTTATTTCTATATGTTTGATAAAAAAAACCAATTTTTTAAAATAAATTTATATAAAAAAAATTATTTTGATTATATTTGTATTAATTATTTATTATTAATAAATTGTTATATTAATATGATCTATATTAAAATAGATATGGTTTAATAAATATTTTTTTATTAAAATATAAATATAAAAATACTATATTTATATTATTTAACAAGTAATATTATTGATTTGATTTCTCTAAATATCCATGAGATGCTCTTATCCATAGGTGACAGACACGCTAAAATTTCCTTTCTGTTAGATTCTTTCTTGCCTCCTTCGATCTCCAGTACTTCTTCTCTGCAAGAAACTAGCCAGTCTCCTTCTGTCTTTGCTATCCTATCTCAGATTTCTCTTCGTAAGTTTTAGAGTCTTGATCTGTTTCTTTATCATAGCTGTTGTTGTTTTTCTTTGTTTTTAGTTTGTGATAAATGTATGCCTGTTTCTGGTAGTATTAGCTAAGATCTAGGTTCGCCAAAATGGTAAAAACACCATTGTTTTCATCAAAAGCCCGATCCGTGTATATATATATATATATATATCCCATTCTATTATTTGAAAGAAACCTATCTTGTTTTTCTTGGAAGGATAGATTCTTTTGATGTTTATCAGCGAATACAGTTTGTTTGCCATCATTGTTGTTCCGTGTGCTTAACTTACTGAATTGAATTTACTTTATTTGTTTTTTAACGAGGCTGTTTCGCTGTCTTCGTTTCTCTGATCCTACCGCGTAGTTCTCCTAAAGCAAGATCAAAAGCAAAACCAATGGTAAAAGATACAGCTTTTTATGACGTTTTGGGGGTCAATGTCGAGGCGACACCGACAGAGATCAAGAAGGCTTACTATGTCAAGGTGAGCTTTCAATGAAAGTGGTTTTAAAAGTTGCTGGTTAGCCACAAGGTTTATTTATAGCTTCAATCCCATGGGAAAACAATTTAGTAGTGCACTGAAGTGGTTCTATTAAAGGGTTGTGAATTTTGAAATAAGGGTCTTAAATTGCAGGCGCAATCTTTTGTTTCTATCACGATCATGTGGAAGCACTCATTTTCTCTGCTCATTTTTTCCCTATTTGTGGGATTGTTATTGAGTGTAGTTTCTGGTGCTCTGAACAGGCAAGGATAGTTCATCCAGATAAAAATCCTGGGGATCCAAAAGCTGCAGAAAATTTCCAGGTTAGCTCATATATATGATTGTCATTGAAGATTATACCTTGGTTATAATGCGAAGTTACTATTCTGTATTCTGTTCTTTTCAGTTGAGTGTTATTTCGTCTTTTTGAACAAATAATCCTGTGGTTGAGTTAAATCTTATGTTCAACTGCACTACACTGCATAAATGAGGAAAACCTATGCTTTAATATGCTCTACTGATTGTCTATTGCTAGAAAAAGCTTCATTTATTCGGACATAGGGTGGCCTTTCCTTGGAAATTGGAATGTATTGCCTTTCCCTTTCATTTCTTGATGGTTCATGTAAAGCCAGAGCATATACATAATGGAAGAACACATTTATTTGTCAACTTGCACCTTTTGTTGGGCTTATTTGTGCTTATTTATTTGTTATATGTTTGTAGATGCTCAGTGAAGCATACCAGATCTTAAGTGATCCCCAGAAACGTGAAAAATATGACATGCATGGAAAGGAAGGAATAACACAGTAAGTTCGAACAACTATAATTGGTTTCTCTTATGCTCCAGCTTAAACTTCTTTGGGGACTATCTGTGAAATTTAACCTAGAGAAAGCACACTTTTAGTGTATAAAAAAACTTTTCTCTTTTCCGAAGATGCTGATTCCCATAGTTCATATTTGGGAGATTGATGCTACAAAGATTGAATGTATAATCATGTAAAAGCCTTAGTTGTGGGAAAATGGAAGTCAGGATGTCGTTTTATCATAAAACAGCTTAAAATATGCTTACATTTTTGTTAATTCATCCTGCTGGAATTATATTTGTTAACCACTGAAAAAAGGGAAATGGAGATTAAATACACGAGGTAAGTGAATCTTTTTTCTCACGAGGAAGAAACATTGTTGGACAAAGCCAGATTTGAGACTTTCACATTGACAAGAAGAACCACATTAATCCATTCAATATACTCGGGCACTGACTTGTCCAACTTCAGGGCTCTAACCAATTTGCAGATCACTAACTTTACCAGGGAATGACTTGCCCTTCGCCTCACTGTAATATTATCTTGTGATGGGTTCCACTGTTAATCATTGTTGGGTTTCTCTTTAAATCTTTGTTTCATTTCCCACATCTTTTTTAATCCAGAAGAATTCATGAAAGATACTACTCTCTTTTCCAGGGAATCCATGGTGGATCCTTCAGCTGTCTTTGGAATGCTGTTTGGGAGTGAATTATTTGAAGATTACGTTGGTCAACTAGCATTAGCGGCAGTAGCATCTTTTGAAACAGAAGAAAGCATACAGGATTTGGGAATGAAGATGAAGGTATTTTATTTACCGATGTTTTTCAATGTCAGTGTTTGGTGCACTTGAACAAATCCCCTGGTTATTTTTTAATCCACAGGTGCTGCAGAAAGAGAGAGAAGAAAAGCTTGTTACAATTCTCAAAAACCGCCTTGAAACATTTGTTGATGGCCGGGCAGACGAGTTTACAAATTGGGCCAAGTCAGAAGCACGCCGCCTCTCTGCAGCTGGTACATTCTGTTCCTCAATCAACATTTTGTATCACTTAAAAAAGTAATCAACTCTGAAAACTATTGACTATGGAAAACCTGCTGCAAGAGGGGATTCGTATGTCCTCTCATTTTAGTGGTTTTTACTGGTGATTTCCTCTTGACCATACATGCTGGAGAGTAACTATACCAATATAACTTCATTTATTTTTCTCTTTTTTTGAATCCTGTCTATATCCTTTTACATAACTCAGGACTCCATGTCAGTGCCTATGTGATGCTAAAATTGTCCATGCAGGAGTTATCTTTTAAATATTACTCTTAAAACTTCTAGCTACATAGCAACATGAAAAGACTATGATTTGAGTAACTGTGCACTCGCAAATAATCATCAGCACTATAATGATAACCGCTATAATTATCAGCATTTGGTGAGGCTATACTGCACACCATTGGCTATATCTACACAAGGAAAGCTTCCAAGGAGCTTGGAAAGGAAAAACGGTTTATGAAGGTACCATTTTTAGCAGAATGGGTACGGGATAAAGGACACCTGATAAAATCACAAGTAATGGCAGCTTCAGGTACAGTTTTCTGAAACTAAAGCTTCAATATCTTGAAACAGGCTTCAAGGTCACTCATGTAGTTTATAATTTAAATGAAACCTAACAATATTATTTTCTCTTGAATGTGCAGGTGCCGTTTCCTTGATTCAAATACAGGAGGAGTTGAAGAGGTTGGATGGAGTAGAAAACCAAGAAGAGAGCATGCTGAAAATCCTTGAAGATAAGAAGGATGCCATGCTTCAATCACTTTGGAAGATCAACGTGATTGATATTGAAAGTACTTTATCACGTGTTTGCCTGGCAGTAAGTTGTTCTCTTGTCCTTTCTTATCCTCAAGGCGTCCAACTTCATTCTGCAAGCCTGCGAGTTGTGATGTTATGAAAGAGTAGCGCCAGATGGGTTTCTCCCTTAGAAAGTGGACATTCTCATGACATCAAATCTCAGTTTTTTAGTCTTTTATGACTCGGAGACAATCAAGTAGATAATTGCTGATTTAAAACATTTCACATCTTAGAGGTAGTTCAAAGAGACGAGGAGGAATTAGAATTCAGCTTCATCTATAATTAGCAAACTGAAGTAGTTGTTTCCCTTCTAAAACAACAGCACTGGTTTTTGATAGATGCCCTCTTCCAATTTTAATTGGAGACTTCTGGTGATTTCTTTCTATCGTCACACAAAGTTCTAGGCTGACATTCCTTTAAATTATGAGGTGACAGTTGATTTCTTTGGAAAACTGCCTAACACGCTTTCATCCTCCTCTCTCGGCCTACTTGTTGACCATACCACATGCCCTTGACCTGCTATATGTCGAAGCTTGGCACAAGCATGCACCTCTACTAAAGAAGTGCAAGAAAAATGATTATGAACGGAGTGAAAATAAGAATGATTTGTGAATTATGTTTTCTGTTTCAGGTACTTAAGGACCCTAGCGTGTCCCGTGATGTTCTGAAGTCACGGGCTAAAGGATTGAAAAGACTTGGAACAATCTTCCAAGTGAGTACTGCTTACCACCTTCCTTCTGTATCCATGAAAAATAAGAATGATGTTTCGTTGTCTCATCGATTCAATCTTCCATTGCTTCTCAGGGTGCCAAAGCTGCATACAGTCGGGAAAACAGCTTGCGCCATGAAAAAGACCCGGCCGTAAACGCCGGTTCATCATCATAGCTATATGTTGATTGATACTTGGCGGTTCCCATCTTGTCGTCTCTATAAATACACGTGGAGTCTCCATTGTGTTTTGGTTCTGTATCTGCTGTCATATCTGTCTGTTAATCTTCGACCACCGAGTCTATTACCTTCAGCATTTTGTTATATAGGATGGTCTTTATTCATGTTAGTCAATGTAGAATCTGAATGAATCTTTGCATTATTATGTACGATCCAAATATTTCCAGTGTAATGCGTATTGCCGGTGCCGCTTACCTGGAATTCCTCGAAGTATAGTGTTTGTTGATGTTGTTTTTCAAAGGATGATTTGTTTATAAATATATCAAAATAATAAATTGAACTTGTTTACTTTCCTTGTAAATTAAAAAAATATATGGTGTAAACTGATGTAAAATGTTATAGAGGAAACGTGATGTAAAATGATAAGAAATAAATGTAAACTGATGCATTTCTGGCTGGAGCACCTGATCATATCAAATACATATTACTAGTTAGATTTCTTGTATTACGATGCGAGTTGAGTAAATAATTTTTATAGCTGTTGGGATTGAAACAATTAATAGATTTTGCTAGTTTAAAAATAAAATATAACATCTATACATGCAAGATTTGATATAATGAAATATATCAACACATCCTATTATAACAACAGTTGATCAAAGCTTAACATCTAAAATTATCATTACTATTACTGTTAAAACAATAATAATTATTAAATTATCTCAAGGTAAAAAAACTCAAGAACATTTTTAAAAGAGGAAGCAAGAAAAAAAATTAAAATTATTATTATTATTATTATTATTGTGTTATAATGGAATAAAACAAAATTAAATCAAAGAATAAAAAAAACCTAAAAACTTTTACAAAAGAGCACACACAAAAACAATTAAGATAAAAATTATTAGCGGGAAAAAAAATTATTTGACTTAAAAATAAAAATAAAACTAATAAAAAAACTAAAAGAAATAACAGAGAAAAAAAACTAAGAAATATCAATTTTTAAATAATCATAAATACAAACTAAAAATTAAGAGATATTTTTTTTATATAAAAAATACTATCTCAACAAAAGATAAAATAATAAAAATTAAAACCAAAGCTAAGAGCGCACACACACGTATATAAATAAAAGTATAATGGCTGAAATGAAAACCAAATATATTATCAATTTCAATCAAAGGACAAAATTGAAACAATCAACACTTCTGTACCGAAAATATTAAGGGCAAAGTTATAAATCCCGTTCCACTGAAAAATCCGGGACAAAACGGCGACGTTTTGTCCCGGGTAGAATTCTGGACCGATCCGGCCATTCCGGCCGAATTCCGGCCGGAACGCCCCGGTTTTGTACCGGGGGTTCCGTTCCGGTGTCAGCCAAAATGACGTCGTTTACACCAGAATCAAAACGACGTCGTTTAACAGTTAATAAACCCCCAGACCAGACCCAAACACCCAATTCCCCGATTTCCTTTTCCCCAAATCAATTCCCAATTCCCCGATTTCCATTTTCCCCAAATCAATTCCCAATTTCCCTTGCCCTAATCTCAAATTGATCTCAACTCAGCTCACAAATCCAGTAATCCCTCACTTGAAAAGCTCAATTTGTAATCTCAATCCCTAACCTAGCTCAAATTCTGAATTCCTAAATTGAAAATCAAAATCACGGCGGCACAATTTGAACAGCACGGCGGCACAAAATCTTCATTGGTTCTTCTTCCCCAAATCTTCAGTGAAAGGTACACATTCGAGGCCCCTAATCCTTTAATTTTTTGTAAAAGTGAAAGTGCCGAAATTTGGGATAATTGATTAAATTGGGCATTTATGTATGGAATGTTTAATTGGAAGATGTTCATTCATGTTGTGTTCCTGATTAAACTGGGCATTCTTGTTAACTGTGAATGATTGTTGATGAATTGTGGGAAAGAGAGTGATTGTCAAAATTGAGTTTGATTGTCAATTTGAGATGGAACAGTATGTATAAACTGGAATTGTATTGTGCCGAAACTGGGCATAAATATTTTTTTTAAAAAAAAACACTCTCTCTGATAAATAGTACTTCAAGAATCATAGAATCTCAGCCATAAGTGTTAAAAATGTTGCTCTATGTTTTACAAGGACAATGATCTAAAAAGTGGGTTATTTTTAGACAGTTAATAGATTTTGAAAAATTGGGTCAATGATGGTGAAGATGAGTTTGATGAGAGAGTTTGTTGCAGGGTTGTATGCGGTGAAGAGATGCTAGAGATGATCTAAAACTTTTTTGGGATTTTCTTTTGAAGGGGTTAGCTTTTTGAGAGGTTGTTAGGTGTATGATAGGCTTAGATGGCTCCAGAATCAGAGAAAGAATTAACCCATCAAATGGGGACATACCATGTTAGCGAATCACTTTCTGACTTGTGTGAGTTAGAGCATCTTCAATGAGTGCCTTGTGTGAGTTGCAACATCCATCAAATTGAACAAGTTGGGAGAGTATCGAAGCACCTTTCGCTACTTTAAATTTAGATGATGAAGAGACATGTGTAAATGAGGAGAATGAGCTTGGTGGAAATGACCAACTATTGGAATGTCTTGTTGACGACTTTCCTTATGTTCCACAGCAAGATCAAGATCCTTATTTTTATATTAATGATGTAGAAGATGTTTGATGTATTTTTCTTTTATTTTAGAACATTTTACTTTCATAATATTTTGGAATTTTAAAGATGTTTCTAATTTTGAGATTATGTTTGTATTGTATAATTTAAATTTCATTTATCTTGAATTTAAATTATACTTGTTAAATTAATATTTTATTTTTTTCATATATATAATTAAATAAATATGAACAGTACAAAACCGGAACGTTCCGTTCCAAACAAAAAACCAGAACGGTACCCGGAACGGATTTTACAACTATGATTAAGGGATTGAAAACCAAACCCAAAATTAAAAGAATAAGGACGGAAATAAAAACGCAATATATAATCAATTTCAATCGAAGGACATAATTGAAACAAATCAAAACTTATATAATAAAAATCAGAACCATACAAAATAATGAAAAGCATAGGGACTGAAATAAAACCACCATAAATATAGGGGTTTGTCATGTAATTTAGCATGCATGAGATAGAAAAGGGCCAAAAAAGTTTAATCGACCATCATCATGACTTCGTCTACCGTGTGCGGCCACGCGCTACACCACAAGACGACATATCGTGTGAGACGCCGGATAAACATTTTTACCACCAGAAAACACTGCAGGCGCAACTTGAAGTGCGCATGAGACCGAAAACTGTTTGCGCGTTTGACAAGCTAAACCTCAGGGAAATCACTGTATATAGACTATTATAGGTCTTGTCTTTCGAATAAAAATTTATGGTTTTTTCAAGTAGTAATCATATTTATTTTATTTTAGTTCCTTTTTGTTTCACTTGCCCTTTTGTCAAAGTTTTTATGATTTTTGATTATCCTTCCAAACAAGTTTATAATTTTGTTGTTTCAATAATAATTTTATTGATTGAAACAACAACAATAATTTATTATAATTGTTTTAGGGTTTATGATATTATTAATTATAACAATAACCATGCGAATAATATAAAGAATATTTGAATGATAATAACCACGATCGACACGACAATAACACCAATAGAATATTATTTATTAATAAGTAGCTGTAATGATAATAGCAGCATCAACCACTATAACTTCCTCCCAAGCTCGAAACTTGTAACACGAAACAGGAAAAGCTCACCATTAACACACCTTCAAAGTATTGCAGGTGGACTGTCAAGTTTGTGAACAAACTGGGCTAGCAAGTGGAGACCCGTACTGCCACTCATGTGGCTTGATGGATTTTCTTCTGCTATACTCATGAACATCAGTTTTCGCCATCATTGCTGCTGATGGTTCAAGATTTACAGCAAGTACGAGAGCTTAATCCCTTAACCATAGATGGAAAAGTGCAGCTCACACGTCCAGATCGGAGAAGCAGATTCATAGCAACTAATTATTATAATTTCATGTATAATCTCTCTCTCTCTCTCTCTCTCTCTCTCTGCTTAAGTTCTTCGAGTTCTGTCGAATGATTCTCACTGTACGTGGTGGGAAACACCATGCAAGCCATCACACTACAATGAAGGGCCAACAATCCATGAAAGGCTTCGAAAAGTTAACACCAAAAGACCATGGAAACTATGATCCAGCACCAGCTCTTGTTAGGCGCCTCCTTTCGAGCTCATACCAAACTGATAATTGGTTCACCCATGCATGCGATCAGCCCGTGCACTAGTATATTTTAATAAATACATAAATAAATAAATTCACTATGCGTGTATTGACCAGATATACTCACTACATTTTGTACCCTTGTAATAATGTTATGTATACGCAGGCAGGCAGCATCTTTTTTGCAGGGGACAAGATTATGTTCAAAAACAAGCAGACAAGCAACCTTTTTTTAGATTCTGATGAACCTAAAAAACTTATCAAATACAAATAAAATTATCCACTCATTAGGATGCAACTGGTCTAAGCCTCTCATTGGATGTTGAGATGAACTACTCTTTCCTTATTAAAGATGGATGGATGTTGAGATTTTTCCTATTTAGTTTTGGGGCCAGATAAATCTTTGTCCTTTATTATTTTATTTTCCTTAGTCGCAATTTAAAACCTAAACCTCTCATTAGATGCCACCACATTCTCATTTTTAGGGAGAAATTAACTCTTTTTGGGTCCATTTTTTTGTTCAATATGAATAAAAAAGAAATAAGTTCTTGGTGAGAAATATGTATAGTAAAGGTTTGTTCTCATATTACATCAAAACTAATGGTTTTTTCAGCAACGTTGTTTTCTAAAAAATTAAAAAAAAATGAAAGTAAAAGAAAAGATAGAAGCAGCATGACTAGGGTTGTAAAAAAAATAACTTTTCACTCTTACCGTTTGATAAATGACCTTTTATATAGCACCTGTTTGGGAGGCCGGTGCGTCTGGCGTTTGGCGTTTGGGATGGAGTTTTGATGTTTGGTAACAACCAAACACCATTTCAAATGAGTGGGTCCCATATCTTCAAAAGTATATTCAATTATTGCATTGAATGCATGACACCATTTTGTTTCCCAAAGGACACCTCCTTTTAAAGCCTCGTTTGATATTGTGATAGTAATTGTGTTTTCAAAGTGTTTTTTGATTGAAAATACATTGAAATATTTTTTTATTTTTTTAAAAAATTATTTTTGATATCAGCAATCTGAAATCACCAAAAGAATTTAATTAGAAGTAAATAAAAAAATAAATAAAATTAATTGCTTTTAAACTTTTGAAACGTAAGAGCAAACATGCTATTAATAAAGAGAGGTCATTTGGATATCTCCTTCAAATAAGGACGAGACACATGGCTACAAAAAATCCCAATAATTCTACAAAACAAATCTCATAGGGTATGTAAAATGTTTTTCATGAATGAGGTACACTAATGAATCTTTCAAAAAGGATAGGTTCACAGTCTCTTTTTATTCTCAAGATTTTTAGCATGCATATTTTAAGATTATATCTTTCTAAAATATCACCGTCTTTTCTTTAATAAAATAAAAATAAAAAGATTTATCGATTATCCAACATATAAACCTTGCTCTTGAGTTACACGAATTCATCGAGTTATAATAAATTATAAAAATAAATTAAATAGAATAATGCCACAAGCTTTGGTGTTACTGCACATCACCCAAAATTGACCAAGTAGAAATCCACGTCACCGTGATCGATCGATCTCCACAGTCCATCAAAGTAATTAATGTTTACAATTCAAGGGACTTATAACCTAAACACTTTGGTGACTCACCTAATCTCCCTTGATTTGGATGTTTAAAATCTAATTATGTGATTATTTGTCGTCTCTAGGCACCACACGCCACCACTTTCTTACAAACCCAGCTCAAAATCCCACTTCGCATGCACCCTACAAGTCCTCGATGATGAATGCCACTTTTATCCTTCTTCACTAGGCAAGTGCGGACAAATTCGGAGGGTATATTTGGTAGCCCCATCACAGCATTTATCAACCATTAGCTTTTTGGCCCATTTACGTGCACAACTCGAAACGCTGCACCGACTGCTGCCGCCTTCCACGTGTAACCACCGAATGAACATCATTGTCGTGGCGCAAAATTTCTTACCAGCTGACTCAGGTTGACAAAAAAAAAAACAACTTTTCGACCATACACTTACCCTCAGCCAGTCGCTGTTTTGAGTTTAGCTGTATATTTTTAAAGTATTTTTTATTTAAAATATATATTAAAATGATATATTTTTGATATTAGTGATATAAAAATATCAAAAAAAAATTTAATTTAAAGAAAAAAAAAATTTTGTTTTTTAAATTTGTTCAAAAATGTTTTTAAAAAGTGTCAAACACCCTTAAGTCGGTAACTGTTTAAAAATGTTATTAAATTTATATTTGAAAGTGTTTTTTATTCAGAAATATATTAAAATATTAATTTTTTTTTATTTTTTTAAAATTGTTTTGATAAGTGCACATAAAAATAATTTAAAAACACTGATTTTTTTAATCTAAAATAACAATAGAAAAATTATTGTTTTTAAAATCGTTTTTTTAATCACAATACCAATACAAATGCCTAAATATGCATTTGATATTGTGTTTTTTATTTTCAAAAACCGTTTCCTTAGTACTAGCAAATTAATTTGTAACCCTCAAAAGATAAAAATAAAATTGTTGGTATATTTAATTTGTTTTAAGGGAAAAAAATCATTCTTCTTTGATTGTTCTCGGAAAATCTCCTGACAGTTTCCTCTTTCAATTTAAAATTTATAACAGAAAAGAAAGCCCTTTTATCTAATTGCATAAGCATTTAGAAGTCTAAAGTGATCATAATAGCAGTGGTATGATAATAAAATACTTATAATTTATATAATAAATCTTGAATTCAAATCAAAATATATATTTCTTATAAAAATATAAAATAATTAAGATTTTATTCATGTCCATACGGTTAAAAAAAAAAAGCACCGAGAATCCCCGAAAGAAATCAATAACTCGATAGAATATAAAAGGATAAAAAAAGAAAAAATAAAAATTGTGAGTAGAATAAGGATGTCGACATTTCTCGAAGAATCTTTGTTCAAAACTAACCCCACCCTCCACACTGCTTTCTCCCCCCAACGTGAAGAAGAATCGAATGCGTACTGCTCACTCCGCGTGCTGCAGAAGGCATCGCCGGTAAGTGGTGGTGAGCTACTTCGCTCTCCATCATCCTGTGCTCTGTTCCTTCTTTTTCTTCGACAATATTCCCTCATTTTTCACGAATTCGAGATTCTATTCCTCTGTCCGCTCGCTTTTACAGGCGTTTGCTACATGAGTAACAATAAATATTCAGAGGATTTTCTGTGGTTTTAAATCTCGAATCCAAACTGTGATGTTTAATAAAGATCTTGAAATTTAATTTTGATTTTTGAATAAAATACAAAATTATATCCAGTACCATAAAAAAATGATAAAAATAATATCTTCTTAAATTATTATTATTTATTTCTTTTATATTCACCACTCTCTTTCATGACGTGAGCATTTATTAGTTATATAATAAAATCCCACCGAGAGTTTTGCTTGCTCGAGCACTGCAATGCAACCCGTTTATTTTCATTTGTAATTTCGACTCGGATACGAAACAAAATTTATGTTAACGTGGCAATAACGTCCGTAAAACCTACAAGTCACCTACCGACTCCGTCAAAATATAAACCGTCGAATACCGTCAATAAATTCTAACGTCGTCAACGTTAAACCCGTCAAAAACGACCTTCCCTCTCTCCCTGTAACTAAAAGCACCAGCAGCCTCACTCTCTTCGTCTCCTTTCATTCTCTCTCTAAAAACCATTCTTCGTCGCGCCCCCTCTCTCGGAATCAATATCTCGCTTAAAAAGCGCTGTCTTCCTGGCTCTCAGTAAGGTGCGGGCAGTCTCTCGATCACGTCGGTTTCGGTTTTTTCATCACTTACAATTTTGACTATTTAGTGCTGTTTTCGAGGACCTAAAATCGGATCCTTTTTTAGAAAAATTATCATGAGCAATTAGTTTTTTTGTTTCTATTTTTGGATATATTTTTGAAAACTCTTATGGATTTAGAGTGGAGACTCTTTAGGCTCCTAATTAGTTAGCTGATTTAATTTCTCTGTTCCTATAAATTTCCTTGATTGTTTTTTTTTTTTTTTATATATATATATATTTTCAGAAAATCAGCTAGTGTGAACTGAATTATTGGTAATTAGTTCATTATTGACTGCTATTATTTTTAAAAATCAACTGTACTTGGAACTCTCATAATTTCTGTCCCGAGAACTTTAAATCTTTTTTTTTATTGAATTAGTTATATTGTTCTCTTGTATGCACTGAAAGTTATTCTGTTTTTGCATATTTGGTGGTGGAAATGAGTTGTAAACCCAATTTTGAGGCACAGCAAGTTCGAGGGTAAGGTTAGCTTGAGATCATCAAATTAGTGACAAATATTGGTGTTTTTTTCTTAATTGCAGCGGAGGCAATTTATTTGTACCTGGTAATTGTCATTTGGTAGTGAAACTGGAGCTGCGTTGCGGTAGAGCATGTGAGTGAAGATTTTGGGTTTGTGTTAGAATTTGGAGGCACTTTGTGTTCGAGCATGGGGAGTGCTTGTTGTGTTGCTGCGAGAGATAAAAATATAGTGAGTGGACCAGGTGGTGAAATCTTGCATAGAAATATTCGGAATTCGCCAACTTGGAGCTTCAGATGGGATAATCGAGGGCGAGTAGCAGGGGAAGATACATCAATAAGTTGGTTTTCTGATGGAATTACCAGAAATGATGGATCAGATATTAAATATGAATCAACCAATGCATCGGAGGATGGAAGCCCAACGGAGAGTTTTCAGAGACATACGTGGCAGAAGTCCCCAATATCTGAAGGAAGCACAGCTCATTTGAGGACTCCTGCTTCAGGTAAACTACTGGTGGACGTGGCTGGCTCTTCACACTAGTATCTTATGACCTATTTCACATGATTTTTCAGCTCATTCTGAAATTAACCTCTATATTTAAGATGCTGTTGCAGTTAGCTTTATATTGCATATAGATGCGTGGTTTGAAAAGTAGAAGCAATACCCTTACTGGACATTTGCATGTCTATAAGAGCTTAAACCATCGTAGTTGCTTATTGTTATAGAAGGTGAGGATAAACAACTTGTTTGATTTGGCAATGGAACCTTGTTCATTATCATTGATGAGCGAGAAGCAGAACTCGATGAAATATGCTCCAGTATAACCGAAAACTGGTGGCGAGGAGCTATAAATGCCTAAAGCAGAAACAGTCATGCAGTGCTTAGGATTTTGAAAATGCATGCAAAGATACCAACCATGTGCTCTAAAATAGGCTCATTGTACAGTTATGATATTAGATTGAAGAAAACATGTATATAAAATAGACAGTGTACTTTCTGGGCTTGTTTGTTCTCACATTTAAATTTTTCTCATATCACATACAAGGTGCATGATACCATGAGAGATGCATAGCTCGAAAGGGAAATGTTGAATGCATATTTTAGAAACACAGATCTTGTGCAATTGTTGCACCAATTTACAGGATTTTACTTTGTCATGGAGCAACCTTGAGAATCTGCTTAAAGAACAAATTTGTAATCCCTCAAACTACTACTCTGTGCTATTTTTTATCCTGACCTTCCTTTTTCCTTTTCCCCATCCTTTATTCCATTGCCATATGAATTTTTATTCTTCCTCTTATGCATCTTCAGTTATCTTCTGTAAGATGTAACCCAGAATAATGCCTAGAATCTTTTTACATGGGAGAATAATGACTAATCATGACTAGAGCTTGATTTTTTATTTCTGCACATTTCTTTGGACAGCTAGAATCTTCTGTGTTCTACATGGTTCCCATCTTGTTCTTCTTTTGGCAACCAGTTTTCTTAGTTTCAAGTATTGATGGGGTAAAATGAAACATAAGCTACAGCTCATCCCCTCTTCAGATTCTTATTACACTGAACATTTGATAGACTAGTAACAAATCTATTCATTTTGCGGGGTTTTGACTTCCCATGATCTAACATGTTCATCTGTGATTATTTACACTTCTATTTCAGATCAATCCCTCTCAAGGAATATCTCAATGGACACGAGTTTGGAACAGGTAGAGCTTTCTTCTTTTGGAAGGAACTTCCATATTTGTTCTATGATTGACTTCACCTTTTCTCCTTCAAATGGCATACATTACCAAATCTATTTGTCTTGCAGGTGAAGGAGTCAACAGAATCCACGGCAGTTCTGAATCCATCTCCTGAGAAAATCTCACAGTCATTGCCCTCTACTTCATCCTTATCAACATGTCCACTGCCCCCCCAAAGTCATTTACACCCTGCCAGCTCAATAACACCTAGGCGGCTACAGCACTCTCCGAGACATCAGCTAACAAAGCCAGCATCTGATGCCCAAATCCCAGGATTGAGGTCATCAAAGAGCATCCCAGTTTCTGAAGAGAGGTCTCCTGTTTCTTTGTGGAGCAATGAATCAACTCAAGGATGCCATGGTGCGTCTTCAGATGGTTGGTCAATGCATGCATTTTCTGAGCTGATGGCTGCTTCTAATAGAGAAAGGTGGTCTTATGATAATGAGTGCTTGGGGTTTAATCATGAGAAGACCAGATCCAGTGGTCGAAGCTCAGCTTTTACTTCTGTTGATCTTCAAACATGTGGGATCTGCTCGAAGCTATTGACTGAAAAATCTTTGTGGAGCAGCCAGAAGCTTATTGCTACTAATGAGCTCTCTGTTGTCGCAGTTTTGATCTGTGGTCACGCTTATCATGCTGAGTGTTTGGAAACTCTGACTCCTGAAATTGACAAGTATGATCCTGCATGCCCATTTTGTACCTTGGGAGAGAAGCAGGCCTTTAAGCTGTCTCAAAAAGCTTTAAAAACAGAAATGGATTTAAAGGCTAGAAACAAGAAATTGAGGAGCCGAGTGATAGATAGTGATCTTGATGGTGATTCGATAATGTTTGATCGCTTTAAAGATGGTGGAAATGAAGGAAAGGGTCCAAAGATGGGCTTAAGTTCCAGCATGAAAAGTTCCCTGGCAAAGCCTTTCTTGAAGCGGCATTTTTCATTTGGGTCCAAAGCGAGTAGGTCCTCTACGGAGAATCACGCCACCAGAAAGAAAGGGTTCTTCTGGACAAGATCTCTGAGGGGTTGATGTTCTTCTCAGCTGTGAAGTGGTGAGTACTTCAAGTCTCCTACTCATGTATTTGCTGCTTTAGTCCATACATTTCAATGAAAATTGTCACGGCGAGAGCCTTGTGGCTTCCAAACATTAATGCTTGATAGCATGATGTGTATAGCAGATGTATTAGTGAAGATTTTGATTGACCGGAAACTTTCTAAAATAAGCAAAGGTATTTTTATCAAATTCTTGGAATTCAACAAGACTGTTCAACTTTTATGGGTGCAGATTCCAGTGCTGACCATCTCTGCGCTGTCAAAAAAGGATTGTCGGGGCAGCAGGACATCTTCCTCCAAGAAGTCGTTTTGGAACATCTCCATCTGCATACACATATACACATTTTCAAACTGGCCCACAGGAGTGATACTGCAAAGAAGTAAATGGACTTATAGAATTCGTATATGGTCATGAAAATGTATCACAAGATTAGTGATACTGTTGGTATTTTGTACAGATTAATTTGTTTCTTGCTTGGACACAGGTCATGAACTGATTCAAATCAATGAGATATGGATAAGACCCTCTTCATACATGAATTATCAGCATCATTTCTTTTGGGATTTGTTACTGGGTCGTGGTCTTCTCAATACTCCCTCTAAGAAATTACATGCTTCTTGTCTCTTGGTTTCTGTTATAGACTGCCCAGTATGTCTAGAAGTCTAATTTTTTAGAGTACTGCATTTATTTTGAAGTATCCGTTTAAATTAGTTTTCCAGAAAATAAAAATTATACTTCGTGAATGATACTAATTAATGGATGGATGTAAATATTCGGGGTATTTTGAGAAGAATGGAATTACTCCATATCTTTTTTTTTTTTATTATTTATTTCAGCCCGAGAGATATCTGTGAATTTTGGAAGGTCTAGACTTTTGTAATATGCTTATGTATCCTCTACATTGAATGCCTCTTGAGTCGACCCCGTGGTGGAAACGCCAATTTGAATTGGAATGTTGATGTGAAGCTTTACGTTGTCCAGGATTTAGATATGTTCAAATTCGAATTTTGATATAAAGTTTTATATTATCTAGTTATAAGCTATTAAGTATATCTTTATATCTAACTATTGGATTTTGATGAAAATTTGCCAAAAGATTCTAGAGTTGTGTTTATATATGGGGGTGAAATTTCAGATCAATTTGTAACAGACTCGGCTCTCTCATGGCTCTCAACGAACAGACCGAGGAAAAAATGAGGAATGACTTCTCCAACAAGCTGACCTGCAAAGGTAAAGAAAACAAGTTAGCGTGTATGGTGGAGATGCAGTAAGGTACACTTACATGGACGACTATGGTTAAGTGGCGCTCGGTGTCGACAACGCCGTTTCATATGACTTAGCTAGCAAGTTAAAGTCAAACTTAACAAAGAATAAATTAATACAATTCTGATAAAACTCTAATTACTATAGTGTCAGTGAAAAAAAAAATAGACCGAAAGGGAACAAATCCAAAAAAAGCAAAGAAATTGCTTTAAAGAAAATTATTTGTTCCAAGGAGGTCCGAGCTACCTCGAATTTGCCCAGAATATTAACTGTTTAGTTTTTAGTGTTTGTTTTAGTTTTTTCTTGCAGTTGTCTTTTCGCTTTCGATAAACCTAGACAATTTTTTTTTTCTACCAATATTAAGATAAAAATCGATAGAAGTTTTCTCTCATAAAAAGAAAGAACTACAATTTTTTTGAGAAGTGTTTCAAGTGGTATCAGAGCCACGATCCTTGGATGGCTGAAGGAACAAGAGTTTCATAGTTAATAGAGACAGTTACAGGGATGAAACAACAACATGAGACACAATAATAAAATCAACAACAAATATTAGAAGATATAGTTCAGCAATTCAGGAATATATCGGTTAGGATGGATTAGATGACTAAGGCCAAGGGAAAAGGCCTATGGGACCATGTCATTTAATGGAACCAAAGGCATGAAGTAGTACAACAGGAAGGAATTCAACAGATTTAGCTCAAATCAATACATTTAGAATTTCCCTGGTTTAATGGGGATGATGCCATCAGTTGGGTATACAAGGCCAATCAATTTTTTAATTTCCACAACACTTCAGCTCAACACAAATTGTTTATAGCCAGTTTTCATATGGAAGGAAAGACAATAACATGGTATCAAGAATTAGAAGAAACTGGGATTCTCACTAGTTGGGAGGCCTTCGTTAGGGCCCTCAAAATTCATTTCGGAACATCTTCCTATGATGATCCCATGGAAGCCCTCATAAGTATAAAGCAAACCTCAATAGTAGAGCTCTATAAAACCCAATTCAAGATGCTCTAAAACCGGGTCAGAGGGTTATCTGACTCCCACAAGCTCAACTGTTTCCTAGGAGGATTAAAGGAGGAGATAAAAATGGGAGAAAGGATGCTAAACCCTTAGAACTTAGTGGCTGCTTATGGGCTAGCGAGGATGTAGGAGGAAAATTTGATAATTATGAGGAAGTCCTGGAAACCTAGTAATACAGGGTTTCAAGGCCAAAGCCCAACACCATTCTAGTCAGGGCTGAAAAACCAGTTCTTATACAGAGACTCACTCCAGCACAGATGAAGGAAAAAAAAGACAAAGGGCTTTGCTTTAAATGTGACAACAAGTGGGGTCTGGGTGTGGAGGACTAAAGTTATTCTTGATAGAAGAAGTGGAGGAGGAGATGGAAGAGAAAAGTTTTATAATTGAAGATCTGATCGATTTGGGAGACCCTTTGGAAGGAGGCAAAGAGGGAATTGGCATATCCCTCCATGCCATCATTGGAAGTCCTAACCCCAAGACTATGAGGGTGGAGGTTAAATTGAGCAACGATATCTTCGTGGCCTTGATTGACACCGGTAGTACATATAATTTCATTCATCCAAGAATAGCAAGAAGGACAGGGCTGGAGGTTTTAAAACACAGGCTAATTGGGGTTAATATCGCGAATGAGTTCAGGCTGTGGACTGAAGGAAGGTGTTCGACTATCACATTAATGATTCAGGGAGATCAGTTTCTCACTCGGGCCTACATCATTCAGCTGAGAGGATGTGATATTGTGTTAGGAATCCAGTGGCTCAAAAGTTTAGGGCCCATTCTTTGGGATTTCTTAGCCGTAAAAATGGAATTCCAAAAAGAAGGAAGGAAGGTCCTGATTCGAGGGATGGGAGTAGAGAAATCAAAGGTAGACCGCAACCCAACTTTTTTACAAGAATTGAGAAGAGTAGAGGAAGGCCTGATTCTATAGATTTGGGAGATAGGTTCAGTTCGGAATAACATTCCAGATAATATTGAGAAGTTGCTGCTAGAATTTGGGAAAGTCTTCCATGAACCAAGAGAAATTCCACCAAACAGACCACATGATCACTCTATAATGTTGAAGGAGGGTACCTCCCCGATAAGTGTTCATCCTTATCGGTACCCTTACTATCAAAAGTATGAGATAAAAAAGCTTATTAAAGAAATGTTGGCAATGGGGACCATAAGGCCCAACCAAAGTCCCTTTTCATCTCCTATCCTACTAGTTAGGAAAGCTGATGGGTAATGAAGAATGTGTGTGGACTATCGTGCCCTCAACAAGGAAACTGTGAAAGACAAATTTTCTATACCCGTGGTGGAAGAATTACTAGACGAGTTGCATGGTTCTCAGGTTTTTTCCAAATTAGACCTTAGGTCTGACTTTCATCAAATCAGAATAAAGAATGAAGACATCCTCAAAACCTTCAGAACTCATGAGGGGCACTATGAATTTCTGGTGATGCCATTCGGCCTCACAAATGCCCCCTCCACTTTTCAAAGTTTGATGAATGATATTTTTTGATCATATCTCAGAAGATTTATGCTGGTCTTTTTTGACGATATTCTAGTCTACAGTCACAATGTGGAAGAGCATGAGGAACACCTAAGAAAGGTATTCAAAACACTGGTACATCACCAGTTGTTTGCTAAACAGTCCAAATATAAATTTACGAGCAGTAAAATAGAATACTTAGGGCATATCGTCATAGGCCAAGGAGAGCATGCTGACCCTGGTAAAATGGAGTCAATGATCAAATGGCAAAAACCAAACACACTCAAGGCCCTAAGGGGTTTCTTGGGCCTAACAGGCTACTACCACAGGTTCATCAAGGGTTATGGGGCGATTGAAGAAGATGGCCTTTAAGTAGCAGACCAAGCATTTGAAAAATTAAAAAAGGCCATATCAAGCCCCCAGTCCTAGCACTACCAGATTTCAACCAAAAGTTTATAGTGGAGTATGATGCCTCAAGCATTGGACTCGGTGCTGTGCTAATGCAAGGAGGCAGACCCATTTCTTAATTCAGTAAAAGGGAGGGAGCTATTATTATCCACTTATAAGAAAGAGTTCTTGACACTAATCACTGCTGTTCAGAAGTGGAGACCTTATCTACTGGGCCAAGCTTTTTTAAAGTAAAGACATATCAACAGAGCCACAAATATCTATTGGAGCAGAGGGTGGGAACACCCACCCAACATAAATGGTTATCCAATTTAATTGGATATGACCTTGTGGTCGAGTTTCAGGGAGGAAAGGAAAACTTAGTAGCTGATGCACTTTGTAGGCAGGAAGATACAACATAAAAGGATACATTATGGGCTATTTCCACACCGTTAGTTAAGTGGGTAGAGCAGTTAAAAGAAAGCTATAAGGAGGACCCCGAAATACAAGAAATTCTACAGAAAATAAATTATGAAATGATAGTCTCTATAATTCCAAGTCAAGGGAGGAATACTCTATTACAACCGAAGAATTTATGTGAGCCAAATCAGCCCCCTAAAACAAACAATCATGAACTACATTCATGATAACCCTACCTCAAAGCACACTAGGTTGGAAAGAACATTAGAAAGGGCAAGAAGGGATTTCTTTAGGAAAGGAATGGAGTCTGAGATTCAGACATATCAACAATGTGAAATCTATCAAAGGGCCAAAGGTATGAGCACAAAACCCTCAGGTCTCTTACAACCATTACCTATACCCACCCGACTATGGTCATCCATATGGATGGATTTCATTGAAGGGCTACCCAAATCCAATCAGTACACGGTCATCATGGTGATAGTAGACAGGTTTTACTAAATATGCTCATTTCATTCCATTATCCTACCCTTATAGTGCTGTTAAGATTGCCAATTTATTTTCACAGAACATCATGAAACTGCATAGACTACCGGAAAATACAATCTCAAATAGGGACCCTACGTTCACTAGCAAGTTTTGAGGGGAATTATTTTAGATTTAGGGGGTAAAACTCCTACTATCCACCGCCTACCACCCCCAAACAGATGGGCAGACTGAGACAACCAACAAAACCTAAGAAAGGTATTTGAGATGTTATGTGGGAGACAACCTGAAAGGATAGTAAAACTGGTTGACTATGACTGAATATTGCTACAACACCAGCTACCACACATCCATTTGAACTACCCCATTTGAAGCTACTTACAACTACCCACCCCCTAACATCACATATTACATCCCAGGGTCAACAAAGAATCAAGCAGTCGAGAAGCAGTTATTACAAAGGATGGAGCAGATCGCAAAAATTAAACATCATTTAACACTAGCTCAAGCAAAACAAAAAAAAACAAGTAGACAAAAGTAGGACATACACTGAATTTAATCAAGGAGAATGGGTTTACCTTAAGCTCCAGCCATTCAAACAGTCCAGCATGCCAAGCAACAAAAATAGGATATTAGCATACAAATATTTTGGACCATTTCAAATATTGAAAAGAGTGGGGATAGTGGCCTACCAACTCAATCTTCCCAAGGAGTCTCGGATCCATAATACCTTTTATCTTTCACTCTTAAAAAGGTGGGTCGGAAAAAACACCACACCCGAACCATGGTTGCCCGAACTAGAGCCTCGATGAGGTACCCAACCTGAACCCGAAGAGATTTTGGACAGAAGACAATAGATCTGCCAAAGAAGGAAAAATAATGAAGTTTTACTAAAATGGAAAGGAAACCCATCCAAGGATGCTGAGTGGGTAGAGGAAGAATGGGTTAAAAGGACCTATCTGAACCTTGAGGACAAGGTTTTCAAAGGGAGGGATAGTTGAAACAATCCAGGCTCTCTTATGGCTCTCAACGAACAGACTGAGGAAGAAATGAGGAATGTCTTCTCCAACAAGTTGACCTGCAAAGGTAAAGAAAACAAGATATCGTGTACGGTGAAGATGCAGTAAGGTACACTTATATGGACGACTGTGGTTAAGTGGCGCCCAGTGCCAGCAGCTGGCAAGGAGTAAGAAAAAGGAGTGGAACAACGTCGTTTCATATGAATTAGCTGGCAAGTTAAAGTCAGACTTAACAAAGAATAAATTAATACAATTCTAATACAACTCTAATTACTATAGAGTCGGTGGGGGAAAATAATAAATAGACTGGAAGGGAAAAGATCCGAAAAAGGCAGAGAGGAATTGATTTAAAGCAAATCATTTGTTCCAAGGAGGCTCGGGCTACCTCGAATCTGCCCAGAATATTAGATGTTTAGTTTTTAGCGTTTGTTTTAGTTTTTTGCTTGTAGTTGTCTTTTCATTTTCGATAAACCTAGACAAAAAATATTGTTATTTTTTTTACCAATATTAAGAAAAAAAACCGAGAGAAGTTTTCTCACACAAAGAAAGAATTATAATTTTATTGAGAAGTGTTCCACAATTAGAATTCGAGGTCTTGCAATATAGGTCATAACAAGCTCTATGAATTTTGTTGTTCAGTTCTTTTGGGCAACAAAAACTTATGTAGAGTGTATGTTAGCTCTTATTTGGTTCATTTTAATGAACATGATTTGGGCTATATGAGGTCTAAAGTTGACTTGGGTTAATTAAGATGTTGAGATTAAATCATGCTCTTTTTTTTTTTTTGTCTATTTTGGGTTTATTAGGATTGACAAATATGATACTAGCATATCTAGTATATTAATTTTGGCTTTCTATTCTTTTTCCATTATTATTACATGTTTGAGTTAATTTTGGAAGTTGACTCAAATCAATCCACATATGAAGTTTTATTAGGGTTATTTGAAACATTATATGCAGCAAAGCTAATAGCCATGAATTAATAAAATAAACTTGTATTTGTGTAATGCAACATGTTTTTTTTATTGAGATAAAGATCAAATTTGATTTATCAAGATGTAATTGATCTTGTAGCTTCATTCGAGTCCATTCTAATAGCATTATTATGTTGGAGTCCCCGAGGGTGGGGTGTGGCGGTAAAGCCTGGGGTTGCCAAAGGCAACACCCAGGTTCGAGCCCCACATATTCAACTCCCCTCGTAAGAGCATGGGACAACCGGAGTTTTACTCATTACCTGGGCCTACAAAGTACGCTTTCCGGATAGCGGGGTTTCCTCGAATCTAAAAAAAAAAAAAAAAAATTATTATGTTGGAACACGTTTTCATTTTGTCACATTTTCAAACCTGATTTTTAAGCTTTTTTTGGAGAAGTATTATCCTTGTTAGGGTTACTTGAGCTCGGGATTAGTACTGAAACCTATCATGCCCAGATGAGTGACACGTGTCCTGTGATGGCTAGCGTGGCTACTACCCTTCATGGTTGTTTTGGACTATATAATACCAGGTGTAGAAACCTGGTTACATGCATGAGCCACGTCTGTTCTCCACCGCCACTTTTCTTACCTTTTATTACGCCAGCCTAGCAAGCTAAGCATACTCTACTCTTCACTATCAAAATCGAAATCGAAATCCATCACTGTTTGGGGCTAAAAAAGATGGCTTCCACAATAAGAGATGAGCAAGGCAATCCAATTCAACTCACGGATGAACATGGCAGCCCAGTTCATTTAACAGATGAACATGGTAACTCTGTTCAGATCATCGGCATAGCCACCACCAAACAACCTCCGACGTCGTTTCGCAATGGAAGTAGTGATCAGGTAACTGGTACTGGACTTTGGTCTAGTACTTCCAAGAGTGAAGATGCAACGAAAGGCACTGCCATTCATGAGACAGGCCAGAGATTTCAAGGTGGACGTAAGAAAGAGGAGCAGACAGATATTTCATCTACTTCAATCCCTGGCTCGGTTAGACATATTTTTGACTTGAATAACTATATAATTAAAACACGAAATGATGATTACACATAGATCGCCCTAAGGATTTGAATAGAACTGTCGAAATTTTTGGTGTTTTATCAGGTAAAGCTCCAGGTTATATATATGTAGTGAACAATGACGCATATATAGAATCCTGCAGTGGCGCCGTGTCATGAGACTCGCGACGCCAAATTCTTTAAAAAGTTGGGAGTTGTTTGGCATCTTTTCTGCAAATAAATCTGGACATTAATTATCTCTTTTAATTGTAGCCTGAGGACGATGGGCAAGGAGGGAGAAAAGGGCTGAAGCAGAAAATCAAGGAGAAATTAACTGGTGGGAAGCACGGGGAAGAGCATGGACATACCGTCGAGGTAGACACCACAACCACCGCCCGTCCAGCCGGAGAGCACTACCAGGAGCATCAGAAGAAGGGTGTGGTGGAGAAAATCAAAGAGAAACTGCCTGGCCACCATGGCCATCATTAAAGAAGTCTGCTACGGGAGTCCATTGTTTTGTAGTGCTGAAATGTTATTAGTGATTTCGTGCGGACAGGGTTGGTTGAATTAGCTGTTACTATGTTATTAGTTCTGTAATAATCTTCAAAGGCGGCACGTGTAATGTATTAAGCATGTAATCGTGTTTTGAGTTGCATGAATAGTCCTAGAAAAAAACATTAAATTTTGAAATTAACTAGCATGCAAGAAATTATCAAGAAAAGGGTCATAGAAAAAGAACCATATTCCCACTGCGCGCGCGCGCTTCCTTGCTGCTGAGCTCTCTTGACCACCTAATAGTTTTTATAGAAGTCATTCCATCAAAAAAAAAATTATCTTTCAGGAAGCACCCTTTATTTGGAAATAATATGCCTTAAATACTTGTCATTTTCCAAATACACATCTACTCTCTTAGCCACTAATTTATATTTAAAAAAAAAACTCAAACATTATCTTTAAATGCTCTAAGTTCTCTCCCACAGAATGGCTATAAATTATAAATTAAAATGTCAACGAAGTATACCAACATAAATCTTTTGAGATAGTTTCTAAAGACATCATCCATCAAACTTTAAGAGATGGAAAAAGATATTGGTCAACCTAAAAGGCATTAACAAGAACTTATAATGACCATTATGAGTTATAAAAACAGTCTTGAATGCATCATTTGAAACCACTATAATTTGACTATACATAAACCTTAAGTTGAGTTTAGATAATATAATTGCACTTGTCAGTTCTTCAAGTAACTTATCCACCAAAGGTATAGAAAATTTACTTAAGGGCAAGTTTGTTGAAATTCCTATAATCCATACGCAATCTCTAGGAATTGTCCTTCTTTCTAATAACAACTACAAAACAAAAAAGGACTATTATTATGTTGTGTTATACCATGCTCCATTTCACACACCATTTTTTCCATTGTGTTTTTTTGTAAGCTAGAGTGCTTATTAGGTCCCAGATTAACCAATCCAACTCCTTCATGAAGGGGTGTAAAATGGTTATGGGATCTGGAAGATGATAACCCCCTTGGATCATTGCCCACCTCCTAGTAATCTCTCAACAAGTTGTCTAGAGCCAATGTTTTTCCCATATTGAAAGTCAAATCAACAGTTATAGAGTTCATTAAAGGATAAATATCCTAAATAATTCTTAAACGACATAAGTTATTTACTGCTAATCATGAGCAATGTACCAATAAACCACCAAGTTGCTCAAACCTAATGGTTTTTAACTATGTTAGATTATAGCTTTGAACTACCATTTATTAACCTTGCCACTTAATGGACTTTATGATTTTTTATAGCTAGACATAATATCACCCAACAAAGCCACAAACATCTCTCTTCTTTTTTTCAAATTTTAATTGTTATAATTTTTTTTTCCTCATTCTTTCCCATTACAACAATTTGTGACAATTCACCTTTCATAACTAGTTCTTTGTCATTAAGAGAACTCAGGGAGTCTTATAGTAAAGTTTTCCAAGAACTTCCATTTTGTCTATGTTGGTGACAATCCCTTACACAACTAAAGAATCTGAGTGGAAACATGGCTGCAACGTTTCACCATCCTTCAAGCATCGCTTGTGGTTGCAACCCAAGTTCATCCTGCATGACAAGTCAGTAGAGACTCTTTCATTCTTTATCTATCACTTTTGTAAGACATGAAAAACATGATGGATCGAGAGAATATAGAGTGCCCAAGTTAGGGTCCATGATACTTAGTTAATAATTTGTTAGACCCTATGAACTACATTCTTACATACTGCTACCTGTAAGATTGCAATTTGCAATTTCAAGTATAGTTACCCAATACCCTATGTTGAATGTCCTTTTGCTTTTTTTTTTTATTTGCCAATCATTTGTTCTTGCGTAACTTGATCACCTCTTTTTTGTTAGTTAAATACTTATCAACAACCTCAAGACTAGGGTCTTTTAGGAAATAGGGAACGTGCAGAGCAGTAAAAAGAACACAAAACTATATAATTAATACAGAAAGCAATTGATTAAATGGACGCAGCAATTCGATTACTTGCAACATTACAGTCAACTAGTCATGTGACAGTAGAAACCCATAAGAACAATGTTGCTTGCCGAGAGCCAAGACTGAAACCCTAATAGAATGGCATATCTCCTTGCTGGCACAGTTGTTTTTTTCTGAAATATCCTTGCAGCAATTGAACTGAAAGGAACAATAAATGGCACAGGATCTGAACTCCATTTCATTCAGTTTCTGGGCAGCCTGAGAGGTTATCAAAAAAATCAAGCACGGTGAACAAGGTTTCAATCCTTTCCAAAGTCAGCATTGTAGTGAGCACTAGATTCAAGCTTCTTAGCCTCATTTAGTTTCCTGACAGCCTGAAATGGAAGAAAGCCATAACATGTCAAACCATTCAAACACTAACAAGCACAACCAGAGTAGAAATGTCCAAGGAAACAGAACTGTCTGCATGCCCATTGTCACAGTGAGCTGACTTAAAAATTGAAGGTTTTCAATTTTCAATTCTTGCGTAGCAGAAGTGTGATCTGTTTTACCAAATGATTATCTATGGCTATATTTGTTAGGAGAGATGGATCCCAATCTCTCCTCACCTGTCTACCCTTCCTCCAATCCCCCTTGACAAACAGAGTGTAATTGATCGGAAAGGAAAATGAAGTGCTCTCTCAAAGACAACATTACTGGCTGAGTAGTGCAGGACTCAAGTGTCATGAGCAAACAGGCCCTGCATAAATAAATTCTCTTACACCTAGTTTGATATGCATTTCTGAAAGGAAGAACACCTTACCTTCATGAAATCCTCATGGATGACATAATCACGTTCTGCACGGATAGCAAACATCCCAGCTTCAGTACAAACATTTCTAAGATCAGCACCATTAAAACCCTGCAACAGAGGTGCTTGATTTAACAGTCATGTAAAAGATGCTAATGATTTGTACAGATAGAAGCATCTCCAGCTTACCTCAGCAAGCTTCACAACTGCTTCATAGTCAATATCTCCATGTTTGGCAATTCCAGCAGCATGGATTTTGAGGATTTCCATTCTTGACTGCTCATTTGGCAATGGAATTTCTATCTTCCTGTCTAGACGGCCAGGTCGAAGAAGTGCAGGGTCCAGAACATCAGGTCTGTTAGTTGCCATAATCATTTTGACCTAGAAACACAACCCAGGGTCAACAAATTTCTAGTAAAACAAGTGCTCCATGTCAAATTAGCGCATATGCAAATCGAGATATTGGGCTTGTTGACCGGAGAGAAAAAAGAGTAAGCCACCTTCCCTAGCTGGTCAAATCCATCAAGCTGATTAAGCAACTCCATGAGTGTTCTTTGGATTTCACGGTCAGCACTTGTTCCCTCACTGAAACGGCGCCCACCAATGGCATCAATCTCATCCATAAATATAATACATGGCTGGCAAGCAGAAACCCATTATGAAGTTACGATAGATATATCTTGGCAGATTTCTTACTAAAGGAAAAATATATTCTGTAATAATTTGAGCTCTTACTTGATGATCCCGTGCATACCCAAACATCTCTCTAATCAATCTAGCACTTTCACCAATATATTTATCAATTATGGCACTCGACACAACCTAAATCAAGAGTAAAAATCAAATTTTTGGTTAACAAAAATACATGAGTACTCAAACAAAATTTTGAAGCTGACATTCAAATTGCAAAAAGCAATTTCTAACCTTCAAAAAGTTGGCATCTATGTTGCTAGCTATTGCTCTGGCTAATAATGTCTTTCCTGTTCCAGGAGGTCCATAAAGAAGAACACCCTGGAAAATGTTGAAATTCAGCCTCCAAAGTATTTTCAATTTTCTAGCCAGCAGATGAAGCAACATACAACAGTATTATTACCTTGGGAGGCTTGATCCCCACCCTCAAGAAGAGCTCTGGATTCATGAGAGGCAGTTCTATAGATTCTCTTAGGTCTCGAATCTGATCTGAGAGCCCTCCCACAGCAGAGTAGCTAACATTTCCTGGATCTTCATGAAGCATGTTATATACAACTGGATCAACCTGTAAAAAAAAATTTAACAACAGCTTACGAGACAGACACAGTAAAAGAATATTACAACACAATCAGTAGTTTAACCGGCAAATAAACTCATTCAATAGTTTACAGCATCAATACTTACCTCGCGAGGAAGAGCTCGCATAATTGTGAGAGTGGTCATATCAAGAACAACTCGGGTTCCAGCTGTTAGTTTTTCTTTGTCCACTTTACTACGACAACCAACAACATACCTAGGTCCACTGCTTGCTTTAACTATCACTAAACAGTATGATAATATATATTAGTTCTCCAATCTGTAATATACCTAACAGCCAAGAGACAGCAACAAGATGATGGAAAAAAGATAGGATAAGACGCAACTTCATGAAAAAGTAAGCTATTAATGAACACAGAATGCTGAGCTGAAATATGAAAAATACTTTTTTAACTCTAAAAAAATCAATATATTTAAGCTACCCTCTGTGCATGAAAGGAGGGGGGAAATGAGCAGCTTCTGTGTAGGATTTAGAAAATATAAGTCTCCAAATTAATTTTCTTGAGCAAAAGTAGATATTATTACAGTGTTCATTGTCGAGAGGCCTGAGAACTTCGCCAATGATCTGTCCAACACTCTGAAGGGACTTCAAATCATCTTCGGTTCTGGCAAATTCCTTCTTGGAAGCCCTCAAATCCTCTCTCACTGAATCCATCCAATTACAGCAAATGTCAGTTACAATGAAGACAGACAAAAGCAAAATCATGAGACTTTTAAGGACAAAACAATATTTACTGCAAATATAAACATGGAAAACTGTCCACCAAAAAACAAATTCCTAAAGGTTAATTTCCTTCCCTAAGGTTCTATCCACAAAATGGTATCTTAATTAAGAAGACAATGAATTAGAAAAAGAAAATTAAGCAATGGTATTTCCTCTTTAATATGATTTAATTAATAAGCATTAAACATTTACATCTCAAACCCCAGCAAACCGCACTCCATTGTCCTAGTAATTCAACTTGCTCAAATCATCTAATCTTATCCGCCAGAAACCACCTAAAATTCGCACAATTTGCATTAGAAACAACGCATCACAGCATTTCAAAGAGTCATGTTTAACTTGAACATAAACCCAAATCCAATCTACCAAAGTTACATTATTAAACCAAACTAATCAAATCAAATATCCAGCAGCTTTGAACTTTTCTTCTTTTCCACCCATTTTTCTAAAAGCATATATTTTAATCCCCTAAAATCAAATCAATTATAACCACAAAAAAAAAATCTAACCTTTGTAATGGCGACACAAAACCAAGAAACAGAATACAGTTATGAACTTAAATCCTATATCATTATTCACAAATCTGCTTCATTTCTTTAAAATGAATAATTAAAAAGTAACGAAACAAACACTGCTTTTTGACTAAGCAAGAAATCCCTAACTCTGTTGTAATTAACATCAGGGTTTTGTTGCGGTGACCTGTATGGACTCGGGATTCGAGCTCCTTATGGTTCAGTAGCTTCTTGCGGTACTCGGCGATCGCTGTACGGCGACGTGCCGCTTCCTCTGCTTCGCTCGACATTCTTTGTTTTCTTTGAATGTTTTGATGACTAACAGAGACTGAGGTTTGTGCTTCGTTTATAAATTAACTCTCTTGTTTCTCAAGAAACGAAGCTTACATGTTTTTTAAGAGAATTTTTATTTTTTTAATTATATATATATATATATATAATATATTTATTTCAAATATATATAAATATTTTATGTATTTTAAAACGAAAAGCTATTTCTCATATGTTTTCTGCTCTTTATTTACGGGTTGAGTCTACCCCTCTAATTACTAATAATAATCCAATTAAGTCCCTAAGTTATCAGAAATAGCAAAATGAGGCGATGAGATCTATTATTATTGATGCGGTGTTGACCGTCCATGACTCCATCAATGTCTTCGATTCTTTAATCAAATCTCGCATGGAGTATTATAAGAATATATTTTTATAATGTTGGTGTGTTCTAAAAATTAATTTATCTAGTTTCATTAATTTTAAAATAAAACAACTTATGGAATTTATTTAATTAAGATATACGCAGTAAAATAATATATTTTTCCTTATAAATTGGTATATTTATATTTTTATTAAAAGATGTACAAGTAAAATTCTTTTGGTCCATGATCTTTTGGTTAATATTTGTTTTATTTAAAATAATTTATGAAACTAAAATTCTAATTTAATTTAATCTTATTTGATTTTTTTTATTTGTCAAATTTTGTTTTTATTCTTTTAATTGTTTTCTATGTCCTTTGTTTTATTCAATCAAAAAATTTTATTCTTATTTAATTCTTTTATTGGATATAATTAGGTTAATGACTTGAATATCAAGTTTCCCTTGCTTCTTTAAAAAATATTATTATTGCTTGAAAAACTTTTTATATTAAAAATAAATAAATTTGGTCAGTATTCAATCTAGTAAATAAATAAAATTAATGGCAGGGAGAAGTAGCTTGAGCACAATTAGACCAATGGTTCAAATGTAGAGAGGAAAAGAGGCAACGATGATGTTTGACCATTTCAGATAAGCTTTGGCCACTTATGATCATTGTTCTGTTGGTAGTTACAAAATTAGGAGGCAAAAGACAGCTAATATTTGCATGACAAGAATCTACTCTCCATTAACATTGCCTCATAATTGGCAGAGCAAACTCCATCTCATCTCATCTGTCAATCTCTTTCCCTCCACTTGTAATCAGAAAAGAAAGAAGCAGCCCCATAATAGGGGGTTGAAAATTTTCATCCCTTTTGAAGATCCTTCTTTCTTTCTAATTCTAACCATCCCACCCTCACCCCCAGGAGGGATGGAGATGGAAAAAAGTGAATCAAAAGCATCAAAAATCAATCTTGTTTTACCTTCCTTGTTGTCTCCTACAATGGCCATCCTCCTTGTTCTCCTCTCTGCCTTGCTTTCTAGCCCCGGCATTGTATCCGCGGGTGGCAATGCCTTCAGGCCAGCTGATGAGTTCCTCGTCAACTGCGGAGCCAGGAACCTGGATTCTGTTCCTGATGGAAGAATCTTCAAGACTGATAAGGAGGCCCAGGGTTACTTACAAACCAAGCAAGATATCTTGGTATCTATTCCGTCCGCCAATGTTTCTTCTCCACTGTATCTGTCGGCGAGGATTTTTAAAGAGGACGCGACTTATGCATTTACATTGAAGAGCGCGGGGTGGCACTGGGTGCGCCTGCATTTCTTTCCAATGAATAATACTGAATTCGATCTGCGAACAGCAACATTCTCTGTCAGCACAGATAAGTATGCCCTCCTTCACAACTTCAATATGAATAACATCACTCAGGCTGTGTTGAAGGAGTATCTAATTAACATGACCGACCCAAACTTTTCCATCCACTTTATACCTCTGAAGAATTCTGCAGCTTTCATCAATGCCATTGAGGTTGTTTCAGCTCCTGACATTTTGATATCCGATCAAGCCACCAGCCTCTTCCCCGTCAACAGCTTTGCTGGTTTGAACAACTTCGGGTACGAAGTAGTGTACAGGCTCAACATGGGGGGACCTTTGATCAACTCAGAAAATGACACCCTTTGGAGGAGATGGGTGCCTGATAAGCCATACCTTAAACACGAATCCATGGCCAAAAGTGCCTCTGTCCCTACTTCCTCCATCAAATATGGTCCAGGAATCTCATCACTTATTGCGCCAGCAACGGTTTATGCATCTGCTGAGCAGATGGCTGATTCAGAAACAAGGATTCAAAATTTCAATATAACATGGAATTTTGTGGCTGATGCGACATTCAGCTACGTGGTTCGGCTGCATTTTTGTGACATTGTGAGCAAATCCCTTAATGATCTCTACTTTAATGTGTATCTTAATGGGAAAATGGCAATTTCTGGATTGGACTTGTCATCCATCAAAGACGAATTGGCAGTAGCATATTTCAAAGACTTCGTGGTGGATGCTTCCTTGATGTCTAATGGGCTCGCAGTCGAGGTTGGCCCTATAGGTGACGAAACTGGTACGAGGAATGCTATTCTGAATGGCCTGGAGGTCTTCAAAATGAGCAGCAGAGTTAACAGTTTGGACGGAGTGTTTGGGGTTGATGGTAAGATGCTTGAGAGTCACAAGGCAGTTGTTTACGTAGGATTCGGGTTGATGTTTGGTGCATTTGTTGGCCTCGGTGCAATGCTGTTGAAGTGGCACAAGAGACCCCAAGATTGGCAAAAGAGGGATAGCTTTTCTTCCTGGTTGCTTCCTGTCCATGCTGGTGACCATAGCTTCATGACAAGTAAAACCTCGCTGGGATCTCACAAGACCAACTTTTACTCGTCAGCTCTTGGTCTAGGCCGGTTTTTCTCTCTATCAGAGTTGCAGGAGGCTACCAAGAACTTCGATTCAAGCGAAATAATTGGTGTTGGTGGTTTTGGCAACGTCTATCTTGGAATGATTGATGATGGTACCAAAGTTGCTGTCAAGAGAGGTAACCCACAATCTGAGCAAGGAATCACAGAGTTCCAGACAGAAATTCAGATGCTATCAAAGCTCAGGCATAGGCATCTGGTGTCCTTGATCGGCTACTGTGACGAGAACGATGAAATGATCCTGGTTTATGAATACATGTCTAATGGACCTTTTAGGGACCACCTCTATGGAAAGAATTTGCCCACACTGTCATGGAAACAAAGGCTGGAGATCTCTATTGGATCTGCTCGCGGGCTTCATTACTTGCATACGGGAACTGCACAAGGTATCATTCACCGTGATGTGAAGACCACAAACATTTTGCTCGACGATGCCTTTGTCGCCAAGGTTGCTGATTTCGGGCTGTCGAAAGATGCACCTATGGGGCAGGGCTATGTCAGCACTGCAGTGAAGGGAAGTTTTGGATACTTGGATCCTGAGTACTTCAGGAGGCAGCAACTGACTGATAAATCTGACGTATACTCATTTGGGGTGGTGCTGCTTGAGGTATTGTGTGCGAGGCCTGCCCTTAACCCTCAACTTCCGAGAGAGCAAGTTAATTTGGCTGAATGGGCAATGCAATGGAAGAGGAAGGGTTTGCTTGAAAAGATCATCGACCCTTGTCTTGCTGATACCATCAATCCTGAATCATTGAAGAAGTTTGCTGAGGCTGCAGAGAAGTGCTTGGCCGAGCATGGTGTTGACAGGCCAACTATGGGAGATGTGCTGTGGAACTTGGAGTATGCTTTGCAGCTCCAAGAAGCTTTCTCTAAAGGAAAAGCTGAAGATGAAAGTAAGTTATCAGCCGCCCTAGCCGACTCCCCTGCTGCAGTAGCTGCTCCCGATGCTTTTTCCACCTCCGTCACTGAAGACAGCAAAAGCCCTGCTGAAGTTCAGGCCATTGATGATCATTCAGGAACTGCAATGTTTTCTCAATTTTCTGGGCTTAACGGCAGGTAAATTCTATAAATTCTTTTTTCTAATAGTGCAGTCATCAAGAACAGAATAGTTTAAGCATCTAACGGAGGATCTTAAACTCGGGAGCATCAATGGCGGCTTTGCTCTCCAATCTGTAATAGTTTAAGCATCTCATGGAGGATCTTAAATTGCATATCATGGTGTATGCTGCAGGTTTTATTTTAGACACTCTATGCATCCTCTTTCTTGTGTGTAGTATTTGATTCTTGGATATACAAATTGTAAGAAAAATAACTGATTAATGTACTGGTATTGATGGATGTATACCTGCAGTAGTAGCACCATGCCTCTATCCATCAACTCCTACTATATATAACATGATGGGAATTTTGAGCTCAATGTCTCAGCAAAATCTCCAAGTGGATTTTCAAGAATCGCTTCCACCTGCAATTATATCCTTACTTGAATTTTTGTTGCCCGAACAGTTCCTGATAAGCTCATCCAGTCCAATTGCAACTCTATACAGTTTAAACCTTGAATCCAAGCTTCGGTGTTTGAGGCAGAAAGCAAAGCTCAGAAACCTGTTGCTGAAAAGGTTTGTTTAAGAACTAGCTGTGGACAGATCTTTATCTCCCAGTTAAGTGAGAGGAAAATATTAATACGAGTAACCCCATAATAGGTAAAAATAGTCTAAACAGATCCATTAACTATCCTACTGCAAAATATGTGTGTGTTGCCATTGTTCCTGAAATGGCAGACAACTTGATTTATCTGTCATTAAAAGGTTGCCTGAAAGATCCAAATCCTTGCTCTACATGAAATGAAAGATATCAAAAGTTGGAGAAGAGAAACCACACGGCATGGTGCTCTTAACAAGCACGAACACAGTTCAGAACTCATAAATAAGGAAGAGGTTGTCTAGATCAAAGACAATCATTGTGGGATTAATTTCTAGTTCGGTCCTTAGCTTTATGAAACACCTAGTAAGGTCCAAATTTATTTTATTTTAACAGTTAGAATATCTCTGGGTCACCTTTCACGTTTAAACGAACCGGTTCACAAGAGATTTTTTTTTCTTACTGCCTCCATTTAACTTAAACATGATATATATGAAGTAACAGAGGCGGGCATTATTCATGTTAATATGGGGATTTCTGGAAATATTAGGGCATGTCAGTACAAGTGGTAGATTCCGACAGGACACATTAACACTAGCACAGCAAATGGCAGTTTAAGAACAGGGGGGAAGTATATTTCTCCTCTTCTTTTGATGGTTTCAGGAACCAAATCAGGTGGATAGAATATACCATCCTGGGCCATGCGAGCCTGGTGATTAACACGCTGAGAGATCAGAATTGACAGCAAATCTTTAAAGGAGAAGTAAGGTGGGGCTATAAAGTGACATAAGTCTGCCCTATCGAAGAAAAGTGTAGATAAGGATGTGGGTCTGTGATTCGACAATATTTTCGAATAAATAAATAGATAAATCTCCATGTTATCCTATTTTAGAGGCTGCATGGCCACCCACAAATATCGAACCATCTTGTTATTGTAGAGACTTGCTATCCTATCCATGACGTGTTAGCTCTTATCTCCATTACTATATTCATCCGACTGCTGTATCTCCCAACTGCTTCTCATATAAAAGGCCAATATAACGACTCGTAAAGAGCACCATTTCTCACAGCCAGAACTCTGTTCTCTCTCTTAAAATGGAGAACCAGGCAGAAGAAGTGACTTTCGACATGGATGCACTAAGAGCCAATCTTCCACAAAAGTGAGTTTTTTTGTTTTTTTTGTTTCATCTTTCTCTGGTTTGGTTTTGCAACTTGATATGTTTTTCATGCAGTGGGGAATTGTTTTTGAGCAGGAAGGGGTTGTCGAGGTATTACTCGGGGAAATCAAGGTCATTTACACGCATGGCTGATGTTCAATGTCTTGAAGATCTAAAGAAACCAGAACGTCCTGATCCCAAGAAAAGGAAGAAATTTTCAGATAGGAAAGACTTGCAAGTTCGTCCATATCCATGTCGACGAGTTTCCTGCACGACCCAGCGTGTCCCACCCTGTGTTGGTGTCTGAAAACAACCGAGCAAGCCTGTTGGGTTCCTTCAGCTATTTTGTGATGTTTTGCCGCTTTGTGCACATAAGAGGAATTCTCAATAAACATTCGTCAATGATGATAAATTTTGTGGTTTATTATATCTAAATGAGTACCGTATGATGATTTGATTTTGAGAATGTCGTCGTAACATCAGTGCCCTCCATCACGATAGAATCATGCGAGGCGATCAATTGATAAGGAGAGTAAAATATCGGTAATCATTTTCAGGCAATTTTGAATCTTGCATGAAGCCTTCCCCTCAACTGGTTGTAAAACCAGCGAAGGCATCTGCATTGACAATCTATATAATCATCCAGACAAGCACAGACAGAAAATAGGATGACAGTCTTGAAGAAACCTGTCCCAAACTTCCATTGCTGAAAGTTGGTCCCCAGATTATGTAACAAAAATCTAGCAGATTTCACGAATCCATTTTTCAGCAAATTCTGGTACTTGCTAGTTACAAATTTCAATCTGTAAATCTAGCTATGAAAAATGCAGTCATAAACCAGACTAAGGGAAATGGAGAATAACCAGGAATATATCTACTCGGGCAAAATACTAAATACTAATAGATCGCAACTAATAATAACAAATATGCGCCCCAAAAGAATCACCATTTCTCCCTACCGGTACAAAATTAGGATGTAAGAAGCACTATGCAATCAAGTTGAAGTAGCAGCTAAAAACTATGGCAATCTTTGCTTCTTGCTCATGTCGCTATCCCAGTGATCAAGCATGACAAGTTCATCTTCGTCATCATGCTTTTGGATTTTCTTGTTATTCCTAGTTTCATCAACATCACTTGAGTGATCCACAGGGCTGCCATCAGAAAACTCTGATAGTTTTCTCTTTGTTCCGGGACTCACAGTCCCATCTGAAATTTCTTTGACCTCAGTATCTATCTCGGTGTTCCCCGGTTTTGTTGGTAATGATTTTGATGTACTTGCACCATTTCCATTAGATGTTTTAGCATCCTTCTTTTCAGGAAGAGCTTGTGTCCATCCTGAAAGAACCATTCCATCAGGTTCTTTCTCCTCATCAAATTCCTCTCTGTGGGATCGAAGTACACGACACATGTTAAGTAGCACATCCAATATCAGAGCACATCAACCCACAACATCTTATATCATAAGGAAAACCAAATATCCATCAAGTATCTAATTGACGACCAGTAATTCCAAGAAGCATTATGTTTACTACCATTGAACTGGACAGACACTGATCTTCAAAAAGATGGAAAAAAAATCATTGAATAAAAAGAACCCTTCCTGATCAGAACTCAAAAAGCTTTGAAGAACAGCATCATTAAAGTAAAGACAAACCTGTGCTTGATATGGATATTGCACGTGAACTCCTGCTGAAGATCCTCTACTGTGAGCATTGTTCCACCAGTGACTGGAGAAGGAAGCTCAGATAGTACCTAATGTAAGAGGGAGGAAAAGAAAATAATATAGAAAACCATATTAATTTGAATTTAAGTCAACATTTCTGGAAAGAGCATAAGAAAATACCTTTTCAAGGTTTGCATTATAATTTGCTATCTCGTCTTCTTCAAGATCATCGCCAACTTCATAAAGAAGGGCTGTGGCATGCATAATCAGAGGGGAGTTCATACCAAGCTTGGCTTTAACTATCTTTTCAACAAAATCCCGCAGCTTTGAGCGATGAGTATTGATCTCCAATGACAGTGGTGTCTGTTCCCCACCATATCAAATGTTAGCAGACTGCTTTCCTGGCTTGAAAAATATGCAAGGGAAAGCCATGATACAAGAAAAGAGAATTGGATGTACCTCAGAACAAACACAGCAGGACTTGTTCGGCTCAAAAGGTTCCACTGGCATAAGAAGCATCTTTTTAGATGGATGTTCTAGACAATATGTCATCCTGAAAAGGTGTTTCATATGATTAGAACAGACCAGCTCCGACACACTAACAGTTAACATTCAGAATCATGTCCTTATTTCTATCTGTATTACCTTTTTTTGCTTTGCTCTTTAAAACAAGGAACCTATAGTAAACAACTTATTCATTCAAGACAAAAAAGCATATGATGATCAGTCAAAGGACTCGTTTTAACCTTGTTAATTTGGAAACAAGCAAGGGATCAACCTCAAACTTGCCTTTCAACCATTTTAAATAGCAAAGCCTTAAAGATATACATTCAGATCCCAGAAAAACCTTAGAGAAAATTGAGCCACACCTGTAACTTTCAGTATCCTTTTTCAACACCTTGATTGCTTCAATGACAATTAAACCAGCTACAATAGCATTTGTTGTGGCAACAGCATGTACAATATTGCCAGCAATACCTTTAGCTTCAAAAAGGCTTTGCAAAGGAATGTTAAATGAAGCAGCCCGAATATTTGCAGCAGCTGTTACAAATTCCACTGCTAGCAGATCATCTTTGTCAAAACTCAGGTTCCCAATCTCCTGCCAGGGAAAAGAAAACAAGAGGAAGATCATACAAAAGTCCATGGATTTCAGAAGTAACTTCTTTAAAAGCAAGAGAACAACAAACCTTTCTTCTGTTGGTAAAAAATAGCTTCAACGCCTCAATAAAAACTTTTGTATTTTCCATTAGGCACCATATGTCCTGTGGATTCTTTAGGCCCAAAGATGCCATGGCTGAAGCTGATAAAAGATCATCAGTTTTATCAACATTATTTCCATTCCGTTGGGTCATTATGTCAGGCAGGACATCCCTACAATAGATGGGCCTTGGCTTATTGCGATTTTTCCACGTCTCTTCATTAGACAAAGCTTGTTCAATGTTATAGCCAAAAACATGATCATATATTCTTCTTCCATATTGCTCTATGTCTTCATTTTCTCCCCATTCAAATACATCATCTACGTTTTTAGATGATCTAGCAGCATCGTTAGAGCGCACATTTAAATCATTATCCTGATTCTTGTCTCCAAATAATTTTGCAAAAAGCAGGTCCTTCGCCCAAACAACACAGTGAACAAACTGCAAGAAATTACATTGAAAATTAAAAACATAAAAATTCCATCTTGCTAATTACATTAAGAGCCATCATGATAACCATTATCAATGATTTTCTGACCAAGCAGCAACCTAATTCATGGCAGAATTAAGTTTTAATTCAAATTACATTTTGCCAACCAAGAAATCCCATCTGTTAACAGAAACACTGATCTTCATAAACAAGAAAGAGCACCTCATCCCCAAGAAGCAAAATCAAGAATAATAATAATGACCAGAAGAAACATAAAGAGTAAATCATTTACCTTTGATGGAGTACTAGTTATTGTGCAGACAGGATATGTCTTTGGGGCAGGTTTGGGTTGACACTCATAGCACTCTGTTTTTCCCTTCACATGCACAGTGACCTGACACCAAGAAATTACAATGATAAAAAAAGAACATGGATCATCATGGTTCACAAAAACATTTAAACAAACAGTATAGGAACATCACCTTCCAGACATAGACAACTCGCAGGGAGAGGGCAAGAAGGGAGATGAAGAGAGCAAAAAAAACGATGCAATTTAAAAACATTACATAAATCAACACAAGTATATCAATATTTTCAGCTGCCAAAATAACTGTTCATTCATTCTAAAAAAACAGAGGGGAAAATGAGGCAAACTGCTGGAAAATTCAAATTATTAAGCATCAGGTGTTATTCATATTGGACTCGGTAATGAATGAAAACAAACTATTGACAAAACAGTCTTTTCTATTCTTTTTTATATTGGAAGGAGCTATTATACACAACAAAGGATCACCTGTCCTAGGAACCCAGTAGTTCCACTTTCAACCAGAGGAACTTCAGCAGCCAAGCAAAGGCGGTTCACATGTCTCCTTGCGTCTAAGTTATCAAGTCCATTCAGAATGACATTAAATTGCTTGAAGAAATCAACATTGAAGTTAGAATCCTTCACATTTGCATGGTAAGGGGTAATGCTTATGTGAGGCCTAAATCTTAACACAGCATCACGAGCAACCTGGTCAATAAGATTAGAAATGAAATTGATTGCTGATCAATCAAACAATGAAAAAATGTTCAAAAAAACACTTACCTTTGCTTTAGACTGTCCAACATGTGATTGACGAAACAAAAATTGCCTATTGAGGTTGCTGACTTCTATAGTGTCCATGTCAATCTGCAGACAAATGCAAGCAAATGAATGCATCAGTGCTGCAATACTATGCAGGCCACAACATGAAATCTCCTTGTAAATGCCCAATAAAAGAAGTTCTTGCACAACCATGTCCTTTGCTCAAACTACACTATATCCTTAATTTGATACACCAGTAATTCAATGAAGATTTTTTATCCTTTTGTTAAACAACAAATGCAAACTCAATATGTAAGTTTCAGCCAAATTAGAACCCCCTCCTCTTGCTTTTCAGTTGTTTCCCATTACAAAGATTAGCTTGCTGATGATCATAACATACCTAACAAATAAGTGCAACATATCTTCCAGGGACCCCCTTTGATTCATACCATCACCACCCCCTTAGGCAAACTTTCATCATAAGCACCCGGCCACCACCATGCAACATATGTCACTCCGAACAACAAAGATAACCAGGTATAAAATCAACCCCAGCATCTCATAACTACATTCCCTACCATCCCCGCCATCTCGCACTTTAATAAACACCCTGCATTCAATTGAGCAAAACCCTTAACTTCCAAAGCCCCAGACAATCACTGGAATCACCACCTCATATATACCCATCAATACTATGTTCACTCCTATCACAAATGCCACATTTTGTTACTACCAACCAACCATTACTGGGAAAACATTTGCAGCCTTATAATTAAGCCAGTCAGTAACATCCTCCCGCTCATGACATCAAAACCACTACTTCCTTGAACAATAATGAATCAATTTCATGCCTGTGTATTTTCACAAGTTTTGAAACAATAAGAAATTCCACAAGTTGTTTCCTTAATAGATTTTTTAAAATAAATACAAGTTCAAGTAGTGTCAAACCCTAATTGCGCTCTCCAAAAAAAAAAAAAAATCCAATAAACAAAAAAAATAACATCATGTCATAACCCTAGAATACAAAAATGAAGGTTAACAGCACATGATTAATCAATTCAAACCCCCAAAAAATACAACCTAGCTAAAAAAAGAAAACAGAATCCCGTCTCTAAAACAACCCACGAAATTAAAAAACAAAAATAAAAGAAACAAATATACACTCACTATATGAATATCTTGGAAGTCAGAAAGAGCAAGAGTCTTAAGTAACTCACAACCAATCCCACCTGCTCCAACCATGAGCACTTTCGCACCCTAAAAAGTAAAAAAAAAAAAAACACAAAACCTTAAAAACTACACTTCGATTCGCTAAAACAAAGAGAACCCATTGACGGAAAACAAAAATAAAAGGCGGGTTTGAAAGAATTAGACAGTTTTAATTACCTTTATTGCTTGTGAGTGTTGAAGAGAAGCCATTCGTTGGGTTTTTTTAAGAAGGAAGAGACAAAAACTGAGAAAGAGGGTCAATAGAAGTTTAAATGTTTTTGTTTATTGTTAAATAGCATTTATGGATTGTTAGTCAAGGAACACTGTATAGTATAGGGGAAAGTGATCGCGGGAGAGAGAAGAGAAGGGGATTGTAAGGAATCGAACACGAGACGTGAAGGGAATCTTGGATTGTTAGATGGGCCAGCAACTAGCATGCGTGTGAAAGGCGGCTTTAGACGAGCGCCAAGATGATGAGACTACGACTTGACCAAACGTCGCTTATTGACTAGCGATCTAGCTGCCTATTTTATCCATTCAAGCTTCCGTGTTCGATGTGTTTTAATTTTATTATATTTTTTTTGAAAAAAAAGTTTATTTTAAATTAGTTTTTTAACATTATTAGATTATTTTGATGTTTATATTAAAATTAATTTTAAAATATAAAAAAATACTGTTTTGATTTATTTTCAAATTATTCTGTATTGTCCAGATTAATTAAGTGGTCAGACTTGATTCATATAGAATAAAATATATAATTATACGAAGTATTGATTTAAGAACATGTTATGAAACGGTTTAAGTGATATTTTTTTAACAATTTTATTTTAATTTATAATTAAAAATGGTATTTTTTTTAATCATATACCACTGCATGAAAATAACAGAAATAAGACCTCAACTGAAATACAACAGTAGCTCCACTTAAAAACAACTAATTCAAGGACATGGGAGCGTGTCTGAGGACATACTTGTAAACCGAACATGCCCCATGTTTCTTTCTGTCTTGATAGTAAAACTAACCCTAGCGCGTTAGTGTTCTTGTTTAAACCCAGTTTCATTTTGTATTTTAAAAGTTTATTTTGAAAAAAATATAATTTTTATTTGTTTTTGTTGACTTTCCTTATTTACTTAAGATCTGTATAGAGATTTATGGGCACAATTATAGAGATTGTTTCCTATAATTGTGACAGGAATTGATGACAGATTGTTTCCTAGTTTACCAAATTATTTCCTGTATAAATTTAGGGTAAACTACAATATGTAGAGTAACACAGTAATCTGAAAGCTCTTGTTAATATTCACTGCTTGTTCATATTCTGATTTGGTATCAGAGCCAATGGCTGAAAAGATGACCTCTGCTGCACCCATTGTTGTTCAGTCCGAGAACTCCAACTTCAATATTGGGGTTGTGCTAGATGAAAACAACTATGACCTTTGGGCACCTCTTGTTGAGATGCATGTTGCAGGTAGGAGGAAAACTGGTTACCTACGTGGATCTATGAAGGCTCCTGAGGAAGATGACCCAAAGTATGATGATTGGTTTTCTGAAGACCAGCGAGTCAAAAGTTGGTTGCTCTCAACCATGAAGCCAGAGTTGATGAAACGCCACATTCGATTGCCGACTGCAGCAGCAATATGGCGTACACTAAAGACTGCATTGTGGATGAGAAGAATGGAGTGAAAATTTATACTCTAAACCAGAAGGCATTTCGCCTCCGCCAGAATGGACGACCTATATCTATCTTTTTTGGGGAATTGTATGAGATCTTTCAAGAATTGGATCACTACAATACAATAGCCATGATTTGTGAAAAAGATGTCAAGATATACCAAGAACTTCAAGAACAGCAGCGTGTATACATCTTCCTTGGTGGTCTTGATGATGAGTTTGAACGTGGTGAGATTCTTCGCAAGGATCCTCTTCCTGGTCTCCAAACTTCTTATGCCTATGTCCGCCGAGAGTATGACAGAAAGATTGCCATGAAAAATGAAGCAGACCACGCTGAAGCCATGGTTGCTCGAAACCATATACCCCAGCGTCATGGAGAGCGATTTGGAAGTGACCGCATGTCACGAAGTAAATGTGCTCACTGTGGGCGTCCTGGGCATTCAAAACAGAAGTGTTTTGAATTGATAGGCTATCCGGAGGGATGGGATAAGACACGGGATCCACGTCATGGTAAGCCACGGGCACAAATTGCTGAAACAAAGAATTTTTTAAGGACTGGAAAGGAGGAGCTAAATCTTGTAGCTGAACATGCAGCCGATGATCACAGTATTGCCTTGATTGCTGCTTCCGGTCACGAAGGTAAGGCCTTATCAACCTGTAACTCTGTTTCGAATAGTGATTGGGTGATTGACTTGGGAGCTACCTCCCATATGACTAATGATATTGTCTACAATACATAAATAAGTCCTCTCAATTAGATGTTACTACTGCTAATGGAGGTACTGCCCAAATTATTGGGGAGGGTCCCGTCGAACTTACCAATACTCTTAACTTAGACACTGTTCTTGTGGTGCCATCACTTGGCTATAATCTCCTCTCTATTGCTCAAATAACCATTGCTTTGTCTTGTCTTGTTATTTTTGGCCCCAATTCATGTGTCTTTCAGGATATTCGGACCAAGAGGATGATTGGCTCTGGCACTAGACGAGGAAAGCTTTACTACCTGGACTTGTCATCCAAAAGTTCTTGTCTCCTCACTAGAGCTCTGTTGCGTGATGGGTCTCAGATGAAGAAATCTAAGCATGTTGACGAAATTTGGCTTTGGCACCGCCGGTTAGGTCATGCATCATTTGGTTACTTGAAAAAATTATTTCCGAAATTGTTTGCTACAGTTGATGGTTCTTCATTTAAGTGTGATATTTGTGAACTTGCCCATAGTCATCGGGTATCTTTTCCCTCCAGTATGAATAAAAGTTCTGTGCCTTTTATGATAATTCATTCCGATGTTTGGGGACCTTCAAAGATTTCTACTCTTGGAGGGGCTCACTGGTTTGTAACATTTATTGATGATTGTACGCGCATGACATGGGTTACTTTGATGAAAACAAAGAGTGAAGTTTGTTCGGTTTTCCAAAAATTTCACAGGATGGTTGCTCGGCAGTATGGTGCTCATATCCAAGTACTGCGAAGTGATAATGGTCGCGAATATGTGAACTCCGAACTATCATCTTTTATGACTACTCATGGTATTATTCACCAGACCACCTGTCCATATACACCTCAGCAGAATGGTGTGGCTGAGCGTAAGAACCGCCACTTGCTTAATGTCGTTCGGGCTTCCCTCTTCGAAGCTCAGACACCTATTTCCTACTGGGGTGAAGCTCTTTTGTCTGCCACTTATTTGATCAACCGAGTGCCTTCACGTATTATTAATTTTCAGACTCCCTACCAGTTGTTATCCACCTTGATTAATGCCCCATCCACGGTTAATCTACCTCCTCGTGTTTTTGGTTGTGTGGCATACGTCCATCTCCATAAACACCAACGCAGTAAGTTAGAGCCCCGTGCCGCCCGATGTGTGTTTGTTGGCTATGGACCTCACCAAAAGGGGTATCGTTGCTATCATCCCGAGACACGTCATATGTTTACCACCATGGATGTGCAGTTTCATGAATCAACTATGTATTTCAGCATATGAATTTCAAGGGGAGAGCAGCAGTCATACTGAAATTCATAACCTATCTTATAAAGATATAGCTCTGCCAGATGAGGTTCATCATGATAAAGACAATGATAAAATGGCTTTAGAATCTCCATCCGGAACTGGAAAAGAACCATTACCCGGTGAATTGACAGAGGCGCCAGATAATGTACAATCTGAGACTATACATGATCATATGGAGGGGCAAGTATTGACCGAGTCTAGTGTTTCTCCATATAGTGATGACAGGTCCAGCAATGTGCCGAGCCAATCAACTCCAACTCCGGATCTCCCTGAGATTGGAAAACTCCCTCCACGAGCCAATCGAGGTATTCCTAAACCCACATATGAGCCCGATCCAAAATGCAAAGTTTGATATCCTTTAAGTAATTATGTGTCCACTAAACGATTGTCGGAATCAAATAAGTCATTTGTATGTCAATTATCTAGTGTATCTATTCCTAACAGTGTGCAGGAAGCTAAGACCAATCCCAAGTGGCAGGAAGCTATGGATGAGGAATTGTGTTCATTAAAAGCAAATAATACTTGGAGAATAGTTGACTTACCCGCCGGGAAGAAACCTGTAGGATGCAAATGGGTCTACACTATCAAGTACCTAGCCGATGGCTCACTTGATAGGTACAAGGCAAGGTTGGTAGCAAAGGGATACACACAAAAATATGGCATTGACTACACAGATACATTTGCACCAGTTGCAAAAATCAACACTGTTCGAATCTTACTATCTCTAGCAGCGAACCTTGAATGGCCATTACACCAATTAGATGTGAAGAATGCATTTTTACATGGAGCATTGGATGAAGAGGTATATATGAGTCTTCCACCGGGATATCAGGTTCCAGACACAGGAAAAACCAAAGTATGTCGATTACAAAAATCATTATATGGTCTCAAACAATCACCTAGAGCATGGTTTGGAAGACTTACTCAGGCTATGATAAAGTTTGGCTATAAACAGAGCAATGCTGATCACACTTTGTTCATTAAAAGAAAAGGGGGTAAGTTAACCCTTCTTGTCGTATATGTTGATAATATGATAATCACCGGAAATGATGAATCTGAAAGAGTGGCTCTCCAAAAATACTTGTCCATGGAATTTGAAATGAAAGACCTCGGCACCCTCAAGTATTTCTTGGGGATTGAAGTATCCAGGAGTAAAGAAGGTATTTTCTTATCTCAAAGAAAATATACACTTGATTTATTGAAAGACACGGGAATGGAAGCTTGCCAACCAGTCGATACACCGTTAGAGGAAGGGCTGAAGCTTGGAGTAACACCCAACCAAGTACCTGCAGATAAAGGCAGATATCAGCGTCTAGTTGGCCGATTGTTATATTTAGCACATACCCGACCAGACTTAGCACATGTCCTTGGAGTTGTTAGTCAATTCATGCACAATCCCGGAGAACATATGAATGCAGTCATGAGAATACTGAGGTATCTCAAGGGGAGTCCCGGGAAAGGACTATTATTTAAGAACAATAATCACCACAATATTGAAGGGTATACAGATGCAGATTGGGCAGGGTCAAGAGATGATCGGCGGTCAACATCAGGCTACTTTACCTTCGTTGGCGGAAATCTAGTTACATGGAGAAGTAAGAAGCAACATGTAGTTGCTAGATCCAGTGCAGAAGCAGAATATCGAGGGATGGCACTAGGAATTTGTGAGGTGTTGTGGATCAGACATTTGTTAAACGACCTTGGTTTTACAAATTGTCAGCCGTTAAAGCTATTTTGTGACAATCAAGCTGCACGTGCAATAGCACACAATCCAGTTCAGCATGATCGGACAAAACATGTTGAAATTGATCGGTTCTTCATTAAGGAAAAAATTGATGACAAAATTATCGAAATACCACATGTCAGGACTGAAAATCAGATTGCAGATATCCTGACGAAAGCTGTATCAAAACGTGTTTTTCAAAGGTTCTTGTCCAAGTTGGGAATGTGCGACATTTACTCACCAACTTGAGGGGGCGTGTTGACTTTCCTTATTTACTTAGGATCTGTATAGAGATTTATGGGCACAATTATAGAGATTGTTTCCTATAATTGTGACAGGAATTGATGACAGATTGTTTCCTAGTTTACCAAATTATTTCCTGTATAAATTTAGGGTAAACTACAATATGTAGAGTAACACAGTAATCTGAAAGCTCTTGTTAATATTCACTGCTTGTTCATATTCTGATTGTTTTAAATTATTATTTTTATATATTTTATCATTCTAATGTATTAATATTAAAAAAATAAAAAATAATCGTTACAACAACTAAAAAAAATATTATTTCAAACACCTAATCCTTTCACAGGTAAAGTTAAAAATAAAAACAATTGGTTGTTTGATAATGTGATTGAGGTTTTTTTTTATTTAGAAATGTATTAAAATAAAGTTCTTTTTAAAAACATGAAAATAATTTAAAATCATCAATTATTTTAATTTAAAATTAAAAATTAAAATAATTTTTTTTTTCAAAAAAACTTTTAAAATGCAATGGTGAATAATAAGTCATACCACAACTAGACTCGCCAGGTAATTTCAGAAAAAAATTATTTTATTAATTATTGATGATAAAGGAAAAAGATTTCTAAAACGATTTGCTTATCATCGTTGATCTAAAAATTTGAACCTAAGAATAACAAACCTCCTAGACAATTAAAATAATATTAATATTAATATTAATATTACAATTTCACTTTTATGCAAGAAAATAATAATAGCTCGGAAATGGATGGTATTATTTCACCATTCGGTACGGTATCCGACCCCCGTTCAGCTCGGGCTTTCGTGCCCTTTTAGTATTGAGGTCCAGCCGTAGGTTTGTAAAAAGCAGTGGTACATGGTGTTTGATTAAATAAAAAATGCAAGTTTTGTGGCATGGGACCCACTAAATTTTTTTACAAGCCGCAGGTTTAGAGAAAGCAGTAATTTTCTGCTTTCCGAGCGGTGAGGAGAGAGGGAGCGGGTTGGGGGGCAAAATGCCAGGTGTGGGACCCACTTTCATTTTTGTATTTAGCCATTGTTGTTAAGTGATTCAACGAATTGTATTTTGATATTGTACGACAATCAATCCTTGATCGTTGATCATGTTGCTCCACTGAGCAATCATCTAGTCACTTTGGTTTGAAAATGAAATAATAATATACGGATGAACTTCATAAATTATTTTAAATTTGTTTTTTATTTAGAAAAATATTAAAATAATATTTTTTTAAAAAATATCAAATATTTTTAATTTAAAATAAAATAAAAATTAATTAAAATATAAATAAATTTTACATAATATATGTTTATTAATATAAAAAATATATTTTTAATTTTAAAATAATCTAAAAATTAATTAAATGTTATATAAAAATCTTGGTAACCAAACACACAAAACTGTGTTTTTTCAACCTCAACCTCAACCACAGTTTTAACCAAACACTTCACTGCGTATTTTAAACCACAATAAAAGCGCTTTTTTAAAAACTGTTTTTTTTCAACCTCAACCACAAAAGCAAAAGCAATATCAAACAGACCCTTCATCGACTCTGTTAAAAGTTGAGATGAAGGGAGGAAAACAAAGAGACCCCTCAAAACAAGGCTGAACTATCGACCCCAACTATAGCCCACGACCCAACTTATAGCCCATTTATATTCTCACACAAGTGATCCAATACGTATTATCTTATTCCAGTGGTAAGATATCTCAAAATGGAGCAGTAGTAACCCAATACTGAATCCGATCACCCATTTTCCCACACCCAAACAATAGAATTCTCGAACCCGTTCGATGTTGTGGTCCTATTGTCCTACAAGAACCAAATCCACCGCTTATAAACCTCCCATTGGTCAACATCACGAAACCTTTTATATTCCAGTACAATCAAACTACACATAAGCAATTCTCTCCACTGACAATATTACACAACACAAGAATAATAATAATAATACAAAAATCCACTCTCTAAGAAAACTTCTCATTCCTCCCTCCCTTCTTTCTTTCTTGTACGTTCATAGAGAGAAAGCAGAGTTGATTAACTTGGTGAATTTAATTTACTTTCCATCTAATCAAAGCCAAAACACAGTTTTTAGTCTCTTAATCTCTCTCTAGGGTTTCTTTCACTCTAAGAAGGTGTTCGGTAGTGTGGTAGGATCGGAGGTTGAAAATAAGTTAGTGTTTTAGTGTTTGGTAAAGATAAAAAACAGATAATTTGCGGTGATCCCACATTTAAAAATCGATGAAACGCCGATTAATGAAAGAGTTGCTTTTCATGCTTCTCAACCTGTGATGTGATTTAATTCCCAAAAAACCCAGGAGAAGTAAGAGCTAATGAGCCAAAAAGGAAAGAAAGAACTTAAGATTGAAAACATTAAAATCAATGAAGAAGAAGAAGACCTTAAGACCAACTAAACTAATGGGTGTAATCTGGCCAGGGACGATACAATCAGGACGAGCAGCTTCCACAAGCACTTCAGTAGCTAAGCCAGTTCCGATGGGATTAGGGTGCTTCATGACAGAGAGGGCATAATCTGAAAATGGGTTTGAGAGACGCTGAGAATAGGAGAGGTGAATTTTGGGAATGGGTTTTGAAGTTGATACCCTCCATGTGATGGGGGGCTTATTCTGGAGATGGAGAAGTTGAGAGAGGGGAGGGAGGGGAGAGAGGGGGGAGTAAAATAATAGGTTTATTACTTATTATATTTTTTTAATATTAAAATAATATAAAAATCTAAAAGCTTAATTAAAATATAAATGAATATAATTTTTGTCTCGCAATTCTAATTTTGTTTCAGATGATATTTTACCAGATGTTATTCCTCGATCAAATAGTCCTGGATCGTAGAGGTCTTCACGTATGCATTTAGTTCATGATAGAATTACAAGTAGTTTGGTGGGAGAATAAAAAGAAAAGTTCAATTTACTTAAATTATTCATTACATTATGAAATTATGATTTTTAATACATTAATACAATATATATATATATATATATATATATATATATATGTGTGTGTGTGTGTGTGTGTGTGTGTGTGTGTGTAATTTCACAAGTTAAAAGCAATATGAAAAACTCGGTAACCAAACACATGAAACTGTTTTTCATTAATCTCAAACTCAACCACGATTTTAACCAAACACTTCAAAAATTATTATGAACTGCAGTTAAAAGTACTTTTCATAAAACTGTTTTTTTTAAATCTCAACTACAAAAACAAAAGCAATACTAAACACACCTTCAATCTCAGCTCTCTAATGGAAGGTACACTGAAACGTAGGTCCATATGGTACATTTCCTTCTCCCTCTCCATCCCTCTTCTTATTTATTTATTTTTCCAATTTTTAAGCAATTACTTTTGGTTAATAGAGTCGCATGTTAAGGAAGTAAAAGGATGAAAGAGATGAAAGAAAAAGTAACTGATCACGCCAATCCATTTGCAACTGGTGGTTTACTAGAGCGGTTAGGGACCTGTTTGGGAGGGCGGTTGCGATTGCTTTTGAAAGTGCTTTTCATTTAGAAATACATCAAAATGATATTTTTTTTATTTTTTAAAAATCATTTTTGACATCAGCACATCAAAATGATTTAAAAACACCAAAAAAAATATTCATTTAAAATGAAAAAAAAATCAAATTTTGGAGAAATGACGGTACAATCGCCGTCCCAAACAACCTCTAGATAGTGGGAGATATGAAAGTGTTACAGACAATATCCGATCACTTTTAAACCGGAGAGCTCAATTGATACGTCCGTTTCTGGTCATGTATCCTACGCTGTCAAATGAGCCACGTGGTCGAGGGAAGAGTTTCGTGAGGAAAAGATAAATGTGATTGATTTGGATGATGGTGGTGATTCCTGTGGAAATGTCGTTGTGGGGGGAACGCCGGTTGTGGTTATTGACTCTGGACGATGATGAGAGTAATGAGAATGGGATGGTTGGGCATTTTAAGGGGATTGTTTTGCCGAAGCCAGAGGGGAAATTTTCCACCGACGTTATGGTAAGTTTCTTATGGTTCTGTGTGATTTGAAATGCAATTATTTCTAAATTGTGGTTTAATGCATTACATACTGTTGTGTGGTCCCGCACCATGTGTTGGTGGGACCACCACATTCAAATAAAAGAGGCTGCCACATATTAAAAGGGTGCAGTAGGGTTTTGTGAAATAAGAGACAAACAAAAAGAGAAAAGTGAGGGAGAAAAGAAAAAGTGGTGGCTGCTGAACAATCCATCGTCTTTCTTTGATTTCCAGTTTGTTAACCGTTGGATTGAGCTGAGATTTGGCAGAGGCTTCTAGACACATTACTCTTCATTCTGAATGGTTGGATTGAAGATTGGAGTTGTGAAAGTTGGCCATTTTGACAGAAAACAGGGCTGTTAGTATTGTGAGCCTTTTCTCAAACTTTGTTCTCTTTAATCTTGTTGTATTCCAAGAATAGGTTGTTCTTGATGATATATGTTGTAGCCCTTAGTTGAATCTGAGGAAGAATATTGTGAACCCATTATTTGTGATAGTGGAAGTTTTAAGTAGCCTACGGTCCCGTGGTTTTTTCCCGCATTGGGTTTTCCACATAAAAATCTTGGTGTTGATGTGTTTGATTATTTGCATTATATTGTTGATTGTTTGATCCCATAATTTGATTCACAAAGAGGGAAAAAGGTTTGGGACTTGATTGGTAATCCGCTAAATTGGTGTCCTATTATTGAGTTCTTAGCCCAACAAGTGGTATCAGAGCACTGGTTGTGTAGATTGAATTTCTTGTGCAGTTAAAATGGAAAAGGAAGATTCGGGCATGATAAAGCTTAATTCCTCAAATTATTTTCTATGGAAAACAATGATGGAGGATCACTTATATTGCAATGATTTGGCTTTGCCTATTGAATGTAAAGGAGTAAAGCCTGATAAATTGGATGATGCAAAATGGAAGGGGCTTAATAGAAAGGCTACCACTACTGTTAGAAAATGGGTATCCTCTAAGTGCATTAATCATATTTCTCAAGAACATGACTGCTATAAAGTTTGGAAGATGTTGGAAGAAACATTTGCCAAAGAGAGTGCACAAAACAAGGTTTTTGTAATTAGAGACCTTGTGAATTTGAAGTGTAACAACCCGTAAATTTTTTTTTTTTTTTTATCGATAAAATATCATCCATACAATAAACGTTCCATTAAAGAAAATAGAGATTCGCATAAGCGTACAATACTACAGTTTTCACAACTAAAGATTTAGATTAGAAATATACATACATGGATATGAGTTTACGTTCTTAATCTACTAGTGGTATTTACACATTTTTACAAAAGGGTCTAATAACAAATTAAGCATTCATTACATTGCTTCAACCCAAACACATCTTAAATTAGAATGCAATCTACGTGGTTCATTGCAAAAGTAGGTTCCCTTGTATTAGGTTCCCTAAACCTCTCGTGGCTGTGACGTCCCTGCAGCAGTATAATCATTTAATGAAATGCAGTTACTTAATGGTAATATTAAATAATTTTGTCCAAATGACCTATCGGTTAAAAGAAACACTAGCAAGTTGAAATTTCTGCATATACATAAAGCAATTTGATTGTAGAAATATAGGAACTCCATTTCTCATTTTTCGAACAACAATATCATTACTCTAAATATTCATATAAAGCACTCAAATCTGAGGTCAACTATTCTTCCCCCCCCTATGGTCCTTTTTGGACGTCGTTAAACGAAACTAACATTTCTTGGTTCCGACCATCCTTTCGGATGCCATTAGCCGAAGCTAATCAATCATTTATCCTGGCCCGAAGCTAATCAATCATTTATCCTGGCCATCCTTTCGGATGCCATTAGCCGAAGCTAATCAATCGTTTATCCCGGCCATCCTTTCGGATGCCATTAGCCGAAGCTAATCAATCGCTTATCCTGGCCATCCTTTCGGATGCCATTAGCCGAAGCTAATCAATCGTTTATCCCGGCCATCCTTTCGGATGCCATTAGCCGAAGCTAATCAATCGTTTATCCCGGCCATCCTTTCGGATGCCATTAGCCGAAGCTAATCAATCGCTTATCCTGGCCATCCTTTCGGATGCCATTAGCCGAAGCTAATCAATCGTTTATCCCGGCCATCCTTTCGGATGCCATTAGCCGAAGCTAATCAATCGTAATCACATTAAAGCATTCAACAATCTAGTATAAACCCCATTGTATTCGTATAATATTCAATTTAAAATACTTAATACATGTCATAGGAAAGGAGAGGTGTAAATCACCTACCTGCTTTACTTCTGGGCTGTTCTTGTCTGAACGATGGTTCAATCCCGACTGCACCGCCTGCGACATCAATGTCCACAAGCAAAATCAGTATATTTCTATTTTCAATTTCACATTCGTCACTATACTTATTTCAACAAATTTCAGCCAAAACATGCATAAAATTCTCAGCAAAATTACACATCTATTATCATCACAAATCCACAAATTTCAGCACATAATCCTTCAATAAAATCCCAACAAAAGCACACATTGAAACCATAATTTCAGCATATAATTCATCAACACAATCCCAACAAAATCACACATTTAAACCATAAATTTCAACATATAATTTATCAACATAATTTCCAACCGAAACACACATTAAACCCCAAAAATTTCGGCACCTATTCCTTCAATAAAATCCCAACAAACCACACATTTAAACCCTAAATTTCAGCATATAATCCATCAACACAATCCCAACAAAATCACACATTTAAACCATAAATTTCAACACATAATTTATCAACATAATTTCCAACCGAAACACACATTAAACCCAAAAATTTCAGCACCTATTCCTTCAATAAAATCCCAACAAACCACACATTTAAACCCTAAATTTTAGCATATAATCCATTAACACAATCCCAACAAAATCACACATTTAAACCATAAATTTCAACACATAATTTATCAACATAATTTCCAACCGAAACACACATTAAACCCCCAAAATTTCGGCACCTATTCCTTCAATAAAATCCCAACAAACCACACATTTAAACCCTAAATTTCAGCATATAATCCATCAACACAATCCCAACAAAATCACACATTTAAACCATAAATTTCAACACATAATTTATCAACATAATTTCCAACCGAAACACACATTAAACCCCAAAAATTTCGGCACCTATTCCTTCAATAAAATCCCAACAAACCACACATTTAATGCCGACCAGCCCCTTAACAAAATCAGCCCCCCTCTCATGATTTGTTAATCTCATCTTTCATATATTTTAGAGGAAAAGAAGAGAGTTTTATAACTCTTACCTCTTGTTTCTCACAATTTTTGTTTTTGAAAGATTTGAAACACTTCTTTCTTTTCTCTTGTTGATTTCTTCTTCCTCTCGGCAAAAGTCCCCCTTTTTTTTTTTTCCTCTAAGTTTCAATTTTTCATACACATTCACCCAAATCCTCTCCCTTATTTCAGCCTAAAGTTCGGCTGGCTGTGAGGAGTGGAGGTGGGGCTGGTTCAGTTGGGAAGAAGGAGAGTTGGGAAGGAAAGAGATGGAGATGGTTCGGTTGGGAAGGAAAAGGAAAGAGAGGTTCGGCTGGGAGAGAAAGAAAAAGGAAGGGGCTCGGCTGAGAAGGGAAGAAAAGAAAGGGTTTGGCTGGGAGAGAAAGAAAAAGGAAGGGGCTCGGCTGAGAAGGGAAGAAAAGAAAGGGTTTGGCTGGGAGAGAAAGAAAAATCCCTCTACTCCCTCTCTCCTCGTATTTATATTCATGAACCGTTTTTTTTTACATGAAGTATAGAGATGGTGAAGATGCTTCAGTGCATATAAATGAATTCCAAGGTTTTTTAAATCAGTTGTCATTGATGAATCTTGAGCAAGCCGATAAGATGCAAGCACTAATCCTATTGAGTTCATTGCCGGATAGTTGGGAGACTTTGGTGGTGTCACTTAGCAATTCTACTCCGAATGGAGAGATCACTTTGAAAACAGTGAAGGATTGTATCCTCAATGAAGAGAAGAGGAGGAAAGGGACAAGCACTTTCGAGTCTCATGCACTTGTTACAGAAAGTCGAGGGAGAAGTCAAAGTAGGTTCTCTCACGGCAAACAAGATAGCGAATCTAGCAATAGAAAAGGCAAATGGAAGCCAAAAGGAAGATCTCAGTCAAGAAAGGGATTTAAGTGCTATTATTGTGACAAGCCTGGGCATATCCAAAAAGACTGTAGAAAGTATAAAAGAGATAAGAAGGGAAAAGATGAAGACAGAAATGAAGAGAATGGTACAGCTGCAGTTGTATTTGATGGTGATGTTGCCATTGTTTGTGATGATGGTTGTGTTAACCTTGCATGTCAGGATACCACCTGGGATGCAGATTCAGCAGCTTCTTACCATGTTACACCCCGACATGATTTTTACACATCCTACTCTGCTGGCGACTTTGGTCAAGTTAGGATGGGAAATCAAGGGATGGCTAGTGTTGTGGGCATTGGAGATATTTGGTTGGAAACCAATACTGGGTGCAAGTTGATACTCAAGGATGTTAGACATGTACCCGATATGCGCCTACATTTGATCTCTACAGGTACTCTTGATGAAGAAGGCTATCACAGTTACTTTGGAGATGGTAAATGGAAGCTCTCCAAAAATTCTTTAATTGTTGCTAAAGGGAAGAAGATGGGTCTCTACATGTCACAAGTCAAGGTGATCAAAGGGGAGGTGAATGCAATTGAAGATTGCTCTACTGATTTATGGCATAAGCGGCTTGAACATTTAAGTGAGAAAGGTCTTGGCATCCTTGCCAAGAAGAACTACCTTCCTTTAAAAGGTATGAACTTGAACACATGTACTCATTGTTTAGTTGGTAAACAGCATAGAGTTGCATTTCAAAGATCACCTTTACATAGAAGATCACATATTATTGATTTAGTTCATACTGATGTTTGCTCTATGATTGATAAGTCTCTTGGAGGTGCATTGTACTTTGTTAGTTTTATTGATCATCACTCCAGGAAAATTTGGGCCACTTGTTTGAAATCCAAAGATCAGGTGCTTGATGTCTTTAAGGATTTCCATGCCAGAGTTGAAAGAGAAACTGGTAGAAAGCTAAAATGTGTTCGAGCTGATAATGGTGGTGAATACAGAGGTCCTTTTGAGAAGTACTGCAGGGAACATGGTATCAAGTTGGAGAAGACAGTTCCTAAGACTCCACAGCAGAATGGAGTGGCTGAGAGAATGAACAGAACCATTGTTGAAAGAATTAGATGTATGCTCTCTCATGCAAAATTGCCTAAGTCCTTTTGGGGTGAGGCAATGAAGACTACAGTTGCCATGATCAACCTTTCTCCATCAGTTCCCCTTGAATTTGATGTTCCAAATATAGTTTGGAAAGGAAAGGATGTTTCTTATGCACACTTGAGAGTGTTTGGATGCAGAGCATTTGTACATGTTCCTCGAGATGAAAGGTCTAAGCTCGACAGCAAGACAAAACAGTGCATTTTCTTGGGCTCTGAAGATGATGAGTTTGGCTATAGGTTGTGGGATCCAAAGGAGAATAAAATTGTGAGAAGCAGAGATGTTATCTTCTTTGAAGATCAAACCATTGAAGACTTTGAACAGAAAGAGAAAGCAGAGTCTACTACTTTTTTCCATCTAATTCAAATCCAAGATCTACTCAACAGTTACCTTTGATGCTTGCTAATCATGGGGGAGATTTGCAAAATGATGATAATGGTGGTTTTCTTATTGAGCCATTAGTTAGTGATTCTGAATCAACTAATGATGATATTGATGTTATTCCTGAACAGGATATACAAGAAGCTCCAGATGAGCCACAGTTGAGAAGGTCAACTAGACCTCACCAACCTTCCACCAAATATTCTCCTCATAAGTATGTGCTGGTTACTGATGGGGGAGAACCAGAATGCTTTGATGAAGCTATGTCACATGAGAAGAAAGGTGAGTGGTTGAAAGCAATGCAAAAAGAGATGAAATCCTTGCATGAAAACCATACCTTTGAGTTAATGAAGCTTCCTAAAGGTAAGAGAGCACTCAAGAACAAATGGGTGTTCAGGTTGAAAACTAATGAACATTGCTCACAACCAAGGTACAAGGCAAGATTGGTTGTGAAAGGTTTCGGTCAGAAGAAAGGTATTGATTTTGAAGAAATTTTTTCACCCGTGGTCAAGATGTCTTCAATCCGAGTTGTGCTTGGTATAGCTGCTAGTTTGAATCTTGAAGTTGAACAACTTGATGTAAAAACTGTCTTTCTCCATGGTGATTTAGATGAAAAGATCTATATGGAGCAGCCTGAAGGGTTTGAAGAAAAAGGAAAAGAGCAATTAGTTTGCAAGTTGAAAAAGAGTCTATATGGGTTAAAGCAAGCTCCAAGACAGTGGTACAAGAAGTTTGATTATTTCATGGTGGATCATGGTTTTGACAGGACCACTTCTGATCATTGTGTATTTATGAAGAGATTTCCAGATGGAAACTTTATTATTCTATTGCTGTATGTGGATGATATGCTGATTGTTGGCCATGATGCTAAGAAGATTCAGATTTTGAAGGAAGAGTTAAGTAAGTCTTTTGCAATGAAAGACATAGGACCGGCAAAACAGATTCTTGGCATGAAGATCATACGTGACAGGAAGAAGGAGAAACTTTGGCTATCTCAGGAGAGATATGTTCAAAAGGTACTTGAGAGATTCAACATGAGCAACTCCAAACCGGTTTGTTCTCCACTTGCAAGCCACTTTAAACTAAGTTCTAATCAGTGTCCTTCAAGTGATGAAGAAAAAGATGAGATGAAAAAGGCTCCTTATGCATCCGCAGTTGGTAGTTTGATGTATGTCATGGTTTGCACAAGGCCGGATATAGCTCATGCAGTTGGCGTGGTTAGTCGGTTCCTCTCCAATCCTGGTAAAGAACACTGGTCAGCAGTGAAATGGATACTTAGGTATCTCAAAGGCACTTCTAGCTTCAGCTTGTGTTTTGGGAATAACAAACCTGTGTTGTAAGGATACACAGATGCAGATATGGCTGGTGATGTTGATTCTAGAAAGTCCACTTCAGGATACTTGATGAAGTTTGCAGGGGGAGCAGTCTCATGGCAATCAAGGTTGCAAAAATGTGTTGCATTATCCACTACAGAGGCTGAATATATTGCTCTTACTGAAGGGGGCAAGGAGTTGTTATGGATGAAGAAGTTCTTGCATGAACTTGGTCTAGTTCAAGAGAACTTTGTGTTGTACTATGATAGTCAAAGTGCAATCTATCTCAGTAAGCATCCTACTTTTCACTCTTGATCAAAGCACATTGAAGTTAGATATCAATGGATTCGAGATGCTATGGAGATGAAGTCATTTGTTGTTGAGAAGATCCATACTGATAACAATGCATCAGATATGATGACCAAGCCTTTACCGAGAGAGAAGTTTGAGTTTTGCAGAAAGGAAGTAGGCTTGGTAGAGCCTCCTAAATTGAACTTTACAAGTTGATCGCCAGTATGGCGAATTCCTCACATGGTGCGTGAGGGGGAGATTTGTTGTGTGGTCCCGCACCATGTGTTGGTGGGACCACCACATTTAAATAAAAGAGGCTGCCATGTATTAAAAGGGTGCAGTAGGGTTTTGTGAAATAAGAGACGAGACAAAAAGAGAAAAGTGAGGGAGAAAAGAAAAAGTGGTGGCTGCTGAACAATCTATCGTCTTTATTTGATTTCCAGTTCGTTAACCGTTGGATCGATATGAGATTTGGACAAAGGCTTCTAGACACATTACTCTTCATTTTGAACGGTTGATTGAAGATTGGAGTTGTGAAAGTTGGCCGTTTTGACAGAAAACAGGGCTGTCAGTATTGTGAGCCTTTTCTCAAACTTTGTTCTCTTTAATCTTGTTGTATTCCAAGAATAGGTTGTTCTTGATGATATATGTTGTAGCCCTTAGTTGAATCTGAGGAAGAATATTGTGAACCCATTATTTGTGATAGTGGAAGTTTTAAGTAGCCTACGGTCCCGTGGTTTTTTCCCGCATTGGGTTTTCCACATAAAAATCTTGGTGTTGATGTGTTTGATTATTTGCATTATATTGTTGATTGTTTGATCCCATAATTTGATTGCACAAAAAGGGAAAAAGGTTTGGGACTTGATTGGTAATCCGCCAAATTGGTGTCCTATTATTGAGTTCTTTTCCCAACACATACATGTGATAATCTGATATGATTCTTAATACACGGGTGTCAAATTGCAGCTGCCAGTGTTGTAGTGATCTGAAATTCTGGATTTTCATGAGCATGATCCATCATTCATCTTATTATATATGTTCTATCAATGTGGTGATGTAGCTGTCGAATGTGAATGCTTTGTTGAATGCATTGTTATGAAATAGAACCTTGTGTTCAAATGAGTGCTAGTTGTTTGGTAAAGTTATTTTGAGACATTTACATGCAACAGCCTAGTAGCATCTCTTTCAAAAAGCTAAATTGATAAAATAATATTTTAAATAGTATAATTATAACTTTTTTATTATATATATATTCTAATGGAAAAAATCATTTGAAAAGTCAATTTTATGTAGTAGAAGAATCAAATGCTTTATTTTTTTGAAGGACTTTGATGTCATTATTTTCTCCACATGACTGCATTTAATTGTTATCCCTACTTTATTGGTTTTGGCTTTCTTGGAAGATATGTTGGAGCATCTCCAATGGAGAATTAAAAGAAAAGTTAAAAGTAAAAGACTGTTTATTTTTAACCTTCATCCTTCATTTTCATAGCTTCATATTGAAGAGTCAAAATAACATTTTTAAATTGAAGCGTTACTCTTGCATATTCATCAAACGAGCTAAAATTTTATTTAATATATTTTTATGTACAAAAATAGTTTCGACTAAAGTTATATTAGTTAGTTACTATTAATAAATTGTTATATCGATATTATAAATATTAAAATAGAATTGACTTTTTTGAATACTTTTTTCTTATTGGATATGCTCTAATAGCATTTTTGGAAGAGAAAAGTCAATTTGGCATTTTGTTTAACACTCCCCTTGGAGTTGCTCTAACATACAAACATATTTATGCATATAATATAGTTTTTCCTTTTTAAGTGAAAGGACCCAGGATAGGGAATGAGTTGAAAATTGAATACTTATCTTTTCTTAGAGAATTTATTTTATCAGTGACACCGGTTAAACTTGTTTGGTTTCTTACACAGTTATCAGTATAGGCTATGGAATAGTGATTCTAACTCAAAATTGTATATCATGATTGGAGCCTTTATTTTAATTTTCAGAATCTCATACAAGTTCAATTGCTTGCTCCAATGTCAATTTTGTATTATGTCATATGTTAATTGCTATTTCTTCAGATTAGTGACAATGTTGGGAGAAGAATTCAAGAAGGAGAAGTGAGCCTTACTAGTGAACCTAACTCCAAGAAAGATAAAGGTGTTTATGTTGGTGTAGAAGAGGATGAATTTGACACGGAGATCAAAGATGATGGTCTAGGAGGTATCTAGAAAGACATGTCATTTGCATTGGAATGTTCCAAGATATATAAATATATATAAATTTAAAGAAGCATAGCTAGTAAGAATTATTGATGTGAACCTCTTGAACAAGCGGTCAAGCAACCTACACGCAAAGACATCAATTCTCAGAAAGCCAAGTAAATCAGGTTTGATAGGAGAGTGACACAAAAATAAGTACCTAGACACCAAAACTATTGGATTCAAACCCTCACCCAACGAGTAACAATTCGTGAACAAGAAATATGGATTAACGTCACAAAGTCAACTGAACCTCGGTAAGTCATTTTCAGTCCCTTAGAGAACCAAGGAAGAGAATTCTCACCCTCACAAGCTCACAAAGTTACAGTTATAATCTGAATATCATTAAGCAAAAAATATAATCTGAAAATTAGGTTACATATGTGTTTTTAACCTAAGTTAAACACCAGAATACGCAAAGATATGGATGTATATAAAGTTCACTTATTGCAGACCCAAATCCCTAAGTTTTAAGTCTAATTGATGTTTATTAACCCTAAAACACAAAATATGAATTTAAAATAAGAAATTTAAGTTGCATTCACATAAGATAAAGAAGATTTATTTGATTTTAAATGTTGCTGACTTTTAGGTTTCATTCCTAGAATAGGAAACTTCTTCTTTTGAATGCTAAAATTCCTCACTTATTTAGGAAATAATATGGTCTTGGACTCTATGTTATATTCTGAAAAATAAGCTCTAATCATGGTTGTTATAGGGTCTAACACATCAGCCCTTTTCAGAACTTGAATGAGACATTTTGGACTTGGATTAGATGAATTAGAAGTCTTCTTTTGAGTTCAATAAGTGTTATTTGTTCATTTGGGTCTTAGTCCATGTGCTTCGAACTAACCCATTTAATGCCTTTTTATATCTCTTTGCTCTAACTTTTGTAATAGACTCACTTGACATTACCAATGGATCATTTGGATCCTTTTTTTTTTCTACATGTTATGCATTTATCACACATGCGTTGCACATCTTTTTTTCATTTTTGGCCAATAAAAATGCTCATGCTGTCAACGGAAAGCTTGTTGATAGCCTTTCCTATTTTACAAATCCACAATTATTTCCCTCTTCAATATATTTCCTATTTTACAAATCCACAATTATTTCCCTCTTCAATATATTTCCTATTTTGTATATATGACAGCTTATAGTTTATATATATATGACTAAAATCATGCTAATTTACTTTCCATGTATACATCCTTGTAACCTTATACAAAAATCAAAGCCAAAGATATAATTTTCAAACAATCCTTTGATCTATTTTTTCATGGTACCAGAGTTGGGTAAATTTTCTTCCAAATCTTGTATTTCAACTTGAATTTTTTTTTCTGTTCTTGGTAGTCTCTGTCTGCAGGGCCACTTAGTTTTTGGGTTGTTTTTTTTATAAACAAGGCTCTCGACATCTCTTCTTCTGGTTTTATTTGCACCTCTTAGCATTTTAGTGCTTCTAGTTCTTTTGGTCTCGATAGTTTCTGGATTTTTTTTTGTCTCAACCTGGATTTTATTTGTTGATTTGTCTTAGCACCTCTCAGCAGTCCTTCTCATAACCTTGCTGATTTGTCTCAGCAGCACCTTGCTAATCTGTCACAGCACCTCTCAGCATCTCCTTCTCATAGCCTGTGTTGGTTATCGGTCTCTTAGCCTCTCGGCATCTCAGCCTCTTGGACATCTCTAGTTCTTGTTCTTGGCAGCAAAACCAGGTTTTTCATCCCTTTGCTTCAGTTTCCTTCAAAAAAAAAATTGGTGTGTTGTTTGTTTAGATACATTTATTTTGATGGATTCAACACCTATGTGTGTCAAGTTTTCGAGCGCAAATTATTTTACTTGGGCATTTTAGTTTGAGCTTTTTCTCTAAGGAAAAGATTTGTGGGGACATATTGATGGCACGAATGTTGCTCCACAATCTAATACTGATAATTCAAAAGAACTTAGGGACTCTCCTTCATGAGTTGTACTTGATGCTCGGATTATGTCTTGGCTTCTTGGTTCGGTAGAACCACATATTGTTACAAATCTATGGGCTCATTGCATTGCCCAAGGCATGTGGAATCACCTAAAGAGAGTGTATCATCATGTTAATGATGCTCATTGCTTTTAGTTAGAACATGTGATTGCTATGTTTCAACATGACAGTCTTTCTATTCAAGACTACTATTAAACATTTTTTACTCTTTGGCATGAATATACTAACTTGGTTTCAGTGGATGTTCCTATTGCTGCTCTTTCAACTATTAAGAGTCTCCATGAAAATAGCAGGTGTGATCAGTTTCTTATGAAACTACGCCTAGAATCTGAATCAGTTCGGTCCTCTTTACTAAACATATCTCATGTTCCTTCTCTTGATATCTGTTTTGGTAAGTTGCTTCGTGAAGAACAACAGCTTAGTATGCAAGCTATTCTGGAGCATTCTCATGGTAGTTTTGGGATAACAATTATGGCTTTTGCTGCTCACGATCAAGGACCCTCTATGAACTCTAAAAATCTGAAATGTTTTTGCTACAAGGAGTATGAGCATATTGCTGCCAATTGTTCTAAAAAATTATTTTCTTATTGTAAGAAGAAGGGTCACATTATCAAAAAAATATCATATTCGCCCCCAGAATCATTAGGCCCGGGCACTTTAAACTTTTATTACCATCCCTTCAGCCATAAATTCTACCTATTCAGTGCTTCCTCTGCCCTTACACCTTTGGCGGGAAATTATTGTACATCAGAAATGGTACAACAAATTATCTACAATGCGGATTCAAGGTAAAAATTCCACTAAACTTTGGTACGTAGACTCTGGGGATGAAAATCACATGACGAATTCTTCTACTACTTATGTCATGTTCGGCCCTACGATGGTCAATTGGCCATTCAGACAGCCAATGGCAGTTCTTTGCACATCACTGTTGTCGGCGATGCCTCTTCTACATTTACTGATGTTTTTCTTGCTTTTAAATTTTCCACGAATCTTATTTTTGTAGGACAATTAGTTGATGATAATTGTGCTGTTTGTGTTGTGCAGGACCAGGTAATGGGGGACCCGATTGCGAGGGGATCTAAAGTGGGGCACCAGTTTCCACTATTTTTACATGTTCTAGCTTTTTCTTTTATTAAGTCTTTTGCGTGTAATAAAATTCCTACTCTTGGAATGGTGTGGCATCGTCATTTTGGTTATCCCAATACTAAGATTTCATCTCATGTATTAAACTCTGGTTTTCTTGGTAATAAAGAAAGTTCTATATCTCTCAAGTGTGATTCTTGTGAAATTGGTAAAGGCAAAACTCTTCCATTTCCTTTGCATGCTAGTAGAGCTTCTCACTGCTTTGATCTTATCCATAGTGATGTTTGGGGACCTTCTCTCGTTGATTCACATGAATAATTTAAATATTATGTGACATTCATTGATTATTATAACAGATTTACTTGGATTTATTGTCTTCGCTCTAAATCTAAAATCTTTCGTACCTTTACTGAGTTTTCAGCGAATGTTGCTAATCAATTTTCTGCCACTATTAAGACATTACGTACAAATTCTGGTGGTGAATATTTATCTATTGAGTTTCAGGCATTCTTAACTTCTAATTGTCTTATTCACCAGTGTTCTTGTCTCGCTACTCCTAAACAAAATAGAGTAGCCAAATGTAAAAATCATCACCTTTCTTGATGTGGTATGCTCTCTCTTGATAGAATTGTTTGTTCCTATCATGTTCTGGGTTGAAGCTCTAAAAAATGCTACTCATTTGATTAATCATTTACCCTCTCAAGTCTTACACATAAAGTCTTCTTATTTCTGTTTATTTGCCAAACAACCTAAGTATGATAATCTTCGTGTTTTCAGTTGTGTATGTTTTGTTCATTTACCACCACATAAGTGACATAAATTATCTACTCAATCTGTTAGATGTGTATTCTTGGGATATAATATGTGTCAAAAAAGCTTTGTTTGCTATGATCCTACTTTATGACGTGTATGTATTTCTAGGATTGTTATTTTCTTTGAAAATCAACAGTTTTTTCCAGTGTCTTCTATATCCTGTCCTTCTATTGTGATCCTTCCCTCCTTTGAGTCCTAATTATTTGATCTTTGTCCAGTCAACTCTTGTTTTAAACCTGGTATTGTGTATATAAGACGCTCCCGCCCATAGTCTCCTTTGATGGCTCACTCGATATCTGATCCTCCTGCACTCAAGATTCAATTAGTTGACGCACAGCCAGAGCCTCTAGTATGTCACTAATCTCGAGTGTCTGTACTCTCGGATAGGTATGGGTTTCCCACTTCCAGATCTGGTAAATCTATTTCAGCTCTTACTGTTGTATTGTCTACTTTTGATATTCCAACAGGCTATTCACATGTTGTCAAGCATGATTATTGGCAACAAACTATGCAGAAAGAAATTGATGCTCTAGAGGCTAATCACACTTGGGACATCGAGCCTTGTCCTTCTATTATTGTTCCTCTTGGTTGCAAATGGGTATACTTAGTCAAAGTCCGATCTAATTGTAGTTTGGATCGTTACAAGGCCTAACTTGTTGCACTTGGGAATAATTAGGAATATGGGGTCAATTATGAAGAGACCTTTGCTCCTTTGTTCGTACGATTCTGGCTCTTGTCGCTTCTAGTAAATGGTTGCTACATCAAATAGATGTCAAGAATGCTTTTCTTCATGGGGATATGAAATAATGTATTTATATGAAGCCCCCTCCAGGATTATTTTCTTCTCCAACCTCCCACGTGTGTAAGCTTCGTCGTTCTCTTTATGGTCTCAAACAGGCTCTGAGGGCCTGGTTTGATAAATTATGCACCATGTTATTACATTTCTCATTCAAACAAAGCAAGCATGACACTTCCTTATTTCTTTGGAAATTAGCCATGTGTATTGTTGTTCTTCTAGTTTATGTTGATGATATTGTCATTACGGGCTCTGATTCAGATCTCTTTGGTCAGCTAAAGACTCATCTCTCGGAGGCTTTTCATATGAAAGATCTTAGGTCTCACTTATTTTCTCGGTCTTGAAGTGCATCGTAGTTTCTCAGGCATTTCCTTAACTCAACATAAATATGCTAATGACGTAGTGTCTATAGCTGGTCTACAATAGGTTATTTCAGTTGATACTCACATGGAGGTGAATATCAAGCTTAACAAAGAAGAGGGTGACTTACTTATTGACCCAAGTCTATATCGGAAATTGGTAGGCAGTCTTGTTTATCTCACCATCACTAGACCGGACATCTAATTTGTCGTACAACAAGTCAGTCAATTTCTTCAGACTACCCGACATCTTCATTTGGTTGTTGTTCATCGGATCATACGCTATGTTCACGGCACCGTAGCTAGTGGTTTATTTTTCCCCGCGAACAATCCTCCTCGTCTTACTGCTTGCAATGATGCGGATTGGGCAGGTTGTGCAGATACTCGTTGATCAGTCACGGGGTGGTGTATGTTCTTATAAGATGCCTTGATCTCTTGGAAAAGTAAGAAGTAAGATAGAGTTTCTAAGTCCTCTATGGAATCTGAGTATAGGGCAATGTCTCTGGCTTGTTCTGAAATCATTTGGCTTCTAGGTTTGTTTGCTGATCTAGATTTTTCTACGATTGATTGTACACCTCTCCATGTCGATAATATGAGTGTTATTCAGATCATGGCTAATCCTATGTTTCATAAGCGCACGAAGCATATTGAGGTGGACTGTCACTCTATTTGTGAAGCCTATGATGCTAATGTTATCACTCTTCCTCATATTTCCACTGATCTACAAATTGCTTATATCTCAACCAAGACGCTCACTCATCATCGACATTGTTTTCTAGTAGCAAATTGATGTTGGTTAATCATCCTACATCAATCTAAGAGGGGCTATCAACGGAAAGCTTGCTGATAGCAAGCCTTTCCTATTTTACAAATCCACAATTATTTCCCTCTTCAATATATTTCCTATTTTGTATATATGACAACTTATAGTTTACATATATAGGACTAGAATCATGCTGATTTACTTTCCATGTATACATCCTTGTAACCTCTATATAAGATACATAAATGCTTGATCTATTTTCAGACAATCCTTTGATCTATTTTGTCACACGTAACACAACTAAAAATCTTAGTAACACCAAAATGCTCCATCAACCTGTCCCCATGTGCTTTTTGTACAAGCAATTCACGCATAGAGCTTAATGGAACACAAGCGATTTTCTTTAAACAATTATCCATCAAGCTTGTAATACTTTCTAAAAGTTGAAACCTTACATGCATAAAAAACAATAGCAAAATCATTATCATCCTTGTACAATTCTTTTAAGTGTTCAAACCCTAGCAATCTAGCATCTAAAGTGAATAAAAGAACATTGGCGTAAAACTACATCAGCCACTATATTTTCTTTCCCTTGATTATACTTGATCACATTCAAAAGGTTTCAATAAATTCAACTCATTTGGCATGTCTCCCACTCAACTTACTTTGCCCTTTCAAATGCTTCAAGGATTAAAGCTCTTTGGGCCATATGTAATGTTGTCACATCTTTACAGTTTTTACTAAGGCATAAAGCTCTTTGTCATATGTAGGGTAATTCAAGGCTACCTCATTCCCCATTAAGTTTCTCAGTGAAATAGTCATTTGACGTAAAGTTTCATAGTCCAGTTATACTTTATTGAGCATATCTCCATATTCAATCTTTGGATTGTGCTGAAACTTTACCAAACAATTCTAGAGTTATGGTTCTATGTGGTGATGAAATTGCAGATTCATCAGACTTCGAGAAAGCCTTGCGATATAGATCATAACATGTTCTACAAGTTTTGTTATTCAATTCCTTTTAAAAAACAAAGAAAGTTTATTCATAGTGTATGTTGGGTCTTATTTGATTCAAAGTAATTTTATTTGGTGAAAAAAAATCATCAAATATTATTATTATTATTATTCCGTGAATAATGGGGGGAAATTCAATAAAAGAATAAAAACAAACCCAAAAACTTTAACAAAAGAGCAAACAAAAAAAATTAATAGCTAAAAAAATCATTAGACGTGAAAATAAAAGTTAAAAAAACAAAAGAAAGAACAAAAAAAAATAGAAATATCAATTTTCAAATGATCACAAACACAAATTAAAATTTAAAAACATTTTTTTCAAAAAATTGCTACCTCGACAAAAGAGAAAATAAAATTAAAAAAACCAAAGCTAAGAGCATATTTATATAAACATGGACAAAAATAAAGACTATTTAAAAAATATAAAAAATAATTAAAATAAAAATTTAAAAGTATAAGGGCCGAAATGAAAACCAAATATATTATCAATTTCTATCAAAGTACAAAATTGAAAAAATCAAATCTTTTGTACCGAAAATATTAAAGGATTTAAAACCAAACCCAAAATTAAAAGAATAAGGAATGAAATGAAAAAAAAATATAATAAATTTAATAGAAGGACATAATTAAAACAAATCAAAACTTATATAACAGAAATAAAGGACCATACAACACAATTAAAAGACTAGAGACTGAATTGAAACAACCATAAAATTGGGGAGTTGTCGTGTAGTTTAGGGAGAAGGAGAGAGAAAAGGGGGGGGGAAAGTTCAACCGCCCACTGTCATGTCTCTAGCCATGTTGTGAGGCCACACGTCACACTATGAGGAAGAGGACACAGCGGCGCATCCACGGAGACACCAGATTGATATTTTTCTACACCGGACGATGCCGCATCAACTGAGCGTAGAATGGTTATTTTACTGTGCAAAGAAATATAAAAAAAATCAATAAATCGGTGACCCGAACAAACCGAACTGAACCAAAAACCGAACCGACTGAGCAACATTATTATAATCCACCTGAACCATGACCTCTTTTAGTATATAGTATAATGTTTCTTAATATCTTGTATGGTCATGCCTAACTTGTAACCAAGTTTATTTCTTTTTCTTGAGTCCTCTGAATTCATTATTTTTCTTGAGTCCTATCATTATCAGACATCCAGTGGTGAAATGAAATTAATTATATTTTAGGAAGTTATGTTTAATTATTTCATCACATGTTTTCTGAGCTTATTTTACTTATACGCACATTAGTTGAGGGATCATGAATGACTTCTATTACTATTGCTTAGACTGAATGTTTAAGATCCAACATTTGAATCTAGCATTCTGAGAGAATGAGAAAAACCCTATTTATAGCTGGTTTAAAGTCATTCCTTTTGTATTTCATTATTAATCTCCTTGTGATTCTGGCAGGATGTTGTTGAAAATTCAAACTTGGAAGCAGATGAAGATTATTGTGATCACTCTTTTGTCTTGAAGGATGATATTGGTTATGTTTGTCTCATATTTGGGGTTATTAAGAGAGCAATTGCTATTAAAATTGAAATCCAGTTTAACAAGGTAAAGATATTTTTTTATAGTTTTTGCATTTTTTTGGTGTAGTAATAAACATAACAACAGATAATATGTAGATAAAATACATGAAAATGAAATATTCTATTTGTTGTTCCTGATGCTATAAATTTCTTGATAATTTTTTTGGCAGGGAGAAGAATTTATCAAGAATCAGAATTTAGCATACACATTTCTGCAGAATGTTTGTACAAGCTGGTCTCTCGTTTCTTTCCTAGTCATGCTTTATTGATATTTTGTTACATGGGACTGCTTAATCTAAACTCTATTTACTGTAGATTCTGCTGCTTTGGCCTTTTGTGGTCTAGTTAATTGTCCTAGTATGGAATTGTTTTCAATTTAATTAATATATATTTCCTTGAATTTAGGTCAAAAGGAATTCAAGGACTTACATCTCTGAATCCAAGGACAGAGATTCAAATGGGATGGTTGGATTTGACTTGTTTGAAGAAGATTTGATGGTAACTAACATCCCTGCTCATTCAAGGCACATGAAGCAAATGGAACCTCATCAAGTGGAGGGTTTCAATTTTCTTCGCAGTAATTTGGTAGCAGATAATCCAAGGGGTGTGCATCTTGGCTCATGCTCCTGGATCAGGTAAGACATTTATGATAATCAGTTTTATGCAAAGTTTCCTGGCCAAATATCCACATGCAAAACCAATAGTGGTGCTTCCAAAAGGAATATTGTCTATATGGAAAAGGGAGTTTCAGATATGGCAAATTGAGGATATTCCGCTGTATGATTTTTACTCTATTAAAGATGATAGTAACATCAATTGGAGATCTTGAAATAGTGGGTGGAGCAGGAGAGTATTCTTTTCCTAGGGTACAAACAGTTCTCCTCTATTGTCTGTGATAATGGGAAGAACCTAGAGTCAGTTACTTGCCAGGAGATATTGCTAAAAAGGCCTTCAATTCTAATTTTGGATGAAGGCCATACTCCTAGGAATCTCTAGCCAAAGGGCAGACGCTTCGAAAAGTTGTGATTTCTAGAACCCTCTACCAAAATCATGCCAAGGAGGTGTCAATGTATTGAATCTAGTTCGTCTAAAATTTTTGAGGATGGATACCTCCCGAGCTAGTGTCAAGCGCATCCTAAGTAAAGTAAACATTCCAGGTGCAAGGAAGCAATTCAAAGTAGGTGCAACTTTCTATGACTTGGTAGAGCAAACCATACAGAAAGACCAAGATTTCAAAAGGTAGGTGATTGTTATACAAGATCTGCGTGAGATGACTAGCAAGGTTTTTCATTATTATAAAGGAGATTTCTTGGACGAGCTTCCAGGGCTGGTTGATTTCACTTTGGTGCTGAACCTCGGTTCCAGACCGAAGCATGAAGTGCAAAAGTTGAAGAAGTTAGCAATGAAGCTTAAGAGAAGTTCTGTTGGGAGTGTTGTTTATCTACACCCAAAGTTGAACTCCTCCGAGAATTATGCCATAACTGATGATATGATGGATAACTTGCTAGAGACAGTACATGTGAGAGAGGGAGTCAAGGCGAAATTCTTTCTCAATATATTAAGCTTGTGCATGTCAGCTGGGGAGAAGCTCCTGGTTTTCAGCCAGTACATCACATCGTTGAAGTTTTTCGAGAGCCTTGTGTTGAAAGAAAAGGACTGGATTTTAGGAAAAGAAATCTTTGCAATCTGTAGTGAGTCAAGTTCTGATCATCAGGAGTGGTCCATGGAGCATTTCAACAACTCCACTGATGTTAAAGTATTATTTGGGTCCATTAAGGCATGTGCAGAAGGGATATCACCGATGGGAGCATCTCGGAAAATTATCTTAGATGTTCACCTCAATCCTTCAGTTACTGGCCAGGCGATAGGACGTGCATTCCGACCTGAGCAAGCAAAGAAAGTGTATGCGTATAGGTTGGTCACTGCTGATTCACCTGAAGAGGAAGATCATAACACTTGCTTCAGGAAGGAAGCAGTAGCAAAAATGTGGTCTGAGTGGAATGAATACTATGGTTACCAGGATTTTAAGGTGGAGACTGTTGAGTTGGATGACAATGGAGATCGCTTCTCGGAAAGTCCGCAGGTGAGGGAAGATGCTTGTATAAAATGTTACTGCACACTGGTACCTCTATTAATTTTCCATAAGCAAATCTCCATTATCTCTCATATTTTTCCAATATATTTTCCAAGTAGGACCTGACGGTGATAGGGTTGAAGCTCTGAAGTTGGTGGAGATAAACTGTTATTTCTGACTCAAAAATTGTACATACTTTGTCGATCCATAGTTTATCAGGGAAGAATCCACAAATGAAACCACAACACCTACAACCGTAAATCAAGGCACAGATCCTGTCATGAACGTTATGCCTTGAGCTTTGAATTCTGCAGAACGTTATGCCTTGAGCCTTGAATTTTGCAGCTGTAATAGGAATAAGTTTAGCATTGAATATCTTGCCAATTATATGTTTCCAAAATTGGCTCTCATATCCTTGTATATATAACATGTAATACTGATCAGTAAAGTGTGTGAAGATTATTCATAGAATTATAACAGTGCTTGAATTCTTTTATGGTATCAGAGCACTCAAAATTCTAATGAATCATCGATCCAAAAACACCACAATGTCTTCATCTTTTGATCAAAACCCAACCTTCACCTTCACCCAACCCCCTTCCTCAGCAGATAAATCACTTATTGCTTTCAATATCACTGCACAAATCAACGAAAAATTAACCCCTTCCACTTTATCGGGTACGATCTACTTGATTATGTTGAAGGCACACTCAGGTGCCCTACCTCCTCTAAAACCACCACTAGTGAAATAAATAAAATCTACTGGGCCAGGCAGGATAAACTAATCTTTAGTGTCATTCTTGCCTCCACATCACTATCAATCACACCACTCATCGCCACGGCCAGGACTGCTCATGACGCTTGGAAAAAACTGAAAACTCTATATGTTAGTCGATCAAGAACTCAGGCTATGAAATTGGAGGAGCTCACCTTGATTCAGCGTGGACATCGGTCAATCACAGATTATCTTCATACTGTGAAAACCTTGTCTGATGAAATAGCCATCATAGATCACTCGATTTCAGATGATGATCTAACACCTTATGTGTTGAATGGCTTAGGTCCAGATTTTTGGGAGATTGTGGCACCAATTCAAGCTCGAGAATTGCCATTAACTTTTGAGGACCTGCACGATCTGTTGGTTGGATATGAGGTGTATTTGCGGTGATTAGAAGCAGCAACACAACAACTGGTAGTTTCAGCTAACTACACACAGACGAAACCTTACGGGAATAAAAGAAATCAACAATGGTCACAAGGTTCTCATGGATCATGGTGGAGAACAACGTGATGGATGTCGCTTCAACAATAACACTGGCAAACCCAACAATTTTAATTGATGCCACCAGCCAAAATGCCAAATTTGTGATCAATTTGGTCATACTGTGAGGTCTTGTCCTCAATTTCAACCCTAAAATGTATCTGTGAATTGTGCTACAACATCCACCGGGAAAAATACCAACTGGTTACTTGATTTGGTCGTTTCGTATTATATAACGGGTGATCTTTCCAATTTATCTATTCATTCTAAATATGATGGAACTGACAAAATAATACTTGGTGATAGTTCATGTTTGGCAGTCTCCCATATTGGCTCTCTGAATTTACAATTCCCCCACCGAAACTTTACCTTACATGATACTCTCTACATTCCAAATATTCAAAAAAAAATATTTTCCATTCATCATTTCACTAAACAAAATAATGTTTTTTGTTGAACCTCATCCTTTTCATTTTCTTGTGAAGGACGCGATCACGGGGGGCGAAACTACTAAGAGAAGCATGTAACAATGGCATCTATACCTTTCCGACCTTGATGATGACACCCACAAAGGTTGCTAATATGCATGAACGGACTTCCATTGATGGATGGCACAAGCGTCTCGGACACCCTTCCCTTAAAATTGTTCATCAACCTGTTAAGAGTTTTTCTCTTCCAATTTCATCGCAAAAATTTTTTTCATCCCTATGTCACTCCTGTTCCATTAATAAAACACATTAACAACTCTTCCGTACCACAAGTCTCAACAGTCATGAACCTCTTGAACTTATCTACACAGATGTGTGGGGTCTAGCTAGCTATACTGGAATAGATGGCTCACGATATTACATTTTTTTTATCACTATACAAAATATTTTGGTTTTATCCAATGGCGACTAAATCTGGTGTTTCTACCATTTTTCCACACTTTAAAAAGTTTGTTAAGACTTGTTTTCAAAAGCAAATCAAAACACTATACTCTAACAATGGTGAGATTATTACCCTAAAACCTGATCTCTAACGTCATGGCATAACTCACTACACCACTGCCCCCGCACACACCCCTGACAAAATGGTGTTTCTGAACATCGTCGTCATCATATTGTTGAAACAGGCCTTACACTATTTTAGGATGCCAATCTTGATTTCTCGTATTGGCCCTATGCCTTTCAAACTGCATCTTACCTCATAAATCGCCAACACACACCCCTCCTACAACACAAGTCACCTTTTGAGGTCCTGTTTGGACAAACCCCAAGTTATTTAAAATTTAAAAAATTTGGGTGCATATATTATCCGCTCACATGACCCTATAACTCCAATAAAATGCAACCAAAAGCCAAAGCATGCATTTTCCTTGGATATTCATCCACTCAGAATGCTTACCACTGCTATACCTTAATGCCCAAAAAAATTGTCTCTCGCCACGTGTTATTTGATGAAACCCAAACCCAAAGCCTGTCTTCCCCAACCAACCCAGTCAGCCCAAAAACTCACCTTGTTTCTCCCCTTCACTTTAGTTCTCTGACGCTCACTATGCCCCCATCAATGGTGTCCAATGCATCAGCATCAGCATCATCATCGTCTTTGGTAAGCTCGCCTCCCATTGTTGCATCCTCCTCAAGTACTTCTAACCTCTTTGTGTTTTCCACTCCTGATTGTTTGCAAAACTCCACTCACCACACAGATCATTCATCTCATTTTCTAAATGCAAATTCCCCTGTGTCATCTCTAGTCTTGGACCCAAATCCACCTCCATTACCTGTTAGCCCTCTTAACTCAGCCCTATCTTCACCAAATTCCTCTACCACACGTCCTCCACCATCAACCCTTCGAACCCATTCCATGACCACCCGCTCGATGAATCAAATCTATAAACCCAAACAAGTTCATACTGTGTCCAAATACCCTATTCCCCATACCATAGAACCCACTCTTGTCAGACAAGCCATCTCCCAACCTCATTGGCGTGCGACCATGTCCACTGAACTCACTGCCCTAATGAAGCATGGAACATGGGATCTGGTGCCACCCCTTTCCAATTGCACACATGTGGGTTGTAAATAGGGTGTTTTGAGTCAAAAGAACTGCAGATGGTTTAATTGATCGATTCAAAGTTCACCTAGTTGCTAAGGGTTTCCATCAATATCTGGGGGTCGATTACAAGGAAACCTTCAGTCCCGTTGTCAAACCTGCAACTATACGAGCTGTGCTAACCATTATAGTCATTAACGACTGGGAATTGCGTCAATTGGATGTCAACAATGTTTTCTTAATGGTGCAACACTAACTGAAACTGTTTTTATGATGCAGCCTCCAGGATTCCGAGATATGACATACCGTAATCATGTATGTAGATTGAAGAAGGCCATCTATGGTCTTAAACAAGCACTCAGGGCTTGGTACACATCACTCAAGACTGCCATTATTCAATTGGGTTTTCAGAACTCCAAAGCAGACTCGTCACTCTTCATATACAACACTGGTTCAACACTCTGTTATCTATTGGTTTATGTTGATGACCTTGTAATCACTAGCAATAATTCAGGACTTGTGAGCACCATTATTCAATAATTGGGTGATATGTTTTCCCTCAAAGACATAAGATCTCTGCATTTTTCCCTGGGTGTTGAGGTTATCCCCATGCAGATAGGCCTATTTCTCACACAACACAAATACATCCATGAACTGCTAGCTAATACAAACATGAGTGGTGCCAAAGACGTATTCACATCACTGTCCACGTCCGCTCCTCTTCAGCTAGTTGATGGCAGTGCTGTTGTGGACAACACTGAATTTAGAAGGATAATGGGGAAGTCTTCAATACCTCTCCTTGACGCGGCCAGACATCTTGTTTGCAGTTAATAAACTGTCCCAATACATGCACAAACCGACTGCAATGCATTGGAAAGCAACCAAAAGACTTTTGCGTTACCAGAAACAAACTATTTTCTATGGAATACAAATCCTCCACAAAGGCTCACCAGTGTTAAAAACATACTTTAATGCCGATTGGGCTGGGAATGTAGATGATCGAATGCCCATGTTTGTCTACAGCAGTATTTTAGGGCCTAATCCCATTTCGTGGACATCCAAGAAATAGAGAGTAGTTTTAAGGTCCACAACCGAGGTTGAATATCAGGCATTAGCCAATGTGGCCTCTGAAACAATATGGCTATCCACTCTTTTCAAAGAACTTGCCTTCCTAGTCTCAACCTCTCCCATACTGCTATGTGACAATCTTGGTGCCATGCACCTTAGCTTCAATCCAATCAACCATTCGCGAATGAAACACATGCAGATTGACCTTCACTTTGTACGTGATTTAGTCCAAAAAGGCAGTCTTCGTGTCGGCCACGTCCACATACAAGACCAACTCGCAGATCTGCTCGCCAAGCCACTGTCAAAAATACAGACGCATGAGTTACGTAACAAGATTGGTCTTGCCTACGAAAGCCCAATCTTGCGGGGGCGTATCAGGGAAGAATCCACAAATGAAACCACAACACCTGCAGCCGTAAATCAAGGCATAAATCCTGTCATGAATGTTATGTCTTGAGCTTTGAATTCTGTAGAACGTTATGCCTTGAGCCTTGAATTCTGCAACTGTAATAGGAATAAGTTTAGCACTAAATATCTTGCCAATTATATGTTTCCGAAATTGGCTCTCATATCCTTGTATATATAACATGTAATACTGATCAGTAAAGTGTGAAGATTATTCATAGAATTATAACAGTGCTTGAATTCTTTTATGGTCTTTGTATGTTACATGTTTGACAGACATGGCCACGATGATGTAAATTTATCAAATGCACCCATGATTCATGCTCATTATTGCAATGGAAATTTATGTTTTCGAAGAACGGATTTCATTTCTTTTCTCTGAAGCTAACTGAAGAGGAACCTTTTAACTTTTTCTAATTTCTCAAATTAGAGAAACTTCAAGAACCCTTTTTTTTTTCAAAAACATGAGGCAAAAATAAACAGGATGAAATTGTTGTTAAAGATTTAGGGGGTTTTCTTGTTTTTTACTTTGAAAGTGATTGAGAGTTTAGATGTGCTAGTGTTAATTCCAGGGACTTTAGGGTAAGGATAACTTGAACTTATCACGCAATTACTGAAAGATCTTAAAGCGATAAATTTATGCTTTCGTTTTGGTTTTTAACGTTCAGAACAAAGTGTTTTCAATGTCTTAGTTGTTCAATTGCTTTAGTTTTTTGTGGATTATGATTGCTCACTCCATGTTTCTTCGTAACATCATATTGGTAACAGGAACATATTCTGAAGTAACGCAAAAGAAGATAAATTGTGTTTGAATAAGAGGAGAGATGAATCAACTTGAAATTTGTATTGATCATTGCTTGCTTGAATTTTTTGTTTTATGATCTCAACATGCAAATTATGAACTTTACATTTAAAAAACTCGAATGATTCAAAAATTTTAGAGAAGAGACATAGGAAAAAAATCTATAAAGTTTCTAGTTTCATAACTATGAATATTTTATAAGTAAGGGTGTGGAGTGAAACAAATAGTATTTGAAGTCTTAGTAGCTATAATTTAGACATAACCTTGTAAATTATGATTATTTTATCTTCCTCGTCATTTGTCAAGTGTAAAGGATTAAAAACTAAACATGATTTTTTAAACCTATAACATGCAAAACATCAAACATGGTAAGTGAAGAATCAAAAAGCTTGGAAGGTTGCTAAAAAATAATGACAAGTTATGTGTCAAACATATCAGCGGGAAATTAAAGGCTCGAAATGAAAACCAGCTTAAAACTCATTTGATATTGTGTTTACCTCTTTAGTTAACTCTACTAGAATCTCTAGAAGCTTCTACAACTTAAAAAAACAATTAACTTCTTATGAATCTATTTTTCAAACTATTTTAAATCTATTTTGTTAATCATATTTACCTCTTTCGATAGTGGTGATTTTTATGGAAATAAAATTATAACTAAACTAGACACAAAAGGTTGTTCATTAACCTCCTTCTCAAACTCATCTAAACTCATTTTACCATGTCTCCGGTATGATCCCCCCCATAGAAACAGTTCTGGATGAGATGGACGTGAAAGATGGAGCAAAACTGAAGTTTTTTCTCAATGTACTGGGCCTACGCCAGTCAACTGTTGAGAAGCTACTGGTTTTCAGCCAGTATATCCCGCCTCTGAGACTTTTGGAGAGATTGTGGGAAAAGATAAAAGGGATGGAACCTAGAAAAGAGCTCTTTATAATTACAGGTGACTCAAATGCATGGTGAAAGACAATCTCATTCCGGCCAGATCAGAAGAAGAAAGTTCGTGCGTATAGATTGGTAACTTCAGATTCACCTGAGGAGCAAGACTACTTAACATGCTGCAAAAGGAGTTGCCTTCAAAAATGTGGTTGAGTGGAATGACTACTGTGACGATGTGTTCTTTGAGAGTCCAGGGCTCAGGGAAGATCTGAAGGTTTTGTACAAAAGGTCAGTGTACTTGTATTCTCTTCATCAGGTTTTGTAAAATAGTTCCCTTGAAAGACACGGGACTGGTAATTGAGCTCCTTAGTATAGGAATTTGATGTCCAAGGTAGAAATTAATTTTCTATCTGATTCTGGCCAGTCTTATTTTGTTCCAAGAAGCTATAAAACAGTACGGTAGAGCCAGGATTCTGGCTCACTACAACCTGTGCCGCGGCTAGTTACTTTCTCTTGCTGTTGCTATACCACCTTTATGGGCACACCTACTTTGAATAGAAAAAAAATATATATATAGAACATTCTGGGTTTTCACAAGGCCAGGTGATGAACTTGTTGCTTTATGAATATATTGCACTCTTGGCAGTTGAAACTTGGCAATGGCACCAAGGAAATAAAATTGTATTAAAAGTTGTAGCTCGTTACCACATTCGGAGCCACCAGACATTTCCTAACTCTTTATTTCAAACCAGAACTTTCTTTTCCAATACCAAATTTGCCACTGATTATACATTTTCCTTCCACATATCGGAAAAAAAATAAGCATCTTTACAATATGCTAACCTGACAACCAATTCTTTTGATATGCTACAACAGCTCTGCTTTATACACAACCTTCCTTTCACCATATGAAAGTAAGATGAATGCTCCTACTGGAACAAAGTCTGGCTGCTACTGTTTAAAAAGTGATATATTCACCCCATGTGATCCTCGACCAACTATTTCAAGCTACGAAATCATGAAATACATGGGAGGAACTAAACCTTTGCTGCCTGTTCCCAGGATTTAAGCACTCAAAATCTGTGGCCCCGGCCCCCACCGAAGATGCTGCATTGTAGATATCATCATCCCCTCTCATGGAAACAAAACCGTGATGAGTTGTGCCCGACATTGGAAGGTTGCCACCCTCGCAGTGCTGCAAACCCAATGTAAGAGACACCCCACTTCCATTTCCAAACCTTCCCACCTCAGACATTTGGTACGCCGCGGCAGCTGCTGCTATAAACCTATCACCACCCCCCTCGGAGTGAACCATAGCATCAGAGAAGAGGCTAAAGTCATCCATACTAGGCCTTTGGTCCTCCCTCAGCTTTAGCAAGCCATACTCAGTAAAAGCCTCACCACGTGTGCCATTTTGGAAGTTACTTCTTGTAGTTGATCCTTCCATTTTCATATCAGGAACGTGGTCAGATTTGGGATCCATCAATTGCCCTGCAGTGCATCTTTCAGTGGCTGTAGAACTAGCACTTTGTTGGAATTCTTCCACTCTGTCTTCTGAGGTTCCCATATCACCTTTTGTTGCTTTGGCTGCATTTTCAGAAGAAGAATTAGAGTCCATCTCTGCATCACCGAGCTCTTCTTTGTACATCTCTTCAACCATGGGCTTCCAGAGACGCACTCGTGCATTAATGAACCAGTTTGATACCTGAGCAAGGCAAATGAAGTGTCAAAACACGCTTCTTCTGATGATGATATTGTCAATAAACAGGTGGCACATTTTGATTGAAGGTAAGTTGACAAGCAAGAGGTTTTGAATTGAGGTTTTAGCATATTCGACAACTCAATAACAGTTTCAGTAATTAACAACTAATTTAGAGATATAGGTCATATTGGAAAGAGAAGTATAGAGAGGAATGGTTCCCCCACATCTTCCCCACCAGTCTATTTCTTTAAGTCCCAGTATATATACAAAATTGGTCCTTATCTATAGAAGGAGACATTGGCTAACAGTCTAGTTACTTTTGAATCCAACAAAATGTGATTATATGCTGTTTTTTCACTTAGTTCGCCACCGTCACCATACTTGATAAGACCCACTTTCTCTCAACATCTCCCCATTTTCCACATCCATAGCCTTTAGGTTTCAGCAACATTTAAATTGCAGGACCAAAACGCTGCTAAAAGGAGGTGTTCTATTTTGACCTCTTGTTTTTTTAGAGACTTATGTTTTTCAGCTCTCTTATGATAAAAACTCTCAAGTCTGACTGAAGAGTAATTTCTAGATGAAAAACAAGTTTTAGTTAGTTTTTACCTGACTTCTAGTCAATCCTGTCTGCCTTGCCAGCATGATCTTATCAGAATCCTTCGGATAACTGATGAGCAATAAAAAGGCAATTAACTATAGTTGAAGCTATAATGTTTTCAAAAGAGCAGAAAAGGTATGAAACCATGAAAAGAAGAGAAATGTCTATAGTCAGAGGATTTACGGGTGGAGAAAATGCTCAAACAGCCAAGCACGAAGAACTGAAACAGAGCTTTCAGGCAGACCCCTTTGTGGCCTCCACGCATGCTGTTGCATCATACCAAGTTGATGAAGAGCCCTCTGTTGTCTAAGGTGCTGGTCCACATAACGGAGTCGTGTAATTCCAACTCCTTTAAGGTTTTCTGAAGCTTCTTGTTCCCCGAGGCTTTTACGGGTTGCATGAATTTGGCCAGTTATTGCATCACGCAAGCATCGAAAGTGACGTGAAATAGTCTGGAGGGCGAGCGCAGTGTATGGTTTAGCTGATCCACATCCTGATCTCACATCAAATGAGGACACCACAATTTGCATCTGATGATAATATTGTTTGAATCGTCTATCAACCTGTGCAACAGAATAATTGTCATCAGGCCTCATAGAAAAGGAAGTTGGAGAAATTGTATGAATATAATCACAAGCAAGGTTTATACAATTAATCAGATACTGACAATGAAATCATTTACATGCATGTGAAACCGATCCCAATGCTGGAACTTGCAGCCTTATGGTAGCACATCCAAGACTTTTACCAATACACTGAGAAGGGCCCTAAAAATGATGAACATGAATATATCTGCTTCTATCACACAACAAACGACATACAAAAAGACATGGCTTAAGCTTGACATCTCCACAACTTTTTTAAGGTCATACTATGATTATAAACAGTGCAGAAAAGCGCAGCTTAGAAGGTTGGGATCTACCAAATATGGTTCTTTTGAATGTTAACTAAAAACTGAAGAATAGCAGTCTTAGAACACATGCATCGATCCCAAATGTTCTTGGAAGGCGAGGAAAATCTTATGTCAGACACAAGGCTTTAATGCAGGCTGAATTGTAATCTGATCAAATACTATAAACAATAATCGCCACCATAAGAGAATTAATGCCAAGGCTCTCCAAAAACTTCTGTTATGAAGCTCAATAAAAGCTCTACCAATTCTACTTAATGTGGGTAACCTCGAGTAAAAAGAAACAGTTGTAACACCATGATCTTCCTAAAACTGTCATTTGGACACCTTGGGGATTGTACTGTAGCATGAACAATGACATTCATTTACACCTCTGGCTGGAACCCATAGTTATCAAAGCAAAGATTGTCCCAGTGTGAAAACTCGTAACTATCAAATCAGAGTGTTACTGTACTATCATTCTTAAGAATCTCAGAGACAACTGCAGAATCATTGCTTCAGTTACTAGCAGTATCCCTTCTAGACAATGGCATATAACAGGTTATATAGCCAAACAAGATCCTCAAGCTCTTTTATTTGAATCAGTGCATTGCCTCCAAAACATAGAAAAATAGAAAAAAGTCTGTACTTGTAGAATTAACAAAATGAAACTGTTCAGAGGACTTGTATCTCTGCTACCAGTAGCATGCAACAATTTGGCGTAGGTAGATAGATGGTTTCAGAAAAAAATGAAAACAAGCATTTAACAAAAAAAAAAAATTATATATATATAGTGATTGGTCAAGGTACTGGACAAGGAGAAGAAAGAAAATGATTCTTACGGACGAGGGTCAGGGAAAAAACAATGTTCGGTGTTACCTCGTCTAGCATGGATAAAAGCTTTGTCAACTTGTTCTGTAATTCTTGTCTTTCGGCATGTGAAAGCTCACTTGGCGGGTTGGTGGATTCTTGAAGGTTTGAAGCACCATTCTTTGATTCACTATCACCATCCTTTGCACTGTTCAGTCCATGTTCACTTGTGGTCTGGTCTTTCTCTTTATCAGGTTGATTTAGCGCTCTTCGAACATTGACAACTTCATCAAGTAGCTGTTGTGCTACCTTCAGGTACTTGGAATTTGGAATTGTTCTTGCAATGCTATTCATTCCATATGGAGATAAATCACCTTTATTAACATCGTGATTACCTCCAATAAAACCAGGTATCAAATATTCAATATTTCTTGACTGGTCATCCCTGGAAGAGCCATTCCTGCCACCACCATCACCTGTAATTGAAGAATTAGGACTCAAGAACGAAGTAAGGCCTGAATTGGTATTCCGGTAGGAAATCGAGGGCATTTGAATTCCAGATTGGATTTGGGTGCCAAGACTGAGAGATAAACCCTGGCCCTGCAAACTCTGTGCCCCGTTAAGAACGCTGGAAGCACCATTCACTGAATGCACAACTAGCATCTCATTTCTACCATCCCTCCATGCACCAAAATCATGCTCCCCTATTCGTGATCCACCCAGATTTGACAGGATTTCTTGTTGCTGTGGGGTTGAATCAGAATTCTCCACAGACTGAAATTCAATACAGTTGTTTTGCTGGTGAGAATTCCCAGCCAAATTGTCCGGGTATGATCCAGAATTCATGTACATCATCATACTGCCAGGAAGAACTGGCGCATCCGGATATGAACCAGGGAGATATACCATTGCAGCACCATCTCTTTGATTATTTGAACTAGTATAATAGGTAGCCATATGTATTTAACCTTGAGGACTTTCCTGCCTCCTGCCTAGTTATGCAAGTTCAATCACATACCGCCAGGGAACTGCAATGAACATAGAAAACGAGCTTCCATTACCATCAACTGTAACACGTATACTTCATACCTGGAGGGTGCTTAACCACTCTTATTATTAGAGATGGAATTCCAAATTCGCAATTTTGTGTTTATAAGTAAATATTACACCCACACTTAAGTACAAGCTCGAAAGGGGGGGAAAATACAGGAGAAATTAGCCAACAAAAGGGGAGCTTACAAGTTCTTGGCTACGATTATCAACAGTGAACACCACAGGTGGTTTGGACATAAAGAACAAAAGAATCAAAAATCAAAAGATCCTTGTTTGCAAAAAACCAAAGCTTTTTAAGGGGTTTGACAGTTTTAAAGAGAGAAAAACTGGGGGTAAACATTAGCAGTTAGTGAATTCTAGTGCCGAAATTATTAAAAAAAAATCTCTTTGAATCGATCTAGTATAGACGTGATAAAGTAGCAACAAAATTCATAACCTAAATCCGAAAATTCCCCTTAAACACAACCTTAGAAGAAAAAATTCTGAAATCTTCAAAGTTTACTGCCATTTATTACCCAGGAGAGTTATTTAAAAACAAAAGTTTTGATGCCCCTCAAGCATAAGAAAAGAGGGGAAAAAGAACGTGATCCTAAGCAGGAAGCAGAACAAAACCAATAGATATCAAAAACCTCGTAGAAAAAAAGTCCATAGATTATAATCATCATCATCGTCTTCTCTATCTCCAGCAAAAAAAAAAGATAGCAGACAGAGACACACATGAAAGAGAAATAATAATAATAATAAAATACCAGAAAAGATTGAGAGCAAAAAAGAAACCGATCAAGCAATAAAAAATTACCTGGAGATCAGTAACACTTGTGGGTGTTTGAGGGAACAGAAAATCTGAAAGACAACTTGATCTGCTGATACACAAATCTGATGATCCCAATACAACAAAACAACAACAACAACACAACCCCTCACTTCTCATTACCCAGACCTATGTAAGTACTCATAATACATACACATACACGCCATGAGAAGAAAAGCTTCAACTTTTTTCTTTCTTTCTTTCTTTTTCTCTAAAAAGAAAAGGAAAAGAAAGTGCTAATGATAATAATTGAAAGCAGGAACAGCAATGAATTTTCTCACTTTTTTCATCTTTTTTCTCTCATCATCTATTCTCTCTATCCATCATTCCATTAAAACCCCACGTGAGCATCTCTCTCAAAAGAAATGATTTCTTGGTGTGTATCGTTTTATTGTTTCTTGAAACAGTTGTCTCTTCGTGGAAAAAGCTTTGGCCTTCGGGGTTCTCTCTTTGCTTGATAATTCAGCTGTAGGAGAAGATGTAGTGGAAGTAGTTGGTGCTTGACTTGTTCTTGTTGTGGCCGCTGTTGCTTCTAGTTCTAGTTCTTGTTGTTGTTGTAAAACCTCGAGGGTTCTTTGTTTGGCTGTTGGAGACTGAGTTTGGTTAAGGAGTTCAATCTCTAACTACCAGTTGGTAGACCTAAAACCCTCTCTTAAACCTCCTTAAAAAAAACACCACAACCATTTTTTTCTCTTTCTAGCAACTTTCTCTCTCTAACAGCTTTCAAGCTGGCTGTCTTTCTCATCCTTGAGCATGGAAGTTCTGGTCTTGCTGCAATATCCACCACCATATACGCCTTTTCTATTATTTTTTTTATTTGACAACTTATTCTATTCTATATTGTTTATATATATTCTCTTTTTTAATTTTTTATTTTTAAGGAGCACCAATAGGTGCCTCTATCACTATATTTGTCCTTTTGCTCTCACAAATGTCGAAGATGCTGTGTTGGACCCCTTCTTTTTTTCTTGTATTATACTTCTTCCCCTACAGTTTGTGTTATTCTATTACCTGCCTTGATGTTCTTCTTCCTCCAACATGTTTTTTATCATAAAAAAAAAAAGATAAATTAATTATAGACAAGACTCAACTCGGACGAGCTTAGCTGGTGTGATTGAGATTATTAAAATGCTCAATGAACCACTGTCCCAATTCATTTGTGATGTTGAGAAAGCAAAAGAACTCTCTCGTGAGAACAGTCAACCGGGCATATAACTGTGCATTCATGTCAAGGCCTCAAGAAACCTGGTTCGTTTCTGTACGCGAAACAGTTATCCGCGAGTTATTACATAACTGTGCATGAATAATTGCTTGTTATTCTGGCTTTTAAAAGAGAAAAAACAGTTAATTGTTGAAGAGTTTGCTGAGATAATGAGTGGGAATTTAGAAATCAACGTCGGTAAAGGGGGGAGCAGCTTGATGTAATGCCTGACAAACGATACTGGTTGGATTCAACAGTTGATCATTAAAATAAGATCAATCGAAAGTGTGGTGTTGCTGTCTTAACTCTTAATTGACAGAGAAAAATATTCCATAAATGATGCGGTACGAGTAAATGGAAGGTGCTTGAGATTGTGTTTTCATGGAAAAGTTCCAAAACATCCCTTTGATCTTTTCGTTTTCCTACCATCATAGGGTATTGACCGTTCCATGGTCGTAAAATCCAGGGTCATTTTCTCCTTGATGGCGTAAAGTTGCAGAGCTAAAGAGACTCGTACTCTTCGGCCGATGGACCCCTAAATTTATACAAATGTTAGGACGATGATGACGGGCCAGGCAATTTCCGAGGTTTTTTTTTCTTTTTTTTGGGTTCGTGGACCCTCTTACAGCCCTGATTTATTCTGTTTTACGGAAATTTGTTTGATTACAATAATATTTTTTTAATTTTTTAAAATGAACTCTTAATCACCCCTAGATTGTGACCTGAATTATACTAGCCTTATCACATAGTTACTTAATGGTATTAGTTAGATGCTGATTAGGAAATAAGTAGGTTTTACTTTACATTATATATATTAAAAAAAGGTGAAATTCACTCATCCACACGACCATATACTCTTATTCATTTATAAATAGAGGAGCATAATTAAAGATTTAAAGTCATCGAAATAAAAGTATAGTTTTTTTATTAACATAAAAATCCGAGACAGTTTGCTCACATCTCAATTAATTTTACATGTCTTAAAATTAATAATTTTATAAATTTTTAATAATTATTATATTAATAATCATAGAAAAACAAACAAATTTGTATGGTTAAAATAAAAGTATAATTGATATTTCAAAATTTTGACCACATATCAGCACGGGTTTCTATCAAAGGGCCAAAAAAAAAATCTTTAAGCAAGTGATGGATGGATCAGTGCACCATGATCATCCTCATGAAGGTTTGATAAGACTGATTTTTCATTTGTTAAATTGTTGTTGGCCCTAACAAAACACAAGTGGCAATATGTACACGTCATTGATTAGCTTAAAAGATAAAACAAGTGAAATAATTATGACTTGCAAATCTCTCAAATTGCTAACAACCGCAAGTCTTTCACCACTGGCTAGCTCGCTCGAATCCGAAGGCAAGGAAAAGGAGGCAGTTTGGTAATATACACAAAGTCCTAGGACCAAACTAGAACTCAAAAAAACAAAAACGCTGCGTAGAAACAGGAGAGTCAATTGACGTGGGAAATGGGCTTATCGAGAAAGAGATGTGGTGCTTGGGATTCGTGAAAGAGAAATCTAAGGTTATTAAATGGAAGGGTTTGATTGGTTGAATGAAGTGAGAAGAAGCCATGGATCATTCGTTTGATTTCATGAGGTGAAAGCTTTTTCTGACACCCCACCCTCAAATTAATATTTTAAATTAAAGATACACGCCCATCCGGTTCGTTACTGCCAAAGCTGTGAAATCCATTCCGTTCCGGCTGGAACGTGCTGTTCTATTCATAAATCAAGGATAAAACAGTGTTGTTTTTGTCCTGATTTTAATTCCGGTCCGTTCTGAAAATTCCGGCCAAATTCTGGCCGGAACGTCTCGGTTCCGTTCCGGGTTCATCAAAACGACGTCGTTTCATGTCCCCATACAAAACACACAGAAACAACTCCCGGTTCCACAATTCCCAAATCAATTTCGTTTCTTAAACCTCAATTCATCCGTAATCCCTCAAAAATCAACCCAAATCTCAACTCAAATCTCAAGTTTTCGAAACCTAATCTGTAATCCATCACCTAATCTGTAATCCCTCACCTGAAAAACTCTCACTTTCTTCCACATCGAACTTGTTCTTCCACACGGCGGCACCAAATCTTCATTTCTTCCCCAAATTGCAATTCATCGGTTCTTCACTTGTTCCCCAAATCTTCTCACGGCAGCAACTGAAAGTGAAAGGTACACATTCCAGTCCCCAAATCCTTGAATTTATTGAAAGTTTGAAACTGATGAATCATGAAACTAGGCATAAATGATAAAGCTGGGTATTTATGCATGATAAAACTGGGCATTACGTGTTATCTGGATTCTTGGGTTTGTTTTTGATTGATTGTTATTAGCTGTGTTTGATCAATTTCTGTGGGTGTAAAATTCTTGGGTTTGTTTTTACAACAGATTTCTATTAATTTCTATTAATCTCTATCTTGAACCGATTGTTATTAGCTGTGTTAGATCAGTTTCTGTTGAATTTTTTCTTTATTTCCTTGTTAATAATACTGGGCTCTTTCACATATTGCTTGGTTACTTTGAAAATCGAGGAATGTGGAAGAAAGTGAGAGTTTTTTTCATCTGGGTCTTTTCGTTTTGGCTTTAAAAGGTTAGGATTAGGAAGGTTTGAACTTTGTAAATATGCCACAGGTTTGAAATTTTATGATCTTGTTTTTGTAAAATAGTTATTTAACATGAGAATATTCAAGTGAGATGAGTGGTCTGTAATTGTTATGCTACCAATTTCTGAGTAGAGATTTGCCAAACCCAGAACCCGTGGCATTCAGATGCATATTCATTTATTAACTAGACATACGCACACATGCTTGTATCTTCTTACAACATATTTGATATGCTAGCTATCGAGAATGTTGTTGTTTCTTATTAAAAGTAAGACTTTTTTTTATAACACTTAAGCTTTCTTATGCATTTTCATCTCAGCAAATTGTTGATGTTAATGTTAATTACAATCCTGCCATGCCAAACTTCATATATTTATTGAAGTTGATTAATTTACACAAACTGGTGATGAGTACTTGAGTTGATTAATTGAAGCAAGGAGAAGAATAAAGGCTGATTTGAGTGATTTCCTTGCGGGGTTGTAATATAATTGTTGTTATCAACAGTATAAGGTGTTGGTGAACTGAAATGAGTGTGTTGGATTTGATATTGGTAATGAAAACTTGAACCGAAATTTCTATTAATTTCTAACTTGTGTTATCTTTTTACAACAGATTATATTACATGGCTGAAAACGAATCTAGTGGTGGGACTTCCATTTCTTCAGCTCCAGCAAGATCAGATGATCTAGCATGGGCTCATGGACAGGTGGTTGCTGGTTCAAAGAATGCAAGTATATGTATTCATTGTAACAAACGGATCAATGGTGGTGGTGTTACTCGTTTGAAGTATCACCTTGCTGGTACAGGTTGAACCTTGTAAAAGGGTCCCTCCAGATGTTAAATGTCAAATGAAACAACTGCTAGATGACATGACAACGGAGAAAGAGAAAAGAAAAGGAGTTAGAACTGATATTGGAAATTATCAATCAGTTTCCAATGATGAAGAAGTTGAAGAGGGTGATGCTGCAAATCCTCATTCGGGTGATATACGTTCACAAACAAATAGAAGATTGACAGTGCAAGGAACAAGTACAGCTAGAAGAAGGATACATTTATTTGCTCCACGAACTACCCCGGGTTCGCAACCTAGTATTAGAAGTGCAATGGCTTCTAAAGAGATGGAACACAATGCAAGAAAAACCATAGCAACATGGTGGTTTGATGCTAATATACCGTTTAATAGTGCTAAGTCATATTATTATCAGCCAATGATAGATGCCGTAACATCAATGAGACCTGGTTTTAAAGGACCATCATATCATGATTTAAGAGGATCACTTTTGAAAGATGTAGTACATGATGTCCATGAATACATTTTAAGTATCAAGGCTGATTGGAGACTTTATGGATGTTCAATTATGGCTGACGGGTGGTCAAATAGGAGGAATTTACCAATTATGAATTTCCTTGCTTATTCTCCGAGAGGCACCGTAGTCTTGAAGTTTGTTGACACTTCAGGACTTCAAAAAGATAAAGAGACATTGCTGGAGATGTTTGATGAAGTTGTCAAAGAAGTTGGACAAGAAAATATTGTCCAATTTGTTAGTGATAATGAGGCTTCATTTAAGGTTGCTAGGAAAGCTTTGCAGCAAAGGTATGGCACCTTTTTTTGGTCTCCTTGTGCTGCCCATTGCATTGATTTAATGCTAGAAAATATTGTGATCCAAGATATTTTCCAATGATTGATGCAACCATTAAAAATGCAAGAAATATAACCAAGTTTATATATAATCATGCATGAGTTTTAGCTTCGATGAGGAAAGAATTTTCAAATGGAAATGATTTATGTCGTCCTAGCATAACAAGGTTTGCTACCCATTTCTTAAGCATCCAATGTTTACTGAAGTTTAAGAATGAGCTTCGACAGATATTTACTTGCACAAAATGGGTTGAATCAAGTCATGGCAAAAGTCGGGTTGGAAAGGAAATTGCTGCTATAGTTTTAGAAGATAAAGACTTTTGGCCGAGATGTGCATATATAGTCAACTTCAGCGAGCCTTTAGTACGAGTTCTAAGGTTAGTAGACAGTGAAGAAAAACCATCAATGGGATATTTATATGAGGCAATGGATAAAGCAAAAGAAGCCATCAAAACAAGGTTGAAAAATAGAATGTCTCGATATGGACCATATATTCGGGTAATTGATGCTAGATGGGATAAGCAACTTCATAGTCCATTACATGCAGCAGGATGTTTTCTTAATACTGGAATATTTTTTAGGCCTTCTTTTTCAAAACAAAAAGAGGTAACTCGAGGTTTGCTTAGCACAATTACAAGATTGGTTCCTGATTGTGATATTCAAGATATCATTAGTGGCCAAATTGAGGAGTATAAAAAAGCAACTAGTGATTTTGGCATGTCCCTAGCTATTCGTCAAAGAGAAAAGTTAAATTCAGGTAATAACTTTTATTTTTTACAATATAATGTCTTTTTTTATCTATAATATTTGATTTATTCAAATTTTCTTATCTAGTTTCATGGTGGGAGCAATTCGGCAATGATACTGAAGAACTTCAAAAGTTTGCAATTCGAGTTCTTAGTCAATGCTGTAGTGCAACTGGGTGCGAAAGAAATTGGAGTGTATTTGAATACATCAATTCCAAAAAGCGAAATAGGCTTGAGCACAAGAGATTAAATGATTTAGTATTTGTTCGCTATAATCTAAAGATTCAACAGAGGTAAAATATCAATACTATTATATTAATAATTATTTTCTATTACATTGCTATTAATTTTTTAATTTCTTTCGTGTTTATTCTTTGTAGGAATTTGAGCAAAACAAGAGATGCTTTAGATCCCATTAGCCTTGATAACATTGATCTATTAAATGAATAGATTTGTGAAGAACCCAATCTTCTTGATGGAGAGGACATAAGTTGGGAGAGTATCGAAGCACCTTTCTCTACTTTAAATTTAGATGATGAAGAGACATGTTTAAATGAGGAGAATGAGCTTGGTGGAAATGACCAACTATTGGAATGTCTTGTTGATGACTTTCTTTATATTCAACAGCAAGATCAAGATCCTTATTTTTATATTAATGATGTAGAAGATGTTTGATGTATATTTCTTTTATTTTAGAACATTTTACTTTCATAATATTTTGGAATTTTAGAGATGTTTCTAATTTTGAGATTATGTTTTTTTGACTTTGTGTTTGTATTGTATAATTTAAAGTTCATTTATCTTAAATTTAAATTATACTTGTTAAATTAATATTTTATTTTTTTCATATATATATATATATGAACAGTACAAAACCGGAACGGCACGCCTGAATGCACCGAAACCGGAACGTTCTATTCCAATCAAAAAACCAGAACGGCGACCGGAACGGATTTTACAACTCTGCACGAGCAGTTGCGATGGATAAATAAATATGCTTTTTATTTTAAAATAATATTTATTTACACTTTCGATAAAGCATATTTATTTATATATAAAAAAAATTATTTTAATGTGATAGTTGTAAAAATAATAAAAATCATTTCAAAACAAAGTATCATATATTACAATACCAAATAAGTATTGCATGTTTAGTATTTTGATCTTTTTTAAAATACATCTATTTAAAAAAAAATACTAAGTTGATATTTTTTTATTTTTTATAATAGTCTTAATATGCTAATATAAAAAAGATACAAATTATTTTAATACATTTTAAAATAAAAACATTATTAAAAAATCATTCTATATCAAACAGCACACAATATGTAATTAAGTTTGTGTTTGATATTATATTGTATATTATTCTTAAAAAATATTTTTTATTTAAAAATATATTAAAATATTTTTTAATTTAATATGCATATTCAAAACATAAAATACTAAAAAAATTATTAATTTAATAATTTATTTTTAAGTTAAGTGCACTTTTAACTATCAACACTTTTTGGAGTAGAGAAAGTGGATGAAATAGAAATGGAGGACACGAAAATACAAAATCCATTTTTTTCTATTATTTTACTTGTCATTCAATATTATATTCATTAGAAGTAAGATTTTCAAAAAAAATATATATTTTTATTTTAAGAATCTATTTCAATCTCATAATTTATGTTGCGGGATTACCTAATTAATCTGAGTTGACCAAGGTCCATTTTTTAGGGTCATCTATTCTAATCATTTTTTTTTTAATTTCACTTTTTAACATCAAATTGATTGAAAACTGAGTTTTGAATTATTTTTTCTTAACTTTCTTTTCTTAATTATTTTAATCTCATGATTTAAATCATGAGTATAACAAATTAATTCAGACTAACTTTGTTCATTTCTTTTTCTTTTTTAACTTGAGTGTTTTTTTTAACTGGGCTTTTTTTAATTGTTATTAATGAGATTACCCCGATATCAAAATCAAGTTACAAGTTTGGTAAGTTGAATTTAGTTGACTTAATTTTTTTTAATTGAATTGTTTTTTTTCTAATGTCACCCTCCAAATAACTCTACCTTCTTTTTTTTCTTATTTAGTTTATTTCTTTAAATATTAGATTTTTTAGGAACTAAGCTTCGTATGTTTTTTTTTTTCAATTTTCTTTTTGTAAATATATTATGGCCTCATGAATTTACTTATTTTTCTTGATTAAAACCGTTAACATTAGGTTTGTTAAAAGCAAAGTAATCGTGTTTTTTATGAAGTTTTATTGGTCTCATGATCTAGGTCGCATGTTTAACAAATTAGTACGAGTTGATTTTTTTTTTTTTTTTTTATCTTTTAACATCATGTTAATCAAAGACTAAGTTTTATAATTTTTATTTACACGAGGTATCATGATCTTATGACTCAAACTGTATTTTGACAAGTTAACTCAGGATGACCCGTGTAGTTTTTTTTTATCATATTTTTATATTTTTAAAATTCATTATTTAACATCAAGTTTGTTAGGAATTAACATTCACAATTTATTTTTTATAAAGTTATGATAATTTCATAATCTAGGTCATAAATTTGTAAGGTTAACCTAAATAGATTCAATAAATTATCATTTCAATAGTTGAAGAAAATATATTCTCCAATATATATTATATAAATGTTTTTAAAGAAAAATTACACACTATATATTATATATTGAATTCATAACTATTTTTATATTAAAAAATATATTTATAGTACTTTGATATTTTTTATATATAAAAAATTAATCTAACATGTCATACATCAGAAATTAATACTCTATTGAAAGTATAATTGTTTTCTTACAATATATCTGTAAGGTGGTGGTAAAACCACTTCAGATCATAGTAAAATCATGAAACTTAAATTGATGACATCAAAGATTTTTAAAATTTTAGAAATTGATATTTTTTTTATATCTTGCTTATTATTGTGTTTTAAAAGTTTTTTTTTTAAAATATATTTTTTTACTTCAAATTATTTTTTCATGTTTTCAAATTCGATGGACAAATATTAAAAATATTTTTTTAAAAATAAAAATATTAATAGAATATGTTTATAAATAATAAAAAGTTGGTATCTTAAACATCATCTAAACAATTAAGGGAGGAAATAAACTTGTAATTAAGGGGGTGTTTGACGCTACGTTTCAAAAGCATTTTTGAAAAAAAATGAAAATTTGTATCATTATTTTTTACTTTAAATTAAAAAATTTTGTTGTTTTTAGATCATTTTCATGTGCTAATAAAAAAAATGATTGTTTAAGAAAATATTATTTTAATGTATTTCTGAACGAAAAATAATTTCAAAAATAATTTTAACTACACTCTTAAATAAACACTAAAATGTTCAACGCTCCCTTTCCATACACCCTTAGCCATGTTTCTATAAATCAATTGCATATTTTCTCAACACATCCTATGTATTTGTTTTCCAATGTCCATCTTACTTGTCTTATTCTTGTTTGTGGTGTTTTATACTTTTGAATATTATTATGTTTTTAATTAAAAATTATTTTTATATTTTTAAATTATTTTGATGTACTAATATTAAAAATATTTTTTTAAAATATATTATTTCACTGTATTTCTAAATAAAAAAACACTATTTTAATGTGTTGCAATTCAAACTCTCAAGGTAAATAATTTTGTGATTTTTAACGTCTGATTTGTGAGTGTCGCAGCAAACGGTCCATCTTGTCAAGGAAAATAGAAGCTGTTAATTTCTTGCGAGTGTCGCAGCAAGTTGTTAATTTCTTCTGTGCAATAAAATTTCAAAGGTGAGAATCGCTCCCTCGATTTATATAATATGATCACCAATTATAATCACGATTACAAATAAATAAAAAATGGCGAACTGTTTTTTTCAACTTGACTTTCGCATAGAAAAGTCATCATGAAATGGAATGAGTGTCAAAATCAGGAAACATAGGCTACTGCCAACCATCATAAGCTTCTAAAATACATTTTTGGACGTATGTTGGTTGGACTTTTTTTTCTTACACCAAACTCTAATTTAATAAATCCTAAGGGACCATTATGATAATTCCCGGCCGGCACGGAGGCTTCTCATTAACCAAAACCTTCCAAAGGAAATTGATTTTATAAGAAAATTCAAAAACAAAATATTAGATAACCAGAAAATCGCCAGCTGTAATTTAAGTTATACATAGCTTAGTCGGTATAACAGCTAACTAATTAAATAATCTCGAAATTAATCAAGGGGATTAAAAGCTTGTGTGCTTTATCCTGTTGACGATCAGGTGATTATCTGACACGTGGAAGCTCTGATTGCTTGATTAGTCGGGTGAAGAGCTTCGGTGGGTCGGGTTGTTAGTGAGGTTCACGCTTGCCTTTTTTCTCTCTTTCTTCTGTCATTAATTTCTATTAATAATCTAATGCGGGTCCCATGCCTAGCTCTACAATCAACCACGTAAACCTGATGCCAAAGGGAAGTAGCAGGGCACATAGTTCCATCAACTGCTGATGTCAGCAACGACATGGATAGGGCCCCACCTGGATAATGCCTTGTGGGGCCCACTGGTCTGCAAGGACTTGTAGGCTTCTCCTCTTTGGGCGAAGTGCTTCATTCTTTTAACCTAACCTCTTTTCTCTGGGGCTCGGCTGCTTTTCACCATATTGGTATTGCTTTTCACCGGAATTGGACTGTTCGGCTAAGCTGTTGAAATGCAGTTTGATCAAATTTTGATATATTTTTTTTTAATTTAAATGATTTTTTTTTTGTATTCTAAGATAATTTTGATATGCTGATGTCAAAAATAATTTTTAAAAAATAAAAAAAATATCATTTTGATATATTTCTAAAAGAAAAGTACTTTAAAAAGCAACCACAACCACAATCTCAAACACCCCCTAAATGATGTTTAAGATTATGTTCGATATTGTTTTGTAAATTATTTGTTATCTAGAAAGGTATTGAAACGATATTTTTTTATTTTTTTAAAATTATTTGATATTAGTATATAAAATAATCTAAAAATACTAAATTTTTTTAATTTAAAATATAAAAATAAAAATAAAAAAGTTTCAATTTTTTCTTAAATATTTATAAAATATAATGTCAAACATCTCTAATAGCACTGAGGTATTGGTCATGCCTCGTTGGGTCTAGAATTTTTTAATCTTATTTTTCCTTCGTGGGAAGCATGCATGATTCAAAAATTTCCTTGCCTATTTATGGTACCCAAGAGACCACCAACGAAATATGCTGGAAACGTTTTGTTGGTTGGTTTATTGAAGTTAATTTGTGTGATTAAAGGGGTGTTTGCAATATTTTTTTGCTTTTATGTTTTTCTCAAAATATTTATTTTTTAAAACATATTAAATTGATATTTTTTAATAGTTTTAATATATAGATATTAGTTATAAAAAATAGTTTAATATATTTTTTAATATAAATCTTATTAGGTTGATAAGTTTATATGGAGAAGAAAAGTTATGTATCAAATGATCATGATCTCATACTCGACTTAAAAATATTGGCCCCACCATCTTAAATTTTAGTTGTTAATGGTGACAAAACACCAATTGTAGGGCAAAGAAATGTAAAATTACTTTCTAAATCAATTACATCCCATATTCTATATATTCCTTCATTTCCTTTTAAGTTACTATCAATAAAAAAAATTACCACAATGTTGTATTTTAGGATCTAACCATTAAGAAGATGATTGGTGATAGATTTTTCTTTCTAAGGTCTTTATTATCTTCGAAACAACATTTACCTTTGTAAGGGACTTCACATCAATAGTAGCCTAGATCTTGAACAAAAATTATGGCATTAATGTTTTGCTTATCCTTCAAATTTTATCTTGTCTAAATTGTTTTCTTGTTTGAACAATAACTCAATCAATTATGATGATTGTCATATATCATAAACCATGTGTTTATCTTTTTCAAGTTCTGCTTCACGTTATGATAAACCTATTGATTTAATATATTTTGATGTATGAGATCTAATTTTAATGTCCTTTCATGCATACAAGTATTTTATTATATTTATTGATGATTATACATGATTTACTTGGTTATATCTTCTGAAATAAAAAAACTAAAGTTGCCATAATTTCTTAAGACTTTTGTGATTTAGTTATGTCACACATAATTTCATAATTTCATATGGAGTTCATAATTGTATCTAATTTGTATCCACAATAAAAACTCTTCAATCTAATAATGATACTCAATATATGTCACATATTATGGTGCAATACTTGAGCATGCAAGACATTATTCATCAATTATGAACTCCATAATAGAAAGAAATAGCAGAGATAAAAAATTCAAGGCCTTAAAAAACAAAATTACTCATACTTCAAATGAATTCTCCTAAAACATTCTGATCAGAAGGGGTACTCATAACCACTTACCTTATAGATCAACTATCTAGCAAAACTTTATAGTTTACTTCTTTTGCTGAGTTATTGACAAGAAAACCTCTAAATTTGATGCATCTCAAAAATTTTAGGTGCTCATACTATGTTCACGTTCAACCTTCTAAATAGGATAATCTTAATTATCGAGCCACTAATGTACCTTATCGGGCTATTAAACTACCAAAAAGGGATATAAATGCTATAATTCCAACTCCTATAAGCTACTAGTAACCAGAGATGTTTGTTTTGATGAGGGAACTACATATTATCCTCGTTCCAGCATAATTGACAAACAGGAGAGCCCACATTCAATATGTTTCCATTGTTATCAGACATTGGTGCACTTTATTCAGACATCAATGCAAACAACATGAGTCACTCTATTGACTCTAACCCTTTATCATTTGAAACTGTTGATACAATATGAAAATTACTCTTGTTAGTGAAACGAAGTTGTCCACAAACAAATTTCAGCTTGCAATCAATACTCGCCATCCAAATTTAATGATTTTATCACATATGCTACCAAACATCTAGTAAACAAAAAAAATTAACTTATTATAGAATGTTCACATCCCATGTGGTCTATCTCAATGTTATAACCAAGATGTCAGACCTTTAGAATTTTCGAGAAGCAAATCAACGAGAATAATGGCAAAATGCAATGCAACAAAAAATCCAAGCTTTAAATGACAATAACACCTGTGGTGTTGTTCCTCTTCCATAACAAAAAAAAAGGTTTATAGGCTGCCAATGGATATTCAAGATTAAGTTCAGATCTAATGACATTATTGATAGACATAAAAACAAGGTTAGTTACTAAGGTTTCACCCAAACATATGATGAGGAAACATTTGTACCTGTTACAAAAATGAATTCAATCAGAATCCTATTTTCATTTGCTGTCAATTATGGGTGACATTTATATCAAATGGATGTTAAAAACACCTCCATGTATTAATCTTCAAGAAAAAAAAATATGAAGCTCCTTTCTAGACATCCCAATAATTATAATTCCAAATTGGTTTGTAGATTACACAAATCTATTTATGGTTTAAAACAATCTACTTGTGCTTGGTATGCTATTTGAGTGTAATACTTGGAGAATGAGTTTAAAAGATGCAATGCAGGCCATTCTTTATTTCTCTAAACAAAATCTAGTAAAAGGTTGGTGGTGATAATTTATATTGATGAACTGATTGTCCCTGGTACCAATCTTGTTATTGTTGTTGTTGTTGTTGTCAATCTCAAATAGATTCTTCATTAGAAATTCGCTATCAAAGATCTTGGTGCCCTTATATATTTTCTTGGTATCGAAATGGCCACCTCACACAAGGGGTTATCCTGAGCCAACAGACTAGACAAGAAACACTCTTGATTGCAAATCGACCATTGAATATTGTATATTTGATGTAGGAAATTTGGTCTCTTGAAAAAGTAAAAAACAACTGGTGGTTGCTCACTCTAGTGTCGAAACAAAGTATCGTGCTATAACAACCACGACTTTTGAACTTATATGAGTAAAGACATTACTTGAGGATTTGGGCTTTTTACATCCTCAACTTATGTTTTTTATTGCGACAACCAAGTTGCCATGCATATTGCATCAAATCCTGTTTTTCATGAGCTAAGCATATCAAAGTTGATTGTTACTATGTTTGTGAACAAGTTCAATCTCAGATAATTGAAACTCACCACACTTGAAGTTAAGATCAATTTGCAGACATATTCACCAGGTCCTTGTCTTCCACTAGTTTTATTAGTTGCTTTCCAAACTTGGATCACTCAATGTTCTCAATCCAACTTGAGAGGGGTATTGTCGAAAGTATAACAGTTTTCACTTCTATTGGTAAATTTCTTGGCAACTGTAGATATTGCAAATCACTTGGAGATGCTTAGGATCTTTTGATAGTTGCAGATCAATTGGATATGTTTTTGGTAATTGCAGATTACTTGGAGATTATGACATATTACTTGCCATATTTCACTGATGTAATACTCCTATACTTAAGAGATTTGAATGTATAATTTCATATCTTTTGGCTATATTCTAGATCAAGAACATTCTTTTGTATGTGTATTTGCATGTGTGTGTGTGATAGAGATATGGACAAGAAAGACAACACTCATTCTTTTGTTTATCATTTTCTTTGTATCTTTACCAATTATTGTCCAAATAAAAAAATATAATATCATAAAACAAGAAAACTCTTAGAATTCTTATAATATATTTTTTGAAAATGATATAAAATCATATAAGATGATATGAAAACTAAATTCTTTTAAATTAATAACTCAATTTCGGAAATAAAATGTCAAAATATAAATAATCAAGTTTTTTTTATAAAATTATATAAAATGAACAATTGACCTTTTAGAAAATTAAAAAAAAAGGAGAATTACTTTCAAGATCTTGAAAAAATAAACAAAAAATGACAAAATATTATTTATTCGAATGGAAGAACCATCAAAATGTGTTTTGAATGGTACGATTCCGTCAAGTTTGATGCATTTTTTATTATAAAAATGTTCCTTCACGTGGTTATTTATCCTTACACTGCATTATTTCAATAATGGCAAGAATTATTTCTCAAGAAAATAGAATATAATGTCGCGAATGAATTTATCTATAATTTCTTGAAATCCTCCTCCATGCATATTGCAAGATGGTGGCAGTTGCGGATAAGATTTGGCTCTCCGGCCATCCACTTGGCAGGTTGACGAACCCTTTTTTTTTTTTTTTAACCGGGGTGTCCGGGTTAGCTTGCGTGTACAACAGCTAAATCCCCGGACCCATTGAACATCCTGCAAATCTAATGAGCATGTAAAGCACCGCGGGGATGATAAGCGTGCCTGACAAAGCTTAAACCTGAGATGAAAGGAAGGAAAAAGCCCTTCAAGACTACTAGACCAATACCCTATTGACACGAAACCCTTTCTTGAAAGTATGACAAATCTGTTCTCAAACTTCTAACGAAAATCTTGAAAATCTTGAAATTTTGTCTTAAAATCCACACCTCTAAATGGTCCACACTCTACCTATGGACCCATCCGAGCCTTTTCACTTCCACCGAAATCATGAAGAAGGTACTGTTCCCTGGCTTTCCTATGCCTGGGCTGCTACAGTTTGATTACAGATCTCTGATGCCAACACAGTTGTAAGAACAAGTGTTCCATTCAATAATTAAACCACTCAGTACCGTCCTCGTAAAAAGTGAAACGACGACAGATCACACGAGATGTTATGAATGGATTAGAGCTTAACGTGCATAATTTATTCGTCAAAGAAATGATTTCTTGCTGAAAAATGACGAGATCTCGTTCGAAACTTGCCCCGCTTTCTCCTGCTGAATAAAATGGTGGCCATCAATGACAACCACGTACCTCAACGTTAGGCACAAGCTCCTCGAATATTTCTCCATCAATGCAGTCCTTTGTCCCAAAAAAACACAAACCAGAACTAGCTAGTGATGCTTACTTTCTTCTTCTTCTTCTTCTGTTTTTCAAGTCTAGCTAACTAGCTCGGATATTGAAAGCTATAGATAAATCATTTATATTATTCTCTAACATTTTCTTCAAGTGAAAACCATTTGAATTTGAAACTTGCATTCGTCCACGTTATTTTATACTTGATTTTTATCAAATATAATGAAAGTGGTGAAATTCAAATCTGTAACCGCTGGATCAAAAAGGCTCTGATACCATGTTAAGAAACCATCTCACCTAAAAAACTTGAACTGTTAGGTATGTTGAATTATTAATTACGGTATCTACTAATATTATGATCATGCACGTCCATGGCAAGGTAATAATTCAAGCCCCAGTGAATCCAGTTCGGGGAAGCCATGAACGAGAAGAACAAGTGTTCCTTGCCCTTTTCTGCTATGTGCATTGATATTCCATTAACATAAATGGATCCTTCTGTGTTTTCTGTCGGTCATGATTTTTTTCTTTCTAAATTTTGTTTGATCTCATTGACTTTTCTTCTTTAAATAGGACTTGCTACATCAATGAGAGACTGAACTCTAACTAGTGGTTGGTTTGGTCCACCGCAGAGAATTCAATGCCAGTGACATTTCTAGAATATTCAATCTGAAAATGAAAATGGATTTTCTTTGTTTATGGTACATGACGCTTGCAAATAGATAGTTTTTGGCACAAAAAAGAAAAGAACTGGGGATAAGATTGCAAAGAATCCGGAATTTGAGGTTAAAAAAAAATCGTGTTTCTCTCGTTTATAAACCTATTATTTTCGATTATGTGAAGAGTATTGTGTTTTTATGGTATTTTAAAATATCATATTTCTTTTAATTTTAAAAAATCCAAAGGTCAAATTTCTTGAATTCAGAGATAAGAAGTTGCAGCTTCAAATTGCAACCTCTTGCAACATTTAAGAATTCGGATACCATATTGGTTTGCGCGCGCAAATAGCTTATGCCAGATCTAAGACCTGGGCCTATAAGATCCAACAAGGCCCATAATCACTTTGCCTCACTCGTTTAAGCATACCAAGCCCAACATCAAAAATATAAAAGAAAAGCCCAACAGCGCCTGCAAGGTTTCTGAGATCTTAGGTTCCACCATACTTGTTTTTCTCCATCGCCAAACACAAAATACACCGAGGGAAAGAAGAAGAAAACGAGCGAAAGTGGTTCTGCAGCTGAACACAACTCTGACACTCTCTTCGTCTCCAACTTACCTTTCCCGTACAGCAACTCTCAGGTACTAATTACGAGCTAGTCCTCGCTTCAATTCATAATAATCTTGCTTATTCATTCGTTTTTCAATAGCTTGAAGAGACTTTTAGTGATGTCGGTCCAATCAGGCGCAGCTTTATGGGTGCACAAAAAGGTAGAAAAAGCCTGAGAAGCATGTTCCGAATGTACCGGGATCAGGTCGCATATTATTTTCAAGTGTGTTAAATGTTTCTGTCTCAGATTGGCATTCTGTATGCGAGTTTGATCATTTGAATAAAAAATTAGAGTGAAAGCTCGAGAGCCGAGAAAACTAGCAAAACTTGTCACTGATCTAACTGATAAAGAGAATTGTTCCGAAAAGCAGAGGAAGTTTATTTTCTTGCTGTTGTTACGGGCGTTTTCCCTTTCAGTTATTCCTAATGGTCTCCTTGGGTGTATCTGGTGTTAAGGTTTTGTAAATACCTAGACCGGTGTGATTTTGCAGAAGCAATAGCATGCCAAAATTAAATTGAATAGCTTTCTTAATATGAATGAAATTTTGCATATTGTTTGGTGTTTCATTAACAGTTTAGTTCTTAACTCTTGGCTGTGTTTGCGACTGTTAACTACAGTGCTTACTAATGATTATTGCAGATTGAGGGCTTGTGCTTCATGTTGCCTGCGAACAATTTCCATTCTCTGTTGGTAGCTTAGGATCGTTGTCCTTTCTGATTAATGCTTTCCTACTGTAATAGCACTTTGTAGGATCGGATTAATCAGAAATTATAGCCTCATATTAAGCAGAGCAATGGCTCCAGATTTGTTGCTGACAATGACACGTTGGAATAGATTATGAAGTGCGAGTCTCTTGAGCTATAGCTTCTAAGTTGAAGTCTTTTCAGGTTTGAATATACACACAATCATGAATACATATGAGAGAAATTATATGATGATTGCATGATAGTATTTTTTCCCCTCTTCCTCGGAAAAGACTACACATGATGACTTATTTTTCTTTTGATTTATGAAGGGTTGCCAAGACTGTAATATTTGGTGGACTTCTTAATAATGCCATGGCAGAAGATTTTCTTAATATTTGCCAAGACTATAATATTTGGTAGCCTTCATCAAAGTGCCAAAGAGACTGGCATTGTGTGCATCTGTCATTCCGCAGGCCAGCTACAATTTTTTGTAGTTATTTTGGATTCTTGTAGTTTCTTAAGAGTATAAAGAAGGGAAAGGTTGTGATCATTGTTGTTAAAATCATGCACGTTTTACGAGTCAAATGTAGAAATCTGGTAAAATCGGGTAGTAAAATCGAACCCCACTGAAATCGGTTCTGACTCGGTAAAATCGGTTAGAATCGTATCAGACTGATCCCTGGAATCCAACCTGCTGGAGATCGAATTGGGGTTTCTTGGGTTTGACAACCTTGATTATGACAAGAAAGACGACCAATATTAGGAGGGCTAGGAAGGAGAAGAGGAGGAAGAGGCAAGAACAGCATCCTTTGAAAGAAGCTGATGAAGATGGTGTTGTTGAGTGGTACAGGTGGTGATGCTGCTGCTGCTGATTGTTTGAATTCGGTGGTTGTGGCTTGTGGGCGTTCTCACTGTTGTTGGGGTGACCATGTGGTGGCATTTTCCTCTTGTTTTCTTGATATTTTGAAAATTATGCTTCCTTCTAGCTTCATTCCTCCCTTTCTGTTGCTCTACTTTTGATGAGAGGCAGACAGAGAGGGAGAGAAGGAGAGATAGGCTCTGTTTGCTTAATAGATAAGAGAGGGAGGGAGTGACAATAATTAGAATAAAGAACGGAAAAAAGTGGACTAACATTAACATGAATATAAGGAAGTCTTTTTTAGGGTATTTTATTTTTTTAATAATTCTGAACAATAAATCCCAATAACCACGTTTGCCTTGTCAACCTCTCCACTACCATGGTTTTTCATTCTATGTTCTTGGCATAAAAAAATAATTGTTAAAACTATAGTTAAAATCATGTTTTGTATTGTATTTTTAAGTTATTTTAAATCTTGTATGAACCTTAATTAATAAAGTTTTATGATCATATTTATGTTGTATTATATTTAAAAATATTTTACTTATAATTTTATAATTTTACAATCCGAATTCAAATCATAATTCTGTGTCATGTTAAAAAACCGAGTTTGACAACCTTTGGATGTCATCATTCGCAGGGAGTTGCTTTCGTTGAGTTAACCATGCATTTGTGTCGGAGGCCCCGAGGGTTCTAAATAATAATCCTGGCAAGGCATTTCATTGTCTTGGTATCTCTATTAATTTCTTGCCAGAAAACTGTTCCTAACAACAATGCAATGTTTGCCTCCTAGCAGAAACTTTTGCTCCTGAACATCAACTGATATCCTATTTTGCTCTTGATGATGTTCAAATTTTGAAGCTACTAAAAGCTAAGCTTTCGAACTCAGCAGCTGGAAACCCAATAAGGTTCTCAAGATATGCAGGAAAAAGATTCCCAGAGAAGGGACATCCAGAGTTGAGAATAGATCAGTGATGGACTCGGAATCAAATAGAAGTGAAAAATAAGGATCCTGATAGAAAGTTCTTGAAAGAACATGGTACTAAAAAGCGGAAGAGGATTCCAGGAGCTGAAGACATGCAAATTCCCGGGCAGAAGACAAAACAGGAAGCAGAAAACACAAGGCTAAAGGCCCTCAAACACAAGCAGAAGGATCAAGGCAGAAAACCTTGTATTGGAAATTCAGTCAATAGGGAAAAAATAGTTGAACCTTTCAAGGAAGCAGATTTGGGGAAAGAAAGAGGAAATTTCCAAACAGAGGAAAAGAAGGGGGTGAAATTTCAGAGAAAAGAAAAAAAGGCTCAAAAAGAAGAAAGATTGTGACAACAAACCTGGAGGTGAAAAGCAAGCCAATAGAAAGCTTAAAAGATGGTTCGATTATAATTTCCTTCTAGTGGGTTTTATTTTTTTTTAATGGCGGATTCTTTCGTAGAAGAGTTGCGGTAATTGATTTTAATGCAATTGCTAAACATTCTGTACTCTCAAAATCTGACAATTTTTTGATTTACTACGTTGAATTCACTGTTCCTTCAGTTAGAACTGTTCTTAGCGGATTGTTGTCATTCAGCATTGCAATACAAGATTAATTGACAGGAAAATCCAACAAAATCCAAGACCTTAAATTTTGTTTGGGTTCGTTTCTTATTTATTCAATTGTCCCTTTAGGTTTCTTTCGGTTCATTTGGAACGTTTCCCATTCTCTTTTGTAAGGTGAGTTAGCCAGAGGAATAGGCCCTGTATTCCCAGCTGAGAACATGGCGGTCGCCATCATCAGCTACAAAGAACCACCAGGAGTTCGTTTTGAATTAGAAATACAGCAATAATTCATAGACAAACATGCCTGATCGATCAATTCACAAAAATAGATATTTCAACGCCGTCCAGAAATTAATGTAATAATTCAGAGTATTAGCGTACACTACAGCTATCTTGAGTCTGGCAGAAGAGACTTAAAAGAGAACTCTTTTCTATGATAAAAGCGAGGCAGCTGGCCACGACAAAAGTAAAGGAATCAACTTGAAATTTTCCACCAACGGGGGCGTGGGTGGACTGGTAGGGGGTCCTCCCAGCTTAACCAAGGTCTCGAGTTCGAGCCTTGGGTATGCAGCTGCTTTAAAACTCGTTTGGGAGAGCTTTGCTGCCCTTAAGTGTCCTACCCAGCTCGAATCCGGATTAGTCGACAGTGGCCGGATTACCGGATGGTTTCTAAAAAAAAAAAACTTTAAATTTTCCAAGAACCAATTCAGGAGGAAATGACGGGGGGGGGGGGGAGCACTTTACTGCATCACGGCTCTTTTCTTTAAAGGGATGGAATGGTGTCTAATGGATGATGATGTCATTTTTCTGAGCCTCCATGTTGCTGTAATGTGTAAGCTGAGTGCATGACACAGATCATGTCTAGTGGGAGAGATGGCCATGGCAGAAACACGCACTTGAAAACCACTCCACTTCTGATATAATAAGGTTTATTTCCATTGATTGAAAGTGAGCTCCTGTCTTCTTTTCTCTACCCTCTCCTGTAGGAGCATTGAAATACAAGGCACCAGATTATTAATCAGCCATCAAGAATCAACGATCCCCCTCACATGGGCATCTCAATGTGGGCCACACAGAGCGTCCATATATATTTCAAAAAGACACCCATTTAGATGTGCGCATCCGATGTGCTCCTTTCACTCCATCCACCCATCATTTCACTCTGATGGGCCCTTTTTTTTCCTTTCCATTTCTGTAGCGCCAGTAGATCTTCCTCACCGACATAAAATTATTGATTTTTCTGCTGTTTTTCGTATCCAGATTAAATATATATATATATGTACGCATCAAATCATTTGTGATAAGAAGAAATTGAAAATAAAGTGATGTGTTTTGTAATAGAGGATAACGTGCTGAGGTTTGCACACAACACATATCTGGGGTTGGTTACCTGATCCGTTAGCCATGCATATCCTTTTTCTTGTTTCTTGTTCTTATCATTGCATTTTTTTAGAAGGATATGGCAGTGACTCTCATTTGGATTAGGTTGTTTGGATCGAATCATCGTAAGACGGCGTGATTTTCGCGAACATTATGAAATCTAATCCCTCAACGAGACCTAACACAGATACTTTAAGGCTTTCATTTCGGGCCAAACACCATAGGATTGCTTGCCTTATTTTACTGCAATTTGTAGTGGTGGTTTAGGTTTAATGCGGGAGACTATCCCTCGTTCTGCTTTGCGTAGAATATGACCACAGGGCTAAATATTTTCCCATGCTAGTTTTGTGAGGATGAAATCGAATAAATGGTAAAATCTAAACAGTCCTTGAGTGGTAAAAATGCTTTAGAGTGCCTGTCAATGCCCTCTTCTTCACTACGAATGTTTACCCAACAATCTTCCTTCACAATCATGTAATATTTGGCAAATTATGTTTTAGACCCTGAAGATTAAGCAATGTTCCACTTCTATTCTGATAGATTAAAATTCTATTCTGATATAGTCATTAGCTACTTAACAACAAAGGGCCAAAATTTGAACTGTTCGTACATTATGAGGCTGATATCGGGAAATTCCAAACAACAGAGGCAGAAGTGGGACATTGCAGAAACTTTAGTGGTTAGAATGTACTTTACCTTCATATTATTTGTAGTAAAGTACTTAAAGACAAAAACATCATTGTGGAGCTGAGGATTGGTGGTCACATAACCACTTTTTTCTCTCTTCCTGATTCTTTGTTTTCCCACATTCTATACTTATTTTATTGACTTCCCAAGCTCCCTTGCCTATCTCTCTCAATCTCAGAAGAGAAAATGGTAGCCAACTCAACTATCAGGTGGTTGTTTTCTCTCTCTGTAGTTTTGTTAACAAGTCTCCAGTTGATACAGTGCAATGTTAGTTACGGCAAGAAGGCACTGATTATCAATGGGCAGAGGAAGGTTCTCTTCTCTGGTTCTATTCACTACCCTAGAAGCACCCCTGAGGTTTTCTATTCCCCATACTTCATAAACATTCTCACATTTTTGCCAAAGAAAATACTGTTTCCATGTTAAGGGTTTTATTACAGTTTTGGCTAATGTGTAGTTCTATGTATGTGCACATGAAATGCAGATGTGGGAAGGTCTTATACAGAAGGCTAAAGATGGTGGTTTGGATGTTATAGACACTTATGTCTTTTGGAACCTTCACGAGCCTTCTCCTGGCAATGTGCTTTGCTCCTTAAACTCTGTTTCCTCTGTTTTCTCGTAGTTGTTCTTGCATTTTCTGTTATCACATTGATTCTTTCTGTAATCTTTTTTCTTAGTATAATTTTGACGGGAGAGGAGATTTGGTTCGGTTCATCAAGTTGGTCCATGAAGCTGGACTTTACGTGCATCTTCGAATCGGACCATATATATGTGCAGAGTGGAACTTTGGGTAATGGTAGATATTGTTTTTTCCTTTATGTGCATCAAAATCTGAGGTTATTTACCAATCTTTTTGTCTCATTATTTTAGAGGGTTTCCTGTTTGGTTGAAGTATGTTCCAGGGATAAGCTTTAGGACAGACAATGAGCCTTTCAAGGTCTCTCACTCTATCTGAACATCTATTGGCATTTTGCAAGAATCCAAATGGCTATATGAACTTGGTTGTTAATGTCTTATCATCTTGATTTTGCAGTCGGCAATGCAAAAATTCACCCAAAAAATTGTTCAGATGATGAAAGATGAAAAACTGTTTGAGTCTCAAGGTGGCCCAATAATCCTCTCTCAGGTATGGTTTTCAGTTTTTCTTCAATTATCTTGCTCTACAACTCAAGCTTTCATGAAAGTTACAAATCACAGAGATCTCCAACTTCATCTTCATTAAATTTACTCTTTCTTATACTCTTATATTTCTTTAGTGCAGATTGAGAATGAGTACGAGCCTGAAGGCAAGGTATTTGGATCTCCTGGCCATGCATATATGACCTGGGCTGCACAAATGGCTGTTTCGATGGATACCGGGGTTCCATGGGTTATGTGCAAGGAGTCTGATGCCCCAGACCCAGTGGTAAGAAAGCTAGTATATTTCCTCTAAAATAATCTCCTGCTGGTGTATTAGCTGCTGAAGTCTTTCAATGAATTACAACATATGATATCAACAAGTGAGCGAAATTTATTTTGTTGCAAGGAATTAAGACAGAACCCTAAATATTAATGTAAGTGTCATTTCTGCTTTAACAATCAGGGTCTTAAATCATGTTTCTGAATCTTGTCAACAGATAAACACCTGCAATGGTTTTTACTGTGACTATTTCTCTCCAAATAAACCTTACAAGCCCACAATGTGGACTGAGGCATGGACTGGCTGGTGAGTTTCATGCTTATCACCGGTCCTTGAAACTGTTCGGTGGGATGCATATTTTTATTTGCTTTTGGTATTTTGTTTAGGTTCACAGACTTTGGTGGCCCAAACCACCAGCGCCCGGTTGAGGATTTAGCATTTGCAGTTGCTAGGTTCATTCAGAAGGGAGGCTCTCTGGTTAACTACTACATGGTTAGTCTGCTAACTTATTCCATTACATTCGATGCTAAATTCCCATTAACAATAATTGATCCCACAAAACTTACACAGTCATAAGCTGGATCTGTCATCTGACATGCTTCACCGAATTGGATCACGCTCTAAACAACGTAAATATCAATATGATGAAGATAATTATTTTTGCAGTACCATGGAGGAACCAACTTTGGAAGAACTTCTGGAGGCCCTTTCATCACTACAAGCTATGACTATGATGCACCGATCGATGAATATGGTGACGAATTTGAGCTCATCCTGTGATTTAATCAACTAGTCTGTTTTTGATATTTCACCAACTCATGGCAGCTCCGTGCTAATTCAATAGGATTGATCAGGCAGCCTAAGTATGGCCACTTAAAGGAGCTACATAAGGCTATTAAATTATGTGAAAAAGCTTTGCTCGCTGCTGATTCTACTGTCACATCCTTGGGAAGCTATGAGCAGGTTTGTAATGTTAACTCTACGGAGGATGTGAGAGAAATAAATTCACCAGCACATGTAGTTTATATCTGCAAACCCTTGTTGATGAAATATAACATTTTTCAGGCACATGTATTTTCTTCTGATTCTGGAGGCTGTGCAGCTTTTCTGTCAAACTACAACACGAAGCAAGCTGCGAGGGTAAAATTCAATAACATCCAGTACAGCTTGCCACCTTGGTCTATCAGCATCCTTCCAGATTGCAAAAACGTTGTTTTCAACACTGCCAAAGTAAGTGAAAGGAAACAACAAGGCTTTCTTCCAATTCTCCTTACTTTTTAAATCTTTCACTGGTTCTTTTTTGTTTACTCTGCAATCATTTTACTGCAATTCATCCTTTAACATGGCCTAATTGAATTCATGCAATCCCGACCATCATGATGAGATATATTACTTGGTATGATTTCAGCAAGAATAGAATATTCTTCTCGCAAGATATTGTGAAATATGAACCAAATATATCCCTCGATTTGCAGGTTGGAGTTCAAACATCCCAAGTGCATATGTTGCCCACAACTTCTGAATTGTTCTCATGGGAAACCTTCAACGAAGACATATTATCAGTGGATGATGATAAAATGATCACAGTTGCTGGCCTCTTGGAACAATTAAATATCACCAGAGATACAAGTGACTACCTTTGGTACACAACGAGGTGAATTTCAGTTAATTTTGCCTTTTTTGTTCCCTTGACGACAAATAAAAAGTAACTATTCGCAATCAAAATTTCTGATTCCATGGTGATTCCAGTGTTCATATAAGTTCATCGGAATCATTTCTGCGTGGAGGCCGACCTCCCATTCTGACAGTGCAGTCAGCAGGGCATGCATTGCATGTTTTTATCAACGGAGAACTTTCAGGTAAAGTGTTGAATTTCACATGCACCAAGTAATGCTGGATTATTCGCTGCAAGACTATTATTTCTTCAGAACGAAACACCATGAAAGATAGGATACACTGGATCTCTTTTGCTAAGATATTATGCTGTGCTCTAACTATGGCAGGATCTGCACGTGGGACTAGGGAGCAAAGGAGATTCACATTTACAGAAAATGTGAAATTCCATGCTGGGAAAAACAGGATTTCACTGCTCAGTGTGGCCGTTGGATTGCCGGTAAGTTCTCCAATCCCAACACAGAAGAATTGGGTAGCGTTTTGGTGTATGAGATTGGGCAGGACAAGACAAGAAATTATACCATTTTTTTTTCCTTTTCGAAAGTACCTCCAAATGGTGTTTGGAGCAAGGAAACGGGACAAGACAAGTAGTACCCCACTTACAATCTTGTTCTGTCTCGTCTGCTCCTTGCCGAATATGCCACTAAACAGGGGCGAAGCGAGGACCCGTAGTGAAAGAGAAGAGAACAATATTACGAATTTGTTTGAAAGGAAAGAACAATAAATTTGGCATTTTGATTCTTGTTACAAATTTGGCTCTTCTTTTGGACATTATCTATGTCACGTGTTCGCTATCTTTGAACTATTATTCGGACTCTTTTGAACTGATTTTTATGCTGTTGGTTGTCGAAGAACAATGGTCCCCGTTTTGAGACATGGAGCACAGGAATCTTAGGGCCAGTTACTCTCCATGGTCTAGACGAAGGGCGAAGGGACTTGACCTGGCAAAAATGGTCGTACAAGGTCGTCCAGCTTTACACGTTTGTGAGTTATCTCCTGACCTTCTCTTTCGTCTCACCTTTTTCCCCTCCCTTTTCTCAGGTTGGGCTTAAGGGAGAAGATATGAATCTAGAATCTCGGAAATCCATTTCATCAGTTGATTGGGTACAAGGGTCCCTGGTGGCAGGGAAACAGCAACCATTGACATGGTACAAGGTAAAACAGCATCAAATTTATGCAATGTGTGTGTCTCTTGACTCTTCTTGTAAAAGCTGTTTTCACTTCTGATTGGGTTTGCAGGCGTATTTCAATTCACCAAAAGGAGATGATCCCCTGGCTGTGGACATGAGCAGTATGGGGAAGGGCCAGGTGTGGATCAATGGGCATAGCATTGGAAGATATTGGACTCTTTATGCTGAAGGAAATTGCACTGGATGCAGCTATTCGGCTACATTCCGGCCTGCAAGGTGCCAACTGGGCTGTGGGGAACCAACTCAAAAATGGTAACAACTCTATTCTACACAGTCACCAGCTCTGTCAAGCGAAACAACAACTGAATTAAATTAAATTTAGACCAAATATTTAAGACGAAGATAATCTTCCCTTTAGATCTCAGTGCCGAAAAATCCCAGTAATCTACTAATACTTGTTAGTGATTAGGATAAAAGATGACAAACATATCATGAATCAAACGCCACAAATGGAGACGCTGTCATTGATTTCATGGGACCTACACTTGGCCCCCCACAAAAATAACGGTGCTCATATATTTGCATTTAATAGGCCGATGAAAGTGAATATGTCCCTGTAAACTGGGTTTGTATATCTACTTCCAAGCTGAAAAAAAACCTTTTTACATTTTCAGGTACCATGTTCCGAGGTCATGGCTGAAGTCGACTCGAAATTTGTTGGTATTATTTGAAGAGATTGGAGGTGATGCATCAAAAATCTCTCTTGTAAAACGATCAGTGACAAGTAATTGATTCAAAGCCATACCCTCGACAAAGAAAAATGCTTCTCCATGCTCTTACAAGAGCTTTCATGATGCCGTGACATACTGGCAACCTAGTCCTCCTCCTACCATCCCTCGACACTATTCATAGGATATCCTTTCTTGTAGCTAGTTGTTAGGTGATGGCAAACCCCATCACTCATGAGTCATAAATAAAACTATGATGCTGGTTCTGGTTCTGGTTGACAGTCTCGGGCCTTGGGGTCCCCTGTTACTTTCCAGTTTTCATCTCAGGTTATTCAGGAACCAACGCGGCAAGAAAATGAACCAGTACGGCAGTAAATAGACCTAAAAGGTAAATGGTCCAGGTCTCCAGGCTACTCCAAACCTAAATTAGTGAAGGTTAATCTGCAAAGATTGCTTCTCCAAGAGATACTCGACTGGTTACACAAAAAACTTGATGCTGTGATTTGTCATTTGAGAGCAAACCCTTTTAAGATTTAAAACGTGATCCATTGTTAATTCTGCAAAAGCAAGAATTTCTCAATCGCAACTAGTTTTTCCCCCCAGCTCAATGGACTCGAATTTATAAATGGTTACTGTTTTCTTAGGATTTGAATAGAAGATATTTTTAATCGGACAGTAATAGTATTATCAGACATAGATCTCACATCTAATGCATATAACCTATCTTAAATACTTTAGCCTAAATTAAAACTATCACTTACCATAAAAAAATGATTATTTTTTAACCGGTGTAGAAATCTCATTTAACTAAAAATAAGTTGGGTTCTTAAACTTTTGTGTTTTTGAAACCAGGGATTCCGCCCAAAACCTAATTAAATGAGGTCAAGTATACCTGATGAGATATACAAGTATATTTCCAGTATACAAATACATATCAGAATATACTTTCTATTCTAAGTTATACCGACTTTGCTCCTATAATTAAGCTAACGTGTAAAGGAAAGAGTATTTTACATCCCTCTTCCTATAATTACTCCAATTTCCCTTTAATATACAACTCACGTTAACACTCAAGTTGATGCATACAGATTCTTCATGCGCGACTTGACTAATGATTTTATAGAAATATTTGCTTGACATGACTTTGGTAAGTATATCTGCAAACTGGTCCTTAAATTTGACAAATGAGGACTCAATTGTATTATTCTCTAGGTTATGTTTGAAAAAGTGTCTATCAACCTCAATGTTCTTGGTTCAATTATGTTGAACCAAATTATATGAAATGTTTATAACATCTTTATTTTCACAAAAGAGATTCATTTTAGACTTGAGACCAAAACTAATCTCGGTTACTAGGTCACCACCTTTTGTTTTTTACTTCTCATTGTCACAAGGTTTCCTCCTACAAATATGAAATATCCTGACATCGACTTCATATCTGATATGTTTTCATCCAATCTGTAGCAGTATACCTATTAACCCCCACATGATCATTCTTAGAAAACATTAGCCTTTTTTAGAAGGCTTTCCAGTACTTCAATATTTGAATTACAACCTTCATGTGTTCTTCAGTTGGACAATACATAAATTGATTCACTGCACTTACAACATAAGCAATACATGGATGAGTATGAGAGAGATAAATTAGCTTGCCAACTAATCATTGATATCTTCCTATGTCAGTTGGTTTCTTGTTCGAATATACCCTAAATAACAATTAAGGTATCCACTTATTCGCACTCTAACAATCTAACTTCAGATGATAAATCTAGGACATATTTTCTTTAAGATAAAAATATGTGTTAGGTTGATTTGGAAACTTCTATCCCAAGAAAATACTTGAGTCCACCTAGATTTTTCATTTCAAATTCACTAACTAATTGTCTTTAAAGTAGTGAGATTTCTTAAATGTCATCTCTTGTAATGATTATATTGTCTACATATATAATAAGAGTTGTGACTTTGCCTTACTATTTCTTTTAGAAACAAAGCATGGCATGCATTGCTCTATTGTGTAATAAATGCATGTATATACATGAATATTATTTGAATAGTATCAATTATGTATTTTAAAAAAATCATTTCTATGAATTATTATTGTGCTTGTTCAATTAGTACAAAAATAATCTGATAAAAATACATGATGTTGTAATTGTGTAAAGCAAGAACAAAAACATTAATTAACATCTTTAATTCTTGTGTGATGTAAATTAATTAACTGTCAAAATCCAAATGTCAAATGTGCAGTAAATATACAATTTTTATGCCAAATGAATTGATATTGAATTAAGTGTATTTGGAAATTTGAGAGAATGAAATGTGGCCTGCATTTACATGCCAAAATGGTAAAAGCCATATGGCACTTACATGCTGAATGTGGCCTGCATTCTCCATTTGGCCATTAACTTTCAAATGACAGTTAATGTTATTAAACTGCCAAATGATAGTTTTTTTTTAATCACACGTTCAAGAGAACATGTGATTAAAAATGGGTAGTAGAACGTATCAAATGGGCAATTCATATATATATATATATATATATATATAAAGAGAGAGAGAGAGAGAGGACTCACACGTTCTCCTAAAAATATGTGTCTTCTCTATTTGGAAAATAACTGCCAAATGGCAGTTAATGTCATTCAACTGCCAAATGGCAATTGAATGAAAAAAAATGAAATGCTATGAATATAAATTGTTTATATTATAATGTTAGTTTATTCATTGTTAAACTAAATTGCTTAATTTTATTAGTAATTGTTTTTCAACAATGATGATACATATCTTCATTACATATTGATTATAATATTTATGTGTTTCTGGAATATTTTGTTGTAGTGGATAAGCAGCAACAAATTGATCATTTATTGTGTTATGTGATTAATCATGTTCATAAAATTCAAGAGCACATTGATTATATGTATCATTGGATGAGTAAACTGGCCATGAGTGGTGTATACGAATTCTACATGGAACATCAACTGTTGATCGTTCTCAATTATCTACCTGCGAAATGGATGTCGGTGTGACAGTCATTGGAATATAGGTTGAAATCCTTAGATTTCAATAATCTCGTTGATGAAATGTTGCTTGAGAGGGAATGTCGGTATACCAAAAAAGGTATACGATGCACTAGAAGAAACGCAAATCATTTAAATATTGCTGCTAAATTCATTTCATGGTTTGAGCAGACTGAATTTGTAGAAGATGACTTTGATGAAATAGATGATGTAATTGGAGACACCACTTATATTCCTACAATATAAGATAATTCTAAGAAGTTTATTATTCTTAATATTGTATTTTTTAAGGACAATTGACTGTTTATTTTGAACTGCATAAAATATATAATTTAAGTTTTCTTTACATCATATGCATGTATTTGATAATTTCAACCTAATTAGTGGAGTTGTTTGTTGAAACTAATAACTATAATGTTGCACTCATTTAAATTTTCAATGATAATTAGACCATACAAATGAGAATTGATTAAATGTTTAATATTTTTTTGTTTCTATAGTATATGTTCAATTATTATTTGTGAAATTTAGAATGGAGTGATAATATATATAATTTAAATTGTACTATTCTCTAATATTTGTTATTGGTGTCAATAACGCTTAATATGGATGCATCAAGAGCATTATAGCTGATTTGAACCATGGAAACAAACTAAATAAAAAAAATTATGATATTTGGCATCGTAAGCAAGGTTGTCAAAATTGAGATTTTGACACGAATCGGAAGGGGCTCCGAAAAATCGGATCGTAAGATCGGATCGTAAAATCGTAAGATCGTACCTGAATTTTTTCGTATAAAAATCGTAAAATCACAGCTAAAATCGTGTGAGAAGCAAAATCGTAAAATCGTATGTAAAATATTTCTGAATACAAAATAGCATAATTATGGACATTATTTTATCTTATTTTAAATAAAGTTCAATTATTTTATATATAGTTTAATTATACAATTAATTATACAATTAATAGGAGTAAGTTATATAATTAAATAATTACTTTTGAAAAACCCTCCAACAATAAAATTATTATTTTTAATTATATTTAAATTAAAAAAATAAATTTAAATATAATTAAAAGACCCACAGTATTTGAGATTTGAAATTTAAACTATTTATTTTATGTTTTTCAAGTAATTGTATTTTTTTTTATGGTTGTTGTATTTGAAATTAATTAATGTTATTTATTATCTTAAATTAATAGAATTTTTTTAAAATTATTTTTTATGCTAACTATTTTTTATGCTAATTATTATTATTATTATTATTATTATTATTATAATAACCCCTCCCCCGTATATATTATTACTAATAATAATAATAATAATAATAATAATAATTTATAACAACCCCCCGTAGAAACTAGAAACTAGAAACCACCACCTTTTTTTTTATTATTATTATAAGTATAAAAGGGCCAACTAAGTAACTAACCATAATTCTCTTCTCTCAGACTCTCACCATCTCATGCCGCCGCCCACTCTCTGCCTCCTCATCCTCTTCTAGTCTTCTTCTTTACTCTCTTCCTCCTCAGTCCTCATCCTCTTCAATGACTATGAAAAAGAAAGATTGAAACTTGAAAGTTGAAGAGCAAAGTGAAGGCCGAACACGAAAGAGAAGAGAGGATTTTGATTTGAGGATTGAGCTGCAAATGAAATATATAAATGAAAGAAACGAAAAATTGAAAACAAAAGCAAAGCCCCGGCCGAATACCTTGAACTCGTAAAATCGGACCGATTCGGTCCGATTTTATGAGTCAACCTGATTTTGACCGAGTTTGACCGGTTTCGATTTTTCTTTCCGGTCCAACCAGGTTTGCTGAGCCAACTTGCAAACTCGTACGAGTTTGCAAGTTGACTCGCGAGTTTGATTACCATGATCGTAAGATTGAATATCTCTTGGAAGAGCAAGAGATGCTGGAAACAATCACGCAACCAATGACTGAACCTGAGCAAGGAAACATTGCTCAGCATAGGCTTGATATGGAAGCATATCAAACCTATAAATGCAAGGATCATGTAGCTCGCATTTTGATGTTGAGCAGCTTGCAAAATGATATAATGTTGTGTTTTGAAAGGCATCGTTTAGTTCAATCTATTTGGGACACAATACAAATTTAGTATGGGAGAACCTTCACTACTAGACTTTGTCAGTTAACCCTGAAATTCGATGGTTACAAGAAGCGCCAAAATCAGACAATGAGGTAACATCTTACAGTCATGTCTATGATCAATGAATTACAGGGTGCTAGGCATGAGATGACTGATGAACAACAAGTCTAAGCAGTTATCCGCTCTTTGCCAAGCAATTGGGAACACATATGTGTTAACCTTACCCACAGTGACAACATCAAAACATTTGATGATGTTGCTTGCCATGTTGAGCTTGAAGATCGACTTCACGCTGAAAAACCTATAAATGAGGCTTTTATGTTTGAGACAAAAATACATGAAATATGTGGCTCCAAGTATAAGAAGGGTAAAGCTAAGGACCCCAAATATGTCAAGAGAGGAAAAGAAGCAAGTAATAGTAGACATAAATGCAAGTGTGAAAAACATGGCGGTAAAAAAGACAAGAAAATGAATTGTTTCAATTATGGCAAACCTGGTCATTTTGCCCGTGATTGCACTGAGCCAAAAGTACTATTTAACCACGATCATCCCTCTAACTTGTATATTAGCAGTTGTTTAATGTTTAATGAATCTATTTCTTTTTGGATTGTAGATTCAGGAGCAACCGACCATATAGCAAAGGATCAAACTGCCTTTGTGGAATTTCATCAAAATCAAAAGGGAAGTAGATACATATACATGGGGAATAATGTTTCTGTTGCAATGCTTGGGATCGGTACCTGTAAACTGGATTTGCGAGACGGTCGCACACTTTATCTTCATGATGTACTCTATGCTCCAGAAGTTTGACAGAATCTTGTATCCGTTCTTGCTTTACTCCAATTGGGATTTAATATTGCATTTATTGGTTGTTGTGTAAAAAATATCTGGATAATATTTTCTATGGTTTTGACTTTGTATTAAATGGTTTCATGGTGTTAGACACCATTAATATATTTATTAATAATGATCCTTCAATTTATGTTGTTCAAAATTCCAGGACTATTAAAGCTAGTAATGTATATTTGTGCAAGTTTGAAACATAATGTATTAGATAAATCTAGTCCTTCATGGGCGAGTGAAAGATGTTGGTTATTGGGTTTGGCCTGTTCGCCCATGAGGGATTAACCTGGTCTATTTATCTAGAGAAGTTACTAAAAGGTAACCGCTTCTCTACTTATATAAATATGGACATAACATTCAATGAAAGGATACAGTTTTTTATAATTGATGAAGATAGTTCTTTCTCTTTTCTTCCATCTCAATTTCTCTACACTAAACTTACTAAGATCTGCAAAGATATTCGTACTGTGGAACATCACTTTGGTTCTAGTAATTGAAGTGACCCTGAAGTTATTGATCTAGGAATAAGAAAAAAAGAATCTCACAAGTTTTCCTTCTCAAATCTACAACTAAAAGATAACAACACTTTAACTGTATTTAATTTAGCTACCGGTGAGAAATTATTTTAATAATATATTCTATATGTTTGAGTATAACTTTTTCCATGAGTCTTTCCTTGTGTCTTTTTATAGATCCATCAGCTTTGTGTTTAATGGAAAATATCCATTTCACCTCACTATTTTTTTTCTTTCTAGTAATGGCATTAGGTTTCATGTCTTGTTCTTCATTAATGCCTACATTTCATCTTTGATTGTCTGAGTCAATTTTAGGTATTCCAAGGCTTTCTTCACCTTTCAAAATAGGTAGCCAACACATCATATTCCCTAAAAAGTGAAGTGTTAGCTACTTTAAAAAAAAATAAGGATGGATAATAGGTTGTCTTCTTTTTTAAATAAAAAAGGACCTAAATGCATTTGAAGGCCCATATGTTTGGGCTTATTCTTTCAAAGGCTAAGGCGTTGGGTAATTGAGTCATGCTATTGGGCTCATTTCCAGCCTGTCTTTTATATTTAAGTTAGATATACATTTAAATAAAAAAAATATTGTTCATGATTAAACCCATGACCAGAATCACAATTGTAATGAGCTAATCCACATCACTCATGCTATTATTTTTTCTCCTTTTTATTCATTTTTTATCCTTCAAATTAAAAATATGCAATTTCTCTCTTTTTCATAGATGAAATATTCTTTTATTTAACTTTAAAATAAAAAATATATATAATTTTTCCCTTTTGTTATCAAGGATTTTTTTTACTATCTCAATCACATCTGTCTGTCATGAATTTTTTTGTTTTAAAATATAACATTTCATACAAACAAATTGATACACTTTATTGTAATATAAATATATTAAAAGAAAAAATAATTTATGGGATAAAAACTTTATTGAATTTGATGGGGGTGCGTGACTTGTATTGTATGTTTGGATGGTTCATCCATATTTACATGATGTTTTTTTTAATTGAGTGTTGTTTTTTTTTTTTTTACCATTTTTATCCTTAAACATTGAGTTAATTTGATATTTAACTTTCAAATGCATGTCAACTCGATTTGATCCATGATGTGGATTAGTCCAAGAACACCAACAAGGACCCATTACATGTTCCAAATGATCCAATGACCCAGTCTAAGACAAAGATATTGAAAGAGGCATTGAATGCATTGATTTTGAAGGTTTCAACAAAGTTAGAATTGCAAGATCCATTGGAGTATCAAGAGGAAACACTAGTACATCTTATCCATATGCAAGAAGGGTCCAATACAATCTTATTTGGGTCATGAAGTGAGGACAACAAAGAAAACAAAAGAATCCTACTACATCTTGAAAACAACATGAGTGGCTAACTTTTCCTTTTGTTTCTAGGAATAAGGGGTTGCATGGAAGGCTATAAATAAGCCTTGAATTAGGTCTATAATATTTTACTTCCTTCTCTTTTTCTCATGGCAGAACATGGATTTAATATTATGGGTTTTATTTTATTTTGTTAGCTATAGCCTAAGGCTTGTTTGAGTTTAAATTAATATTTTTTTTTCCAACTAGGATCCAAGACTTGTTTTGATTAAGTTATGAGCTTATCAGTTTAGGGTTTTGGGTTAGTTTTAAGTGGACCTCATAAAATCCACATAAGGGGTTCATTAGGGTTAATTTTTCAAGAACTATATAAACTCATGTAAGCTAAATTTTAGCAGTCATTGATGAATATTACTTTTGAATTTTTCAGCTTTAACGTGTGAGAGTGATTCTTACATTCTTTAGTTCTTGAACAAACTAAATTTAACTTATCAAAGATTAGCTAGTTTCTTGGCGTCATTCTACTCATTCCAATAGTATTGGTGTCTTGTGACAGGTTTTCATTATGTCATACTCCTATCAGGCCTATTTCGACTTTCCGGGATTAGATCTCAGTCTTGATTGTGGGTTGTGTGACCACGTGATCACGAGATTCACATCATCCAAGTAAATCTAATGTATTTCCATCTCAATATTAGTTTAAAATACTATTCACTATGCAGATTGTTTTAAATTTATCGTTAAAATTTATTTGTTTTTCTTATACACACCTTAACAATACCTAGATATTTTTCTCTTAAAAAATTTATTTTTTTAACCTACAGCGTAACGTGGACCAATGGACCAGTTAAAAGTATTTTTTTTAAGTGAACATGTAGTTGACACTTTTTTTTCCAGCTACACAATTATAATATTAATATCTTGCTGAATTTATAATTTATGTAAAATTTGATGTAGTAGAAAGACCCATGAAAAGAAAGATAAAAAGGGAATAAGAATTTTAGACAAGTAAATACCAAATAAATTAGACTAAAACATAAGAAAAAAATATCATATTTAGAACTCAGATGGTAGTGGTAGTTATTACTTCTCAAAATACCTTTTTTGGTTGGAAATAAATTTTTTTTTAATATCATTATATCAAAAAAATAAGAAAAAATAAAGAATAATTAATTTGAAGCAAAGAGAATTTTTTAAAAATATATATATAATTGTTTTTAATAAAATACACTTAAAAAAATGGACTCTTGGTGCTAAGAATGCGGATTTGACATTATTAAAGAACAAAATTGCTACTGCCAATAATAGAAAAAAAATAATCAGTCTCAAAATCTTAGATAAGAAAAAACAAAATGCTCAAGTATGATTTCCTTATATCTTACCCAACCATGCTTAACATTGAATATGGAAAAATGTCCACGTGATTTTCTATTGCATCATCCAATGTTGAAAAAATAAAAATAAAAACCAATGTGATTATCGGAAATATTGAAGTATCATTAGTGTTTATTGAATTTTATCGGTTCTTAAAGCAAAATTCTAAGATAACTAGCTAGCTGTATTATTATTTACCTGCAGAATAGATTATTTTTTAAAATATTTTTTATTTAAAAATATATTTTATTATTTTTTATATTAACATATGAAAATAATCTAATTAATTAATAGCAAATATTTTCAGGACGATGACATGACAGTACCAAGGACACCGACATGAACTGGAAGTGGGAAATCGACAGAGAGACGGCAGCCCATGCCTTTTATTTTCTTGCCTCTTGCCAGTTGCTAGGCAAACAGAACCTGAAACTCTCCTCCTCACTTCCATGATTGTGAACTCATCCTTCACGTCTCTCTCGCGCGCACAAAAAATTCCTCCAAAAATCTACTCCATGCATGCACCCTTGAAACACTTTGTAAGTGATGAATCATTGCAGTTAATGACGATCGACAGACTTATATTTTTTTTAAATCTTTATCTGATCGCGAGTGACAGATGAAATACTTTTTGTAACGTGATTGTATATATAAATATATTTGAAATTCGGAATTTGTCTTATTAATACTAGAGCTATAATGTAATGTTCTAAAGAAGCTCTAATATAATGTAATCCGTGAGCTGAGATCTTGTTTTATTAGTCAGCCATTTTTCTAGATATATTGGATACCAGTTAGCTTTGATGCTTCTTATTAATACTTGTTTTCTTACACCATGAATCTATAATTTAAAACTCGGTGTAATCTGAGACCAAATTTGAAGTGAAATGAAGATCAGGACAGGATTTGATTTGCAAGCTTGAGAGTTCGGAGAGAGGCCTGATTTGAAGCACTAGGAGGTAGGGCAAGGACCAGTTTGAGATATTCGGTCTCGCCGAGACTAGATCCAAGACACTTGAAAGTAGGGTCGGGATCATATTCAAATAAAGTTCGAGACTAGCAGGAGATGGGAGGTGGGACGACAATGAATTTAGGGTATCTAAGGTTAGGACGAGGGAGCATGCATGGGGTTTGATGGAGACTGGTAGCTTTTTAAAATAGAAACATAAAAGGAAAACGATACCAAACAACACACTGTGTTTCTTATGATTTGTTTTTATGTTCGCTGACATGGGAATTAGTAATAAAAATCAAACAAGAAATTCATATAAAAAACCATCGTAACCGGCTAGCTTTCTAAGAATCTAACCTGGGCGGCTTCTTTTTTTAGATTTATTACATGTGCAGCCTTGACATAAAATGATGTTGATGGTCACCATCTGTTAACTTATCTTCTCTCTGCCACAATCTCTTTCTTGTCTTCGTGCATGACCTTGTTTGCTTACACGCTAGCTACTACATCCATGGCTAAAGCTAAAGCTAAAGCACCAAGACGCACTCTTGACTCTTACACTGTTAAACCCATCAACAAAACAGTTAAACGTAAGTCCTTCACCCCCCCTTTTCTTTTCCAATTTATATCATCTCTCTGTTTGACTAGAAAATGAAAACAATTTAATTAACTAAATTCTTTCGTTTTTTGTAGCTGGAGATTGCGTTTTGATGCGGCCATCCGATCCGTCGAAGCCTTCTTACGTGGCAAAGATTGAGCGGATCGAGTCCAGAGGACGCAGTGTGAGAGTACACGTGCGGTGGTATTACCGGCCGGAGGATTCAATTGGTGGTCGCCGGCAGTTTCATGGCTCAAAGGAGGTTTTTCAATCCGATCATTATGATACTCAGAGTGCAGATACGATAGAAGGGAAGTGTACGGTTCATAGTTTCAAGAATTACACGACGCTCGATGCTGTTGGAAACGATGATTTCTTTTGTCGTTTTGAGTATAATCCGTCTAGTGGTGCTTTTAATCCTGAAAGCGTTGCAGTGTAGGTCTCGAATTTCCTTTCCAAGGGAAGAAAAAAAAACTTGTGTTTTAATTTATTTGAATTTTGATGAGGTGCTTTAATGCGAATTTCATCAGCGGCGATATTTATGCTATTAATCCGAGAATCTTATGCTAATCGTGGTTTGATGGATTGAAATTTGATATTTAGGATTAGAATAGTGTTTTTTAGTAAATGGCTGTTCTTATTAATTATGGCAGGTACTGCAAATGCGAGATGCCTTACAATCCTGACGACTTGATGGTTCAATGCGAAGGCTGTAGTGACTGGTAATTGTGTGTTTTTGAGATTATTTTGAAGCCCTTTTCCGGGTTCTAGTTCAGGTTTAGTGGGCGGGTTTTTGGAATTTGCTAGGTGAGATTTTTCAATGTTTTTTTTTTTTATATATAACCGGGTATCCGAGCCAGTTTGCGCGCACCACAACTAAATCCTCGGGTCCACTGAACATCCTGCAAGCCCAATAAGCAGGTAAGTCACTGCGGGGGTAACAGACGTGCCTGGCAAGGCTTGAACCTAGGGTGAGAGGAAGACAAGCCTCCTCTCTAACCACCAGGCCAAGACCTTGTAGGCAGATTTTTCAATGTTACTTGGGTGCTTGGAGGTCTTAGCTTGTTCGAAAGCTGTGGCTGCTTGCTGTCCAGATGTTAATGGGAGTGTACTTTGATTTTCCTTAAAGCGAGAAAGAATGTAATTAGATTTATAGCACCATATTTCCAGTTATCTTTGTCGTATTTCTTTCAAGCTGAGGGGAATAGGCAATACATTTTTTTATCTGCAAAGTCGCTCTGGGATTGCAATTGAGATAATACGTTTTGATCCAGGTTTCATCCTGCTTGTATAGAAATGTCTGCAGAGGAAGCTAAGAGACTCGGCCATTTCTTCTGTGAAAAATGCTCATCTGAAGGCCAGAAGAAGGTGAAGAGTTCCCACCATGGTACCAGACAATCCGAAGCGAAGGTATTATAATCTGCTCTAGTGTTTTGTTAATTTATGGAAGCTTGCTGTTGTTGTCCTATGAAGAGTAAAATACACCAAAGTATGAATCTACTTACATTGATATTTTTTGCCACTACATTCTTGCAGGTGGAAACAAAGAGAAGGAAGGTGATGAAGTAGATAAAACACAAATGCTGATGTGTAATGATAGCAGAGGAACGGGAGCTCTCTTTTTAACCTCGGTTAGAGGCTTCAAGCAAACATACAGCTGCATCACAAGATGTTGTTAACAGCACACGGGGAACCCCCCCACTGGTTGGAGTAAATAGGAAAAGGCAGTGCACGGAGCTCGGAGGATTTTGCTACGGGAAGTAATCTTTTTTTCGAAAAATTAAATTTAAAAAATGCTTTTATTTTTATCATGTCATTTCAGATAGTGGCGTTTAATAAATCTAGTTGTAATGCAAGTAAAGTGGAATATTTTATAATTCGAACGAAAGATTAACATCATACTTGTAGAGAAACTGTGGCCCGACAAGCAAACAGTTTTTCATGCCGTTGACACTGCAAGATATCGAAGACTTGTTAAAATCAGCCTTTCATGGATCTGACGGAGAATGTGAGGTCAACGCCCAAGGCTATGGATTTTTCATAATCCCCTGAGCAATAAAATTGAATTTTTTTATTTGAATTTCTTTTATATTTTCAAATCATTTTAATCCATTAATATAAAAATATATATATTATTTTAATGTATTTCTGAATACTATATAACTTAAAGACAAAAAAAAAAAACTTCAAATTTAGTAATTCTTTGGAAGCATGGTTGCAGTTGCTTTTGAAAGTACTTTTCATTCAAAAATATATTAAAATTATAATTTTTTTATTTTTTTTAAATATTTTTGACATTACCACATCAAAATAATCTAAAAACACTAAATTTTGTTTCCTGAGATTTTTATGCCGAATGCATCATGAAAAAATAGACGCTTCAATTGGAATACAAAAGAAAAGTCATCAGTGTCGCTTTAGTAGCTCCCTCCTAAAGGCCTCCGCTTGTTTTATCATTTAGTATACCGAAAAATTAAGAAATATGCAAATGCTACTGTTTAATAACAAGAATGATTCTATTTCATTTTCATGTAGGCTCTTCAATGCCATATGCATGCTGATGATGAAAGGATGAGTGCAAAATTTAATACAAACAATGGAGGCTCAGTTTTCACATTCTGATACAAATGAATCACGAAATATATGATATGCTACAGATGGCTTAGCAGTTACCAAAGAATGATGAGACAATGCAAAGCTCAATTCCCTTTTTTATTCTCAAGAGTGTGTGCGACTTGTTACCGCTTATATATGTCTTGACTTGTCTTTGCTCTCTTCCATACAATAACGATGCCATACAGATCGGATGTAGCCAGCAAATTCTCCCCATGGTTCCACGCGACATCACCGACTGGAAAGCGATGACCCTGCAGTCAGAAATGCTCATTGTGCTGAGAACATGGTGGTGGTGGTGAAATAGTGAAACATCAAAAGCCAGTACACAACGGAGACGGACCTGTAGCTTGTTGACACATGTATGCTTTGGCCGAGTTAAATCATAGAAATAAATGTTTGAATCCTCACTTCCAGCAACTTCATGTAAGAAAAAAAAATCAGTTGAGATAAAAAGTTATTACTGTTCACAAACTTAAGATTCTTTTCAAGGATATGTTTCTAGACCGAAACCTCAAATTTGAACAGAATTTTTCATGCTTCACAGTCTACTCTTATCCTTTATTAGATTCTCTCTTAGAAACGCACTGTAGGAAGATTCAGTGGTTGGAAACAAATGTTGCAGAAAATTTCAGGGGTTGTACGAAAGTAGAAAAAAAGGGCACTTAGGTTGTGGGATTGTTGCAGAAGAGAACATAAAAGTTGAGTGTAGAAGGCGACAACAGAGTTACTACTCAGGCATATGATGGCCAACAACTACATCACATTTCATTGACATACATATGTATACACAGTTGTTTTTGCATAAGCTTTTAAGTTGTATTCTAAGCTCACATGTACAGATGATAGCTGACCAAATATTAGAAACTTCATTGCAGTGATAAAACACAAACCTATATACTCTCCTTTTTCAAGGGAAAGTAAGGGGCAGAAAGAAGCCCGGATGCTATGTACTCGTGGAGCCAATTTGAGTGAGCATCGAAGAGTCAGATAACCTTTTATTTCCAACGCAACACTGCAACACAGGCATAACATCCTCTAAATCACTTCAAATTAGAAGACCTAACTGTGGACAACATGTCAGATGTACAAACCTAAAGAACGACAAACTTCCATCTTGAGTACAGGTCAGCAACACAGGGCCTCCTGCTAGCAGAGAGAAACTCCGGTACTGAACAGTTGTTACTGGATATTTGCTCTTGCCACTACTTCGAAAACGATGAGCCCGGGACAATGCACCCGTGTGTGAGTCCATGCTTGTGGAGTATATACAACCCTGCATGTATAGCTATTTGAAAAGGTACTACAACAAGTCATCCAATGGTGATGGTTATTTAATGTATTAACAGAAGAGTCACCTTTGCATCACCGCAGAAAATGAGGTGACCAGTGTGATCATGGTCCATGGATGTAACCTTATCGTCAAAGACCAATTTATTAATAATCCTGCCAGTGCTGAAATTGAATACCTGGTATATCAATGAAGAGGGGCTACAAATCAAGTGGAGTCAATCCAAGTGAAAATTATAGACCAGGGCAGGGCATGGCCAAGTATGATCACATGTTTAGAGGTTCTCATTTTGAAATTGCATCAGCATGAAAGCTTGTATATAAGTTGGCAACCTCACAAACTGAGTGAGTAGGGCTGTTTAACTTTAAATCATGAAATGAGGTAGAAGTTTTCTCAAGTTCAATCAATTATGTGAGAAAATTTTGGGTGAATACAGCTAGTCATGAATATGACATGATTTGCAGGCAAAGGAAAATGGTATTTACAGTAATTTCTCTGTTTGCATTGCCAACTGAGAGGAAGTTGTTATTTACCTGCAATGATGGAGACAAAAGAGGAAAAATTAGGTGGCCGATCAAGTCATGAAGAATGATTAGAACATATTAAATATAAAAAAAAAATCCAGTCAGATGATCACATATATGTACATGCACACATTATCAGGGGAGAGGGAGAGGAAGAGTGGGTTCAGTGCATACTTACTGGATGAAAACGAATACACAATTGTGAAGAGACTCCATATATTACTCGAATGCAAATTCCTTTTGATAACTCCCATACTCTCACAGTTTTATCCATGGATGCTGAAGCAATGTACTGATTATTGGATGAGAAGTCGAAGTCTGGCAGTACTTTTCGGACTTAGAAATGTGGCAATGATAGCAGAAAAATATAAACTTGCACTCAATCAATATAATTAGCAGCGTCCTTGGTGAGATTGTATTGGATAAAGAAACTAAAGATTTGCACTCCTCACTGATGACTCCTCTTAGAGTATACATGTGCAGGTATAGTCAAGTATACACGAGTATTCAAAGTTATATCAATGTCATTAAACTAAAGAGATGGTGCATGAAGTGTTGAACTAAATAGAAACAAGATTCGGAGCCATCAGAGCTTAATTCACAAAGACCTGGGAAAATGCAAAAGCCAGAGCCAAAATGAAGTACATACAGTTCTCCAGTACAGTCATACACAAATAATTTTACCAGGTAGGTTCCACTTAAATTGGTTTGTACATTTTTTAATGATACACAAGATCATGTTCCATTTCTAATTGTTCACCTATAAGATACCTGTCATTGATCTTCACTTGACCTATCACACCAATACCACAGGTTGCACAAGAGGCTAGAATACAGTGTCACTCCAATACAAACAAAGGGCTCGTTGCTTAGGATTAGCAATTCCGTGCACAACTCCATTGTCTAAATTATTATGGATTGTGAAATCATGTCTTTGATAATGGCAACATGCATGCACACCCACACAAACAAATAGTTAGGACCTGAAATATAAGAAAAGACCATAGAAACAATACCAGTCAATCAAACCTGTGACATCTTTAGAATGGCCCTCTAATTTTTTGATGACTGAAGGTGGGTCTGAGACTAAGCACACTGTCAAGACTCCATCTGACGCCCCATATGCGAGTAAATCAGAACTCATGTGCCCAAACTTCAAAACAGTAACTGCAAATAAGACCAGGATGAGGTTTACGAAGAAAGACTAACCACTCAAAGTAGTGTGACAAGAGAAATGAAAGAAGTCTATATCAGTAACATAAAAAAATACCAGCAGCTTTGCACTGATCAAAGATGCAATGCATTCCTACAAAAGAATAGGCAGGTTCAGCCCCTCGGTGGCGTAGGGAATCATTATCACTTGCAGTTGAGCTGAAACTTGTTCTGTGAGTAGAAGGCAGATTGATACTTCGCAGGTCCTGCAAATGAAGTTCATGCATGCAAAAAATTGATCATTGATGTGGTAGTTTCAAAGTTATAACCAATATCTAAAAATAACAAGAAATTAAGTTGATGGTTCTTGGCGCAGAATGCAAGCCAAAGTCCAAATAGAAGAGAAGGGGTGGGATAGGCAGATGAAGAGTAGTTTTACACATACACGGATATTTTGCATTGTTTTTTCTTGAATGTGAGAAAAAGGGCTTTTGCTCTGTAATCACGTAACTTTTACTTTCTACTTGGGTAAAAATATTTTTTCAGCAATTAAGTTTAAGGTTGATGGGTTAACATAAAAGTAAAAGACATAACTTTTCAGATCAGACGAATGTCAAATATCAAACGCATAACTTGTCATATCAGACTAGTTAGTAGTTATACACATAATGGATATTTTGGATTGTTTTTCCTTGTAAGTGAGAAAAAAAGGCCTTAGCTCTATTTAATCATGTCACTTTAAATTTCTACTCTGGTAAAAATATTGTTTTCAGCAATTAAGTTTAAGGTTGATGAGTTGACATAAAAGTAAAGCAATAACTTGTCAGGTCAGACTAATGTTAAATATCAAACATGTTATAAAACGGAGGTAGTGGGGACATGTTCCAGTGACATGGCAGGTTCCTTGAATAAGTACATTACTTGTTGTGAAAAAATATTTCTCAGGTGCAAGGATATTTAACTCTGTGGAGCCTGTTCAAAGTTTATGGCAGAAGCACTCAATGCAGTCAAAGGTACAAATATAACTTTTTTAATTATCAAAAGAAAATCCACAAGAAACTGAAGCATACCCTGCTGGAAGTCCAGCTGTCCACCTCGAACAAATGGGAAAGTGGACTCGTAGATTGAAGCAATCGCCCACTGATGCATCAACCAGTAAATCATCCTGATGTCAGAGTTGTATAGAGAAATAGATTTAAAATAGAAGTAACAACTCACAAAGTGCATTTTTATATAAGTTCCTGTTGATTCTCGATACAAAATGAAAGAATATAACATTAGCTCAGTTAGATACATAGAAATGTTCCTTGATGTAAGGGAAGTCAAATGTCAGATAGTTGAAATAATTTCTAAACCCCTGGTGCAAGGTGTGTGAGTATAATCCAGTCAGTACAATTTGTCCATCAATATACACAACTAGCTGCTCTCAACTAAAGTATCAGCCACCTGTTTCCGGGAGTACTTTGGTGGCTTGGCAAACTGTCCCAATTTCTTGGCCTGCGAATGTAATTACGATAGCTCGCATACCCTTTTCCATTGCATCTCCAATCCTTCATAAAATGCATTCCCAATAAGAACTTGTAGAAAAGATTATAAGATTTCATTTTTGCACTGCTGCTTGCTAGAAAAGTAACTTCAGTTTCAAAGGTAAGAAAAGGAAAAACACTAGAATACTTGAAATTTCTTCTCAAAGAAAATGAAAAAAACACAAAAGAATAAGGCATCACAAAGAAAACTAAATAGCTACTTGTCAGACCATTTTGAAAGCGTCATTTGACAGGGTACCATTACTATACTAAATCAATCTTGCTAACCATTCGACTGGAGCATAAACAAAATCATCCCAAAATTAGAGTAAATTCAAGATTTTGATCAAACTCGTCTCATAAATCATTGAAACAAGATACAGTGCCATGACAACAATTCATCTAGAAACAATCAGAAATTCATTGTTTTAGACTGCACAAGTTTTCCAAATTATTCCAAAGGCAAATAAGTTCAGTAAAGGCGCGCTAACGAATCTCTATAAGAAGGGGGGGGAAAGAGTTATAATTTCTAACTTGACTTTTGTTATAAATCCAATCCAATGAGGACCCTCACTAACCACTTTCTTTAAATAAAAAAATTTCCTCCAAGCTTGATCAGTAGAACAGCTAGTTTCATTAGTAATTCTATCCTAGACTAAGCTCCATCTAGCAACAATTTACAATCCAAACCAGTAGATCTACCAATTACGCACTTACGAAACAAAATAATGTGGTATATGCATAAAAATAAAAAAACGAACGAGTTAATAATAATAATAATAATCTTCAAAACGACAAGAGTGGAGAGAAAGCTTACAAGACGGCGGCGAGAACCGGACTCGGCTTTCCTATAGAGAAGGAGACGGCGAATGCCGATGTAATCAGGATCGGAATCCGAAGTAACAGGCTGGAGCAAACAGCTGAATAATTCTGGATCTACATTTTTCTTCTTATCCTGATTCTCTTCATCATTATTGTTATTATTACTCTCGTTACTGTTAGATTCTGTTGAGCCGTTGTTTATTTTGTCGGTTCTGTTGTTTCCTACTGGCTCTTCCACCTGCTCCGCCATTTTTATTGAGATTCCGATGTATTCTTCATTACAGATCGTCGGGAGAATTAGAAGGGGTGGTAGAAGCAGCAATTTTTTATTTTTTGTGTGTGGGAAGGGTTTTGATAAATTTTTGAAGGAGGAGCTGGAGAGAGATAGCAGAATTTATTTGGAAGGGAGGGGAAGGCCGTTGATCGGTAATGGTTTGAACTTCACGCGACTCAAATAGAAAGAATGCAGGGACTTTGTAACGACATTTTATATAAAATAATAAACTAGTTTTACTCACTTTCGTAAAGTTTACTTACGTATCCGTAACAAAGCCTCTCTGTTTTCACTTTTTCTTTTTTATTTTCCTCGTTGCAAATATGGAGGTTAAAAAAACAAAAGGGAATTTTATTAAAAAAAACATTTTCCTGTTTTTTATTCCTGAAATCTGATTAGCATGTGACCCAATCATGATTATGAAAAAGCTTAGATGATTAAGTACATATTTAATATTGTGTTTTAAAAATATTTAAAAAATAATAATAATTTTTAATTAAAAAATGGTGTTTTTAGATCATTTTCATATGATGATGTCAAAAATTATTTAAAAAAATATTGGATACATTTCTAAATGAAAAACTATTTCAAAAGCAATCTCAACAACACTCCTAAATAAAAATTAAATAATTGTTTAAAAGTATTATTGATGTTGTTTTTTAAAGTATTTTTCATTCATAAATACATCAAAATAATTTCTTATTTTATTTATTAAAAAATTAATTGTATTATCAACACATAAAAATATTTAAAAACACAAAAATAAAAAAAATAAAAAATACAAGTGATGATTAGACGCATTGAATTCGCCTTCGTGGCAATCTCTTAGACGTCAGCTTTTAGGCAAGCAGAAGGATCAGATAAGACACAAATTTATTTTAGGGGGAGTTATCCATCTAGATCAAGCGCTAATATATACATTGATTTCCTTTAGAGATGAGAGTAAAATAGTTAAAAGAAGGCTAGGAAGGGGGAAGAGAAATTACCTATAATAAGCATAATTGTTACTTGATGCATTGTGTTTTAAATGGAATATTTTGGTTTCAGAGTGTTTTGGCACACTGTTTCGAGGTTGACTATTTATGTGTATTCAAAAAAAATAGTTCAATTCCAAAAATAAAATTATTTAGAATTGACAATTTAATCTAAAAAAAAGATAATAAAATGATTTTTCTGAACAAAATTATAGCATATACAATATTACAAGAATGACATCATCAATCTCGCAAAGTCATTATATTCTCTGATTGCTTTGAAATTTTAACATAATATATATAAATATGTCAAGACTCCTCATAAAATTTCATCTCAATCTAACGGTCGAATTAAGAGAAACGATTAATATTGTAGAATTATTTATTATTTTAAAAAAAATATTATTTGACCAAAACGAACAGAACAAAACCGGAACGTTTCGGCAGGTATTTGGCTGAAAAATCCGGAATGGACTAGAATTAAACCGAGGTAAAAATAATACCATTTTATCTCATTTTTTTAACTGATACAAAATATCTCAGTCATTTCGGACGAAATGAAACTGACAACCCTATAATAAAAAAGAGAATCCATTCAAATTCATATTATAAAATTGGATTCTCCACTAACTGGAGAACCTGCCAATCCACTCTTCCTTTTTGGTATGCCACTACTGTCTTAATGAAGCTGGCTTGCCTTGCGTGGATCAAAAACTTTTTCAAACTCTTTTGGCCGGCTTACTAATATAACTTTTCAATATAAAGAAAGACCTTGTATCAGCCACACACAAAAAAAAGGATTTTTGCCACAAACGTGACCAACAAGGGGGCAAGGACGGATTAGTGATTGCGGTCCACTTCTTCACTACATGGGAATTTTATTCCAGGAAATGAAAGGATCTAGAGAGCTGATTGATCACGAATCGGGATTCGTTGAGTCATCAACAGGATGCCAGTATCTGTTGTAGAACCACATGGTGTCAGCTTCCACAGCATATCCATCTTGATTGCGGTGCCAGCCATAGTAAGCATGGGTTCTGTTCTTGATATCGAAAATGGCATGACCAAAACTGGCCTCGCGGTATGCTGAGTATTCTGGTTGTGGATATGTCATGCTGCAAGACAATATTAAGATGATGATATATTTAACAGTGCAAGAGAACTTGAAGATGTATATCAGAGAAGATAGTTCATTTATTCAATGATCTTACTTTGTTGCCAAGCCTTCTATATTTCCTCCATCACCGATGGTAATGTAAACTGGGGCGGTTTGATCTCTTACCGGTACACACCGTCCATTCAGAATGTTGTATGCAATGTTCGATATGCGCTCCTGCACAGACAATTAATCATTGCTTACTTGCAGAAAATGCAACCGACTGTTACTTTGACAGACAAAGATTTCACATTCAGGATGTGGAAAGAAGGCATTTCAAGAGAAACAAGAACTTGATCACATGATTTATAATCTTAGGAGGGATAACGGACACTTACAGATCGTTCATAGGCATGGACATGACCAGCAAACACAACATCAACCTTGTACTTGACAAACCATGACTCGTACATTACTCTCATGGTCTCCCCTTCCATGTAATGATAGTCGTAGCTATTATACCACGGAGAATGCATAAGAACAATCAACCATGGTGTCTCCCTCCTGTTAACTTTCGGTAGCTCTTCTTCAAGCCATTGGTTTTGAGGAGTATATTTGCCTAAGAACAAGATAGAAAAACAGATGCAATTACACAAGTAGTTCGTTAATATCAAATTTTCTCACCGAAGTAATAGAAATTTCGGCATAGCATGGAAAAGCAGGAATTGTACTTGATTTTCCAAATATCTGAATGCAGGTACCAAAATGAAGAGATTACAGGACTTATGGTAAAGCAATTGCACTAAATATGAGCAGTGTACAAGTCATAATTTCCAAGGTCTTTTCCTAGACAATATATGAACTCAGCATTCATGTCTAGCAAAAAAATGGCATGAACCAATGTTTGATGAAAAGAAGCTGCACATACACTGATACACGCACTCAATCTTTCATTCATTCTATTTTACAACTCTTAAAGAAGTAAAACCCATACCATATGCCGAGTATGAAGACAACACAATGATGTATGCTGAAGCCCTCTTGATTGAGTACCAAAAAGGAGCGGTACTTTGCGATGCTCTATAAGGGATATGGTAGCGGTGATTATAAGGCTTAAAAGGTTTAGTTTCACCCTGCAACAAAATTTCATTCTTCTGTTATGAATTTTCTTTTCTGCAGCTTCTGTACATTTATCAGACATGCACGTGGAAAACTATGGACTAAACCATAAAACACAAAGCATCAGAAATCAAAAGCAGAGGCACCAAGTGCAATTTACTTTCTAAATTAAAAGTTCACAGTTAAACTCGTAGCAAGCTTTGCATAGACAATAGAAACCACACCGTATCTATAATAATAACAGTCAAGTTCAACAACTAAATTACAGTAGTTACAACGAAGTTTGTTGGCAAGCAAGATGATATATTGTCGGCACTGAGAAGTAGCCCTCCAGATGGAAATTAGCATTTCCTGAGAGAACAAAGTTGATAGGATATTGGAAGCCATGGATTATACAAATGGTGCGAGATGAAACATTTCTAACCATAAGAAAATAAGAATTAGAGAAGACACCATCTCCTGTTGGCCCTCACTTATTTCAGAGGTGTCAAAGAAATTGTTCTTGATTAGATGATAAACTACGGAAATAGATGCTTACGATCTCTGGGGCGAAATCAATCTCATGGTTTCCGGCAGTCCATATCCAAGGTTGATAAGCAACGCTTCTCTCTACAAACCTTCCCCATGTATCCCATCTCACATTGTCATGATTTGGATAGTTATCGGCATAAGAGAGGTCTCCAACAAACAAAACTGCTTGCCCTTTTGTTGGGTTATTTTCATAGTGAGTAAGTGTTCTATTTGAATCATAACTCTGACCAAGATCCCCTGCAAAATTAAGTCCCAATAAAGAGGACATCAGCACATGTAAGACCCTGGACATCCTTTCCACTGTAAGAATCTTAACCATGAGCAAATACAAGAGCAAAATGCAGGTATGAATGAGCCACAATGTCCATAATATAAGCAAACAGGACCTATAGCAAGCCATATACATACCAATGAGACCAAATGTATATGGGACATCAGGACCAACTGCAGGAGGAGTGGTAAACCAGAACTGTCTTGTGGTGTGCCCAACCCCTACTACATAGTAATATTTGGTGTTGAACTGCCACAAGAAGTCAGAAAACCAGATTAATCAAAACCACACTCTAATTTGTTACCAAAAAAAAGGTGATTCTTTTCCAACTAAAACCCAAATTCCCAATTAAATTAACTGAGAAACTATGCGAATAAAGCAAAATGAGCATCAAATAGTACATGATGTTTTTTTCTTAAAAAGAAAAACTAACCTCTAAGTTTCTGATGATGCAGTGATGAATGTAGCCAGAGGTGTAATTGTAGAATTTATAGGTATAAGTTTTGCCTTCAGCCTGCTTCTTTTGTATGCTATTTTCACTCCAGTAAATCACTGTATCTGAACCTGATTCATCAGCAGTCACCCATGACACTATCACTCCCTTCCCCACATGATCTCCTTGTGTTATATGAACCTGTATTTAAATCACCCACATATCAATAAATTAAGGAGAGTCCATCCACTGCTTCTGTCAAGAAAAATCAACAAAACTCTCAAGGAGACTCCCCGGAATTCTTAGGACAGAAAAATAATAAAATAGAACTTTTCCTTTCTTAATTGACAAACCCACCTAAATTACAAACTATAAAAAAGAAAAGACAATTTTAATCAATACATATACACTACATCCTTCAAAGTGCCAATAAACAACGGCAAGAAATGAAAAGAAAAATACACACCTGTTGTGGAGCATTGTAGCCGGGAGGGACTTTAAAAACATCACTATCAAGAGGCATGTCAATGGTTTTCTCCACTTTCCTAACAAAACTACTGGTTTTGCCTCCATGACACAGCACAGCCGCATTGAAAACCAAAAACAATACAGCAAACACAATGGATGAAGAAGGAGAAGAGCCCATCTTCTCAAATTAGAGTTCAACACCAACTTCTAGTGTTTTCCGCCACCAAACCTGTAAAATACATCCATATATAGATACACTGGAGTGGTCCTCACCTTACCATAAACTACGGGGGATTTACTGGAACCTGTTATCTATACCATGTTTTGCCAAGAAACAAGTTTGGGGTCAGCAAGTTTGAAAGCTTAACAAGGTAGGTCAACTGTTATCTATACGTTTTGGTTTGAACCAGAATGGCATTTGGAGTAGAAATTTATGTGGCGGCAGACAGATACAAGAAATGCAAATATATATGAAGAGGTTATTCTTTCAAGGAAAATTGAAAATATACTAAAAAAGGTGACCTTGCCGTCACGGACAGATTGTGTCAGAATTATTAAATTTGATTCGATTAAAGGGTGTTTGTAACTGTTCCGAAAAACTTTTTTGAAAAACTTTCAAAAAATTTAATTTTTATTTTTTATTTTAAATTAATTTTTATATATATTTTTAGTTTATTTTTATGTGCTATGTCAAAAATTATTTTTAAAAAATAAAAAATATTATTTTGATGTATTTTAAATAAAAATTATTTTTAAAAACAACCGCAATCACACTTCCAAATAAATACTAAGAGAACGTTCAGAATCAAAATAAAAGTTTTTAATATTTTTTATAAAAACAATTGATTTTAAATGATTTTTTATGGTGTTTTTAGATTATTTTGATATGATAATATTGAATATATTTTTAAAAAAATAAAAATATATTACTTTGATACATCTTTCAATGAAAAAAATTAAAAAATATTAATCGGCACTTACTCGACTCCAGCTTTTTATATTTATTGTTTTAAAAATAAAGAAATATAATTAAAAAAAATATTAAAAAAATTATAATTATTGTAGTCGTTGAGTCAGTGCTTTTTTATGGCATGACTATTACATGAAGTGTGATTTTGGTAATGTGTTTTAAAAAAACGTTTCAAAAAATTCAAAAGTTTTTTATTTTTGTTTTTTACTTTAAATAAGTTATTTTTAAAAAAAATACTATTATAATATATTTATAAATAAATAATATCAATCACAATTCTAAATAGACTAAAATACAAGAATAAAGCAATCAATGGCCAAATTTTAATAATATTATATTACTCAAACTCAACGATAGTGAAACTTTGATTGAATTGTTTTATGAAATGACAGAGATCGTTTAGATAATTTATTTAGTAAAGTTTACCAAACGAATCACTGAACTAATTTTTTATATATTTTAAAATTAATTTTTATATTTTAAATTACATAATAATTATTTTCAATTATTTTCATGTAATAATATTAAAAATTATTTTTTAATTTTGAAGTGAAAAATATTTTAAAAAATAATCATTATTAAACTCTGGCACACATTTAAAAACACTCAGCAAACACTTTTAAAGGTTCAAAATGAGAAGATCTATAGATTTCATAATGTATCAATCTTACAATTAATTTTCTTAATCCTCAATTTACTTTAATAACAAATTCCGTCAAATTTACATTTGTATTCATCATATTTTATCAATTCATCTTGGTTGGATTGAATTCTAAATAATATTTAATGTGATATTTTAGTTCAATTGAGATGAATATATGAATTATGAAAAATATAGCATAAATTTGATGAGTTATATTTTGCAAGACTAAGGGAATGATTGAGAGTGTAATTGATGTTGCTTTTGAAAGTATTTTTAGTATTGAAATGCATCAAAGTAATGTTTTTTGTAAAAAAAAAATATTTTTTACATCAGCATATGAAAAATGATATAAAGATACTAAAAAGAATTAATTTAAAGTTAAAAATAAAAATAAATATCATTTTTTTTCAAAAATATTTTTGAAATATAGTTTATGAGTTGAAACAAATACAAAGGCTTAAATTAGGGTTTTCTCTAGTTTTTCAACTTGTAGATCTTGAATCTTATTTATTTTCTGGAAAGCATGATGAGCTTAAAAAAAATAGTTAAAAGAAAATAATTTACACTCGAAGGAAAAGTGAAGCCTTTTACTTGAGGAAAATATTTTCCTTTTCTTATTCTGGGAAAACAGTTTCCTCTCTTATTGTCTAATTGAAAGTGTGGTTGCTGTTATTTTTAAAAGTATTTTTTGTTCAAAAATTGATTAAAATTATAATTATTTTAGCCCTTCATGTTTTTGGTCATGTGTTCTAATAATTTATGTTTTCTTAACTGATAAATATATTATCAAAAAATAATACAAATTATATCTCGAAATATCATTTAATAATTTAAATATTAATGTGAAATGATTATTTAATATTATATAAGAGTTTTATTTTAAAAAATAATATAAATTATAATTTAAATTTTTATCTAATAATTTGAATTTTTAAACAGTATGATCTTTTTACTATATAATAAATGGAGCATGCCTAGTTCCAATAGGGGAATGTCGTTGATCTCTAGAGGTCACTTCAAAGAAGTTCGAGCGATAACGCAGTATGAAATTATGAATATGGACGGTGGAATGTGAGAAATTAAAGTCTGAAAAATAGATAGCATGCTTACGTTTCTAAACGTTGACTTGTGGTGTCTATAAGATTCAAGAGTTCAAAAGGAAATCCAACTATAAAGTGGATGCTGGAAGTGTGGTTGGACTTTTTCTTGGAAATATTTTTTATTTATAAATAAATTAAAATAATATATTTTTATTTTTTTTATGAAAATGATCTAAATAATATAAAATACGAAATAAAAATTAAAAACTTTCAAAAAATTTCAAAAGTATTTTTAAAACACAATGATAAACATGACAAAAAATAATGATGATGATGAAAAGATGTCTATATAAGTTTGATATATATATATATATATATATATATATATATTGGAAAGATAATTGCCTAAACCTCCTTGTTAAAAAATCTTTTATTCAAAAAAACTCATCAAACTATTTTTGTATATATTTATCCCCAATACAAAATTTTCATACCAAAAAAACTTAAATATCTAAATATTAATTAAAATCTTTAACTAAGCTGGCTTTTCCAATAATTCAAGTTTTTTTTTTTGAGTTTTTAAAAATGAACAAAATGTTAACAGATTTTATCTAAAAAATATTTAACAAAGTTATAATATTATATTCAAAAATAGTTATATTATATATAGTTATATTTTACCAAATAAGTTACATGTAAATAGATAATAATTTTTTTCAACATTACAGTTTTTATTAGTGATCACATGGTTATATATATATATATATAGCGCGCGTTGAATAAACTTGAAAAAATAAATATTTATAAATTTTTTTATAGTATAATTAAACATTAAAAATTATTTTATAATTTATTCTTTTATAATATTAAAAAATATTTTCTAAAAAAAATACTTTACAAAGAAGACTTATTTCCACTCTAATGGGCCTGTTTGGGAGGGCGGTTGCGGTTGCTTTTGAAATTGTTTTTCATTTAAAAATATATCAAAATAATATTATTTTAAAAAAAAAAAATATTTTTGACATTAGCACTTTAAAATAATTTAAAAATATAAAAAAAAATCATTTAAAATAAAAAAAAAATCAAATTTTGGAGAAATAGTGGTTGTACCGCCTTCCAAACAGCTTCCATATATGGCTTGTCTGGAATCGACAAGAGATGTAGAAGTTTGGGTCTGTTTGGTATTGCGGTTGCTGTTGTGGTTGAGGTTGAAAAAAAGCAGTTTTATAAAAAGCACTTTTATTGCGGTTCAAAATAAGCAGTGAAGTGTTTGGTTAAAACTGTGGTTGAGTTTGAGGTTGATAAAAAACAGTTTCGTATGTTTGGTTATCATGCTTTTCATATTGCTATCAACTTGTGAAATTACTTTAAAGAACACACACACACATATATATTTTGTTTTTTAAATATTTAATAATTATAATAATAAAATATAATTAATAATTTTAAGTAAATTAGACACTTGTTTTTATTCTTCCATCAAGCTACTTGTAATTTCATCACGAACTAAATCTATACGTGAAGGTCTCTGCGATCCCGGAACAATGGTACAAAATCATATAAAATTTGTTTTTTTAAATATTTAATAATTATAATAATAATATATAATTAATAATTCAAGTAAATTAGACACTTGTTTTATTTTTTCATCAAGCTACTTGTAATTTCATTCAAACTAAATCTATACGTAAAGGGTTCTTCGATCCCAAACACAATCGTAAAATATCATTTAAAATAAAATTAGAATTACGAGACAAAAATTATATTTTTTATTTATAAATATACATATATATAAATATATAAAAATATATATATAATAAATAAATATTTATAATAATATATAATTAATAATTCAAGTAAATTAGACACTTGTTTTATTTTTTCATCAAGCTACTTGTAATTTCATCCAAACTAAATCTATACGTAAAGGGTTTTTCGATCCCAAACACAATCGTAAAATATCATTTAAAATAAAATTAGAATTACGAGACAAAAATTATATTTTATATATATATATATATATATAGAGAGAGAGAGAAAGAGAGAGAGAGAGACCTGCAAACCATGGTTTGGAACTTTAGAATTGATGGGTCCCACCATCAATTCTAAAGTTACCAAACACATAGTATTGGGTACAAAATGTGTTTTTAACAAAACGCAGTTTGTAGGGCTTTGTGAGAAAGCGGACCACAGTCGCAACATAGGGCAGAAAAGGTACACAAAATGGACAGCCACTTGTGTGATTCAGTGAAAGACGTTGCACCGGCCATGGATCCGCATGGCCCGTTGACTTTGGCAGGCGTAAACAACTTGATTAGATTGACCATTCACTGGAATCGACAGAACTAGTGCCTGTTTGGAATTTGGTATAGATGTTTTTTTAAAGTATTTTTTTTAAAATATTATATCAAAATAACTTTTTTTATTTTAAAAAAATCATTTTTAATAGTATCACATAAAAATAAATACTATTTTTTTAATTTAAATAAAAAATAAGAAAAAGTTTTTTTCAAATTTTTCAAAATTATTTTTAAAATACAATGACAAACAATATTACATGGCCACACTTTTGTTTCATTTCATTTGTACTTTACTGCCTTCTTTATGCTAATCTTTTCCACCTTTTCTCCTTAAAGGCATCTTTGCTTTTAAGGCTAGTCTATATGCTGTTGTTGTTTCTATGAATTTTCAACGTTTTGAACAATGAAGTGATAAGCATCGGCCTGTTTATTTTTACTTTTCAAATTGTTTTTTTTAAATAGTTTTTTATTTTTAAAAATTAATTTATTTTAGTATTTTTAAATCATTTGATATTTTATGTCAAAAAATATCATCTTACTATATTTTTAAATAAAAAATACTTTAATAAATAATTTTATATACCCTCAAATACTTTTTTATGTAACCAATAAAAGTTTTAGAAACCATTTAAGAAAATATTTAAATTCATATTAAAGTTTTGTTTGACATTGCATTTCAAAAGCATTTTGAAAATATTTTTATTTTTATTTTTTACTTTAAATTAAAAAAATAGTATTTTAAATCATTTTCAGGTGCTGATATCAAAAATAATTTTTTAAAAATAAAAAATATCATTTTAATGTATTTCTAAATGAAAAACATTTTTAAAAACAATATCAACCATACTATCAAATAGACCCTAACATAAAACCAAAAGATGAAGCTTTTTTTCTTCTTGGAGGCCGGAAGGATTGGTTTTTGAAAAAGTTTTGGGAATAATATTTAATTTTACATTGCAGCATGTATCATCATGTATCTCTTGCACAACTAATTACAGTCATCACTTTAAATTAAAGTCAACCACTCTACGAAGCCTAAATTTGAAGTTCTTCATAGAAAACTAAAAAAACTAAAATAAATAAATACTCGATAATAGGGGTATTTCAGAATTTCAATTTCAACATGGTTTGATAGATATTAGGAGAATATAAAAAAGATTAAGAAAATATTAGAAAAATAATTTAGTTTTATGACTAAAAGTAAAAGGGTCACTAGGGACATATTAGAGTTTTGTATTTTACACATATAATGTTGTTAGAAAGATCTTGAGAAAATAGTTTTAATTATCTTGAAAAATCATCAAATATTGTCATAAATTGTTAGGGTTTTTTTAAGGTTAATTTAGAGTTAATTACTATCTTATGTGGTGTTCTACCAAGTGTTGTTAGAATTATCTCACCAAGATCTTTTTAATAATATTACATGTGTCAAAAATTGAAAACAATAGCACAAAACAAACTTGAATTGAATGGTAAAAAAAATTTATAAAAGGGTCAGGTAAAACAAAATCACACATTAAAAAAATAATGATCGAATTGAAAAGCATAATATATTAAAATTTTAAATTGAATGACTAAATTGAAAAGAAGTAAAACTCTTATTAAAGAGTTAAGGATAAAAATAATAAATCAAAATAAGAATCAAAACACAAATACTAAAAATAAAGAAGACCAATTTCAATTTCTTAGGGGGGAGAGAGAAAAAAAAACAAAACAAAATGTCAAATAACGAAAAACTATCAAATCATCAATGACACGCATCATACTTATTAAAGAGGACATTTGACAAACAAGTTTAATTATTGGGAGGCGTTGCATGCACTGGTGTGTATAACACACTCATTAACAACTTTTTAAAATTTAACATATTTTTATTTTGGTAGAATGGAAAAAAAATCCCTAGATTGAAAGTTTTGATTATGTTGTCTTAAGAGACATTTTAGTAATCTAATTGTAATCTAAAATATAAAAACTTGATAATGCCTTTAGACTAAAGGCACATGAGTACAATTATTATTTGAATAGGAGGCAAAATGGTAATCTCATAAAAAAAGTTTTGATCAACACTCATTTTGTAAAACATATAAAAACTTGTTTAGATGTAGCTAATATTTTTTATAGTTGAAAAACATTAAATCATGTGGTGGTTAACCACATATGATCCATTTCACTTGACAGGTCTAAAAGAACTCAAATGACTGATAAAGTTATAGTTTGACTAAAAAAAACTTCAAGATGATAACATATTTGATTGATTTAGGTCAACAAGGGGTAACATACAAATTTTATGATCCAAGTTATGAGATCATGATAATCTAGTGGAAATGGAATCAAAAGAAATTATGAAGTTGAATTCCTAACTAACCTAATGTTGAAAAAAACCAATTAAAAAAAGGAAATTTTTTTGACTCGAGTTAACTTGTCAAACCATCATCCTAAGTCATGAGATTGACACCATATAAAAAATTAATCAAAATAAATTATAAAGTTCAATTCCAATAAACCTAATATTAAATGATAAAATTAAAAAAACATAAAAGAATGATTTGAGTCAATTAGTTAAGCATATGAACAAAGTCATGATATCAAGACAACCTCAAAGAAAAAAATTAAAAGAAACAAACTGATTTAACTCGAGTAACCCGCCTAACTTGAACCTGATCATGAGACTGATATAGCCCATCAAAATAAAAATTCAAAGCTTAATTTCGAACTGACCCTGATCATGTTGAATGGTGAATTTTGAAAGAAAAAATCAATTAAAAAACTAACATTAGATACAACATGAATCAATCCAGGTTAACTTGTATCCAATATTCTTAGGTCATAAAACTAGAATAACCAAATAAAAAACAAGCTAAAAACAAGTCATGAAACCTAATTTCCAAACAAACACGTTATTAAATGATAAAAATATAGGGGAAAGTCAATTAATAAGAAGAAAAAAACAAATCAACTCAATTAACTCGTTAAACTTGTAACAAAGATCATGAGATCTTATATAAAAACAAATCAAATATTGAAGTATTGATGACTAATATCATGAGATCAAGGTAATCTCACGGAAAAAAAAATAAAAAAATGACCCGATTTCACTTGGGTTGACCCATAAAACCTATGACTTTAGTCATGAGACCATAGTAAATATATACAAATCAAATTATAAAACTTAGTCCCCAAGTGACCTAATGTTGAATCATGAATTAGAAAAACAAATTAAAAAAAAATATATGAAAAAACAACTAGAGTAAACTTAGACTAACCCGTTAAGCATAATTCAAGGTTATGAAGTCAGGATAATCTAATATAAAAAAGCAAAACAAATCATAAATCATAATTCTCAACCAGCCCAATATTAAAGGATGGAAACAGAAAAAAACCAATTAAAAAGGAATAAAATTTGGAGTCTATCGAGTTAACCTGTTAAACCTATGACCTAAATTTAAAAAACAAATCCAATGATAAATGATAAAATTTTAAAAAACATCTACTGAAAAAAATAAATTGAGAAAGAGAAAAAAAAACCAAGTCAATCGGGTTAACTCGCTAAACTGTGTGAATTAATACAATCTAACTTGGTAGCCTTGACAGGTTTAAACATAACCTGAATAACAATAAATATATAGTTTAAGTCACAAGAAATTATTAAGATGAATTGTTTTTAATAAATTTTTAGATGGCAACATATTGGATCGATTCGGGTTAACTCGTGTTAATGTATTAATTTGCAGATCAAGTTAAAAGATCATGATAACCCTATAAAAAAAAATCATGAAACTTAATTTTCAATAAACTTGATGTTGAAGGATGAATGTGAAATAAATAAACAAAAAATATCCAAAAAAATAATCAAGTCAATTTAGGTTAACCTATGAGATTTGTAATTTAAGTCATGAGAACAAGATAAATAAATAGAAATGAGAACAAATTGAAAGTTAAATTCTCAATTAATTCAGTTTTGAAAGGTGAAATCAATTGAAAAATGACATAAAAAATAAGTCGAGTGAACTAGGATTAACCCACCAAACCCATGATCAAAGTCACGAGATGAGAATAACATTATAGAAAATAGACCAAAATAAGTTATGAAGTCTAATTCCGGTCAACCTAATTTAAAATGATAAAATTACAAAAAGTCAAATAAAAAAAAATACTTGAGTCAAACTAGTAATCTTGTTAAACACACGGTACAGATCATGAGTATGAGACCTCGTTAAAAATATATTAAAAAACTCAATCTAAAATAAAATTTTATGTTGAAGTATGTAATTAATTTAAAAAATAATAAAAAAGGTGCAAGTAAATTAGAAAGAAAACTAAAGAAAATAAAAAAAAATACATTTCAAGTAAATAATAATATATAAAGAGGGATACAATGGTGCAAGCACACATCTAACCAATCATGCAGCCTCATTTTTTTATTTTTTTATTGTTATTATTATACAAGAGAAAAAAGGAGTAGAAGATAAATCAAATTGTTTTGTTTTACAATCAAAGAGGTTAGTGTAATACAAAGTTCCTGTTTAACATTGCATTTTAATTTTTTTTTGAAAGAAATATTTTTTATTTATTTTAAATTAAAATTTTCCAGTATTTTTAAATTATTTTCATGTACTAATATCAATAATAATTTTTAGATAATAAAAATACATGATTTTAATATAATTTTAAATAAAAAATATTTTCAAAAATAACCTCAACACACTCACAACAAACAGGCAGTTAGGGTACTTAATGGAGGAAAACCGTTTTTTTTTTTTTTTTCTTGTTTTTCACAAGGTTAGTTTTTCTTTAGCGAATCAAATAAATCATACTACGTGGGCCAATATTAAAATTGATTGTGGATATTATCACTCCCAATATACTATGGGCCGGCAATTTGTATATACTGGGTCACATAATACTGGAGTGGATCTCGGGCCAGCCGCCCAAACAAAAGTTTTTGAAAAACATTTTAAAAATATATGTCCACGATACCCCTTTCCCACGTACTAACTTCCCACGCACACTTCCAATGACATCATCAAGTAACAGAAAGTCAAAAACAGAAATAACTTCCCCATCCGAAACCGCCAGTCTACAAAGAAGAATCTACCCTTCAAAATTCCAACGCTCCATCGCTACCACGTGTCCTTCTCCTATTGCCTGCTCCTTTCCCTTTTCCCCGTAAGCAACAAAAGGCCCAAACCCACCGTTAAGACTGTTAGATAAATCCCCAATCCACTTCTATGCGTACACTACCCAATTTACGACCATTCATGGTCCTTATAGTTTCTATTCCTGACGACATTGAACCCATTACTTTATAGGAACCTTTTCTATGACTTTCTAAAATCTATATGATTTTCTTGTGGGAAGATAATCCTGAAGACTTTGACATGACCCAACTAATTCATCACTAGCCTTCAACAGGATCCATTCAATCGTGCTTTGAATATTATAAGATTTGATAATATTTTCATCTTACTTTTAAAATTAAAATATTGGTTTGCGATATTTTATTTTATTTTTACTGGAATTGAGTGAAATTAAGACGATATACCACTAGATCTCCGTTAGAATGTTGAAAAAAAAGGACTGGATCGATAAAAAATATAAGTAGAGAGTCCAATCTGATATAATCTAAAGAAGAGAGACAAATCGGACTAAATAGTCAACATTGATTCTTGAAGGATGATAATATATGTAACCCATCTCAATAATCCACGCAATCCGTCTCAAAATACGTTACGGATTCATATATTACCTTATAGCTAAAACAGCTCGGGAAGTAACTGTTCACCAAGACTCAAACAACTATTCACTGGACATTTTCTCTTCCTGCTTCTCGCGCGCATGTGCGCTTCTTTCTTTCTTTTTCCCTTTGACTTCCAGGTTACTTTATTTTCATTTCTTTTTTCTTTTTTATTTTTAACTTCCTGATTACCTTTTTTCTTCATTTTATTCGTTTCTAGCTTTTTTTTCTTATTATTTTTTTTCTATTTTTTTTTTCTTTCATGCCTTTTTTTTTTATTTTTTTTTCTAATTATTTTTTTCATATTGTCCCATAAAATATTTTTTTCTTATTATATTTTTTTTCTTTTTTGAATTATTAACTAAAGAGCTAAAACAGCTCGGAATTTAACTGCTCACACAGACTGAAAATACTGTGGACTCGCAATTTGTCTCTCTGCTTCGCGCGAGTTTGTGCTCCTTTTTTTTTTTCTCTTATTATTTTTTTTCTATTTTTTTTTTCTTTCATGCCTTTTTTTTTTAATTTTTTTTTCTAATTATTTTTTTCATATTGTCCCATAAAATATTTTTTTCTTATTATATTTTTTTTCTTTTTTGAATTATTAACTAAAGAGCTAAAACAGCTCGGAATTTAACTGCTCACACAGATTATTTTTTTTTTCTTTTTTGAATTATTAACTAAAGAGCTAAAACAGCTCGGAATTTAACTGCTCACACAGACTGAAAATACTGTGGACTCGCAATTTGTCTCTCTGCTTCGCGCGAGTTTGTGCTCCTTTTTTTTTTTCTCTTATTATTTTTTTTCTATTTTTTTTTTCTTTCATGCCTTTTTTTTTTAATTTTTTTTTCTAATTATTTTTTTCATATTGTCCCATAAAATATTTTTTTCTTATTATATTTTTTTTCTTTTTTGAATTATTAACTAAAGAGCTAAAACAGCTCGGAATTTAACTGCTCACACAAATTATATTTTTTTTTCTTTTTTGAATTATTAACTAAAGAGCTAAAACAGCTCGGAATTTAACTGCTCACACAGACTGAAAATACTGTGGACTCTCAATTTGTCTCCCTGCTTCGCGCGAGTTTGTGCTCCTTTTTTTTTTTACACAGGCCTTATTTTTCTATTTTCTTTGGTGGAGATAGACAGATGGGTGGCTGTGGCCGAGAGGTTCGCTGCGCGCTGGAAAATGCAGCGCGCAGGCGTTCGAATCTATCGGCCACCAAATTTTATTTGAAAAGCAACTGCCTGCAAAAGTTGCTTTCCTTTTTTTTTTTTAAATAATTTTTATTATTATTTTTATTATTATTTTTTTAAAACTGTCGTTTTTTTCTTTGAGGATGCTTTCCTTTTTCGTTTTTTTTTAATTATTCTTATATTTTATTTGAAAAGCAACTGCCTGCAAAAGTTGCTTTCCTTTTTTCTTTTTTTTTTTAAATAATTTTTATTATTATTTTTATTATTATTATTTTTAAACTGTCGTTTTTTTCTTTGAGGTTGCTTTCCTTTTTCGTTTTTTTTTCTTTAATTATTCTTATTATTTTTAAAAAAAAATACCGTCTTTGTTTTTTTTTCTTCTGCAATCCTGATTTTGAAAATGACTGTATGGAAAATTTGCTTTCCCTTTTTTAATTTATAATTTGTATTCTTATTATTTTTATAAACTAGGGTATCAATGACACTTTACGCGTACTATGACTGCTTTTCAGATCCATTTTTTTTAAACTGCCGTTTTTTTGTTTTTTTCTTCTATAATCCTTATTTTGAAAATGACTGTATGGAAATGTTGTTTTCTCTTTTTTTAATTATTATTTTTATTTTTATTTTTTTTAAACTCGGGTATTAATGACAGTTTACGCGTGTCATGACTAATATTCATATCCAATAATTTTTTAAACTGCCATGTTTTTTTTTTCCTTCTACAATCATGATTTTGAAAATGAATGAATGGAAAAATTGCTTTCCCTTTTTTTAATTATTATTTTTATTATTATGATTTTTTAAAACTAGGGTATCAATGACAGTTTACGCGTGCCATGAATAATTTTCAGATCCTTTTTTTTTAATTGTCGTGTTTTTGTTTTTTTTTCTGTAATCCTGATTTTGAAAATGACTGGATGGAAAAGTTTTTTTTCCTTTTTTTAATTATTATTTTTATTATTATTAGTTTTTTTAAACTCGGATGTCAATGGCAGTTTACGCGTACCATGACTAATATTCAGATCCATTTTTTTTTTCCTTTTTTTGTTTCCAGTTTTTTTTCCCATGACCGGGATGTCCTGGTCATCTTACGACAACCATGATTTTTTCTTCCCGAGTATATTTTTTTCTTAGCCAACTGAGCGCGTCGCGAATAATCCCTGGGCTCATTTTTTCTTAACATTTTTTCCTATTTGTTTTTCCTATTTATACATTTTTTTATATTACGCTGCTGCACTGCTGGTTGCGTGGATTGCACTGTCATAATCAACAAATTAAGAATTGACAATAACAAGGGCAGAGCAGCACTACTAATCCAACATAAACAACTGATAAAGACATACCTCCACATGCGTGACCACAGTTCCATCAGAAAAGATTGCATGAATTCTTCCCATAACCTGCACAACAAAAAGCATTCGTAACTACAAAATGTTCCTAGCAATGTTAGACAGCTCGGTTCTGAACAATGTGAGACAGCTTGGTTTAACAATGTAAATCGTTGCACGACAGTGCAATGGCTTTGAAAAATCAATATTTATGCTGCGTTTTAACAATGTGAGAAAGTGCGGAAATGCTACATGCTCTTTGGTTTTTGTCAACCGACATTCATTGTGCGTGCATTGCACTGTAAAAACTTTCGTTTCTGTCAGCCGACATTCATTGTGCGTGCATTGCACTGTAAAAAGGAAACAAAAGAGCAGCTGCGTGATATGCAATATTGACCCATGCAATGCGTTTTGAAATGTCCACTTCGACAATTAAAATCATGAATTGAAGCAGCAACACAAATCCAAAGAACAATCAGCGTGAAAAAATTGTAGAACTCTTTAACCGAAATTGATCTTCAGCATAACAAACCAACTATGAAATAAGTAATTGAAAATAAAGTTCAACTTCAAAGGTATCAAGAGCAAAACAGCAAGCAAATCGACAATTACAATCAGGAACCGAAGCAGCAACACAAATCTAAAGAGCAATCAGCGGCAAAAAAAAATTAAAACACTTGAACCGAAATTGATTTCCAGTCTAACAAACCATATATCAAATAATTAACTGAAATAAGAAATTGAAAATAAACCTCAACTTCAAAGGTATCAAGAGCAAAAACATAAATTGAAAGAACAATTAACGAGAACAAATTTTAGAACACTTTCACTGAAATTGATCTCTACCCTAACAAATCAACTATCAAATAAGTAACTGAAAGAAAAAATTGGAAATAAACATCAATTTCAAAGGTGTCAAGAGCAAAACAGCAATTAAATGGACAATTAAAACCAGAAACCGAGGCAGCAACACAAGTCCAAATAACAACCAGCGGGAAAAAAATTAAAAACTCTTTAACCAAAATTGATCTTCAACGTAATAATCCAACTATGAAATAAGTAATTTAAATAAGAAATAGAAAATAAACCTCGATTTCAAAAGTATTAAGAGCAAAACAGCAATTAAATGGACAATTAAAATTAAAAACTGAAGCAGCAAAATAAATCGAAAGAACAATTAGCGGGAGAAAAATTTCAGAATAAGTAACTGAAAGAAGAAATTGGAAATGAACATTAATTTCAAAGGTATGAAGAGCAAAACAGCAATTAAATCGACAATTAAAATCATGAATGGAAGCAGCAACACAAATCCAAAGAACAATCAGCGTTAAAAATTTGTAGAACTCTTTAACCGAAATTGATCTTCAGCGTAACAAACCAACTATGAAAAAAGTAATTGAAATAATAAATTGAAAATAAAATTCAACTTCAAAGGTATCAAGAGCAAAACAGCAAGTAATTCGACAATTAAAATCAGGAACCGAAGCAGCAACACAAATCCAAAGAACAATCAGCGACAAAAAAAAAAAAAAAATTTAACCAAAATTGATTTCCAGTCTAACAAACCAGATATCAAATAATTAGCTGAAATAAGAAATTGAAAATAAACCTCAACTTCAAAGGTATCAAAAGCAAAACCAGGAAAAAATTATACATCTCTGTAACCGAAATTGATCTTCAACGTAATAAATCATCTACGAAATAAGTAATTGAAATAAGAAATTGACAATAAACCTCAACTTCAAAAGTATCAAGAGCAAAACAGCAATTAAATGGACAATTAAAATTAAAAACTTAAGCAGCAAAAAAAATCGAAAGAACAATTAGCAGCAATCTTGCTAAAATAATATAACATTAAAATAAAATAACAAATTTTTTAAATTTCAAAGCTCATGTATATATACAATTATCATTTTGTTTTATGCGGCAACAACTAAACAATTAACACAGTGTTCCTACAGCAATATAACGATAAGAAAAACGAAATGCTTAAAATCTAAAACGTCATATATATATATATATATAACAATTATTTCATAGAACTCGCGATGGCATTAAAACAATGAAACAATTAATACAACAAAAACAACAAAACAATAAACATAATCTTAGCAGAATAACATTACAGTTAAATAAAAGTTGATTGTTTGGAAATTAAAGAGTAACATATATTTATATCAATCAATTAAAAAAATCACACGATTAAACAATATACGAACCACTTTCCATGATAATTAAATATTAAAATTAAACATTTGAAAAAATATAATTAATTTTATACATTGACAAAAACCCTGCGCAACGCGCGGGCATATGGCTCGTTTATACCTATAAGAAATAATAATGATAACAATAAATAAAAAAACAGAAAACAAAAAAAGCAGGTATCGTTTTCTATATAAAATCTCTCTTCAGTGGAGCGTTTGCCATAATTCGACAATGTCTCTCAACTGCTCTCTCTATGTCATCCTCTCTCTCCTCTTCATCTCCGCGGTTTATGCGGACACACTCAACGGTGATGATCCCTTGATCAGACAAGTAGTGGACGGCCAGGATACATCTTCATCAAACCTGTTAAACGCAGAGCAGCATCACTTTTCGCAATTCAAGAGTAAATTCAAGAAATCCTACGGTTCACAGGAAGAGCATGATTACCGATTCTCGGTATTCAAGGCTAATCTGAGACGCGCGGCGCGTCATCAGAAATTGGACCCAACGGCGAGTCATGGAGTGACTCAGTTCTCCGATTTGACTCCGGCTGAGTTTAGAAAGCAGGTTTTAGGGTTGCGCAGGTTGAGGTTGCCTAAGGATGCGAATAAAGCTCCGATTTTACCTACCAGTGACTTGCCTGAGGATTTTGATTGGAGAGATAAAGGAGCTGTTGGTCCTGTTAAAAACCAGGTCTTGATTTTTTTTTTTAATTGTAATATGGTGGTTTTTGTTTTTCAAGGATGAGTTTTTAGGCGGGGGAGTCAAGTGTTGACTTAAATTAAATTTGTGGATTTTTAGCTGTTATTTATTTATTGGTGATTTATCTATGTGGGGCTATCAAGGTTAATATTAACGGTGATGTTGATTTTGTTTTGTTGGGTTCAGGGTTCGTGCGGGTCATGCTGGAGTTTTAGTGCCACAGGAGCTTTGGAAGGTGCCCACTTTCTTGCAACTGGAGAGCTTGTTAGCCTAAGTGAGCAGCAGCTTGTGGATTGCGATCATGAGGTGTGATTCTTTGCACCTAATTTTTTAAGTTATTAATTATTCATGTTTCATGATTTTTTAAAGGGTTAAGCACTTGACGAGTTTGGGTAATTGAAGCATGATTTATTGTTCTATAGTGATCTAGACTTAGAGTAAACATGCTAACTTTGATGATTGCTGTTTATTCTTTGTGTTGATATCCATTTTTTATTGAAGGTTCTGGTAAGGAAGAAAAAATGTTTGTTTGCTATGTTATTGAAGTCTCTGTCGGTTGTATGTTTTCAGTAGTCAAAATCATAAGCTTATAAATAAACGGATTGAATAAGTATCTATCTGGCAAGGGTTGTTGGCTATCATTTGTTCAAGATATATTGATTTTCAGTCGGTATTCTGGTAGGTTGTTTATGAATGGCTGCATTCTTTTCATGTTAGAGAGTTCATTCAATTAATTAGACTTGCAGATTTTTTGTTCTCTAAACCTCGCCGCTTCTTGCTGACGGTTCAATGTATGCAGAGACTGCGTAATTTGACATTTTGCCTGGAATGAATATCATTTTGATGAGAAATAAAGAAGTGAAACAATTCCATGGATAACATGGTTTCTATGAAGGTGGTTAATAGATTAGTTTTTTCGTGTTCTCTAAATTCAGCTCATGCCTATATGCAGTGTGATCCAGAAGAACCAGGTTCGTGTGACTCTGGGTGCAATGGTGGGTTGATGAATAGCGCCTTTGAGTACTCTCTCAAAGCTGGTGGTCTTATGCGCAAGGAAGACTATCCTTACACTGGTACTGATCGTGGTGCTTGCAAATTTGACAAGAACAAGGTTGCAGCAAGAGTGGCCAACTTTAGCGTCGTTTCCCTTGATGAAGATCAAATTGCTGCAAATCTTGTGAAAAACGGACCTCTTGCAGGTTGAGTTTTATTGGTTTGAGTGATTATGTTTCTTTTGACGCCCACAATTGTATTGTTTAGTTGTGTATAAGTCTTTGCTTTGCTCTAATACAGTGGCCATCAATGCTGTGTTCATGCAAACATACATCGGGGGTGTATCATGCCCATACATCTGCTCAAGGAGGCTTGATCATGGGGTTCTTCTAGTTGGTTATGGTTCAGCTGGCTATGCTCCTGTCAGGATGAAGGAAAAGCCATACTGGATCATCAAGAACTCCTGGGGAGAAAAGTGGGGAGAGAATGGATTCTACAAGATCTGCAGGGGTCGCAATGTTTGCGGAGTAGACTCCATGGTCTCAACTGTTGCTGCTGTGCAGACCAGCTCCCAGTAGGATGCAAATCCTAATTTGATTTACTTTGGGTCTCTGTAAATAAGATACAACCAAATCATAGGATATTGAATTACTTTGAAATTTCCTGTCTTGGGTCTGCAAATGCAGCTGTACTATGCTGTTTGTCTTTCTAGTGCGCAATCAATCCTTTGAAGACTTGCAATGCTAATCTTTTGTCATCTCTTTTGCTGTGGCAACACGTGTATCATGTCACCATAGTGCCTGAGAAAATATTCATTATGGAATCAGTTCAGTCGACAACCCTGTATTAGAAGACAGCAGCTCGTTGCTTGTGATTATGAGGGATTCATTGCCAACAGTGACTAGATAATTAGTATTCATCAGATTCTCGACCTACCCTTAAACATGCTAATGAACAAGGCATCAGGGAAACTTGATTTCTGCAGATGCCATCAGCTCTCCAAAATGGCCATGGATGCTGCAAAACAAGCAAATTAATGACCATTTACTACAGAAAATCAAGACTTCTGCGTGTCATGAGCAATAACCAACAGCAATCAATCTACTCTAGTACACTGTATAAAATTGTATTCGTTTCAAGAAAATTATTTTTTTATGTTTTCAAATTGTTTTAATATACTAATATTAAAAATAATATTTGAAAAGAAACAAATATTATTATAACACACATCAAACAAAACAAAAAAAACCTTAGATCTAGTTTGGTTCCAGAGGGTTTGTGAGATTGTTGTCAAGCCCGTCAGTAAAAGAATAAATATTATAAAACCATACATTTTATGTGTGGATGTCAAAGTTTCTTTATCCGTACCTCTCATATTATATTTATTCATTTTTTTTTAGTTCATTTGAATCTACAACTTCTTATGTCATTTGAGCTTACAAGTATTTATTTATGTACATGCGCCTAATAGATAGGTGAATTGTTGAGAGAAGAAATAACATATATATGTAATTATAATATTATATGAAATAAGAGTGTTATCTCTTCATTCCCTCAATTTCTATTATTTTTGTTTATCCTATTAACTCTTTATTGAGTATATTGTATGCTTTAAAATATATAGTTCCATAAAACATTATCAGCACAAATTGCTCATCGTTTTTATCTTGAAGCACAATCGTTTTGGTTTGTTCATAAAAAGTAAAAGGTATGATTATCTCTTATACTCATTTCAATACAAGTTTAAGTAAGATTTCTTCAAATTTTATCTACCATTCTATTTATTACTGTTTAAGTTTTGTATTTATAATTTTGCAAATCATAAGTATACTATGTGTTTATTAGAAAATTTTGTCCTTGTTGGACTTGCCTATTTAATTTACATTAAAAATTCTACTGTATATTTACAAATTTGATATATAGACCGGAAACCTTTAACTTGCAGACTACTAGTTTAAAGTAAGTGAAATACCTTTTATGGTTGAGGTATAACAACACCATATACCATTTTTGTTTTGATAATTTGATCTTACTATGTTTTTTTTTATCATTGTATTTTTGTGAATTTCTTTATATTGTTATTTTCTCATTTATCATGGATTCTTGATGTCAAAATTCATTTGAATGTCATGGGTCTTGAAGACACCATTATAAATAATATTGAAGCATCTAGTTGAAATAAGACATACCATGCTTTTTTTTACATCATCATATCTATGAGGAGTTGAAAATAGAGTATCTCACAATCAAAGATCCTCTTATTCTTTGGCAAAATTTGATGACCATCAAAAGACAATTATTCTCCCAAAAGCTTGTTATGATAATACATTTAAGATTGTAGGATTTTAAATTAGTGTGTGAATACAATGTCACTAATGAAGATATGTTAGAAAAAATATTTTTCTACTTTTTATGCATTGAATGTGCTTTTGCAGCAACAATATAACAAATTGGTTGAATAGAAACTGAATGACCCCTCTTTTGAGTGTCTTGTCTATTAAATAGGAAGAAAACAAATTTACATGCCCTTGCTATAATTTCAAGCTAAGTATGGAAAGATAAGTATCATATTAAAACACTACTATTTACAGTTGTATTTCTATGTATATCCCGCTAACATCCCCCATCAAATTGATGTTGGGTGAGCCAAAAGCATCAATTTGCCAACAAGAAACTGACGGTGTTGACGAGTCAGGGACTTGGTAAACACATCAGCAATCTTTAGGTCGGTGGAGATATGGGGAAGAGAAATAACATGAGAATCCACGACCTCCCGAATCGAATGACAATCCACTTCGATATGTTTAGTGCACTCATGAAAAATAGGATTGGTGGCAATCTGGATAGCACTCGTGTTGTCAGCATGGAGAAGAGTAGGAAAGGACTAGGGAAATCCAATTTCTGCAAGGAGACCATGAAGCCAAACAACCTCCAAGCAAACAACAGACATGGCCTGATATTTAGACTCAGTCGAGGATTTGGAAATGCGATCTTGTTTCTTGCTCTTCCAAGAGATCAAAGATTCACCAAGAAACATACACTAACCGGTGACAGAACAACGGGTATCAAGACAACCAGCCCAATCAACATCACTAAATGCAACACCTTAGTAGACCCAGTCGAGTAGAATAGGTCATGGTTGGAAGAACCAAGGAGATATCGAATAATGCGACAAACCATGGCCAAATGTAAATAACGGGGAGATTGCATAAATTGAATGACTTGCTGAACAACAAAGGATATATCTTGCCGAGTAATAGTAAGATAATTCAAATTGCCGATTAGTTGTCGATATAAAGTCGGGTTCTGTAGAAGATCACCTTCATCACATCAAAACTTAACATTCACCTCCAAATGAGTATCTACGGGAGAAGAACCCTAAAGACCAGCCAACGCAATCAAGTCCTGAGCATATTTCTGCTGGTGCACATAGATACTAGAAGAAGAAGAATGAACCTCAAAATCCAAAAAATAAGTAAGAGAACCAAGATCTTTCATATGAAAGCAATCCCGAAGATTATGCTGAAGTTGACCAATCAATAAAGAATCAGTTCCGATAATGACAATATCATCGACATAAACAAGGAGGAGAACACAACCAGTAAAGGTGGTGTAAAGAAATAAAGAGGAATCATAATTGCTTTGCACAAAGGAGAAGCGGAGCAAGGTAGTGTGAAATTTATCAAACCAGGCGCGAGGAGCTTGCTTTAAGCCATATGAGGATCGCTTCAATTAACACACAACCGACGAAGAAGAGGAGACCAAACCTGGTGAAGGTGCCATATAAATATCTTCTTTAAGATCACCATGGAGAAAAATATTTTTGACACCCATTTGATGAAGTGGCCAACCCTAGGAAGCAACAATGGCAATAATAGTGTGTACTGTAGTCATCTTGGCGATAGGAGCAAAGGTCTCCTCATAATCCACACCATATTCCTGTCTATTTCCAAGAGCAACCAAGCGTGATTTATAGCGATCGAGATTGTCATCGGAGCGAAGCTTACTAGAGTACATCCATTTACACCCAATCGACTTAATCGTTAGAGGACAAGGAATAAGATCTCATGTATGATTATCCTGAAGAGCTCGAAGTTCCTCCTGCATGGTTGTCTGCCAACACTCATGCTGGACAACTTGTGAGTAACATAATGGAACAAGTGTTTTAGATAAAGTAGCAGAAAAACCATACCGATCAGGAGGATATGTGTAACAAGCTTGAAATTTAAATAACTCTTTTTGGATGAGAGAAATTCTCTCGGGGTTTTCTATTGAATTTTCGTAAAGGGAAAAACAATATTTTTGATCTATATTTTATCGAAACTGAAAACAAGAAACAAACTAAAACAAAAGCTGAACTACGGTCCTTAAGTGGTAGATTTTTTTGGGCAGATTCGAGGTAGCCCGGGCCTTTTGGGAACAATTGATTTGCTATAAAGCAATTTCACTCTCATTGCCTTGATCTGATTCCCTTCCTGTCTTTTATAGTAGTCTCTTCCCGATAATCTCGTACTTAGTGTTTGATTTAAACTGTTCGGGTTGAACTGATTTGTTTAACAGCTGTCTTTCTTTCCACGACGTCATTTTCTGCCTTTCTAGTACTGCCAGGTGTCTTCTCTTGGACGACGTTGTTTTACTTATTTTTACTCCCTGGCCAGCTGTCGATCCCTCGCTCTCCTCGTTCCCAGCCATCCACGTAAGTTGTAACTTTTAATCCTAACCCTACACTAATACTTACTTTTGCTTCTGCAGGTGGTCTATCAGCGCACGTCCCTCATTTTACGTGCCGTTCTCTTCAGCCTACTTCTCAGCTCAGTGCACGTCTCTTCCCTCATTTCTCGTGCAATCTCCCATCTTCCTCCTTCAGCTCCCCTCCTTCTTCTTCAGTCTCGTGCCTTCTACTCCTTTCAGTTCTCCTCTCTGCTTGTGGCCGGACTGTTACAACTCCTCCCCCCTTAAAAAACCTTGCCCTCAAGGTGAGGGTAAGTTTCTTTCAACCAAGTTTCATCTACCCAGGCTGCATCCTCTGGAGGTTGGCCCTCCCATCTTACCAGTACTTCTCTGCTTCTTTTACGGGTGTTGTGACCCCTTCTGTCCAGGATCTCCGCGGGTACAGGCTGGGTAGGTAGTTTTGGTTCTAAATTTGGTACCCAAGGCTCGGGCGTGGTATTCTTCCCCACCCATTTCTTTAGTAGCGAGACGTGAAATGTGCTGTGTATGCGGGCGTCTTTAGGCAGCTCTAATTGGTAAGCCACTGAACCTACCTTCATAATTATTTTGAAGGGCCCGAAATATTTGAATGCTAACTTTCTGTTTTTGTTGCTGGGCATGCTGCTTTGTCGGAACGGCTGGAGCCTGAGGTAAACCCATTTCCCTTCTCTGAAGTTGACGCCTGTTCTTCCTTTATCTGCCTGTCTCTTTTGCCTTTCCTGAGCCTGTGTTAAATGATGTGTAATTTTTGCGATCTGCTCTGATCTTTGTTGTAATTGTTCTTCTGCTGCTTGGTTCTTGGTTGACCCGGGAATGTAATCTGTAATGCTTGGGGGTGGGTAACCGTATGTGGCTTCGAATGGGGTGGTTTTGATTGATGTGTGGTAGCTAGTGTTATAGCAATATTCTGCCATGATAAGCCAGCTTGCCCACCCCTTGGGGTTATCTCCCACGTAACACCTCAGATAACCCTCTAGGGTTTTGTTTGTAACCTCTGTCTGTCCGTCGGTTTGTGGGTGGTAAGCCGTGGACATCAGTAGTTTAACCCCTTGAACTTTAAATATCTCACCCCAAAAATTGCTAGTAAAAGTGGGGTCTCTATCCGAGACTATGCTCTCGGGAAGACCATGTAGTTTCATGACATGCTGTGAGAATAGATTTGTGATCTTTATGGCATTGTAAGGGTGGGACAATGGGATAAAATGTGCGTATTTTGTGAACCTGTCTACCACTACCATTATCACTGAGTATTGGTTTGACTTGGGCAGACCCTCTATAAAATCTATAGAAATTGATGACCAGGGCCTGGTAGGGATGGGTAGTGGTTGCAGTAGTCCTGAAGGTTTGGTGTTCTCCCCTTTGGCCTTCTGACAGATTTCACACTGTCTAATGTAGGCTTGTATTTCTGCCTTCATTCCCTTCCAAAAGAAATCCCTCCTTGCTCTGCTTAGGGTTCTTTCCAGTCCAATATGACCCGATGTTGGGCTGTCATGAATGTAATTCAGGATAACTGGTTTTAGGGGGTTATTTTTGCTCACGTAGATTCTTTTTTTGTAGTATAATATCCCTCCCCTGAATTGAAAGTTTAATGATCCAATGGTTGCCTGTTTCATCTGCTGTAAAATTTCCTGGATTTCTGTATCTGTGGGGTAGCTCTCTTTTAATTGTTCTACCCAATTGACTAGTGGAATAGAAATAGCCCATAGGGTACCTTTTTCTGTAGTGTCTTCCTGCCGGGAGAGTGCATCAGCTACTTTGTTCTCCTTCCCTGCACGGAACTCCACCGTGAAATCATACTCGATTAGTTTTGCTAGCCATTTTTGCTGTGTGGGTGTCCCCACCCTTTGCTCCAGTAAGTATTTGAGGCTCCGTTGGTCGGTTTTGACCTTAAAGGCTTGGCCTAGCAGGTAGGGCCTCCACTTTTGCACTGCTGTAATGAGGGCCAAAAATTCCTTTTCGTAGGTAGACAGTGCTAACTCTTGTCCCTTGAGGTTTTTGCTAAAGTATGATATGGGCCTGCCTTCTTGCATTAAGACTGCCCCTAGCCCAAACCCTGATGCATCACACTCTATAATAAAGCTTTTGCTGAAGTCTGGTAATGCCAGCACAGGAGGTGTGGACACGGCCTTCTTCAGTTGTTCGAAGGCCAAATCCGCTTCTGAGTCCCAATGGAAGGTCCCTTTTTTGAGTAGTCGGGTTAAGGGCCCAGCTATGCCTCCGTACCCTTTAATAAATCGCCTATAGTATCCTGTGAGGCCTAAGAAACCTCTGAGGGCTTTAAGAGTTCTGGGTTTTGGCCATCACACCATTGCCTCTACTTTGCTGGGGTCTGCATGCACCCCCTCCTTAGATACGATGTGGCCCAAATAATCAATCTCCTCGCTGGCAAATTTACACTTAAACTGTTTTGCAAATAACCTGTGTTTTACCAGTGTTTCAAATACCACTCTAAGATGTTGGCCATGCTCTTCTTCCGAGTGACTGTAGATTAGGATGTCATCAAAGAAAACCAATACAAATTTCCTTAAGTAAGGCATAAAAATGTCATTCATCAACCCTTGGAATGTTGATGGGGCACTGGTGAGACCGAAAGGCATCACCAAAGACTCATAATGCCCCTCATGGGTTCTGAAAGCTGTCTTTAGGATGTTTTCTTCCCTCATTCTGATCAGGTGAAAACCTGACCGGAGGTCCAGTTTAGAAAAAAATTGTGAGCCGTGGAGCTCATCCAACAAAACCTCAACTATTGGGATAGGAAATTTGTCTTTGACTGTTTTCTTATTGAGTGCACGGTAGTCTACGCACATTCTCCAGGAACTGTCGGCCTTTCTCACTAGTAGGACTGGAGATGAGAATGGACTTTGGCTGGGCCTTATTGTGCCTGTTGCCATCAACTCCCTGACCAGTTTCTCTATTTTCGACTTCTGGTAATAGGGGTATTTGTATGGTCGCGCATTTATGGGAGATGTGCCCTCTTTTAAAATGATGGAGTGGTCGTGGGGCCTCTTAGGTGGTAGTCCCGTGGGTTCCTGAAAGACATCACTGAATTCCTGTATTAGCTCCTCAATCTGCCTTGGTAATTTATCTAGTGTGGTGCTGATTTCCCAGACCTGTAGAATCAGGCCTTCTTCGGCTCTCCTTAGTTCTTGGAAAAAAGTTGGGCTGCAATCCACTTCTGAGTTTTCTATTCCAATTCCTTGAATCAGGATTTTCTTGCCCCCGTGATGAAGATCCATAGTCAGGGCAGAGAAGTCCCATAGTATGGGCCCTAGCCCTCTTAGCCAATGTATTCCAAGCACGATGTCACATCCACCTAACTGCAGTATGTAGGCCTGGGTGATGAATTGGACCCCCTGAATTATTAGTTGGACTTCTGGGCAGCTCCCCTCACTCCATAGTTTAGAGCCATCTGCTATATGCAAGGTTGTCAAAATCATGATTTTAACACGACACGGAAGGGCCTTCCGAAACTCGGATCGTAAAATCATAAGATCGTACCCGAATTTATCCGTACAAAAATCATAAAATCACAACTAAAATCGTGTGAGCAGAAAAATCGTAAAATCGTAAGTAAAATATTTCATGTAATCTGCAATTCATTGAAATAATAAATGTGTCCATGTTAAGTTTCAATATTCATTCATAAATGTTTCATGCTACTATCTAAGAAAGAAATCCAGAATATAAAACAAATTTCTTTGTCTATTAACAAGTATGTGATACTCAACCAAGTGTATAGACGATATTTTCTCCTTTCTTTTGTGTATCTCCTGTTAATTTTAGTCTCATTTATGTTTTTGTTCTCTTTTTTGCAGTCAAAGAAAGGTAGTGACAGAGTCTACCGTGCAGTCATACTTGAGAATTCATCAACATAAATGGCGCATAGATTTTATAACTATAACTTGTTTGCCTGAAGAAGAGAAATGGCATTACAGTATCAAAACTGAAGCTATCATTCAGTGACCCTAATTCAATTCAATGTTCTTCTCTCCTTTCAAAGAGGTATAATTCAATTCGTTGTTTCTAAACTGGAATCTAATAAATCATTGCCTCAAAAAACAAGTTCTTATCGTTAAGAACATTGAGAATTAATATAAAGCTCTCTACAAATAATTTTCCCAGCTCAAGACACTGTCACAAAACGGACAAATATATCTACTCATAAATTGTTTATATTTTCAACTCTAGTTTCCAGGTTTTCCACCAAAGTCAGTAACTAGATAAACACTTTCACCCCAGCATACACACAAGTCACACAACACATAACAAACACTGCTTCAAGGGATCGGTGGTGTGCTCTGCTCACTGCTCAGAGCAAAAAACAATCCATTTTTTTTCAAACATAAAACAAACAACCGTTAATCCATAATGATTCAATATTAGGGGGAGCTCTGCAATCTGCATGGTGTGGTGGGTTTTTCTGTAAGGGTTACAAATGGTTGAATCAGAAATCCATAAGGAGTTGAAGGCCATGCTTGAAATTAACAGAAAATCACTTACCTTGAGAGTTCAGAGGCAACGATGGAGACGACGATGAAGACACAGACGACGGTGACAATGGAGACAACAGCGACAACGGCGACAAGGATGAAGATAAAAAGGATGAACTGGCAAGGATTTGGTGATTTGGTGAAGACAAGGATGAGAACTGAGAAGGTCTGTACTCTGTAATCAATCGAGGAGATGATCACCGCTCACGATGAAGACTGAAGAGGAGAACATAAAATTGATTTGGGGATGAGAAGAGAAGACTACGATGGAGAGGAGAAGAGAAGATAAAATCGATTTGGGGGAAAAGTTTGAAGTGATTTTACTTAATTTAAGCCTGTCGAACTCCGAACCACTGGGATCGCAAAATCGGACCGATCTGGTCCGATTTTGCGATCCTAACCGATTTTACCCTTTTTTTTACGATTTTGGCAGAAAACGATTTTTGGCTGCGATTTAACAAGTTTCATCCAGTTGACTCGCAAAATCGAACGATTTTGCGAGTCAACTCGCGATTTTAATAACATTGTTCGTAATATGGCATTTGCAAGATTGTTTGCTTAAATTATTAGATTACAAGCACAATTTCATGACCAGACAATCAAGACTATTCATATTGACAATGCTGGTGAATTTTCATCCCAAACATTTAATGATTATTGCATGTCACTTGAGATAAACATTGAACATCTTGTTGCTCATGTTCAAACTTAAAATGGTCTTGTTGAATCATTTATTAAATGTCTTCAATTAATTCCAAGATTACTACTCATTTGAACTAAGCTTTTTGTCTCTACTTGGGGATATGTTATATTACATGCAACAACACTTATACATCTTATACCAACATCATATTATAAATTCTCCATATTACAATTGGTTATTGGTCATAAGACAAACATTTCCTATCTAAGAATATTTAGTTATGTGATATATGTTCTAATTTATCCACCACAATGTACAATGATGGGTCCTCAGAGGAGATTGACAATATATATTGGGTTCGAGTCCCTATCAATTATTAAATACCTTGAACCCTTAACAAGTGATTTATTTAAGACACGTTTTGTCGATTGTCATTTTGATGAGACTATGTTCTCATCATTAAAGGGAGAAATTAAACAACTGGATACAAATATTATATAGAATGCATTATCATTATCAAATTTTAACCCTCATACAAAAACAATATGAATACGAACAACATTTACTTCATTTGCAAGACATAACAAATCATCTAACAAATGGATTCACTGTATCAAAAGAAGTAACCATATCTCATATACTAGCTATAAATGCTCCAACCAGGATTGAAGTCCAAATAAGACAACTCGCTAAAATTGTAGCAAATGAGTTTAAGGCACGTCAGAAGCATGGTAGACCAATCAGTTCAAAAGACAAAAATCCTCGAAAAAGAAAAGGAGCAAATAACCAAGTTGACATTATTAAGGAATAACATATTTATGAGGATATAAACATAATTGATCATACAACCCCGAAAAAGGTTCAGGAACCTGAAAGAAGAGGAGATCTTGATAAATTATATGTCTACGAAGAAATAATGGAACCAAAATAAGATAGTTGTCAACAACCTTTTTTCATCTAATATATCACTTGAAATCATTGATGAAAATGAGGATCTTGATCCTAAATCCATCAAAGAATATAGACGTATAAATGATTGGTCAAATGAAAAAAACAATCCAAATTGAAATAGATTTACTTGCAAAACATTAAGTTTTTGGACCTATAGTCCAACACCTCAAGGTGTAACCTCAGGGTGTAAAGCCAATTAGATACAAATGAGTATTTATGAAAAAATAAAATGAGAATGAAATCATAAGATATTAGACCCGACTAGTAGCACAGATTTTCAAAAAAACCTGACATTGATTATGATGAAATATATTATCCTGTAGTAGATACAATTACATATCATTATCTTATTAGCTTGACAACTTGTGAAAAACTAGAAGTGTGCTTGATAGATGTTGTTACAACCTATTTATATGAATCAATTGATAACGATATTTATATGAAAATCCCTAAAAAGTTTAAAATGCCTGCAACGTATAATTCAAATTCCTTGAGGTTTACTCAATCAAGTTACACATTCCTTTGTGGGTTAAAGCAATGCAGACACATGTGATATTATTGTCTTACCTATATGCCCATTTGATTTTATAAAAAAAATCAGAATTTGACTTTGCTATATTATTATATATATTGATGATTTAAATATTATTGAAGATATCATACGCCTCCTGCTCCGCACTCCAGTATAGATGCTAGCTCTCCACATACTTACAAATAATGAAGGTTTAAATAAATCAAATAACCTTATTATTACACTGGGCCATAGCTGCCATCACAGACGTGCCTCCTACTCCTTTGAAGTTTAAACAACAAATAAAGGACTGGACAAGATAAGCAATGCTTCGAAAAAAGAAGGTTCCTCAAACTCCGTGCAAGATGCATACCTCTCATCACTTCCCCATGAGGAGAAGAGAAAACAAACAAATCCATCCATGCCCGATGACTTCCGTACATGGCAGCAGCCATGAGTGCATCATTCACACTCATCATTTAGGGATGCAAATGAAAAAGGATAAAACTTGTAACCATCTCCCTCGTAGAATTTATTTTGGAATTCCACCCAGTGAAGACGCAAGGCATGTAAGAAAGCGCTCAGAGTTTCCATCACCAGCAACACACCAACAGTTGCGAAAATAAAGACGATGGCACCAACAACAAGGATGATAATATTGTTGTACCTGCGGTGGCCCATTTAAAGCACAGCATTAGCTTGCATCCATTATTTTTTTAGTGTCTTTTTGAAAAATACATCAAAGTGATATTTGTTTTATTTTTTAAAGATCATTTTTGATATCATTGCATGAAAATGATCTAAAAATACAAAAAAAATTAATTAAAAGTAAAAAATATTAGCTTGCATCCATATTTTAGTATAGTTGCGTGTGCATCATAAGAAGTATTAACATACCCCCACGCAAGGAGAAGGACCTTCTCGTAGAATACACTCGACAACTCCGAGTGCGCAAGACTGCAAAAGAAGAGACAACATGAGGCATCCAATTAGCTCCCATCAAGGGGATCGAATAAATATCAAACAGAAAAAAGGTGATTTGTTTGGAAATATAGAGAAATGACTACAACTACGTGGGGACCATATGCAAGGGTGGAATTCAACACCATAGAAGGATGAGAGAGGATTGCTTCCATCTATGCATCTTTTATCAAAAGAATATATAAAATCACTCGTCAAGAAAATTCATGCATACAGCATAATCTAAAATTTTGAACTCTAACAGTTACATGCAAGATTGAAAACTAAATTTGAACTCAAATGCTGCATTAACTTCATTTTTCAAATGACAAACCTGAGGGCCCATAATCGAAGATACGAAGCTGTGTTTGAGACTGCTCCTAGTACAAACTCGATGGTATGTATCATCTGATGTACAAAAACTTCACTGAATTCAAATTCCTCATGACCATGTGAATCATGGTTCGCCTCCAATTGAAGAGAGTCCTCAGTGCTCTGAAGTGGCATGTATGTTTCACCTTGCCTCTGGGGAAAAAACATTACTATCAGAACTTATAAAGAGAGAACAAATTATAGACACAGTGCTCTTGTTTATGGTTTGCATGCTACATGCATAGACACATGTATATATACTTTAAATCAAGTTGTGAAAATTGGTATTTGAGAACTATATCATACAGCTTGGTGTTGCTTCTTCAAAAGGAAAGGCTTTGGGAGTAGAATCCATGGTACCGAAACAAGGGCCGATAGTAATAGCACAAGCTGGAAACAGAATATACAAGATGAATTAGTACGATACCCGCATCTCATATACATGAAAGATAAAGTAAGAGGCAATATAAAATAGAGTCCACCTGAACAGTTTTTTGCCGAGGAAAAAGCTGATTTCCCCCAACTCGTCTGTTGGACTCAGGAACATGTATATCATTACATGGTATAAGTCAGCTTGAGAACCAGTGCACCACTTCAGAATGATAAGGAGTGACAAATAGCCAAACAAGCTGTTTAAAAATATCATTTGGGGGATAAATTGGAACCTGGAAAATGCATGGCAATGGCAAACTTTAGTGAACATTGCATTTTTAAAACTCCAGTCGGGGAAGAAAATAAAAAATTGAAAGATGCTGAAGCAGCCAGCAAATAAGTTTTTCAAAGCTTACCAGATATTCACGCTGTTTTTAAAGTACGTTGCATTGAAATAACTCAATATGATTCCAAGGTTCATTTGAGCAACCCCAATAAGGATTGACAATTTCATCTTCAGAGAGTTGAGAAAAGGCAGCTCACTGCGGCTGCCATGCCATACAGGATCTACACCAAATGGGTAAGTGGGGCGCACCTTTATCAAACCATATGTGGTAGCATCCCTGAAAAACAAGTGTGCATGGGACTGTGTAGTGAAAATTGAAAGAGCACAGTAAATGAAGATTTTTATAGCTCGTAATTTAAATCAAATACCTGCAAGAGAGATCACGGCATTCATATGCTGATGGAGCAAATAGTTTGAAGGGGACTGAGAAGAATTCATTATAAATAAGACCAGTGTAAATTGAAAAGAATGCCATCATCAGAATAACATAACGACCACCAAAGGTCATTTCAGTGATATCTCCAAGTTTCTGGTGAACAAAACATGTACAATTTTATTAGATGCTAACCACCAGGATGCATATAATCTAGAAAGAAAAAGGCATACAAAAAATGACAAATCTTTTAGAACAAGCCAAATCTTTTCCTGAGATAAGCCAATTCTGACAGTAAGAGAAGTCAACATTCAATAACTTGAATGCTACAGAACAATGCAATAATCAAGCTAGACATCAAAGTATAAAATGTCCTGTCAACCATCAAAATTACCGAGAGATTACCTGGCCAGAAAGTTTCTTTTCCCTGATTATGAAGACTAATGCCGCTAGCAACATGCAAATCCCATGTCCCCAATCACCAAACATGATGGCAAAAAGAAAAGGGAATGTAACAATAGTGTACACACCCGGATTTGCTTCTTGATACTTAGCCACCCTGCAATCATGTAAAGCAAAAGCATCTTATTTGAATTCACTGGTTTCAAACAGGAGAACGAAAACAGGCAAAACTGGGATATGAAAGTTTGTGCGCGCACACGTCCGTGAGTCCACACATGCAAGTAAATGCTACATATCAGTAAGCAGAACTGATATGTGCATGATGATGTGTTAACAATTTAAATGCAAGTAAGCAGAACTGATATGTGCATTACGATGTGTTAACAGTTTAAATGCAAGTAAGCAGAACTGATAATGTGCATTACTCCTACTTAGATTGTTCTGATCTATTTCAGGTTTATAAAACCTGAATTTCATGACATTTGATTGTTCTCAATCAGTTCTTTCTAATGCATTCTTTATAGTTAGGAACATGTAGCTAAATGTCATCACTGGAAAACAAATTTAAGAAGGGAAAGGGATAAAACAGATCAAAACCAATTAGGTTCCTTAATAGGTAACAATGTTGGTGGTGATCTAGCATATTAATCAAGAAAGCAACATCAGCGAGAATGACCTTAAGAGTGAAACTCACCCATACGCATCAACAATATCTTGAAAAGCAGAAGTAAACTTGTTTGTGCGGAAGTATGTAGGTGGTGACTCTGATGTATGTAGAACCTGGAGAATTGTTCCAACTTGCGAGTTGGAATGAAATGCAGCTCTCTGCAGTGCATCCTGTATCTGCAGGCATCAAGTTCTAACTTATTTTATATGCAATCCAATTTGAAAGGTTTCATAGTGTGTATTAGTTCAGAAATGTGATTCATGATTTGCCCAAAACAATACCCATTAAAAAATTGTGCCACGATTTACCAGATTTGTAGCAAAAACAGAGCTCCACCCCTCAGCAACAAGACATTTCTTGGTCACATCTAGGCTGAGCATGTTCATAGTGTGATAGATGGATTTCTCCTCCCTCACCTTCATTAGTTTGACAAGATTGTTAGTGGCTGAACATGATCTAAAGAGTGAAATTTCATACATGTACAACAAAATTGAGTAAATATATTTATGATCAGACCAAAGTGTTCCACTGCACAAATCGATCACTAATAGTCTGCAACAAATTACTCTTTTGAAGCAATCCAGCATCTATAGTGGTCTTCAGCTCAGAAAGCCTTCCAGAAACCTGCAATTTGACATGATTGGACATATCATACTAAATCAGAAATAGGTAAAATCTTAATCACAGATGCATAAAGCAGTTGAACATGCCTGATAATAACAATCTACATATATAGACAATGGAAGTTTAAGATTTTTGGAGAAAAACGAGAATATCAATACTTGGAAAGAAGCAGGCAGCTGTGTGACAAGACTTGGAAAGAGCAAAAATTGCAATTGTCATTAAAATGAGAATGAAACATCAACAAAGGCATAGCACGTACTTCAGAGATCATTTGATCTTGTTTTCCAAAATCCTCAGTGAAAGAGTAACGATTTGCACCAAAAGCTTCACAAATTTTTAGTATTTTGGTCTTCGCTTTCTCTCCCGAATAAAAGACAACAAATACATTCTTCTCAACCTGCCAACATTCACAAATCAGAAACAAACATATTAATGTGGCAAACAGAAACAGGTGAAAATCAAATTCATTTTCTCCAAGAAGTCCAGAATTCATCCATTAAACAATAAATAAAGGAACCAGTGACTTAAGATAAATCAAACATAGCCCTCACATTTTAACTAGAAATCTAACAAAACATTGACTGCTGAATTCAAATTTAAAACAAACAAGTGAATCATATACTAAAACTCAGGGAACTTGCATGGTAGAAATAGTGTATGATTTGATTTGGATACTTAAAACAATTTACAGGAAGAAATATTATATCACAGAGCCAAAGAAATTAAGTGAGCCACTTTTACAGCAACCTTCATGCAAATAGGACTGTATAAGTGTATATAACACATCAATGAGTGCAGCAGACAAACTTCTGATATATCATATGCAGCTGACTAGGATAGGTTAGTATAGACGTCAGCAGTGCAAGGGACATGCAAGTAAAATTTCATTAGGAGATTTAAAATTGAGAATTACAAATGAGCTAGACTAATGGAGATGAAATGATGACATGATGCACAATTACAGTTCATTATTGTTTCTGTGTCATAAATACCTGAGTGTCTATCATCATGCACATTAATAAACATAAGTAACAACAAGAATAAAATGTTTGGCAGAAATGCAACCAAAATCAACCTTCTCTCCAGAAACAGGATCGATGACAGGTTCCTCAACGGCAGCCTGCCTGGTGTATACATTACCCCGGGTAGCACGAAATATAATTCTTTCAAATAGCATGGACTTTTCTTTCAGAACAAGGCCAGTAATAAACCCCAACTTTACTTGTTTTGATGACTCAATTGATATTTCCTACAGAATAGCCAATCAACTATTATTGTTACAAATACAAATATGAGGACCAAGTAACACTGCTACACTAAAATGAGGATAAAGAGACATTGATAAACAAACAAGTATTTGAAACTCATACTTTGTCCTCTAATAGAGGAGTATCTAGTGATTCTTCGCCAGTTTGTTGGGATTCTATTTCCTTTTGCTGAGCAGTTGCCCTGCTAAAGGCAGAAGAAAAAAACTCACCAGCCTACCAGAAGAAAAATATCATTGTCTTGATAAGCATTACTGAAACATTTGCTGATAAGCATATGAAAATCTCATACATAAATGAAGTTCTGATGAGAAAAGGCACCAAAGTGGGGCCATGCATGATCATGAAACAAATCATGTAACAACAGAATATGAAGTCCTGAAAACATATAAGAAAAGGTTGAAAAATGGATGCCTGTTACATTAATTTGTGAAACTTAATAAAGAAAAGTGGCTATTGATAGCATTTGACTCCACTCTAAAACACTAGATTAGCACAAATCACAGGAACCATGAAACTGGGTTTAACAGCACAGTTGAGTTACTCAAACATTGCAAACAAGGCTGGTTAATTAATGAAATTCAAGACATGCACTATTATCTGCCAATCAAGGTTGCTTAAGAGTGCAACTTGAACAAGAGGCTCAAAAATATAAACGCTAGACATCATACAAGGAAAAATGATTTGGTGAGTACCTTTATCTACTGATATCCATTAAGTCAGTTATATGATTTCTTTGTGTGTTACAGGAAATGTGTTCTTTCCCCTCTTCCAAGTTTAGTTTACAATTTACCTTAAAATAAACAAGTCAAAGCATGTCTACTTAAAATTATCAGAAGTGCCGGATTCTCCATGGTGTGTCTACAAGTGCTAATAGAAGAATGATTACCAATGGGTCGCAAAACAAAAATAGCCATACCTTGTTGAGGAGAAGCTTATATTCCACAAGCTCATTATAAGAGTGCTGTAGTTTTTCATTATTTGTGTTCATTTCAACCAGCTCTGCCTCAAGTTCCCCAAGTTTTACCTATGACAACCAAAACAAAGAAAAATAGTAAGGGCATGACCCTTCTAAAACATTTCTAGCAGCACATTCAACTTTGTAGCGTACCTCTAGGTCATCCACATCAATCTCAGCTTGTTTCATAGGTTTAGTTAAAGGTGCAACACCTGCCTTCTCCATTTGCTCCTTGAAAAAACGTAGCTTTCGAGACATCTCTCCAAATTTTTTGATCTTACAAGAAGGGGGGAAATCAGCATTTCCACCACTAAAATCTCACTCCATTACCAAGTACAAAAAAGGCATCATAAAACAGACATCTAAGGTACACTTTAGTCTAAAAACAAATCTACACTAGAAAATGCAATCAGATACTAAATCATGAGATACTCCCAATCCATGAAAACAGTAGTGATTAAGAGTACAATATGCATTTAAAATTCTTCTCAAACTCAAGATAGGTAAGAGTTCGAAATGTACACCGAACATAAACAAACCTGAGCAGCATAAGTTCTCTGAAACGGACTCTTATCTGCATTGAGCTGCAAACAAGAAATAAAATAAAAGACAATTAAAGCTCAATATCAATTATCACATCAATCGCATCACGTTCTTTCACTACCAATCCCAGGAGAAACAATATTTCACCTAAAAAACCAAAAAACACTAACAACAACAAAAAACCCCGAAGAATCAGTCTTTATTGAACTCCATTTTATTCTCCATGTAGCCATCAGAGTTCACAAAACCACATTTCCAATTTCGGTTTAATTATAATTTAATCACAGATAAGAAAGATTACCAGATGCAAGGAAAATAATGGTAAATAAAAAAGAAATCCAATTCGATAAATGAACAAGCAATTCAACATCAATTAGAAGAAAAGAAGGAATGAAGGATACAGAAAATGAGAGAGGAATGCGTACGGACATCTTTGAATTGGAGGAGACCGAGGTGACCGATGTAAGAGACAGTGTGGTGGGCAGATTCGATAGGGATGATAAGCTGCACCAATTGCATCGCTTCTGACCTGAACAGATCCATCGGCGGACAACATCCTCCTCCTGCTACTCTTGCCTCCGCCATTTCCTTTCCCCTCCTCTCCTATCCTGGTTTCGATTTCTCTCTCTGAATCTCGCAAGTCACAGTGATTGATTGAGGATTTTCATGAATTTATTTACGAGGTTCATGATTCAATCAGGTGAAATTGTTTCCTTTTTTTAAAAAAAAGGAAAAAGAAAAAGAAAAAAAAAACAATAACAGGGAGATGTCAGGGAACAGAGGGAGGAGAAGTCGTTTCTCTCCCATGTTCTTTTAAACGAGCTACCACGTCACCTTGATTCAAATTTCAAAGATTTGATTGTCTTACAATTATATCCTTGATTTTATTTTTTACCTTTTTTTTATTGGATAATTTATTTAATTTAATTTTTTTAAGAAAAAGAAATTTGAGGGCGTTTTCTTACAGTTTCTTCCTAAAGACATTGCATTCCATAGATAACAACATCAATAACATTCATCCCCAATATAAAATCTTTTTAAATAAAATTAATCACAATAATATTCATTCCTTATATAGGCGTGAAAAATAGATTTTGTTTTAAAAGTAAGTGATTTAGATCTTGTTTGACTTTACGTTTCAAACATATTTTTGTAATAATTTTTTATTTTTTATTTTAAATTAAAAATGATATTTTTAGATCATTTTTATGTGTTGATATCAAAGATAATTTTTAAAACATATCATTTGATGTATTTCTGAGCAAAAAAACACTTTAAAACAACATCAATCATTCTCTCAAACAACTATTTACTCATCTTTGATGAGTGGCCAATCACCATACTACATTGAGTTGAAGACCCACATGAAAAATATATTTTAGAATAAATATCATTAAAGCTCAAGTTATATATATATATATATATACACACACACACACACACACAGAAAAGGATACAATGGATAATATTTGTTTTACGGTGGAATTATATAGCTAGATTTTTTGTTTAAAATTATTTTTTATATAATGATATTAAAAATATATTATTTGAGTATATTTTTAAATAAAAAATACTTAAAAAAAACAATCAATATTAAAATATCAAACAATACCTATGAAATATAGACTATTTATCCCCTATCTAGGAGAGTGGTTGAAACAATTTTTCTAAAAATATAATTTTTATAAATTATTGAATATATTTTTAAAAAAAATAATCAATATTATCCTATCAAATAAATTTAAACCCGGATTTTTTGAAGGATGATTGATGCTAATGAGCTATTTTAACGACCTTAGCCTTTAGAAAACGAGAGTAAATTTGTACCTTTTTATTTATTTTTTTCAAATGTGAGAAAGGACAAAGTTATCATCTCTAGTAATGGACACGTGTACAATGAAATTTTATTTTAAGAAAACAATATGAGTGTCTTTTTAATTATCAGTAGTAAAATTAGACGAAAACAAAACTGCCGGATGCATATATTAATAAGTGCATTTCCTTTATCGGTGTTACATGGGCCCGAAACCCGAAAACACAGAGAACTATGCAAAACAAATCCTACGAGGCCGAAGACTCGTCCATCAGCCTAGAAAAGGCAGAGCTCCTTCATTGTAATAAAAAAAAAATACAGACTATTTACACCAGGAAGATGAGCTACGTGCTGGGTAACTGGGCCAGCTCTTACGTTTACCGACGAGATATGATGGTCAAACAGCACTCAAAAAGGAAAAAACTTGCAAAAACATCATGATCACACAGCGCAATGGCATCCATCGATTTTCCTACGAGCATATTACCAGACTAGAGGAATCAATACATCATGATGTAAAGCATCCACGGTTGACTGACCCGGCAAAGATGAAAAGATACGCTGGCTAACCCCAGCAGCAAAGATGAAGCTGTAAAACTTGATTCTCTTCTCCAGTGTTCTGGCTTGTATCTTTATGTTGTTGTAGTTATCAAATGACGTTCATTCCTGCCCTGGGTTCCTTTACTCTTTCACTAAACCCTCTTCGCACTGCCACCGTGGAGAACCACTGATCTCTCACTTGCCAGTGTCGCCCAGCATTTCTTAGCGTCAAATACAGGGGGGGGGGGGGGGGGTAAGTCGCGTGCACGAGGGACAAAACTGCTTTAGGGATGGAGGGAAGATGCGGGAATTTCTTTTGGGTTAATTTCGCGGGGAATGGAGGTGGTTTTCGCGCCAGATTACTTCGGGCTTATGGGTTTGTTTCTGGTCTCACTAAAGGCAATTAATGCGTTTATTTCTGTATTTTGGGCCTTACTTAAAACAAGATAGGCCCAGCGAATGAAAGGCAATTAAAAAGCAACTAGAATGCATGGTTATTGTATCCAGACACAGATTACTGTCAGTTTCAACAATAAAATTACAATTTTATCTCTTTAACTGAAAATTTTAACCCTCAAACTAGGGGCATTTTAGATATTTTCAGGTGACATATATGGTATTTTCAAATTGTTTGGGGTTTTCTAGTATTTTTCGTTTTAAATTGCACGGTAAAATTACAATTTTACCCCTAGGAGCTGAAAAAAGACACGAAACAGTGGGGGGTATTGTTGTTTTTTCACATATTCGTGCACAGTGCAACTACGCAAATACCCAAAAAAACACAAAAACAAAGGCCTGGAGCTGGGGGCATTGTGGTACTTTCATCTATAGTTTTTCTGTGGTTATCGCTGGAGGTCCAAGAGTGTATAGGTAATTTGTTATTTTTTATCATTTCTTTTTGGAAACACTAGAGGGCATCATGCGGACGTGCCGACAGTGTTTCACGCGCATGTGCCTTTCAAGCGGCGCGTGCGAAGTTGTTTTGATGTGTAAACTGTCTGGTCACTGTGTGCGCTGCCATGTCCCCTGCCTCCCGGATCGGCGCGTGTCGTGGGAAGATGGTTGGTGAATCGTTGTTGGACAATTTTTAGTTTTTTCTCCCTTTTCTCTCTCCTATAGCCAGAAAATACATGTAAATCCTTCATGTTTGTGATCGTTAGATTTTAGTCTCTTTTCTTTTGATTTCAGTTTTATTCCTGATTTTTTCAATGAAAATTTTGATTGTTTTTAATTGTGCCCTTCAATTAAAACTGATTATATATGTTGATTTTCATTCAATCCTTATTCTAATTATTCTTGATTTGTTTTTGGTTCCTTTAAATATTTTTTGTTATGCAGATTTTAATTTGTTGAAACCTAATAAACAAATAAATTTATATCGATTTAAAATTCATAAATTTTATGGGAAACATGCATTTCACAGGAATTCTGCACAGATTTATTATTTTATCCAAATTTATATTATAATAAAAAACTCACGCAATTAATATTTTTTTGCGTTAAAAAAAATATGGTTCCGGTCGTGACGAGGGTAAGTGAATAGCATTTATATATAAAGAAAACAGAAGGCTCCGGATCAATGAATATAAACTGATCCACAAAACCATGCATTTGGCCATAGCGTTTGAAGCTGCTCATCAGATGAGTGGGTGTAGCACAACCAACCAATTGATAAAAAAAACATATGATATACATATACATACATACTTACACACACACACACACACATGTTTTGTATCAAATGTAAATGTCCAAGTCTAACAAGAAGCAAAATGCCCATACCTTTAATTAGATCTCTCACTGGCAGAATTATTTTCTGTATTCCCATATATATTATTTCTGGCAGAATTTGCTGTGCTGAATTTTCCAAGGTAGAACAAGCCATAAATAAAAATGTTTTTTCTTTCTTTTCTATATTATTGCTTGCCAATGAGAAAATAAACCCACATATAAATTGATTTCATTAATGATGAAAGAGCCATTTATATTTAGCAATGATTTTCCTGTTGTAATATGCATGGATTTGCAGAAGAAATTGGTCACATAAATGGATATAATCAAGAGACAATTAGAATGTTCTGCACCCGAGAAATTAGTACATAAACTAATTAGCAGATTAATTAATCTCTATTTAATTAAATGAAATGCACGATACAGAATTGAAGATTGTCTGCCAGACATGTGTTCAATACTTTAGTTACATTCAAATTTACATCCAGATATCGGTAAGCCATTCTTCGAAATACAAGTACAAGAAACACCAGAAAAATTAAAATAAACTGCAATACAGTTTAATCTATTTATTTCAATCGTGTTTTTCTCTTCATATATATATATATATATATATATATATATATATATATATAAAGTCTTTCAGGCATTCTAGCTAACCAGTCCTGCAACTTCATCTGAAAAGAAGACTGAAATCTACCGCGCCTACCTCTCTTTTCATGCAGGTGACATTTTGGCTCTCCAGTTAATACACGCACACACCAGCTGGCTGTTCGGGTGTAGCACTGGGAGTATTCATATATATTTTTGGCGATGCAGTACTAAAAGCTGCTGTATAGTTTAATAAAAAACTGACATTGAGTGAAGGTCTGAGTTCTAAGATACTATATATATATATATATATATTGAATTTTATAAACATGGGCATGAAATAGAACCCATTAGTTTATACAAGCTAAGGCACATAGGCATAGAATAGATCGGAATCAGCATCTATAATTTTATCCACATAAATAATCAAATATAGTATAGGATTCATATATGTAAAACAGTAAATAAATAAATAAATAAGTGGGGTTTCGGAAAGATTGTTTAGCATTTAAGCCAAAACATCAAAATATTCATTCTCCTTTTTTTATAATAATTTTGTATATATTAAAAACATTAGTTCGGCAATGACCTAATTAGTATCTCATTCCGAGGAACAAAACAAGTCTTCTCATGCATGTTTGTTCTCCTGGCATCCAATGCCGATCTCCACCAATAATTTGAGTTTACTGTCTCAAGTCTCAAGGGGGCAAAACAAATGCAAGTTCAAGCACCGAAACTCTTAGCAGTCTAGCTCATAATTAAATTAATTAGGCTCCCTAGCTTTGTCTCTGCTAGAATATAGGTGATGATGTTCTTCATCTGATCTCATGTCATGCACAAGGTCTCATTTTTTAATGAAATTTGATTTGCTTCTCAGAAGAAAACAATAAATAAGTAGAAGAATTTCAGAGCAGCCTGAAACAACAGGAAACAGCCAACTGCCCCAGCAGGAGAAGATACGTACCGCAAGACACATTACCATCACAAATGATGCCTCACAGAAAAAGAAAAAATAGTACTCCTTCATATCTTTGCACTTCCAAACTAATAATAAAAAAGATAAAGAAGAGTATTCTCATAGGGGAAGCTTGTGCGAGGTTTCTCAAGTTCATGCAGCAGCAGGCCATGCTGTGTGTAAAACTTGTTGCCATAATCTAATCCGAGAAAAGCATAATTGCTTGAACCACCTCATTTGTCTTTTGTCCCATCGATATCTTCCATGAGAAGTCATATGATCCTTACAAGCAAGGGATTTTTAAGATTTTCTTTTGTAAAACTACTGGGAAAGCCATCTAGATGCCCTTTCTGGATGAGAATCCACTAATAAAATTCAGAGGGATAATGTTTATTCGAGGCGCAGCCTCTTCACTCAAATCCCTAGCCAAGGGATATGCTCGAGTGGTTGTGTGTCATTGAGGGTATCAATCTTTTCCCATGGTTAATTAAGTATGATTGTCTCTTCAGCAGGCATTAGAAAACCTACCCAAGCATGAGGTTAATGAAGTGATTTCAGATAAAATCGTCATCTCCAAAATCTCACAAAGATGCCCACCTGATTTCTCTCCCTCCCTCCCTCTCTCTCTCTTTTGGTTTGAACCATTGATAAGCATCCAGCTTTAGGGTTTAGGGTTTAGCTTATGCTTTTTACTGAGAATGCCTCCGATCCCCCCCCCTCCAAAAAAAAAATGCAATGATTAAACCTGAAGTACATTTTTCACTCAAAATCTATATTACTATTACCGTGACATATATACAAAGACAATATTTTGTTAAGATTAGACACATGAATCATCGACAAGACAAAGAAGCAGGTAAGGTACAGTCCAGCTTAAGGCCGGCAAAGAAACGGATAAACTGGAAAAGGTAGCTTCGAAGTTCATAAACAGCAATAGGGGAGATCGAAGAAACATTAAACCTGGACTCGGAAGATAATATTAAAGCAATATTAAAGAAATCAATAAGAAGACAAACTGAAAGATCAATCTTCAGTAGCATGCCACATTCAAAATATTTGAGACAAGATCATATAATTGATCAGCATTAAAATATATAAATATATTAAGATTTGAACCAAGAACAAAATCTCCAGTTATTCATTTCTAGTTCAATGGATACTCACAGGAACAACCATAATCACGAATATGTGGCGATTTATGGTAATATATAAGAGAGGAGAATCCAATTTATGATTGACAAAAAAGTTGGGGCTCCTTAAGACATTTTAATTCCCTTCTTTTTGATAACCACAAAAACTAAAACTGATGAGCCCTACGATTTTGGGTGCAGGAAAAGTTGCGTACCGGACATGGAAGCAGCCAGGGGAAATGGAAATGAAGGAGGTGCAAGAGATTCTGCAGCACCTGAAGCTGAAGCTAAAGTGCCAGGAGTTATAAGGGCATCTGCACTTGGGAGATGAGGCTCGTGAAGCTGTCTGGAAGAGCTTTCACCAAAGTAATAACGACTTTCATGAGGACCTTGATCGTAGAGAATTCCCTTGAAAACACGGCCTCCTATATTAACACTCGTTTGGTATGCAAATTGATCAATTGATTCATCAATGGAGCTCACTCTAAAGCAACGAAATGTGACTGTAGAGTTCACTTCAGCAGGAAAATTCTCGATTTCTAAACCTAAAAAAGATCCAAAATACACCATTAAAACTCTTAAAAATAAGCAAATCCTTAAAACAAAAACAAACTTCGTGATGAAAGATAAGGAGAACCGTCAATATGTTCTTGTCATAACTACACCCTTGGCAGTAGAATGAATAAAGAGCACTTCATAGCTACTAGGATTACTATGCTCGTCGCATACATATCAAGCAAGTGATATGGTTTTCTTGAGTCCTTACTCGACAGTATCTAAATAGGACAGAACAGATCTACAACATGAGGAGCTGTAACAGTACCTGCTGAGGGATTTTCTCTGCACCTTTTAGGGTTGTGTCCTTGAACTTGCTGTTGTTGAATAGGTAAGAGATTTTGAGCTCTCTGTCGCCGTTTACAAGCAGGAACCCAAGTGCTCTTAACATGTGTTTGGCACTGAAACCCTTTACTGTTACAGCATGTTCTGCATCTCATGTAAGCACAGTCTTTCTTAGCTTGGTTTCCACATTCTTGACACCTTGAGCCCCCCAAATCACATCCTTGTCTGATCATCGTCGTCGTCGTCGTCGCAACTACTCATCACAAAAGAAAAGCCCCACCATTCCTCACTGTCGAGTTCCTTCTTTTCAGCTCCCACCTATCCTTGTTCAACCTTTGTACAGTACCAGACTGATTCGACAAGGGTTTCTCTGGGAAGGTGTTCTTGTTTCGATGGATGTGGTGTTTGTAGTTTTGGGATGGTGGGGTCAAATCATTTAGTTTCTTATTTTTTGTTCTTGACCATGTTCAGTTCATGAGAATTGTAGTATTGTTCAGCCTTCGCAGATACTGCTTGAACCAGCAACCCTTAAGAATCATTGTAAATTAAGCAGCCATAAAACGAAAGAGTTACCAAATAGAAAGAATGGTAGCCGCCATAGAACCATCGATCATCAGTACTACTTGAAGCATTCGAAACCAATGTCTCATTCTCCCAGCCGTAACCCAGGGAGCTAAAGCACTAAAAAAAGCAAATAAATAGCAGGCATAGTACTGCTACTAATTAAATAAAATAAACATGTAAACCAGATAATAAATTAAAGAAAGAAGATAAGAAGAGAAAGGACCTGTCTCATCATTTTAACAATTGAGTTAACAATACCTGATTTGATCGCAGTACTGGGCTGGTAATGCATGCTTTGAATACAAATCAGTACTGCCAGACTGTGGGGTATTTAAGAGATAATGTTTTTTACCCCTAGCTATCGTCTTCACATGATGATCTAATCAGCTTGGCACTTTGTGGCCATGATAGGGATGGTGGTTATTGCAATGGAGATGGACCTTGTTTGGCACTTGGCCATAGTAGACATATATAGATATCGCCATCACCATGTAAGGATTTGATGAGTATCTTTAACAACATCTATTATGCTTAAAAAAGTGTGGCTCCAGACTGACAGAGCTATCACATACTCGTCCTTGCACTTGAAGGGACCAAGCTGCCCTGACAAAGCCAAACACACACTTAGGGTTAAACCGCGACGGTCTTTCCTCTTCTTCTTGTGTACTTTCTGTACGGATTTTGTTTAATTATTGCTCCCCTCCCCTCCCTTTATGGTATTATTTACCCTAATTAAGCTAATCAATTCAGATCCCGAATCAAAGCACATCATCACCCAATCAGATGATGGCTGCCTTATCAATTATATATATAAAAAAACGTTTTTTTATTAACATAAATGTTCGAGTTAGTTTATGCTCATCTCGACTAATCTCATAAATCCTGAAGTTACTGACTATGTAAGATTCTAGTATTCATCATATTAGCAACCACATGCTCGAAATTGAAACTATAAAAAAACAAATTTTTTAGACTCAAGTTCTTACCACTAAGCCACGTACTAAATAGTTAAAAAAAACAATTCTTTTGTTAAGCTTGCAAGAAGGCAACAACATTTACGATCTCAATCTTGTGTTTTCGTGGTGGATGTAGTTATTTTTAAGTGTTGTTTTAAAAAAAAATATTAAAATAATATATTTTTTATTTTAAAAAATTATTTGATATCAACATATAAAAATTAATTTTAAATAAAAAATATTTTATTTTATTTTTTAAAACACTTTAAAAATATAGTGTTAAACATACAACTAACTAGCCAATCCTCTGGTTTCAAGAGGGATTTGTCAATTTAAGTCATATAATTTCAAATAAATCAGTTTACCTCTAACGGTTTCAAGAATGTCACATTTATGCAAGTGGGGTCTTGGCCTAGCGGTTGAAGGGACTTGTTTCCTTCCTCTGCACCAGGGTTCAAGTCTCACCATGCATGCTCACTGGGTTTGAAGGATGTTCAGTGAGTCCGAGGATTAGTTGTGGTGCGCGTAAGCTGGCCCGAACACCCCGGTTATAAAAAAAAAAAAAAAGAATGTCACATTTATTTTTCTCGATCCAACATCTCCTGTGAACTAGAATGTTCGAGTTTCAATTTTCAAATGCATGTTGAGAATGAGAGAATGTTTTTACAGTCAACATTTTATGTTGACTTTTGGAGGGAGGGACGGTGGGTTTTAGTGAGTGGGACACTTATCAAAAACCCATTGATACTGTTCAGTAGTGTTATTGAAATTGTTTAAATCAGTATTGAAATTGTTTAAATCAGTAGTGTTATTGAAATTGTTTTTTAAAGTATTTTATATATTAAAATTATTTTTTATATTAAAATTATTTTTAATATTAATATATAATTTAAAAATATCAAAAATTTAATTTAAAATAAAAAAATTTATTTCTTTTGCGATTTTGAAAAGTAATGACAAGAAGGCCATAATATTTTTCCTGCATCAAACCCGATGCAGTTTTTCAAAAAGTCTCGATAGTTTTCAGTCAGTCTCTTATATTTATTTTTATTGGTCCTTATTTTGGAAGCTTTTGGTCTTTGTAATTTCTAAAAAAAAACAATGTGCTCTTATTACTGCAAAATTAGGACACGTATCCCACCACCACTGACCGACTGTTTGTATTTAATTTTAAAAGTATTTTTGAAAAAAATTAAAAAAATTATTTTTATTTTTATTTAATTTATACATTTTTAATATTTTTGAGTAATTTTCATTATGTTCTGATATAAAACTAATTTAAAAATAAAAAAATATATTATTTTAATATATTATTTTAATAAAAATATTTTTAAAAACAACATTATCACTAACCCTCACTCCCCAGATTCGCGTGTGTGCTGTCCCTAAATACCGGGACACGTGTACAATAATTCGTCCAAACAAACTGTAACTGTACAGATGGACTGTTACTACCGTATCCAGTGTTGTCAGTTTTTTTAATATTTTTTATTTGAAAACATATTTAATAATATTTATTTTTTTATTTTTTAAAAAATATTTTTAATATCTACTGGATAATTCAAAATAAAAAAAATAAAATTTTATTTAAAAATAAGAAAACCCTATTAAAGTTGATGTGATGACAGGGAAATTAGTAGGGAAATGGTTCTCCTTTTTCCCTCATATTTATTTTGATTATGAATTAAGGATATGAAATTGAAATAGTATTATAATTTCAATACTATATTTGAAATATTATCAAGAAATCAAAATAAAGTTTTTTTAAAAAAAATGAAAAAAAATAATAATTTAATCTTTAGTGATAGCAGTAAAAATAATACAAGTGGCTGTGACAACAATAGTAAAGTAGAGTCAGTAGACAAGGAGGAATAAATAGTTAAATAATAATAATAGTGTATTTAAAAAATAAATTAATGTCATTGCTACTGCGGTGGAAGAAAAGTTGAGGAAATATTTGAAAGTGATGGGGGTGAAAAAGAGACGATGCAATAATAATATTAATAATTTATTTTTCTGAAAAAAAATCAGTTATGATAGTTAATATACAATAAATATAAATAATATATCATTTTTTCTTATAAAAAAATTATTTCCCAATCCTTGTTTTTGCTTCCACATTTTTTTTCTGCCCGTTTGGCATTGCGATCCCACCGGTTTTTGGCTGAAATTTAAAAAAAAAAATCATTTTAAATGAATATATTTTTATGTATTTTAGATCATTTTGATGTGCTGATTTCAAAAATGATTTTTAAAAAATAAAAAAACATCATTTTGATGTATTTCGGCACGATAAGCACTTTGAAAAGCTACCGCAACCACACTCCCAAACAGACCCTTATCATGATAATGAAAACATGTTTGATTTTTTTCTCTCATTTTTCATTTACAATCTTATTTCTTTATATATATATACACGAGTAACTTGCCTGCGCGCTGTACTGGACTTTTTTATGTAGGAAATTGATTGATTTTGTGTGTGTTGTAATTGGTTACCTTAATATTTAATTAGTAAAATTATAATAGATTAAATCTGTTAGAAATGATTTTTTTTCGCCTAGAAGGAACAGTATAATCGAAACGCAGGGGAAGTGACTCGTATATTTTTTCATTGCAGATAACTTGGGCTAATTTGTCTACCTATTTTGCTTATATGTTGCCCCGTATTTTTTTTTAATGTAATATTAGATTTGAAATATTATATATAATCGTAAAAGTAATTTTTTAACCAAAACAACCTAAAATCTAAGAATTTAATTTTTCTATGAAATATAACCTAAACAAAAGAGCAAATAATTAGAATTAAAAACCAAAATTAAGAACGTATATATATAAACATAGACAAAAATAGTTAGAAATATATCTAAAAAAATAAAGGAATTAAAATAAAAAATTAAAAGTATATGGGCTGAAATGAAAACAAAATATGTAAATAATTTAAACGGAATGATTAAATTAAAAAAAAAGTGTTGTAAGGAAAATATAAATAATTCTTTTATTTCTTGATTTAGTTTCAATCCTTTTATTTTTTCAGTAATTTTGGTATAATTCTAAATAATTTGTTTGTATTTATGTACATTTACTCTTAGTTTTAACTTTTAATTTTTATTAGAATTTATCTTTGTATTAAATGTAGTTTTGGTTAAAAAACAGAGTAAGTTCACCTTCGGTGGTGTGAAATGAAAGTAAAATATTTTTTTTATGCATGTATAGCTAATCTTAAGTTGTTAGTTATTTGATATTTTTTAAGGCGTTAAGATTAAAAAAATATCAAAATATTTAATTATTTTTAAGAGAAAAAACCTTTAAAATAATTTTCTCATTATTTTAAATGCATTATTAATAATAAAATGAATATATTAAGAAACTAGAAAATTGAAAGTCTTGTAGATTAATTGTTTTTGCTTTAATGTATAGCATTATTAAAAAAAATCAAGAACCATTAATATTTTTTGACATGTTATAAAATTTGATTTTGTCTGAGGATAAGCGGAGACAAGTGACTCAAATATTTTGTATTTGTAAATAATTTGACCAAAAAAATTCACCTGTTTTGTCTATGTGCAACTTCATATATTTTTTATTTATGTAATATTAGATCTGAAATATCATACATAAAAAAGTTACAGAAATCATTTTTTCACAAAAACAACATTGATTAATCAATTATCTTTATTATTATTCTTATTGTTATTGTCATGATTGTTAAATTTTCACAATTATTATAATTGTTATTATAACAATTATTGTAAATAATTAATATTCTTATCATTACTGGCAATATTATTGTTATCACTATCATTATCGTTATAATAAAAAATCATTTTTTTTTATTTTGCAAGATTTATTCTTCATAATATTATATTTGAAGTATTCCAGAATACTAAGATTAAATTACTGTGAGAATTTTAAAAAAAAAACTTACTTCTTTATATATATATATATATATATATATATATATATATATATATATATATATATATATATATATATATATATTAAGGTGTTAATATTAAAAAAATATCAAAATATATAATTATTTTTAAGATAAAAATCCTTAAAAATAATCGTCAACATTATTTTAAACGCATTTTGAATAATAAATTGAATATATAAAAACCTAATATACAATAATTATTATTATTATTATTGTAAAATAATTTTGCTATAGTAAGAACCGAAAGTTTTGTAGGCTGATTATTTTGCTCAGATATATAGCATTATAAAAAAAAAATCTAAGACCATTAATATTTTTTTGCATGTTAAAAAAATTGTATATGGCTTCGGTGAAATGGAGGGCAATTGGCTTGTATATTTTTTCGTTGTAGATAAATTGCCCTAATTGTTTCACATATTTTGTCTAAGTGTCACTTTGTATATTTTTTGTTCATGTGATATTAAATATGAAATATCTTACATAAGAAACTGTAGAAGTCAACCTCTAAGAAAAATAACATCAACTGATGAATTGTTTCGATTATTATTGTCATTGTTATTGTTATGATTGTTAAATAGTCACAATTATTGTAGCTGTTATTATAAATAATTCATAAAATTAATATTGCTCTTCTTTTCTCTTTGGTCTTTTTTTTTTTTGTGTTTTTTGTTATTTTTATCTTTTTTTGGATCAGATGATTTTATGATTTCATTGTTTGTGCAATAATAATAATAATTTTAGTGATTTTTTTTTTGTAAAAATGTTTATCTTTTTTTTTTTAATTCTTTGTCGCAATTTAATGATTTTAATTGTTTGGACAATAATGTTGATACTAATTTTAACTGTTATAGCAATGATAATGACGGAAATGTAGGGATGAATTTTCAATTTATATTTTCTTCATTTTGGAGATAGAATATTAACTATTTATTTTTGTTATTTGATTATTACAGGTATTTTTATAATTTATATATTTTTTGTTTTTAATTTAAATTGAATTATAAAATGAAATAATCTTAATACAGTGAATTCAATAATTCAGATATCCAAATCTTCTTACTTTTTTAATGATGATGATAATTTTATGCTGGTTATTTCGTTGAAATCTACTAACCATATAAATTGATATCGATTTAAAATTCATGTATTTATAGAAAACTTGCACTTCACGGGAACTCTGCACAAATTTATTATTCTGTCTAAATTTATACTATAATAAAAAAATATCACAAAATTAATATTTTCTTACATTGAAAAAAAATATTCTTATTCTCTCTTATTCCATTAATCACCGTAACCAAACATCTTGAGCACTTTATCCATCTAAACTCTGAATGATAAATTGCTAGCTGTAAGAAAAACATAAGTTTAAAGTTGTTTTTTAAAATAATTTTTATTTAGAAATATACTAAAATAATATTTTTATTTTTTACAAAAATATTTCTGATATCAATACATAAAAATAATTTAAAAACACCCAAAAAATTAAATTGAAAATAAAAAATAAAAAATAAAAAATTTCAATATTTTTCAAAAATAGTTTTGAAATGTAATTACAAACAAGACCTCCCAGCCATGTTTCAGTGAAGGGTTTTTCTTTTCGCCCAATAGTTCAAGGATCAAAGGCATGCTCTTGAACTTTAACGTGAGCCTAGATACACTCTGAGCTTAAAGAGGAATTGTTCCCAAGTCAATTCTTCCAAGTAGAATTCAAATCAAACTAGTTGGAGGGACTTGATTTTGCTCAAGCCAGCAGAGACATTCACACTTCAACGAGTGAAGTGATGACGAACAGTTGTTCAACACTGCTCATGAACAGTTTAGAAGATCGCGTTGGCCATTGCGGCTGCTCACATGAGGGCGTTTGGATGGCGTTTCAAACGCCGTTTGGTAGCTTTTTTTTTTTTTCATTTTAAATGAATATGGTTTAGTGTTTTTAGATCATTTTGATGTGCTGATGTCAAAAATAATTTTTTAAAAATAAAAAAACATCATTTTGATGTATTTCAGCACGAAAAGCACTTTGAAAAGCTACACCAACAGTTCTCCCAAACACCCAATTCATCTTTTCTCGTGTGCTGTATTTTCTTACATGTTATAATATCACAAACATATTTAAACAAAAAAAATATATTTAATCATGCAAGTGATAGACAAAGAATAGGGGGGCTGGAAAGAAGAAAGTTTATTTTGTAGCTAATATGCACGGTCCCTCCCTTGAAGCAGGGATAAAGACACAAGGAAAAGATTGAGTGAACTTCAAAAAGAAAGTTTTCTTCGGGCTCTCCATTGCTAGAAAAAGAAACCCATTCAGCACACGAAAAGAAATGGAAAGCAACCTTTTATTGAGCACTTGAACAGGCCCCTACTCGTTAAATTCGGCATTTCAAAAAGCAGTGCTCTCTCTCTCTCGATGAGGTAGACAACCAAGGAGACAAAATGGAGCATTGGTGGAATGGGGGCTGAAATATAAATGATACGGCACTCGGTGGCGGATGATATATTTTGTCCGGATTGTGATAGAGATGGTGGTGGCTCAGGGCAAGAGAAAGATTGTGTTTTTTTTAATACAATAATGACAAAGATAGCAATGTTTCATCATGGATGAGGGGCCGGCCGGAAAGAGAGGTGTCAAGGTCGCGGAAGAGTGGACTCTGTGTGTGAACAGGTCAGACAAGCTGGAGGAAACAGGACGAAGAAACCAAATCCCGCACAAGATAATGAAATGATTATATCAAAAGCCTACAGAAATACTCCTGTATTGCAGAATGATGGAGGTGAGTGCAAACGTGCTCGCTTCAGATGGAAGTTCGAAAATCAAGCACCAAATATAGCAATTTAAATGGAAGTCTCTCTCTACTCTCCTCCTTCAATATAGATAGATATCCCTGAACTTGCATCATGGATTCATCACAATATTTCATAGGTTAAGCATCCAGCCCTCTAAATGGATTTATAATCAGCTGTAAATATATTAAACCAGCATTATTTCCATTATCATGACCTGAGAAACATCAATAAAGGGCCCAGAAAGCATCCAACAGTTTTCTCCACCAAAATGCTCATCTCACCAAGTAGAGATCTTCTAAGAACTGCAGCCTAATGCTGCAACAGAGCAGCAATCATCTCAAGGAAATCGAAATTCAGTCCATAAGACGAATACCATCCACCTACAAATACAACGAGGACATCCAGAAATCACCTAGAAAATCAATACAAATATCATAGTAGAAGTGCTAACTGCACACTGTGATTCCAAGTAGATTAACCTAAAAAATACAGGAGAAAGCATCCTCCGTTTGACTACAGTAATTAACCTTGATTAAATTAAGATCTACCGAGCATCCATTTCATGACCAGATCCTTTCAAGCAATTCCTTCAAAAATCTATCCAGTTTAACCTCCAGCGATGTGTTTGAATATCACAAAATGGTTGCCGACAATACACCCACGATGCACACACACAAACTGATTATGAGGGTATCTCTCAAGTGCTCCACTTTGCAATAACACCCACTCCCCTATTCTCTCCAAATTCCCAAAATTCCAACCAATTACACGCACACGCACACAGATAAACTACATGAAAATCATGAACACTACGAAAAACATCAAACAACTTTAAGATGATAATAACATCCATATCCAATCAGCACAACCTGACAAATTCAAATCGATTCCACAGATCCCACCTTAGGACTTATCACTATTCATTTGTGCCTGAACTTCAAAGTTTCACATGCTAAAATCAAAACCCCCAAAAGCATCCATCGGAAACCAAAATTAATCAATCACGCGAAACCACAACCCGGCACACACCACTTAGACAATTAGTTAACACGCTATAGACAAAAATAAGCAAGTAATTTTCTTCTTTTTTTATAAAAAAAGTGAGAAACTTCAAAATAGATCAATCTAGAAACAAATCATCAACATAAAATATTATTTAGATGTGAGGATATCCCATTTTCAAAAAAATATATTTTATAGGAATAGGTGAGCGATAATCGAGTAAAACCTCAAATATCTCAAACTCTTATAAAAAATATATATCTTATTTGAACTCGAGATACACTATAAATACTTATAGTAAATCCTCTACGATGAGACAAACGTAATAAACATCTAGCCAAATCATGATCCAACATGAACCCATTTTAAGATCCGATTTATCATGCAATTTTTTAAATAAACCTACACCACCAGTATTTTAATCCAAAAACAAAAATTGCCATCAAGACACCAACAATTCATACAAAGAAAACTTTATAAGAACAATTAGATGGGTTCGTTTGAAATCGGCACTTTACTATCCCACACCCATTCCCCCAATTCTCCCACTTGCACCCAACCAATTCAACCCGCACGCATTCACAGATAAAAATCATAAAACTAATCAACACTGAAAGATATCAAAGAAGATTAAAATGATATAACAGCATTCACACATGTCATTTCCAATCAGCATAACCTAGGTTGATGTATAAGGCAATAAGCCTCAAATTCCACTAATTACACCTAATCAACCACCTACAAGGTTCAATTCTTTACACAGTACCGAATTCAAATGTTCCCATTGTTTTGCACCCCCACCACTATTTATCTTCAATCTCTTCCTCTGCTAAGCCTTCAAGCCCAACCCATGCTTTCCATGAACGCACCCTGGCTTCACATGAAGAAAAGGACTCCTCTTCGAATTACTCATCTTAGGAAATATCCTTTTGCCTAACTTCCTAATCCTTTGCCTCCCTAACTTCCCACTCACATTCCATGGAACTAGCTCATCATCTAATCCATACCCATCATCATCACCTAACTCTTCACCATCAGAATCCGCATCCTCATCACCATACTGAACCCTAGCAGCAGGAAACAATATCGGCCTCCCACGATAAACACAACCATCGTCCTCGTCAACCTCATGATCGAGAGAATTGACATGAAAGACAACGTCACGGTCTTGTTGACTGTCCTGGGCTATTATTTCTTGGCTTTTTTTCGGTGATCTTGGTGAAGACCAAGAAACAAAGCCATTTTCAAGACTTCGTAAAGAATCGGTATCTGAATCCTCAGCATCAGATTCGTTAATGAGTTCCCAGTTAGAGAAATCATTAAGTTCATCCAAGAAAACAACATCTTGCTCTTGAAAGATTGGTTTCATGGCGATGGATTTCTTTGCCATTTTTCTGTGTTTTCCCCCCCACTTCCTTCCAAGGATCTGGATGTTGAGTCCTTTACTCTATTTAGACGTAGTAGGGGTCAGATGACAACAGTTCGGTGCTGTTAAGCCACGTATTGTCACCAATGAGTGTGAGACACGTGGACTGAAATATGGTTGTCTTTTTTAATATACTATTTGTTTTTGATTTTTTGTTGCCACGTGAAGCATATTCGATAGCGATCCTCCTTCACGGCTAATTTTCGTCCTCAAACTGCTGGGCTTTGATTGCGCGACAACTACTTAAGATTCAAGAAAGGTATGTTAAAAAAAACAAAGAAAGTGGATTTCTTTATTCCCTTTTCCTCTTTTTATTTAATAATTTAAATGAAAATAAAATAGAAAGGTTGCTTGTGAAGTGCCTCGTGACTAAGACTCGTCAGCAATAAATGAAGTCTTGGCGGGGTTTACCTGGCCGGAAAGTAGCAGGTCGCCTCTCACCCTGACAGGACGGATTACCTAGCAAGCAGGCTCGGTGACAGCCACGTTCCAGTTTCCAAGGCCTTCGTCCCCGGTATTTGTTAGAAAGAAAGTAATGCAAACTGTAAATTCGATGATATTATTCAAACATGAACTGGCTTTATATATAGCCTTACATGAACTCAACAGGTGAGATATTTCAGCAGAAAATAAAGCAAATTATTAGCTAACAACTCTAGTCCTAAGACAAGGATTTATTTGAACTGAATGCAAATCCTAACTACTTCTCCTAGAATTTCTCTTCATTTCCTCCAGTAAACTAGTTCCCAGTTTTCAACTAGTTTATTCAGGAGTTTGACAGACACCTAGCTGAGTCCTGAGCTTCTGAAACGCAGCTAATGGGAGAGACTTTGTCATTACATCTGCTAGTTGTTCTTGTGTCCCACAGTATGCTAATTCAACTGTTCCTTCTCATGTGAGATCACGAAGAAAATGGAATTGCACATCAATGTGCTTGCTGCGACCATGTAACACAGGATTTTTTTATAACTTGATTGTTGAACTGTTATCGCAGAAAATTGTAATGCCTTTACTTTCCTTCAGACTCAATTTCTCAAGTATTCTCTGCATCCAAACAGCTTGTGAAGCACAAGCAGCTGCAGCCACAAATTCGGCTTCAGTAGTTGAAAGTGTGACAATAGGCTATTTTTTCGAAGACCAAGCAACAACTCCTAATCCCATCATAAAAGCATATCCAGATGTGCTTTTCCTGTCTTCTAAATCACCTGCATAGTCACTATCAGTGTATCCAACCAATCCCTCTTGCCCTCCTTTTTTGTAGAAGATCCCAAGTGCAGTAGTTCCTCTCAAGTATCGCATAATTCTCTTGGCTGCCAATAAGTGTAACTTAGTTGGTTTAGCCATCTATCTACTTATCATGCAAACTGCAAACATCAAATCGGGTCTCGTGGCTGTTAAGTACATGAGACAGCCCACCATTTGTTTAAATAAGGTTTCATCAACGCAATCTCCATTTTCATCATGGTGAAGTTTATATCCTGTGGCAGTAGGATTATAAACTGAGTTGTTATTCTCCATCTTGAACCTCTTCAAAACTTCTTCAGCATACTTCTTCTGACAAATATAAATTCCTTCTGGCCTCTGTAAAACTTCTATGCAAAGAAAGAAGCGCATTCTTCCAAGATCGGTCATGTCAAATTCCCTTAGCATGGATGTTTTAAATTCAGCAAACATCAATTCATTATTGCCAGTAAATATTAAATCATCTACATATAAACTGACAATAAGAATGTTACCTCTCAGATCAGTTTTAATGAACAATGTGTGTTCACTATAACACTTTTCGAACCCTTCATTCAGAAAATGTGTCTCAATACGACTGAACCAAGCTCTCGGAGCTTGTTTCAGTCCATAAAGGGCTTTCTTCAGTTTGAAAACTTGTAGAGGTTTCTGCTTCTGTTCATAGCCTTTTGGTTGATCAACATACACTTCTTCAAGAAGTTCACCATGCAGAAAAGCAGATTTAACATCAAGTTGGTATAGTATCCATCCTTTTTGAGCAGCTAAAGCCACAATCATTCTTACGGTATCCATCCTTGCAACTGGTGCGAAAACCTCTGTGTAATCTATCCCTTGTTGGTGCACATATCCCTTGGCTACCAAACATGCCTTGAATTTGTCTACTTCTCCATTCTCTTTAAGTTTGGTCTTATAGACCCATTTTACCCCAATTTTCTTTGCACGTGCAGGTAGATCAGTAAGTTCCCATGTGTTATTTTTCTCTATGGCCTTTATTTCAACATCCATTGCAGTCCTCCAGTGTGCATGCTTTACTGCATCTTCAAACCTTACTGGATCTGTCAAAGAGAGCAAAGCAAAATTTGCATCTTCTTCCTCTGAAAATTCATATGTTATATAATCTTTAATCCACCGTGGAGGTCCTCTAATTCTGCCTTCATGGATACTTAGTGATTTACCCCTGCTCTCATCACACAGAGGAATATCACCATGATGACTTGATGATGGTCTGCCAATCTCGCCAATTTGAATGTCATCAATTTGTGTTGATTGATGACTGACACTAATTAGCTCTTCAGTGACTCCAGTATTTGATCCTTCAACTCCAGCATTTGATTCTTCAAAAACTTCTTCTGCTTCAGCACCTTCTGTCTACTCATGCATGACTGCTTCAGTGTCATTTTTATCCTCACATTCCAGATCAGCCATAATATGTTCTTCATAACTCTGATCCCAGTCCCATGATTTTTCTTCATCAAACACAACATCCCTGCTGATTATAATTTTCTGCCCAACTGGATCATAGAGTCTGTATGCCTTAGACTCTTCACTGAGTCCCATTAGCACACAAGGAATACTCTTTGCATCAAGTTTAGTCCTTCGTACATTAGGAATATATACATAAGCCATGCAATCGAAGATCCTGAAATGCTCAACCGAAGGTTTGATGCCACTCCAAGCTTCCTCAGGTGTGAGATTTTGAACTGCCAAAGTGGGGCTGCAATTGAGGACATATATTGTCCAATTTACTGCTTCTGCCCAGAGATATTTTGGAATTCTCCTTTCAGATAACATGCATCGAACCATGTTCATTGTTGTTCTATTTTTCCTCTCCGCTGCTCCATTTTGTTGTGGAGTAAAAGTTGTTGTCAACTGTCGTTTGATTCCATGCTCAATGCAATACTCATTAAATGCAAGTGATGTGAATTCCCCTCCTCTATCTGTTCTCAAACACTTTATATGCCCCCCCAATTTCCTTTTCAACAGAGTTCTTAAAACGTTTGAACATATATAAAGCTTCAGATTTTTCAACTAGAAAATAAGTCCATGCCTTTCTAGTCAAGTCATCAATAAAGCATATGATGTACCTTTTTTTGCTACTGGAAATGGGAGATATAGGTCCGTAGAGATCTGCATGGATAAGTTGAAGCTTCTCCGTGGCTCTCCAGTTGTTGTGTTTAGGAATAGGATCTCTGTGTTGTTTCCCAGTCATGCAGGTTGCACATACTGTTGATGGAACTGTGAATTTAGGTATCCCGTGCACCATGTTCTTGGCTTGGAGAGTCCTTAATACTTTGTAGCTCAAATGTCCGTACCGACAATGCCACAAATTTGCCAAATCTGGTGTTGAGTTATAGAGGCAGGTTGGTTTCTGAGACAATGGAGTTGTTAATAACACAAACATTCTGTTTGCTGTCATTTTGGTACGTATAATAAGCCCCTTCTGTGGATGATAAATATTCATATAGCCATGCTGAATGAGGATTGCCAATCCTTTGTCTTGAAGTTGACCAATGCTGAGGAGATTGGTTTTCAAGTCAGGTACAAAAAACACATCACTGACAGTGTGTGTAAGACCATCCACCTTTAACTTCACGTTTCCTTTGCCTAGCACATCCATTTTCATATTATTTCCCAGTTTCACCTTCTGTCTGAAGTCCTCGTTGATCACATGAAACAAGCTTTTGTCACCACACATGTGGTTACTACACCCAGAATCTAAGAACCAAAGATCTTCCTTTTGAGCATTATTCATGTCCACATAAGACATTAGTAACATTTCTTCTTCTTCTCCCAGTTCTGCGTAATTAGCTTCCCTATCCCAGCTTGGACATTCATATTGAAAATGTCCAAGCTTATGACATTTGAAACACTCCACCGTAGCTTTGCTGTAGAACTGACTATTTCTTCCTCTGCCTCTGTAAGCCCCTCGTCCTCTTCTTCTGACATTAAATCTGTCTTCTGAATTAGTGATCTTGAATGCTTGTTCTTCTCCTGTATGTCGCTGGAATTTTTGCTCATGAACAATTAAAGAACTCTGAAGTTCATCAATTGAAAGTTGATCAATGTCTTTGGATTCTTCAATTGAACATACAATGTAATTGAATTTTTCACTCAATGATCTAAGTATCTTTTCCACTACTGTAACATCAGTCATCTGCTCCCCGTATGTTCTCATCTTGTTGGCAACTGTCAGTACCCGTGAAAAATACTCAGTGACTCCTTCTCCAGCTCTCATCTCTAAGGTTTCAAACTCTCTGCGGAGAGCCTGTAAATGTGATCTTTTGACTCTAGCACTTCCTTCAAACTTCTTCTTCATTGACTCCCAAATCTATTTGGAAGTATCATTTACAAGGATTGTCTCCAATATTGTTCGATCTATAGCTTGAAAGAGATATTTTTTCACTTTCATGTCTTTCAGCTGTAGCTCATCATGCTTCTTTCGTTGAGCTTCTGTCAGCTCTGTGCTTCTGTCAACCTCAATATAGCCATGTTCTATCAATCCCCAATACTCCTTGGATCGCAAGAAGTTATCCATCAACATGCTCTAATGGTCATAATGACCATCGAAACGAGGGATTGCTGGTTGCACAAGGTTTCCTTCTGAAGTCATTCTTCTTTTGCTGCTGCAAGAAAAAAATCAAAGATTGCTACTTTGACTTAAATGGACAGACTCTCTATCTCACTTTCCTGTGTTTCCCCTGAACTCACACTTCGAATTTTACACTCTCACACTTCCCTTTTCACACTCTCACACTTTGATAACCTTGCTCTGATACCACAATGTTAGAAAGAAAGTAATACAAACTGTAAATTCGATGATATTATTCAAACATGAACTGGCTTTATATATAGCCTTACATGAACTCAACAAGTGAGATATTTCAGTAGAAAATAAAGCAAATTATTAGCTAACAACTCTAGTCCTGAAGACAAGGATTTATCCTGAAGACTAGGATTTATTTGAACTGAATGCAAATCCTAACTACTTCTCTTAGAATTTCTCTTCAGTATTTCGGGTGTCGGATTGAGCAAGGGATAAAATTATCCCAGACTCCCCGAGAGATTAGCTGTTGTGGTTTCACTTGGCCAATATATTATTTAATTTAATTAAGAACTTAAATGAACATACCAGTTATTTCGTAAGGTTACAATTATTACAATTGTAACAATAAAAAGACGAAGAGAAATTGTGTATGAATTTGATGTATAAGACATACACTAGCCTCCTTTATATAAGAGAGAACCAAAGTAAATAAGATAACTAGAAAGAATCTTGGCTAAATTAGGGTAGAAATATCTAGATAATTTATTGCTAATTTATTAACACTAATATAGTAACAACATGGTTGTCAATTTTGCTTCGGTCGATACGACCAAAATGTTTAGCACCAGTTAAAAACAAAAACAAAACAACGTCATTTTTATCTTGATTTAAATTCCGGTTCATTCCGAATTTTTTAGCCAAATACCGGCTGGAACGTTCCGGAATCGTTTCAGTTGTTTTGTTTCGGCCAAATAATGTTTTTTATTTTATTTTAAATAATGAATAATTTTACAATATCAATCATATCTTTTAACCAACATTTAGATTGAGATGCAATTTTACGAGGAGTCTCTTGACATATTTATATATATTATGTTAAAATTTTAGAGCAATTAGAGAATGTAATGACCTTGCGAGATTGATGATGTCATTCTCGTAATATTATACCTATTCATAATTTTGTTCAGAAAAAATCATTTTATCGTGTCTTTTTTTAGATTAAATTGTACAATTCTAAATAATTTTATTTTTGAATTTGAACTATTTTTTTTTGAGTATATATATATATATATATATATATATATATATATATACACCTCAAAATAGCGCGCCGAAATGCTCCGAAACCTTAACATTTTGTTCCAATTAAAAAAATGAAGCATCAACCGAAACAGAATTGACTACTTTGAGTAAAAGTAATGTCACAAGCAAAATGTTATATTTATTTTAAACATATTAATTCATTCGGATGTTGTGTGTGAAATGAATTTTTATTTTAATGATTAGCACAAATCTTATTTGAATTACTCCTACCTAGAACAATGAGTTTAAGCTCTTCGATGCTAAAGATATAACATCTAAGAGGTTTTTACTTTTAAAAATGTATGTGAAACTGTGTGGTAAGAAATGTGCATTGCTAGATGAATGCTATTTGATAACGAGTAGATTATTTTATTGAATAATAATGAAATAGTTATGTTTTATTTATTTGCGACTTTGAATATTCATATCTATAATTATCTTTAAATTTTTTATTTATCTCAAGACCCTTATAGTCTTGACATAATAGTGAGACTAATATATTGTCTTTTGTTATCTTAAACAATGAAAGCTTGTAATAATATAATGTTGCATGCATTTTGATGATGTAAAACTAGATAGCATGTGTTCTATTTTGAGTACTTCTCAAGGGGAGCTTGTTATCTGTACAACAGATCTCGAGTTCAAGATAGTGCGTGCGCTTCTTATAAGAGCCTAAGACAGTCAGAGTTTTACTCGTTCACCTGGACCCACAAAATGCATTTTTCAGGAGTTGTGATTTCCTCGGATCCAAAAAAATGTGTTCTATTTTGAGTACTTTTGACTTAAATATTTAGATATTAGTTAAATTATGCTTCAATTATAAACTAGGGTGTCAATCACTGTAATTAGAATTTGATAAAGAATTATAATGCCAAGTGATGATGAGAATTAAGGAGAAATGTTTTACTGTGGTGAGATTATGATCCAAGATGATTGGATCAGATTTCTGTTAATTGATGTGGGATTAATGAATTTATGTTTTGGATGCATAGAGTTTTTGGGATGCTATATTAATATTTTTGTTGTATAGTAGAATTAATAATTTACTCTTCAAGAAATAACTACGAGGCAAGGTGTTTTTTTTTAATACTTTTTATCTTCTTATTTTCTAGAAATGGGTCCAAATATGTTTGGCATTTTACTATAGCCATTTTTTTAATACCAAATAGACTTTGGGGACAATTGGATGTTTTAGCATATACGAGCGAATTTGCCCGCGCGATGCGCTGGACATTTTTATCTATGTAGAAAACTGATTAATTTTATACATGTTGTATTTTGTTATTTTAATATTTAATTAGTAAAATTTGAATTGATAAAATCTGTTAAAAACGATGTTTTTCCACCAAAAAGTGATTGAATGTTGCTAAAAAACTTTTGATAAAACTTGTTAGAAAATTTGCTAAGAAGGTGAAATGATTTATTAGAAATTTGTTGTTACAGATACTCTGGTAAAAAAAAACACAAAAAAAGAAATCCGGTTAAATTTTTTTTGACTTGGACACCATGGTTATTAGAAAATTAAAAAAATGTGAAAAAAGGTCACCGTTTATTAAAAGAACAAAAAAAAAAGAGTACAAAATATAAATTTAAATTCAAAGCCAAATTTTTTTTATAAGATTTATTCATCATATTATTATATTAAATGTATTCAAGAATACCGATATTAATTTTTTTTTGCAAGAAATTGTAGGTCATTTTTTTTCTCTCTATATATATTTTTAGGCGATAATATTCAATAAATATTAAAACATATAATTAGTGTCACATACTTTATAGTGTAATTGAAATGAGAAGTGGTTTGCAGATTTTTTAATTGTAGATAATGCAGGTAAATTTGTCAAAAAAATTTATGAGTTGCCTTTTTTCCCTTGTAATATTAGATCTGACACATTATAAATAAAAATATTGTAATTTGTTTTTAGAAATAAACCTAAATTTTTTGCATGCTATAATTACTTATCTGCCGTCTAAAAAGAATAGTGTAATCAAAACGGGAAGTGACTCGCATATTTTTTAATTGTAGATAATCTAGGTAAATTTGTCAAAAAAAAATTTGAATTGTATTTTTTGCCTAGTAATATTAGATATGAAATATTAAAAACCGAAATATTATAAATATTTTTAAAGAAATAAACTTTAAAAAACAGAACACAAAATTAAAATTCTAAGACAAATTTTTATTTTATTTTTTATAAGATATTCCTTGTATTATTATATTAAATGTATTTAAGAATACTGATATTAAATTTTTTTCTTCAAAAAATCCTATATCATTTTTTTCTCTCTATATACATTTTTAGGCCATACTATTCAATAAATATTAAAACATATAATTAGTTTCACATACTTTAATTTGACATAAATATACAAATATATAATCAGTTTGACATACTTTAAATAATTCATGTAATTTTAAAAACAAAATTGAAGTAAATCCAAACATTCAAATTAAATAATTGAAAACAAAACCTGAAATTAAAAGAAATGGGACCGAAATGAAACTAAAATCGTTAATTAACTTGCATAGAAGGATCAAATTGAAAGAAATCAAACTTTGATAACAAAAATATTAAGAATTTATAATAAATTTGCATGGAGGGATGAAATTGAAATCCATCAAAACTTTGATACCAAAAAAATTAAAAATTCCAGCCCAACCCGCAAAATTAAAAGCATGAGGACCTAATTGAAAGTCCAATATATAATCAATTTCAATTGCAGGACGAAATTGAATCAAATAAAAACCTATATAATAGCATTAAGGGCAAGAAAAACAAATTACAACATTCAGGGACTGAAATGAACTTTGATAAAAAACAGATTAGGTGACGTCATATGGCGCGGTAGGAGAGAGAAACTGGGGGGAAAATTCAAACGACCATTGACACGTCTCCGGACACCATAATGTCACACGCGCCGCACCGGGTGGAAGATAACATGCCTTAAAATCATTCTAGACGTCGGTTGGGCATTTTCAGACGCCGTATGAAGCTGCACGCGCCGTTCGAAAAACGCGTGAGCGTTGAAACGAACGGCGCGTCCTGCGACGCGCCAACAGCTATCGGTGAAATTTTTTTTTGGCTAATTACCGGAACGCGCCTCACCCCCAGGCGTGTCTTTTGTCTTTTTCGAGGGACAAAATGGTTAATTCAATGTTCAATGAAATATTAAAAAATAAAAAAACCGGTCAGATGAACCGGACCGGAAATGGTCAATTACTGCTGAGCCACTGAAATCGGCGGCGTTTTTTTTTTTCGAGGGGTTTTTTCGTTAATACACTGTTCATGAGCTGGGGAAAAAAAGGTGAACGTGCGCGCGCGGAGCACTGAATTAAATTGCCAGTGAATAGTGACAATTAGTCTAGAGCTATAGTGACAATGGATCCGGAGATTAGTTGTGGCGCGCATAACCTGGGCCGAACACCTTAATTATTAAAAAAAAATCCTTTTTTTAAAAGAAAAGGAAAAAAACAGAAAGCCAAAATCAGTTTTATTGTCTGAGCGGCTCGAATTCTCGTGTGCCGAATCTGGCAACGCACAGATAACAACTCGCCCACAGCTACTCCTTTGTCATTTCTACTATACAAATAAAAAAATAAGAAGTCTTAACTAAAAAAAAAACCGAGCTCATGTAGGCGCGAAGCAGCAGACTAATTGTCAAGTCCACAGTAACAAACAGTGAACGACCGATCTCCTTTAGCTCTTTAGCGAGCGAACTTGCCCGCGCGTTGTGCTGGGTTCTATTTATGTAGAAAACTGATTGATTTTATGTGTGTTATAATTGGTGATTTTAATATTTAATTTGTAAAATTATTGTATCGAACATGTTGATGGTTGAGTTTATTTTAACGGCAACAAACTATTTAACCGGCAAATAGCAACATTGCAATCGCTAAAATCTATCAAATATGTATTATTTTTGGTTGATTGCTATTGTGTGTTGATTTATTTAATTCATAGATTGCAAAACTGCAATTGATTGATTGTTTGCTGTGTCTTAATTATTTTGATAATTATATCATCGGTTGATTAAAGAAATGCAATCGACAAAATCAATTAGAGATGAATTATATTTTTTTGTAGTTAATTGGGCATTCGATGGCGGTTGGGTGTATCGTAATTGTGCGGCTTATTATTCTCTTTTTTATTTTTATTTATTCTTCAAGTCAAATAATTATTTAAGATCTAATAATATTTTTTTTGTTTTGTCATTTATTTTATTTTTTAATTTCTTTAAAAAAAAAATATTATTAGGTGTTGGAATTTCTAATTATTGTAGATAAGGCATTCATAATAATAATAATAATTATTCGTCTATTTTTTTCTTATAAATATGTTAGACTAATTATATATTTTGCTATTTATTTCATATTAGCGCCTTAAAAATAATGATAATAATTAGTTGAAATTTTTTCTCTGATAAATATGTCAGACTAATTATATTTGTTATTTATTTCATATTAGCGTCTTAAAATATATATATTTATAACTTTGTGGAATTGCGATCTCCTTTATGTATTCTATAAAATAATAATAGTCATAGTACGTGTAAGCTGATCCAGACACCCTGATTATATAAAAAAAATGTAAAAGTAGGTAAAACAAACAGGAAAAAATGTTAAGAAAAAATGAGCCCAGAGATTATTCGCGGCGCGCTCAGTTGGCCAGGAAAAAAAAATATACTTGGGAAGAAAAAATTGTGGTGCGCGTAAGCTGACCCGAACACCTCGGTTAAGAAAAAAAATATATAAGTGGCAAAAAAAAATAGGGACAAATGTCAAAAAAAAGTGGATCCGGAGATTAGTCGTGGTGCGCGTAAGTTGGCCCGGACACCTTACTGATTAAAAAAAATTCTTGTTTTTTGTAAAAAAAAAAACAACAACCAGTTATTAAAAAAAAACCCGATTTTTTTACAAAAAAAAACAGTTCTTAAAAAAATAATCATGGTGCGCGTAAACTAACCCGGACACTCGGTCATGAAAAAAAAGAGTATAAGTGGTAATGAAAAATAGGGAAAATAATAATAAAAAAATGAATCCAGAGATTAGTCAGTGCGCATAAGCTGCAACTGATATTCCGGTTTAAAAAAAACAAATAAAAATCCCGGTTAAAATAATTTCAGAATTTGTGCTCAGAATTTCCAAATAAAAAAAAAAGTATTTCAGAAAAAAAATAATTTCCAAATAATAATTTCCAAGTGCACATTTCTGAGCAAAATAATAATATACATCTAAATAATAATTTCCAAATAAAAAAAAAAGTATTTCAGAAGAGAGAAAAAAAAAACCAACCAAAACCAAATTTGTTGGCTGAGGGGTTCGAACCCCTGCGCGCTGCATTTTTCAGCGCGCAGCGAGCCGCTCGGCCACAGGCGTTCATTTTTCATTTCCACCATAGAAATTATAAAAACCAGCTCTGTGCATAAAAAAAACAAAAACAGATGCACATACGCGTGCGAAGCAAGGGCTGAAAATGGCCAGTCCACAGTGCACATGAGTGTGCGTGCACAGTGGCTGGCCGAGCTCTTTTAGCTCTTTTACTAATAAAGTATATTTATAAGGAAAAAATGGTTGGTGTATGTGCAAGACAAGTGCTAGGCAGTAGAAGATGCTTATGTTGTGTTTTTCATTCCGAAATATATCAAAATATTTTTTTTTAAAAAAAATTATTTTTGACATCAGCATATTAAATGATCTAAAAACAATAAAAATATTATTTTAAAGTGAAAAATAAAAATATATTTTTTTTTCAATTTTTCTTAAAAGCGCGCAATGGTAAATAGAGATGACAATCACAGCCTTAGGGTAGAGGTAGGTGATTATGCGTCCAGGTTAATTACAACAACCTACAGCTAAACATTGGTTACACTGGAATGATCTGATCAAGGCACTCACATTCCATAAACAAATGACAAATCACTCACCAAAACTCGGCCATAGATACTCTGGCAATGCCTCTGCAATCAAATCCATGTCATTCATCTGAAGCAGTTTTAATCATACACTCCTAGCTGTCGAAAGGAGATTGATTGTGTTAACACGGTGGGCTGGCATCACATATGCCTCCATTGAAATAAAATGTATACCTAAAACCATTGACACAAAAAGGAAAAGAAATCATTGCTGGCTCTTTTCAGCGCACAATAAAAACCTCAGGAACTGCGTATCTCCCTTTTCAATTGCTATGTGGTAGCCTTTCCCTGTTTCAGATTGAGGAAAGGATTCTTTCCAGTTTGTGCACTATCATCAGTGGTTTACAAGTGCAGAATCTATACTCTGATGTGTGTTTGAGCTACTATGGCTTGCCCTGAAGCGCTTGGACAATCTCTACTGCTCTTGACTGGATACCCTTAAGATACTCGGTGAGAATGCGTTGCCGGTACGAACCTCCTTCCTGCAAGTGATAGAGAAGGTATGAGAAAAGGGGAAGTATCAGAAAATGTTATGCCTGCGAGAATGAGTCATAGCGGAGAGTGGCGGCGGCGTGGCGAGCAGTTGTAGGGAATACTGAACAACAAAAATACAAGTGAATAAAATCCAAGGTGGAAGGTTTTATTACTGTCCGGATCAATGTCCTCTCAATTCGTTTCTTAATGACAGCATAGAGTTCCTCAGGAGAAATTTCCCCTTTGCCAACAGTCATTCCATTGAGCAAAAGCTTGTTCCATTCTTTCTCGGGAGCTGCAGCAAACAAATTTATAAGTTAGTCTGGATGCTTATCAAATGATCCAAAGAATCCTAGACTAGCTTTTAATGGTCCAGAATATGCCTCAATGCATATCTCTGCTGCAGCAACAATCTTTATTTATGGCTCATTTTGATTATCGAAGCACAATTGTTAAGGAAGACAGCACCTTTGATTACAGTCTCCAGAAACTGCTCAGTCTTCAAAATTTCCTCTCCTGCACCACAAACATAGACAATTACCTATAAAAGAACTATCTCAACTCAAAAGCTTAAACAGTATGATAAGATCCCAATATATAATTTATATTATTTTTTAACAATACCACTGTTCAAGGTGTCCAACTTGTACGCTCAAGCAAACAGCAAGAATATGGAAGTGAAGATTGTTCCAAAGATAGGAGGGGAATGGAGAATAGATGTGCTAAATGAAGATATGGAAGACAAATTTGAAATTCCTGATAGACAGACGTAATCAAACTCTGGAATAAAATTTGGGAGGGAGACCATTCTAAAATAATAGTATAATCTCAGAGATCCACCTCTCAGTACAAAATAAATGAAGTACGAAAAAACATTTACTTTGAAAGATCAACAACAACATCACTCAAGCTAAACTCAAATCAAGATCTAAGAATTTAGTTTCACATAACCTCGAGGAATGGGCTTTATTTCAAGACATTTTATAAATCTTGGCATGGTGACCAACAGCTTTATTCAAATTTGTAATGACCTATCATTTCTTAAGACAATCTCAAAGTAATGGAATAAAGTACCACAATATAAATACCTTTCTTTGCATAACTACGCTTGGAGAGAATACTGGAAGCATAGAGTTGCAGAACCTTTTGCAACATGGCCTCAAGCCCTGGCTTGTCCCCATCTTCTTTTGCCTACCGATGAGTAGAAAATGAATTACTCACCCAAGTTTAAGGAAAAACTAGTATCAGCATTTAAATACCGGGGTAATAAAATCATATAAGAATATCCGACATCGACCCTCATCCCATCTAACAAGCATGCAAAATCACTTGAACTAAATTTGTTTGCAAGAAGAGTTTGTTGATCAACACACTAGGAGGGGAATGGAGAATAGATGTGCTAAATGAAGATTTATGGCAGACAAATTTGAAAGCACTCACTTGTCGTAGTTGTGCACTAACTTCTGCAAGGAACCCTTCATCTAGTTGCCCTTCTTGCTCCCTCTGGATAATATCCTGATGAATGAAAGTATAGACAGTTGCATAAGTTCAACATAGGTGAATGAAACCATTAACAATTACACAACGTTATATTTTCGCTCCTCCTATGCTACTATTTGAATTCAACAAAACCGAGGCAATCCAACACAGGAAAAACGCAAGGGAAAGAGGGAGAGAAAGAAATTTCATTTAAGTCGTCTTCTTCTTTCTTTCCATGCAAGAGGGGATGGTTCGGAATACAAATTCGAGAAAATCTTAATAGAATTTGATACCTAATCCCTCTTCTTTTCTGGTGGAAATCAATTTCAGAATGTTCATCGGCCTCGGTATAGGAACTCAACAAATGTCCTCAATCCAAGTAGGGAATCGAATTAATGACTAGACATATGAGAGTCTATATTTTGTAAATTTAACGAGCCCTTTCTTAGTTTTTAAAATTGATCAAACCGATCAAGGATCAATGAACGTCAGAGCTCTATCTTATTTCTAATTGAAAGATTTTTCACATCCCATTTCTTTATGCAAACAATGCCTATTATCCTACCCATCAAAGGTTTTTATAGGAACCTGACATTCAAGTGATGTAACAATAAGCTATTCAAAATCAAGTAGGATAAACATCCGTAAGCACAAGGAATGAAGAACTGATAACTATAGAGCTTCAATTTTATTTATCAATGCAAAATCTGTGGCAGGACATAAAAGAGACTTTAAAAGTTATCCGTAAGAACATTGATATTTTCTTAATGAGAAGATGGGATAATTTATAATCGAACTGAAGCAAAAACTTACTTTCTCCATTACTTTGAGGGCCTCTGGATCTCTAGGAGGCCAGTTAATCTCCCCCTCTCCATCAACTATAGGTTTTAAAATTTCCTTAAGAATATCAGTAGCTGACTCAATCTTTTCCTACAGAGTAAAAAGGAGATAGAGAAGAGAAGGCACTGATGAAACTGTCATAGGTGAAACAATAAAGGAATATTTTTTAAAAAAGAAAAAAAATGCTTATGAGAGGGAGGGGGTGATTTACATTGGTCTTATGGACCAGACAATCCACTATGCTCATCACAGATATTGCCAACTCCTCGTAATCTTTCTGCGAAGATACAAACAGCGCCAAAGAAATTCTTAGCTGTGTAAGAACTGGAATCGAGTCATCCTCGTAAACATCATAAAAAACTAAAATTAACGGAGTCAAAAACATGCTTTATCATCCTCCGATTTACAGGTATCAGTTCTAGCAGCAAGTCGTATCCAAAAGCCCTCATTGAAAGCAAGGACATTTTCAACAACAAGCTTCTGCAGCTGCTCACATGGAAGAAAATAGAACAAGAATAAGTTAACAAATAAGGATCCCAGGAATGAAAACTAATAAAACGCAAACTAAAAACAAGTTTGCTTACTTCTCTTGGATTTGCATCTCTCAGCATATCTATTAGCCGATCCACTTCTACGGTCTTTTTAAATGATTCCTCTGGATCTTGATTGACTGCATAGATTAAAGTTCTCCTGTTTATTTGACCCAAGTACAACATTTCACTATCAGTAGCTCCATTTTTAAGAGCACAAATCTGAAACTGTAAAATTAGAACAAATGATATGAAAGATAATAAATTAGTATCTGAGACCTTAATTCTCACCTAACCAACTCTAACTCCCATATAACCAGAAGTGAATCCACAGTGCTCAACCTAGTGCATTTCAAATCCAAACAAATTCTTGGGCTGTCCCCATCTCCTAATCCAAATCCTTATTTCTCCTTTACTTCTCGCATGTCAAACCCATTAAAAACATAATTTAACAAGACCCTGATCACTTGGCTCATCAACAAAAGTAAAACATGCCCCTAATCACTTTATAACCCAATATGCGCGGGAAAAAAATGATAAATAACTAAAGCATGTGATGAAAGCATTAAACAACATGGGGTGATCACCTCTTCTTTGACTCTGTCAAAGATTTTGATAGAAATAGGCTGAGCTTCTGCACGGTGAAAGGCCTAACTCTCCATCCCTGGAACACCAAAAGAAAAACATAAGCAAGAACTACTTGAACCGTGTTGTGAATATGAAAGTGAGTTTCTTACCCGGCAATGGCTTGAAGCGGAAAAGAGAGAGTTGACGAGTGGAAATCTTGGCTGAACAACAAATAGTGTGGCCATCTTGTTGTACAGACAATGGCGGGAGAAGCCAGTAACAACTACCAGCCGTTCAGTTTGGTAACCACATCTTTGATATTGAGTGGCCGTGTTGGTGATGAGTGGCGATAATCAGAATGGAAGGATTTTTTTTAGCCTGTCCTGGGCCGTGCTTGCGAGAAATCCGATGAACCGGACTCTGCTAAATTGAGGATTGATCCTTTTGCTTTCCAGGTTTCAGCTTTGGGTTTTGTGTTGAATGGGCCAAACTTAGATCACCAGCTCGTGCGTCCATTCCAAGTCCATGACCCGCCTGCTGGAGGAAAAAAGTTTCGATCTGGGAAAAATAGTGTAAAATTATTTTAACCATTTAAAGAAAATAAGGAGAGAGAGAGAGTCTATGCTTGCTTGAATCAAAATAATTGCATTGTTCTTGCATGGAAACACAGAGAAGAACAAAACCAAAGGAGGCATGGCAAAAGACTCAATCCACCTATATTTTTATTTATGGATAATAAATATACAGAATTCTTTATGTCAAAATATTATTTCTTAAAAAGAAATAGGACTGCATATTTTTTTTATTCGGATTTTAAAAAACTTGATCCAAATTAAGTCTCGTATCAGTAAGATTTACCATTTACCAAACAACAATTAATTAATTTTTTTTTTTATTGTACAGACACGAACCTCCATGGAGGGATGCAAGCATTGGCATATTAAAAAGGGCAAGATCCAGTTTCCAAATAATTTATACAGGGATAGGATACGATCCATTTTTTATTGTGTGCCATACAACTTCGCGAAACCTGAATATACACACACACACACTCTTTTTATTATAGACTAGCTATATTGCCGCGCGGTGCCGCGGGTATTCTTGTGTATATAATTTAATATAAATAAATGCATAACGATAAATTTATATGATATAACTACATAAAAGTTATAGATTAGGAGATAAAATGTATAAATTTTTAAGTATAGTTTGTTGCGCAAGCATATAATACATCTTTTAGAATGTAGGTATTTTGTCATAAAAGATTAAAAAAGAGCGCGAACTAACATTAAAAAAAAGAGCAAAATATTTTTATAAGAAAAAAATAAAAAAGTAATCACTAAAATCATCGTCATTATTGTGCAGATAGTAAAATTATAAAAATCATTTAATACAAAGAGCAAATAAAAATAATAATAATGAAAAAAATAAAGGGGAAAAGGAAGCAATATTAATTTAAAATATTATAACAATAGCAACATCGGAGTCTTAACATCTAAAATTATTATTGCTGTTACTATCAAAACAATAAAAATTATCAAATTATACTGAGGGAAAAAAAATAAAAAGCATGAACAAAATAGCAAGCAAGAAAAACAATTAAAATATTATTATTATTATTATTATTATTATTATCATTATTATCATGAAAGAATAAATGAATGAATGAAAGATTAAAAAAATTGTAAAAACTCCAAAAAAAGATAAAACAAAAAAATACAATGAAAACTAAAAATTATCATTGTTATCACTGTCAACACAATAAAAATTATCAAATTGTTCTGAGGGAAAAAAACCCTCAAAAACATTAACAAAAGAGTAAGCAAGAAAAACAATTAAATTATTATTATTATTATTATTATTATTATTATTATTATTATTATTATTATATATTAATTAATTTAATTTATTTTTGTGTTAATAATGAAAGGGAAAAAATGGAAGAAAAAAAATTCCTAAAAACTTGAACAAGAGATCAAACAAAAGAATAAAAAAAAAACAAAAACTATCGTTGCTATCACTGCCAAAACATTAAAAAATATCAAATTATCCCGAGGAAGAAGAAACTAAAAAACATTAACAAAAAGGTAAGCAAGAAAAACAATTAAATTATTATTATTATTATTATTATTATTATTATTGTTATTATTATTATTATTATTGTGTTAATAATGAAAAAAATAAAATAAATGAAAGACTAAAAAAACCATAAAAACTTTAAGAAAATTTAAATCATAAAAAGAAATCAAGGGATTAAAAAAAAACATTAAAAGTATAAGGCCCGAAAGGAAAATCAAATATTAAGGGATTAAAATCCAAAATTAAAAGTATAAGGACCGAAATGAAAATCAAATTTATTATCAATTTCAATCAAAGGACAAAATTGAAACTGCTGTACCGAATTTATTGAGTTATTTAAACCCAATCCAGAAATTAAAAGAATGAGGATCGAAGTGAAATTTAAACATTCAATTAATTTCAATCGAAGGACTCAATCGAACTAAATCAAAACTTATATAATAAAAATTAGGACCATAAACAAAATTAAAAGTACAGGGACCAAAGTGAAAAAGCATGAAAACCGGGGGACTCCCCTGCACTTTGACGTGCAGGAGAGAGAGAAACGGCTGCAGCGGCTTTAACCGGCCACCGTCGCATCAACGGACGTAGGAGGACAAAACACGCCGCACCGGGAGGAAGACCAAGCGGAGGCGCATCGACTGAGACGCCGGTAGCTCATCTCCGGTGACGCCATGACGACGCACACGCCACTTAAAGAGGGTGTGAGGCGGAATACTGTCGGTCGCGTGTGACACACGCGCCGACAGTAAAAAGAAAAAAAAAAGCATGGTCAATTACCGGTGTAGCCCTGTGCCTAAGTCAGCTATTTTGTCTTATGCGGGGCTATACCGATAATCAGCCATTTCCGGGAAAATATTAAATAATGATAAGGTAGGCGGACCGGACCGGTCCGGTCTGAAAGTGTGCAATTATCGCGGAGCCCCTCCACCCATAACCGTTTTTTTGTCTTTTTTGAGGGTAAAAGCGCTATTTCACTGTGCAAAAAACAATAAAAAAATGGCAAAACCGGGAAACCGACCAAACCGAATGAACCGAGAACCGAATCGACCCAAAAATACACTATTACAATCCACAGTGCACACACTCACATGCTACAGTGCCAGGCGCTATAGTGAAATGGCCACGCGGTTTATATATTAGGTAATGTTATAGCACGTTGAACGATTGGTAACTTCGATCATCGTGCGAGCCCCCTCCCCACCCCTATATATGCAGCCTCGATCTCAATAATTCTACAAAGTAATTGTTTTCTAATATTTTTTTTCTTAAATAAAAAACAGACTTTGCATGGAGGCTGCATCAAAGGATCAACTAACAGGTTGATAACATAAACTTCAAGACTTTTACCGAAGGAAATCAATATTCTCTCATATTATTCATTGAAAAAAAGAAATACACACACACACATAAAAAAAAAACCAAACAACAAAAATTGATCATGCATAAACCAAGGAGATCACAAATTTCATTAACGTATTTATATTCCTTAACATTTCCCCTCAAATTGGAATATATGTTGATAATTCTTTAACTTGCCATGTAAGGTCGAGAATTATGAAGAACTCAGTGGCTTTGAGAAAATATTGGCTAGCTAATACGATGTGGATATGTGAGCTGTTTTGATCAATCCTTCTTGAATCTTTTCTCGTATAAGATGACAATCAATTTTTATGTGTTTTGTTCGCTCATGGAAGACTGAATTTGAAGCAATATGGACTACTGCTTGATTGTCACAAAATAGATTGGCAAGATGTGAATGCTTGATGCCCACATCTTGTAGAATGTAGTTCAACCAAGTAATCTCACAAGAAGTTGCAACCACAAATCGATATTGAGCTTCTACGCTAAATCACAAGACCGTAGTTTGCTTCTTGGTTTTCCAGGAAATCAATGATTTGCTATGAAATATGCAGTATCCAGTAACAGATCGTTGAGTATCATGACATCTTACCCAATCTGCATTATAAAAGACAATTAATTGGATTGAACTAGTTATAGGAAGGAAAATTCCTTGGCATAACGTGTCTTTGACATATTGTAAGACATGTACTTTTAAATGTGGAACCCGTGGCTTATCCATAAACTACTGTAGAATGTGAACTGCATACACTAATTCAGACCGTGTGATGGTCAAATAAATTAGCTGCCCAACAAGTCTTAGATATGAAGAAGGATCACTACTACAGTCACCATCAAACTTATTGAGAGACGAGTTATGTTCCAGCATCCTCAAGAATTTCAAGAGCATACTTTCATTGTGAAAGAGCAATGCCGTTGTTGGATCGAGCAACCTCTATGTCTAGGAAGTATTTCAACTGTCCAAGATCCTTCAATTTAAATTGATCCCTTAGAAATGACTTGGTGTCTTCAATATTGTAGATTATTTCCTGCCAAAATGACATCATCTATATAAATAAAAGAGTAGTGAATTTACCACCTTGGGATATGATGAATAATGAATAATTAGCTTTGGATTGTCGATAACCAACTTGTTTGAGAGCTAATGAGAGTTTGATAAACAATTGATGGGAAGCTTGTTTGAGACCGTATAATGATTTGTGAGGTTTGCAAACTCGTGTCTCCCCCTTTCGTTCGAGACTAGGAGGTAAAGACATGTAGTACTCTTCATCAAGATCTCCGTATAAGAATGCATTATTGATATCTAGTTGGTGAAGATGTCAATGTTGAGTTGATGCCACAACAAGGAGGAGACAAACATTCACAAGCTTGTCAACTGGAGCAAAAGTCTCACAGTAATCTAATCCCTCTATTTGACTATATCCTTTCGTTACCAATCGGGCTTTATAACGTTCAACAATACCATCAGGTTTGAATTTGATCTTGTATACCCATTTGCATCCAACTAGTTTCTTCCTGAGAGATAATGGTTGTAGAGACCATGTTCCATTAGCCTTGAGAGTAGTGAGCTCTTGTTGAATGGTAAGATGCCATTTAGGGTCAAAACTATGTGTGAAAAAAATCATGGCTTCGTTTTAACTAAAATAGAAATGGTGAATGCAAGGTGTTTGGGGGATAGCTCGGCATAGAAAAGCACATCAGATAAGGGGTGAGTGATACCTGTAGTTTTAGTCAATGCTGAGTTACATGATGAAATAGTCTTTAAAGGAAGAGAAATACTACCATAATACTCACAAAGATAACAAGGTGCTTGTGTAGCATGTGCATCCGTGAAGGAGGAATTTTGTGGCAGTAATGATATTGGAGAATTTGGGGTAGTGGAGGGAGTTGGAGATGAAGGAATTTTCGGAGGATAGGTTCGGTTTAAAAAGGTTATATGTTGGAGTTGAGAGAAGGAGGTGAATTTGAAATGTTAGCATTATAGGTTGGTGATTGAGTATGAGGAAGCACCAAAAGAGAACTTACAACGGAAGATGGCAAAGGAAAAATAGTCTCATGAAAGGAAACATCCCATGAGACTAATATTTTACCAGTTAAGAAATCATAAATCCAATGTCCTTTTTTACTGTATGGATACCTAAGGAACAAACATCATATGGCTCTAGCATCAAATTTTATGGGGGCGATGATGGTGTGTGGATGTGAAGCACAAGCACCTAAAGACTCGTAAATGATCATAGATAGGTTGTTTGTGAAAAAAACATCTCAAAAAGGGTTTTTCCTTAAAGTATTGGTGTGGGAGTTCGATTGATGACATAGGTGGAAACTAATATGGCATCTTCCAAAAATTATTTAGAAAGATTAACTTGAAATCATAACGCTCGTGCCACATTGAGATGGTGGCGATGTTTTTGTTTGGCAACTCTATTTTGTTGTGGGGTGGGGACACAACTAGTTTAATGAATGATTCTTTTATTTGAATGAAATTTTGTCATTATGAATCCGAACCATTATCACTATGAAGAATTTTAAATTCTAAGGAAAATTGTGTCTCGACCAAGTTGATGAATATGGTGATGTAATTAGGGTCGTCTGATTTATGAAGCATCAAATAAACCCATGTACAACGAGTATGATCATTGATAATAGTGACAAAGTATTGTGCGATTGTAGGAATATGATATTCTCCCTAGTTATCAACATGAATCAATTCAAATGGTGCATGAGTAGTAATATAACTTAATTAAAATTGAGCACAAGTTTGTTTGGCTAATGGGAAAAATTACACAATCATCAATATCACAAAAGGCATGTCTTTAATAGAATAAGAAATCAAACGAAGACTCTTATTTGAAGGATGACCAAGGTGTTGATGCCAAAGTCTCGGGGTATGAGAGACTGTTGCGATGACTGAGTTATGGGATTCTTCAAAGTATCAAGGTAGTAAAGTCCACCTCATTTAGTTCTCGTCCTAATCATCTTCCCAATCATTGGTCCTGAAGCATACAAACATCATTAGTAAATATAGCAAGGCGGTGGGAACTTTAAACAAACTTGCTAATAGAAATCATGTTTAATTTAAAGGATGGAACATAGAGCACCTCATGTAATGCAAAATTATCAAAATGAATGTTATTTATGTGTGTGATGACAGAAACTGCTCAATTGAGAAAATGCATGGTTTGGTTGGTAACTTAAGAAGTTGTAGTCAACAAGTCAAAAGAGCAAATCATATGATCTAGACTCTTGTGTCAAGTATTCAACACATTCCTTTTCCAAAAACAAAAGCACAAAAGGTTGTACCTGAGAGATCACCCATTAAAGATGCACTACCAACATGTAGCCATGGAATTGGGCTTATTGTTGTTAAAAAACGTCATTAGATTCTAGTATTGTTCTGTTGTGAGGTTGAAGAAGGTAGGATGTATTGTTGTATTTAACATTGGCATGATGGACCTTAAAGGTAAAATTCTTATGCTCTTGTTGTTCAGGTTTACCACTAGTGGAATTCCTTTTGTGGAACTTACAACATACATTTATGGTGTGACCGTTCCAGTCACAATAATCATATTTAGGATATGCTCGACAAGTCTATGAGGTATGCCTAAATTTGTCACAAATTTCACATTTCAAATAAGGATTTTTAAGTGTGAATTTTTTTTCTTCAAAATTTCATGAGTTGTTTCTTATGGCAAAGGTCATAATCTCAGACACGGGTGCATTTCCCTTTGATACTGCTCATTTTCTTTCATCTTGGAGAATGATCTTTGTTAACAATAGGAAGTGGATCCATGAGTAAAATTTGTCATGAATAGCAGCGTAAGTTTCATTAAGGCCCATGAGAAACTTCATAGTCTTTTAACTTTGTTGGAACTACAGAACCTCTTTTACAGTGCCACAAGTGCAGGATAGAATAAAACATAATACATCTCCTTCATCCCAGAGGCCTTTTAGCTTGGTGTAATAAGCCCAATTGTCATGTAGTTCTGTTTACAATCATGGATTCCTTCTTCAACATGAAAAGGATGGAAACTATTTATGCGTGAAAAACGCTCATCAAGGTTAGCTCAAATTTCATGAGCAGCCTCATTATATACTACACTTGCTCTGATATCATGTGAGATTAAATTGAGAAGCCATGATTTCACGAGATTGTTGCAACATGTCCATTATTAAAGTTCTTTGGTGGATGTAGTTGGTTGTTTTTGAATGATGTCATTGATGAAGCCTTCTTTATTTTTGATGTTGAGGGCCATGAGCATGGCATGACTCCAAGTGTCGTAATTTTCTTCATTCAATAGTTGAGTGACAAGCATAATTTCAAGTTGATTGGAGTGGTGAAGATAAAAAAGATCATTCGGATTGCCAAATTTATCGGCCTCTGTCGTGGTTTGCTTCTCTGCCATATATGATGGCTGAAAGAAGAAAATAAGAGAAAAACTATAGTTTTTGGTTGTCGAAGCATTCTTACTCTAATACCATGAAGGAAATCAATATTCTCTCATATTATTCATTGAAAAGTAATACACACACACAGAATAAACAATAATTTAGGATCCTCAATTAAAGCCTATACACTGTCATTGCTTAATTTACATTCCTAAGTAAAAAAGGAAAACTAAATAATAAAAATTGATCGTGCATAAATCAAGGAGATTGTATATTTTATGCATTCATGTATTTACATTGCTTAACATATATGTCATGTTAAGGATTGAATACATAGATAAATATCATGGAAGATAATATATATATATATATATATATATATATATATATATATATATATATATTTTATATAGTTTGGCTATATATACCTAGTTTGCAAGAGAAAACAGAGAAAAAACTATTACACTCGGAATCAATACAGGTTTCAAAGAGCTTATAAACTTGAATTTCAAGCATACCAAACCCTTATGAATATGAATTTTTCTTGTCAACTATTTTTGAAAGCACATAAGAGCATATGATATAATCTTGAGAGGAGAAAAATACTAAGCATAAACACATTTATATAAACTATATCTTACTTGGAATATATAGTTAAGGGATTAATTAGAGAAGAAGATTTCTTGGAATTATATCAATATTTTAAATATGAATACCCTACATAAAATTTGATTAAAGAAGGATTATATCTCGTGTAAGATGATATGATAATAAAATTATAATTAAAACTAATGTATACGATGATGGAATTAGTTATGAGATGAAAATATATAGATGTAATCATGATTCTGTTGTAAAAGTTATTTCAAAAGTCTTTATCTCATATTGGAAAACATAACTATTTTTTTTAGTACAAATAGTATATATAAGACTCTTTATCCCTCATTGAGAAAATAAGATTTTCATCAAGTGTTTATATAATATAACTTGAGATTGGATAGTAATTAACAAAAAAAGAAAAGTGAGCTTACACATATAAGGTTGAGGCGAGCAAGAGAAAAACCTCTGATTCGTCTTCTCTGTGCACAAGACAATGCTTATGCTCTCTAAAGTTTTTGTCTTCGGTATTAAAATAATTTTTATGACCTTTAAACTGAAATCATATTATTTCAAACACTTGAAGATTTATTTGTAACAGTCTCAAAATTTAAAACTTTTTTTGTTTATTTTTTCCAATAGTTATAATAGTTACAATCACTTAATTTCTCAACATGTATATTATAAATTAATGTGAGAAACCCTTTTAATTTCACAATAAATTAAGCATGACTGCTTATAAATATCATTCATCTTTTCAAACAATACAGAACCAAAAATACTTTTATCTTGTTAGTTTGGTGGTCTTCTTTTTTGTTCAAACTGTTTTTATGTTACCCTATCATATTGAGAAAAAACTTGTTGAATCCTTAAGAGTTTGTTGTTTTTGAGAAAATATTATTGAGGATAGTGTCGGTGGACGCCTCGAGCTTATTTGTTTTGTTTGTGTTCTCTGCTCTAATTTTCTTCAACAGATTCATCTTTTTTTCTCTACCAGCAGTCACTCGACTCCTAGGAAGGGTTTTTTTAACACATGTTCTTCCTACATTTCAACTCCAATTTTGTATTCAAAGGAGTAGCTAGGCAATAATCCACATGATTCTCTTATGACTTTTCGAAAAAAACCATGACCATTTGTGCTGGAACTCCTAGGCATACAATAATTGAAAGGTGCAATGTCCCTTCCTTATCTGCACGCCCGTTTCAAGATCTCCACTTTCAATATCTATTGTATTTATCTACTGTTCAGAGATGCTCGAAAGAGCATCCATGTCCGGGCCATGAAAAGGTGTTATTTGTCATCAAGCGCTGGCCGACTCCATCAATTGTTAAGTATTATTATTCAAAGATGCTCGAAAGAGCATCCATGTCCGGGCAGTGAAAAGGTGTTATTTGTCATCAAGTGCTGATCGACTCCATCAATTGTTAAGTGTTATTATTATATATTACTCTGGTTTCCCACTTCATTAGAACGTGGATCTAGTCAATGGATGGAGGGGGAGAAAAATGAAAGGATTAGCTTTTATCTTTAATGTAGAAAGGTTGCTTCAAAAGAAAATTAAGAAAGAAGAAAAAAATAGTCAACGAGCAAAATGTCCGACGCAAGCAATGACCTAAACCCCCATTAAAATCATATTTAATAGCAAATGATAAATAAAAGAGCTCAAAACTTGATATAACCTCGAGTAGTATAAAGAGAAACTCTTCTTTTTCATACTCCAATAATTAGAAAATGTTATTTTAAGGATTCATGTTAGTTAAATTATACAAAAACATTCTTTTTTACTTATTTAAAATGCCCAACATTAAACCATTAAACCAAAATAAAACCATTAAAACTAGCACTAAATTCACAATAATTGCCAAGGATTTAATTAATTGATGAGCAAGAAGGGGCAAATGTATAATCATGCATCATGTTCTAGCTTTTCTGATGAAAATGAGTAGAAATAGCTTCTTCTTTTTTACCTCTTGTGTTGGAGATGCTGTAGAGTAACGAGATATTATTTATAGCTAATAATAAATCACGAATCGCTCGAACAATCAAGGGCTTAAGTGAAACGTACGCATGAGAAGATAAAATAGAGGCAACCTTTTCCATGATAAGCAAAGTAGGGCTTAAGTGAAACGGACGTGCGAGAAGAAAAAAATAGAGACAACCTTTCCCATCATTAGCAAAACTTAATATTGATAGAGCAACTCGTACGGACAAGTTGTTATCTTGCATGGTAATCGTAAGCTTCTTCTGCCATTAACGTAGGTCAACGATGGTACAAATTGTTTTGGAACTCGTAACATATTTCTTGTTCTTACAAATAACGTTGTTTTAGAATCACTCTGCTACGTACACCCCTTTTGCCTGCAGCCTTTATGGGTGGGTGTGAATGTGCTGGATCCGAATACGGATCGGGTAGACTTGACTCCCAAAAAGATCCGGGGAGGACTACACTGCCTTCCTTCAGACTTGAGACAAGGATTTCAAAATTTTGACAATTTCACACTAGAATAACAGTTAGAATTAATGAGATTTGCATTGAGGATAAGAAGATTTACTCTGTTTTTGAATTTTAGTTTTTAAATTACTGTTTTTACTGTTCATAACAGGTTTTTCGTAAAATCTGTTTATTTTCCAATAATCTCTCAGTTGTGTTGAGAGTTTCATGTTTCCAGGACTTTATCATGTAAGCCTATATTAAGGCATTTTCAATTTAAATAAATACAGATGATTTTAGATTCTATTTTTGAATCTTCATTCCTGCAGATTGTGTGTGTGCCCATAATTTAATTGCTACAGTAACTATTTCAAGAACAGTCACTGTACAAATTTAAACATTTCAACAGTGGTATCAGAGCCTTGTTGACCCAGCGGTCACGAGTTCGAATCTCACCACCCCCATTCTATTTGATAAAAATTAAGCACAAGGTAATGTGGGCATGTGCAAGTTTCAAGCCCAAAGGGCTTTCATTTGAGGGGGTGTGTTAGAGAATAATATAAATCATATTCTAAGGCCTCACTTACAAGCTTAAGCTTTTAGGTGAGATGGTTCCTTAACAGCAAATATTATTTTATTTAGTCGGAAATGTCTTTTTAGATTGGTTTCAAACATGTTTTTTGTCTACTTGGTTCCTTCCAACCTATCTTGATGAAACAAGCCATTTGGATATCTTTCATGTTGCCCTATATTTGCCTTGCCGGCCACTTTCCTGGTTTCATCCCATTGTTATTAACACTTCGTCTGGTAACAATAATTTTGAGTCAGTACATGCATCTCTTGTAATAGTTTAAATAGCTGAAGTTTTACTCGCTCACCTGGATCCACATAGCCAAAAAAAATAAAATCAATCATTAAGGAATAAAAAACAAGAGTTATCCAAGCTTGCTGTGGTGTGGGTATTTGACCTTGAGGAGCTCAGAAATGAAGAGGTAAAAAACAAGTTGGTAGTGGTGTGGTTATTTCTTCATATGCAATTACTAATTACAAAGCGTTCGGCTAAATCAAGACAGTTATTTTATCATTCACTAAAAGGGTGTCTAAACCTAATCTAAGGCAAGATTCTGAATCAACTAAAATATTGATAATGCAAGTTAAGCAACAGCTTTTGGTCTCCCATGAGCTAACTTTGGTCCATCACCCACCCACCCTCCCTCCCTCCCGTAGACAATAAAAAAACTATAATAAGATAAATTTATATATACTGCCAAATCATTATGAATAGAGAGGCTTGGATCAATAAATAGTAAGATAAATGCAAATTGGTAGCCACTCCTCCAGCATCAGACAGCACTGAGAATGAGAGTGAATGCTCTAGGTAGCTGTGCAATAACTCCATAGCCCGGAAGCCAACTTGCTCTCATCTTCTTTACTATAGAGAAATATTCTAAGGAAAACTACATTGCATCTATCCAGAGCTTTCTTCTCTAAAATTGTCAGATATACATTCAACACCCCTGATCCTAGCTGTTTATTCATTTCCACTCCCATACTGCCCATACTCCCACAACAGCTTTTCAGTATCCTTTTATTCTCTCTTAAGGGTCAATTCCAGAATACTACAATCTCTATCTTTATATTAAACTCCAGCCAAGAATATTATAGGGAGAATACTGAGAAGACAATGAAGATCCGGTGTGATGTGTGTGACAATGTAGAGGCGACAGTTTTCTGCTGCGCAGATGAAGCTGCTCTCTGCCATGGATGTGATCACAGAGTTCACCATGCAAACAAGTTAGCAAGAAAACACTCGAGGTTCTCTTTAGTCCATCCTTCCTCCAAAGAACCCCCTCTTTGTGATATCTGCCAGGTAGATCCTTCAACTGCTTTTCACTTTCTATGATTGTGTTGAGGTTATAAAATATATTCTTAGAGGTTAATTTTTCTTCAGGAGAGGAGAGCCCTTCTGTTTTGTCAGGAGGATAGGGCAATTCTGTGCAGAGAATGTGACCTTTCAATTCACAAAGCTAATGAACACACTCAGAAGCACAGCAGGTTTCTTCTCACAGGCGTTAAGATCTCTGCTTCTTCTTCTCTGCACACAGCTTCATCGACCACCACTAATAACTTTGATGCAAACACTAATAGAAACCATCAGCCGCGCCTAGAGAAACCCAGTTCAGCTTCCAATGAAATCTTCAGCTCTCCTTCAGTTGAGACAGCATCGGCAACAACAGCATATAGTTTGGATGATAACCATGTTAGTGACAATGGTTCGATTTCAACAAGTAGCATATCTGAGTATTTAGAGACAGTACCAGGGTGGCGCATCGATGATCTTCTTGATCCTTCATTTTCTAGCAATAATGGTTGTAATAAGGTTTGGAGTGCACCCTATTTCTAGAGAGAGAGACCTCTTGTTTTTTTTAGGGTTTCGTATTTTTTAAGACTCGTCTACACCCTTTTCCCTGACGTTACCCAATTTGATTCAGACATGTGACCATTTTTTGCCATTGCTGGATCAAGGTCTTGAAAGCTATAGGAGTTCTTTTTCTCCAGAAGATTTAGAGTTCTAGGTCCCTCAAGTTACATCCCAGTTCCCTCAACTTCCTCGTTATATTCCCCAGCCTGGTTCACCCTTTGGATTTGACGTGTCAAAAGATGCAAGCAAGATGGAAGTTAGCTGGAAATTGAGCGAGGATGGTTTTACCGTTCCTCAGATAAGCCCCCGATCTGTCAAGATCCAGGCACTTTCAGTAGAAGAAATGCTTCACGTTTGTTTAATCTGTTCTTCAACTGTACTATCATCATCTCTCTTTTGATGTCCTATTCAGTGTTCTTTCAATGGTTGCCTTCTTCTTTTCAGTGTTTGATTTTTAGTTTTTCAAAGATTTCTTGTGACATAAATTCAGCGAAGTTCCTTAAAAAGATTGTGATAAAATAACAATGAAGTCCCGTGATTTTTATATTTTCTATGTCAATTTAAAGCGCGTTCAAATCCATGTTCCCTATAATTTGGTAAATTCCTTCTTATAGCCAGCCAGTGAGGCTGAACACCTATCTAACCACCCCAACCACCAAAAATTTCAGACATAAACTCAGTGATACCGATTTACGTAGGGCTACAGATATCATGTACTCCAAGCATATAGAATTAGGTTTCTAGAGTGGGTATTAAAAATGCAGCGGCATGAATTAAAATATAATATAAGCTTAACACAACCACAGTGAAACTTGAAAATCTCATTGAAACAAGGACTGCAAAGCGCAAACCATTGGAGTTATTTCTTCCTCCACGATTAACGGCAATGGTAACACGAATGCTCAGAAGAGAATTCACATCACTACCCGTCAACATTGTGATAAGAGAAACTAGATTTCGCAGAAAATAAAGACAGGGAAAGATAAACAGAAAATAAAGATAAACGAGGAGCTGAGGAACCAATGAACAAGCGTGGCTCAGATACACAGGGAAAGAAACTTCTCATGGAAGCATACATTGTGTCTATACAGCGTTATGAACCACAACATTCTGCTGCATGTTAAAGAAACACCGCAACATCCTCAATCTGATAGTTTTGAATGTACTGATTCTCTGTTTACCTTTGATCAAGTCTTATTTTACAGCCCCAATGGGGGGGTGAGATCAGAAACAATATATTGATATACCTTTTTGACAATTACATACAGTGAACTAATAAAAGAATTGCACCACCGTTCCAGTGATGTAGTGAACGGGTAAACATCGACAGGGCCCTGCAATTGGGGGAAAGGAAAAAACACAGAGAGCATGTCAATTTATCTCTTCTTATTTTCACATAAATGACACTCGCAGTGGTTTGGGATTACAGGTACTCGGCCTTCGAGATAATTAGAGGGATTTTTTTTGCATGAGTCCAAGGACACAGGATCAGCAGATCCATTCCATGTGGGACCAATAGCCTCTATGTCTGTAGGCTAACGATTGCTGGGCTTATCATAATTGCTCTGAGCAAGCAGCAGTAAATGCAACCTGTATTTTATTTCGATGATCCTCAATTTTCCTTAAGAGCTATTTGCATGTTGCTTATCTACTTGTCCCATTATATGACAAGGTGTTGAGGAACCTAATCTTGTCCAATAGTTTAGCTTATCAGCAAATTAAAAAAATGAGCGGAACTAGTATACATGACCTTCATTTGGAGGGTGCAAGCTGCAACGTCAAGTAAATGCAAAAAGCCTATCTGCAATCTTTGTGCGACAAATTGGACACTCAGAACATGCAAGCGAACAAGATTTACACACTGCAAAAACAAACCAGCAGCGATCACGATAGGAGATGGTGGCCAGAAAAGGTTAGACACGGTTCAAATGCAGGCAGCTTCACCGACTTACAACAAAAATGCTGACATGGGAGAAGAATTGCTGCTGTTGGTGATTCAAAACATACTTTGCACACATGGGAATTGGCATCTCCATTTCCCAGTTGTTTGAGCTCCTTTTCCTTCATCTCTTGTATCCGCGCCTGCATGCCGAAAAATGCAATATAGATTCAGGAACAAACATGCATTTATATCCCAGAAGTAGAAGGTAAGAGCATGCCTCAAACAGATGTTCAAATGAAGCCACAAGTTAAACTTTAGAAGGGAGTGAAGAATTATTATAGAAGATGGACACAGCAAAACAAAGCTAAACAACAGAACGATAGAAAGAAAAGGATTGAATAATTCAGGATTACCTTCAACCGAACAACTAGGGGCTCTTCCTTGGGAGTTTCATCAACTTCTTGTGATACATCCAAATCTTCTCTCTCTTTCAGGATGCTATTACGACCAACTTCAACACCATTTCTTTTGGGATCACTAGTGTGATCTATACCATCACTCTCTCTTTCATCAGCATTCATCCCAGAGATAGCACTATCCTCTTTCTTTAATTTCGCAACAAGAACCCACATGTTTGCTAAGTCATTTTCCAGAGCCTCCTCCCTTTTTTTTGCCCCTTCAAACTTTTTCCTGTATTCATCCCCTATGAATTCCTTTTCAGCCAAGGCTGCCTCCAGTGCTGCTTCTCGCTGTTTTCTTGCATGCAGTTCCCTTTTCAAATCATCTGGATCAAGATTCCACAACTCAAAGTCATCACAATGCATTCCTGAAAAATCATTTCCTCTGCCAGAGAACCGCCCCTTCCTCCCATGTCTTATGCCATCATTAAACTTGCGGTTAACTCCATTAACTGATTGCATGCCAGCACCTCTAGAATGCACAGATTCACGAGCAGCCAGCAATTCTTTTTCCAATTTTGCATTCTGTAATGAGAGCTTTGTCACTTCACCAGCTAAGTTTTTCAGCTCAACTGCTGCAGCAGAGGCCAGTTCCTTTGCATAAAAAGCTTCTTCGGACAATTTCTGATTTTGCACCCGCAGTCCACTATTCTCCTCTGAAATCTGAACCTGTCCAATCTTTAGCTTTTCATTCTCAATTTCCTGCTCAGATAAAAACAAAAGCATGTTTCTTAGCTGTAAGCAAAAACTTGGAATTACTTTGTTATAAGTTAAAACTACCCGCTGGTATTAACTTTTTGCTTATGTTCTTGACACTATAGAACAGTAATAACCATATTTAGAAGTTTGAACCAGAATCCTTAGTTCAACTATAAAATAAAAACAATGACCGCAACCAAAATAGAGTTATTGAAAATAGAGTTATTGAAAATAAGCCCGTCCAAGATTTTTTAAGTTATGGCATATTAGTGATCACCTGGGACTGAACTTTCTTCTTCAATCCATCCACATATTCTTCAGACATGTGTTCAGAGTTTACAGATGCTTTATCACCAGAGAGTGAAGCCAACCGCTGCTCCAGAAGAGTCATCTTGTCTTGCAATTCTTTGTTCTCAGAACACTGCCAATAATCACCACATGCAGAAATAACAGCTCAAAACAAAGTGAACCAGGGGGCAAACAAAAAGTACTAGCATTCCAAGCTGATGAAAAGGTTAACACATCAAATACAATGGCAGGATGAAAGAAAATGAAAGGGAAATTAAAATAAAAGGGAAAATGGGATGGGGTGTGGTGTGTTAGTCAAACCTTATTCTGAAGCTGTTCTTGGAGAATACGGTTGTCAGCTGATGTTATCTACAAACAAATCAAAATCATTTCACTGGAAAGAAAATTACAATCTATGCAAGTTGGAGCACCATTCTAACCACTAGAGACCATTGAAACTGGATACATACTTTGTGAATTGGTCCATCAGGATATTTACTAGTCTTAAGATGAAGGCATACAGGAGTTTCATTATTAAAGGATTCCTCTTTCCACCAAAAAACCAAAAAAAAAAATACACTGCAGATTGTGAAGTTGTAAGATTCTCAGAATGAAATTATGGATCTGAATTTATCTGAATGGCAATTTGCCGAACCGATTATTGTTTACCAAAGGATATACAAGTGCCTGCCTCTATTCGGTTTTAATGTGACACCAGAATGATAGTGAATACACAAGCCTTAATAAAATTTTGACAGTATTGTGATATGAAGTGCTCACCTCCAGCTCAAAAGCCTTCTCATTACATTGGGTCATCAACCTCATTACTGTCTGTTGCAGCACAATTGCAATCAAAATAATTGAGCTACTATAATATGAAAAATGCATAAAACGAAAGAATACAAGAGAGAAGAAGAAAAAAGGGAAAAGTAGAAGAAAGCAAAACAACCTGCTGCATATCAACCAATGAGGCATTAGTAATTGAAGCCTCGCCATTCTCAGTAATGTGCTGTTCTAAGACTCTCATTTGCCTCTTCTTTTCCTGGATCTCTCGCTCCAAGTTCTGGATATGTGGTTGAGAAACAGAGCTTTAGGGAAAACTATGAACATTCACATAGCTCTATTCAGGTATATATTACTGCCATATTGGACATGTTGGATAATAAAAAATTAAGGCATTCCACAATGGAAAACTTCTGTTTTCTGATCTGTTAATTTATATAACAATCAATGATTCACAGTAAAAAACAGAAAGGAAGCAGGGGGAGGGTGTCATTCCCAGCTAAAGAAGAACAAGAATCATTTAGTATGTGATAAGCATCAAACACACCCTGGAGTCGAATAAAATTTAAAATCACAGCAGTCACGTAATCTAAAATTGGCTCCAGCACCACAGTGACGAGGGGGCCTTGCAATCTATTTGAAATGTTGAATAGAGTATCATTATAGCCTTGCATCTCATTTTGAAGTTAAATGCAACCATAAAATTTTGCTAGAGAAGAGAAGCATACTTGAGTTTTTGAGCTATCAGGATCATTTACAGAATACTCCACCAGGCGCTTTAGGGTACTAGTGCTGAATGCAATCTCTCCAGCAAGCATCTTAACCTGCTCCACGAGAAGGTCCATCTGGTCTTGGGTCATCCTGCCCTAGAAGTATCACAATTCTGTCAAGTTAACAATTTCTTCAGAAAACCTGTAACTAATAAAAATATGAAAATTTTGGCCTGGTCACCCAAAGGAAAGGTTGCCACCAGAAGATAATAAGGCATAAAAATGTAAATTGACATGGCATTTGTTGTATGAATGTGCTAAAAATCAGAAAAAGGGAGACTTGGGTTTTCCGGATTCAATGACAAAAGGAGATGGAAGAAACAAAGATAAGAGAGAATCTGACAAATCCAAAAACAAGAGTCCAACATGAGAGAGGGTGAGAGGAGTGAATTTTGGATTCTTTCTGAAGGGAAAATTTAGATGGTATGAATGCTCAGGGGTGTGAACCGTAGAGAAAATTAGCATAACTTACTGGTGCCAGTTTCGAAGTACCCTTAAGTTCATATGAATGAGTAGATTCAGTAACAGTACTGCTGGCTGGTGAGAATTCTTCATTCCACATACTGGAAGATCTTCTATGTTTAAATTCATAAGTTAGATCCGATGCTATCAAAGAAGCAGAAGATGGAGAATCCTTTTGAGTCTCATTTTCCGCAAGTAAAGCACCTTCTCGCAAAACATCCAATTTCTGACACGCCAAAAAAACGACTTAAAAATCACACTTCAATTTTTCAAATGGTAAAATAAGAAAAAGAATGCAGTTGAAAAGGAAATTTAGTAAAACTAAGCAAAGGGTGTATCTTATGGAAGGAAACCATTGCAAAGCCAAAAAAAAACTACAAGACAGACAGTTGTGGGGCATTGGTATATTAAGGTGGAGCCTTTTTGGAGAATTTGAGCGTTTACAAAATAAAAAAGTACAGAATAACAATAAAAGGTATTAAGAAAACACGGAATCAAGTTACAAATTTTAAAACAAAATGTTACCCAAAGATTGTGCAGATTCACATTATAACTATTACGTTCCAGTAATACAACCATAGCTCAAACCCCAGAAACTGCAGTTTAACTTGTAGGCCAGAAAGGATGTCATTCATATTTAAATATTCAAATTCCAGGGGCAGTTTGGGATTAGGTGCTAGCAAAAGTTAGCAGACCGTGCTTTTGTGTGCAAAACAGATGGGAAATGAACTCACGTCATCCTCCCCTACAGAATGACTCAGCTGGTGACCTGGAACATCAGTCAATCCAGGAATCGTATTCTTTGTAGAGACAAGTATGAGTTTAGTTAGCCTCTGAATCCTACTCATTAGAGCAGCCTTGGCTTCCTCTTCTTCCTCAAGCCTTGATTGCATCTTCACCTGACCCTCCTCCAACTATTCAATGAAAAACAAAGAATGGTTAGTCAATGGCAATAAAACCATAAAATGAAAACAGCACAGCAATATTCAAAAGAAGAAAACAAGAAAAAAATTCAAAACCTTTTGCCTTAAGCTCAGAATCTCCTCATGGCTAACACCAGCAAGCATCCCCTGTCTTAATTGATCAAGTTCCTGCTTGAGGCTTGAGATTTCTTTCTGATATTTCTTGATCAAAGATTTCTCATCAATAATCTGGAAGTCAAATCATTTTCAAAATCAGGTTAAGTCAACATTAAGATTTAATTAAACTATATTGTTGTTGATGAATAATATCATAAGCTAAGTTCATATTGTACCTTATTGCGTGAAGCATAGATTTCAACCCGCTTTGCCCTGCTAGCAAACTTCAATGTATTATGAGTTTCTTCCATGTTACTTGATGCAGGAGTGACGGTACATATAAGCTGTACATTAGTTTAGGCAAGAAAGAATATATTAGAGGCTTTGGTATTTGGCTAGGAGTAATTGAACATGTATAGCCAGTCACTAGTAAAACCTTTACTCCATAATCAAAAAGAGAGAAAGGGAATGAGAATATGAAAATTAAACGTTTCTGGAAGATTATACACAATTCAATACGCAACAACACAATGGATCATTCAATGATCTTGTATATTCAGTGACTTACATGATCTTCAATGACAAAGTAAAATTTTGTAAGCATGTTGACCACAAATAGCATGATTTTTATATCTCAAACTCACCGAAACATGCCCATGCCCACTCAACGAAGACTGCAAAAGGCGTGTAAGTTTGGAATCTCGATATGGAACATGAGATGCCCTTCCTTCACTCAGCTTTCCAATCACCTTTAAAAAAGGAACCACATAGTCAATTACAGACATTGAAATGATATGACCATATACATCTAAACATTCAGAAGCTTAAAAGTCTCAACATCCTCTTAATGAAGAAGGTAAGTAGCTTCACTTTAAGTGTCAACAGCCTCAACGCGTGCACAGAAGAGCATTATGATTTCTTCCATTGACTCATGTTTGAGACAAACTTAATATCCTAAAAACGCTTTCCACCTTTGTCGGGTTGGTCTTATAAATCATCATATAATAAACCACATTTTATGCATTTATTGCATGTATCTGAAGGCTTTGACTTGCTTATTCTGCAAGCAGTTTCTGGTAGGCGTAAATACAAATAAAATGAAAAACATGGTAGATGATTGCATATCAAATTACAGGTACATACAGTTCCAAGAGTTAGAAGGCTTTTGTTTATGTAAGATCCTTCCTTTCTCCTTATTCCAGTTGTTTCAGTTTTGGAACTCTCAGATCCAGCTAGATCAATCAGATTCTACAAAGAGACGTAAAGGAGAAGATCATGAGCCATGCAGCCAAGAAGAATCATTTTTGTTCTGATAGTATCAGTTAAATGCACCATACAAGTTGAGAGAAAATCACTCCGTCATATTCATCTCCATGGGCACTACTTTCTATCATCTGCAAATGCATAGGCATATTAGTGAATTATAAAAACAAAATGAAATATTAAAAAATATGTGAAATAAAGCACGGAATCAGAGTAGCTAGGGTCGAAATTTATTAAACACAGAAGGCAGAAAGAATGACAAGAATGTGAAGTAGATGATGCAACAATTGAGGTGGTGAAGGCTAAGATATGGCTACTTCCGACCAATAGTTTGGTATATACTCCATAAAAAATGTATAAAAAATGCTAACTACTATCAGAATGCTCAATTTCATCAGCTTATGTACTATTTACCAGACTGAATATGGTGTGACTTCGGCTGCTGAACAGATTAAAATTATTTGAGCCAACATGGCGATGCTCTGCAATATCAATCAAAAACTAAGGAGTAAGCTTGCATGAAACACACAGGAAAAGATCAAATGGGTATACATATACAGGGTACCTTCTCCAGCAGCAATGAAAGAAAGTGCGTGCCCAGGAGATAAAACCACTTCTTCCTTTATACCCTCAACATAAGTGCCCTGACAAACTTAGTACAAGTATTTTTATAGACCAACATATATTAGATCCATTAAATAATTTTATTTTCATGGTAAGAAAGTTCATGCTACAAAGCTTTATAAGCAAATCCATAAAAGCTAAGCACAACACCTGTGCATCTTCCCTGACACGCAAGTTTTGACCTGTTGGATCAAGCAAGTCATTTATCACCTGATATCAGGAGCACAAGTCAAAGCATAAATCAGGCAACTTTCATTAAGATGGTGATAATAGTTTCAACTTGATGTGGGTACACTCAAGTGCTGTTTCTCAAATATATACTATAGTGACACTTGCCTCATTGTAAATTTCAAGATAGGAAACGCGTAGTAGGAACTCTCTTCCTGGAGACTGAAGTGAGAAAGCAGTGTCATCCATACTTGATCAACAAGTAGATAATTGAAAAGATTAAATATAGCGGAAAAACAACAAACAAATTAGGGTTACAATGATACCTAGCTATACTTTAAGTGTAATGACAGTGCTAACCGCCCATAAGCATGCACACACATTCAGATGCTTCGATGATGAAAGACAAGCAATACACAGTTAACCAGAGTTGCGGAGAATATATTGAGAGTATATTTCCAAAATACTTACATCTTGGATACTGCTAAAAACATCCTTTATGGCAAGTGGTATGATACCAGGAGAATTTTGGTCTCCCTGCATATATGATTATGATAAACAAGTCAAAAACAACAGAGCTGAAAACTTGTTAGTGATAAGGAGCTAAAACAAGTAAAGTTAGCCAGAAGAACAGGAAAACATCAAGATAGACATGTTTACACATGTGCCAAATAATACATAATATAAGAATCGACTTCAATGATAAATTACAGTGCAGGATGAAACTGCCATGTCTCTGAAAATACTTCAGTAATGTTATCCTAATTCCTAGATATAATAAGATGAATAAACATGTTTGAGCATCAAATAAAGTTATAGATATGGCTATAAGAGAAAGAGGGAAACCATGGGATAACCTATGGAAGCAACAACTGAGAGTATTTGTATTCCATACAAAGGGGACTTTAAAATGACCAACACCTTCCAGTTCCTCAGTAATACTCCTCAACAGATCATCAAATCATTGTGCTTTGAGCGTTCAATATAGCATTTTGCAAATAACAAAGTAAGATCTAGTTGAATGAGGAGTTACAGGATACATAAAAGTAGCCATCAATAAAATGGATCACCATTGACTTCTCCAAAAATAAATGCTCTTCTGATGCAAACAAAGTATCAGCAAAGCACTTTGCCTGTACTACCATATTCAATCACTATAGCTTAATTAATAACTTGTGATTTTAAATAAGGGTAATCTTGACAATTTCAATGATTCATAACTACAATCATAATCATCTTTTACTATATTGGGAAATTTGGAGTAAATCTCCTAACAAAAACTACACCAAGGTAAAGTTACGGGATGAACTAATCTTACATGCATAGTATGTGTCTTTCCACTACTAGTAACACCATATGCAAAAACAGTTCCTGCATTGTCAGAGAAAAACTCGAAATTAGTGAGCATTAATTAATCAACCACGAATACTAGAGTAAACAAATGCTACTTGATTCTCAATAAAAACCCGAATCTCCATCAATACCATACCATTAACACCTTCCATTGCAGCCTTGACCACAGGTTTTGCAGCAACCTCATACACCTCATGAGAGGCTGTGTGCGGTCCAAACACCTTGTCTGCCAATACAAATCAATTCGCATTTACATTTACATTAACTCAAATAATTAAGAAACTCAAATTCAATAATTGATTACCAAATGCATAAGCAGTAGCTGGATTATACTCGTTCCTAACAATCTTATCTCCATCCGCGGACCATGCTATTTCATCTCCTCTCTGGAACTCCCTTTCACTGTATCCAAACACATGCCAATCAGAATACCTAGAAAATTTCAAATTACAAAACCGATTCAAGATCTGGTCCTGGACCCTCAGATCTTCCATTACCTCAACGGTCTAAACCGAATCGTAACCGAAATACTATCACCGCCATTCCTCGGCTGATCAATAGGTTCAGCAATCAACTCCTCCGACCCGACCCCGACTGGAGTCAGACTACCACCATAACCACCGGCGCCATGTGAGAGACCGTAGTGAATTGAGTCAGACCGATCTCGACTCGGCGTCACGGATCGCGAACCGAAAAATGAAGAAGCAGAAGCCGAGCACGAACGTGGCATTAGCGTGTTGTTATAAGAAGCTGTCGAAGAAGCTGAAGAGTAAGGGTTCGACGGTTTTCGATGCGAGAATGGAGAGCTGCTTCTCGCTCTAGAAGATGACGCCATTCCGGGAGAGAAACAAAACAAAATAAAATGATATGTCCGGTTCAGTTCAGTTGAGTATAGTCGAGTTGAGTCCGTGAATCAGTGAGGGGAAGCTGACTCGGTGAAATAGAGAGTGTGAGTAGGTGAGGTCACATGGTATCTGCTGCAAAAAAAGTGAGTAACATTGTGTGAGTGGTCTTTTTCTTAATGGATTTGATACTTTAAGCAAGCGAAGAAGGTGGAGAGAGGAGTAAAAGTAGAGAAGAGAGAGAGGGAGAGAGACTGTTTCTTCTACTTGAAGACAGAGAGTTGCAGAGCATAGGAGGAGAGAGAGGAGTTGATTTTAATTTCTATAATAGACTGCGGTATGTTTGGGGAGGGGGGGGAATCAATTTTTATTTTATTTTTTAAAATTTTCGTTGTGATTTCTTAGGGTTTGATGACTTCTGACGTCCCTTTAGTGTGTCTCTCTGTCATATTGGGCCTGTATTTAAATTCTCTGCAGTCAGAGGCTTGAGAGAAAAATATAGCAAAGGTGTTTAAATAAATATAGCTATCAAATGTTAAATCCAAAGGTGGTTATAGCAAGCCTACCTATACAATCTTCAGAATTGATAATTGATTTAAATAAAGTGAAATTACAAACAGTGATTGATTTTTGATTTCGTTATATCATCAGTAAATTGACATTGTAACAACCCCAAATTTTTTTCTCCTATTTGTTTATTTGCTAATCTTTACCCCTATAAAAGGGTAGATGAAGCATGAAAATTTTTTTTTTTTTTTTCTCTCGCCGAAATTTCTAACGAAATTTCGGCAGAGTCTCCCCTATATCGGGAGATCCCAAGTTATCAATAACACAACCTGCACACAATTTCGATCACAGCTCACCCATAATCACATTCATGTATACAATTAATTGCATAATTCATTTCAGAATATGCTTAGGACCATATTCCTTCTCAACTTCATCTTACATCTCACGAATAAGATAAAAATTAAAAAGCCAGTTCGTACATAAAGATTTCACATATACACATATACACAAAACATAACATAGTATAATATTCTAAGATAATCTAGTACTTTCTAATATCCGGAGCATAGGTGGATACATTTAATATTCCATAAACAAAATTTACAAAAATACTATTCTATACAATTTACATGTTCTTCTACATATCAAAATTTCACCATAACTCCCTAAGTTCCTAACTTATACAAAAAGGAATTAAGGTTTAAAATTCTATTCCTGACGAGAATGGGAAGAACCTGCAAAATATAGATTTTCCACATAAGTAAAACAATTTAGTAAATACTAGCAATTTACAGAGAAATTATACAACATATCCATCAATCTACACCATATACAACCATATACACCATTTTTTTTTTGATTATATACAAGAAAATTTATTTCTTTTAACTGCTTCGCTTTCATCTCAGAAAGCTTATCAAGTCTATTAATTTTGCCGATATCGACTTCACCCGCCGATATCATTAACTATTCTGAAACCGAATAGCTAATCAAGTTTATAAATCATGCCGATATCGACGTCACCCGCCGATATCATTAACTATTCTGAAACCGAATAGCTAATCAAGTTTATAAATCATGCCGATATCGACGTCACCCGTCGATATCATTAACTATTCTGAAACCGAATAGCTAATCAAGTTTATAAATCATGCCGATATCGACGTCACCCGCCGATATCATTAACTATTCTGAAACCGAATAGCTAATCAAGTTTATAAATCATGCCGATATCGACGTCACCCGCCGATATCATTAACTATTCTGAACCGAATAGCTAATCAAGTTTATAAATCATGCCGATATCGACCAGCTTGTTTCTTTCTACACATACATATATACTTATTTTTCCATCTCCTAACCTTTCCTTTACCCGTTTTCTTTTCCTCATCAATAAGCACCAAAATATAACTTATAGTTCAATAACTAGTAAAGAAAATAATTATTAGATAAAACAAATATAGGTACCAAGTACCTACCTGCTGTGAAGGTTCGACTTGCGTTACCCTGTTGTTGTTGTTGTTGCCCTTCACCCGCGGTTCTTCCTGAAACCACAAATACCCACCATTTTTTTTTATATTAATCCACATATCCCACACAACAACAATAAAAATGGTAATAATATTCATTCCCCTTTTACCAATTCTTTTCTTTCTTATTTATATTCCTTATTATCACCCTTTAATTTTTCAGCTCATCTATAGTCCAAATGGACATCATGAATTCAATTTCTTATCACCATTTATTCTCTTCTTTTATTTTCTGAAGATCAAGACACATTTTATGAAGGGAAATGGACAATTTATACCCTTAACATGGTTAAATTTTTGCTATTTTTTTCAACTTGTCCGAAACTGTCAAGACAGCTTGACCTCTCCTCAGTGTTTTACCCATATCTGGAGTTCCAGAACTCCAAATTAGACGAGGTTGGACTCGTTGGAAAGCTAACACTCCCAGCTACAACTTCTATGAAGGGACCCTCCCTTAATTATGTATTTTTCAGGTCCAAAAGTCCCTCACAAAAAGGGCAACGAAACTGTCCAGTTTTGAAATAAGAAGAAAGTGTCTCCAATTCATCTTCAATCCTTGATTTCTCATCAATAACAGCCATGTCTTCCATTTATTCATGAAATCCTACTCATTTATGCATTTTTCCTAACATTTTGTGTTAAAAACCCTAATTCCCAATTCAAGAACAATCTCAACTTCTACTCAAATTGAAGTTAATTTCATAGAAATTGGAATTAGAACTCCTTACTTGGATGAAATCTAACAATTTTGGAAGAATCCTAGCCTTCTTCTCCTTGAAAATACCCAGCCACTCTTCTTCCTTTCTTCCCCAATTTCTTCACTTTCTTCTTGTTACTTCTCCACCCAATTTTGCTCTTCTACTTTAGAAATCCTAGGCTTGTATGGGTTTACAATTGTTTGGGTGTTTACTCTTGTTTTTCTTTGGATGAATTTCGAAATTCTTCTCCCCTCTTTCTTTTGTGCTCTCCTGGACATGGCTGAGAAGAGATGGGTATTTATAGTCCCATCTCTTCTTAATTCCCGTTTTTTTTTTTTTTTTTTCCTAAATTTTGTATAATAACAACATTTTAATTTTTTTTAAATCTCCTACCTCTTTGTATACTTTA